>CM034152.1:771286071-771993003 GCA_019776745.2 Taxus chinensis
TGTAGTACCCCCTAGGAGTGATTAAGGTTCAACCATGGAAGTCATAGCTCCTAAAATGAAAAATAAGTGAGTTAAATCATAGGGATCTGAGAAATGAAGTGACCTTGAAGGTGGACATATTACAGGAGTTCCCAGAGAAGAATGATGAAGGGAAAGTACTAGTGGATGATTCAGCGAGGATAAACATGGAGAAGGTAGGGGTCCTTCAGTTATTCAAGATACCCTTCTTTGGGAAACTTGCACATCTATTTCAATGGCTCATGCCTAGGATATATGAGGATTATTTGTATTTCGTGGGATAGAAGATGAGGATCACAACCCAGTTTATGAAATAGGTTACAAGGTTACAAGGTATAGGGGAAGATATTGAATTGGAATTGTTTTCATATGTGAATATCGATGAGTTAGCCATTAAGTTGCAATATGAGAAGGCAGGAAGGGCCATGAGCATAGAAAAGCTTACAAACCCCAAAAATTGGGTTGTAACCAGGATCGTAAGCTACAAACTGGGTACCTCAGAGAGATGACGTGATGTGAATAATAAGTTTCTATACATTACACACATAATGGCTCAAAAACATAATATAACATAGCACAATATGTTTCCAATGGGATAATAGAGGAGGCCAAGGCATAAAATGAAGAGGGAGAAAAAATTACTTGGGGCTCGATCCTCCTATTGATTTTCTTCTAGGAAATTGGAGTCTCGGAAGGATCATATGCGGACATGTGGGTTCATCGAGCTATGAATAATTCCCCTGTAACTCAGTTTACAGGATATACCTATGATGGCAATCACCAATGTGTACAAATCCAAGATATAAAAGTGGTACAATAGCTTATGCATAGTGTTTGAGAATGAATGGTGCATCCCACATAAGTTACCAGCAAAGGTTGGAGAATATGCAAATTTTGTAGTGATGCAACACTACAGTCTTGCATGATTTAGAATGAAGTATGGAGAGATGGGTCCATGGTGCAAATTGCTCTTTGCATTCACTACCAAATATTTAAAGTGCATGATAAACCAGATTAAGGATGTGCAAAGGTTGAATTTTGATTCTGATAAGGTGGATTCTGACCGGCACACCTTGCACGCCACCTACAAGTATGACTATAGGCCTACGTATTTGGAAAATTTGGAGCCAGATACCTTGGACCTGAGTCCCCACTTGAAAGTTACAATAAAGGGGATGATATGCAGAGTGTTTGTTGTTTTGAGACCAAAAACCCAAGGTGGAATAAAGATGGAGGTTACAGAAACTTGCGTTCCACAACCAGGGAGAATTGTTGTGCCACCGCTCAAAAGAATACATGAAGAATCTCTTGAGGAAGAAGAAGAGGAAGGTGTGCTTAATCACTCACGCAAAAACAAAAAAATTACATAATAATGAAACATGATGATAACACATGGAATTCTTATCCACACAAGGACAATATAGAAAATACAAAGGTCAAGCATGGAGGGACGTAGATAGTTTCCAAAAAATAAGAGTCTAGTGACAAAGAGAAGGGAGAAAATTTTCTAGAATAACTAGAGATCGAATGGGCTGAGAAAGAGGTAAGAAAAGTGACAGAGATGAAGGAAGGTACTAACCCAATCAAGGAAACACCTAGTTAGAAGATTTATGGGCAGCATAGGAGCCTAAAGAAGGGGAAGTCACTCGTGCGTGAGGGGGTGTAAGAGGAAGAGAAAGATGTGGATGGTGCCTATGTTATCAAGGAAGATAAAGGTGTAGAAGGAGGAACTAACACATGCGCTTTCACCCCCAAGAAGTAGAGGACGAAGAAAAAGGAAATAAGGAAGAGGTGGAATCTGAGGTCACCACATATGGAATTTTTAGATGACCCTACAAAGGTCCTGAGGGCATGGTTCTAGAGTAGAGTCACTACAAAGAAGTTATATGACTGGGATATAATGGATAAAGAAGAAGGGGTCTAGGGCACCAGGAAAATGATATCTTGGAACATCCATACACACGTGAAGGAACTTGAATTTGAAGTAAGTGATAATTCCCTCAACGTGATGGAATTAAAGAGAGATCCTACAAAGAAATAGAAACAAGTAGACCCCATGTACCTATCAAATTAACATACATGCAATTACTTAAATAAAATGGTTGCAGATGTTACACATAAGAAATTAGATGTCAGGCATAAAATGACGGTGATGACAATAGATAAAAAGAATAAAGAGTGTGAGATTGAGAACCTTAAGAAGGATATATAATGAGAGAAGAAGCACACCAAGGAAGATTATAATAGGGCATGCACATCGGTGAAACACATTCTAGGCACATGTCCAACCTTGGTGATCCAAGAGAGATTCAATTATAATGATGAGATGGAGTAACTTGAGGACCTGGTGGGGATAATTTTGGTAAATATTAAGAGTGGCACGAGACCTACAACTGAAGAAGTGGCTAAGAAAAAAGAAGCAAATAAAGTAGCTATTGAGGCCAGGATAACCGAAATTGAGGATGTATTTGTGCAACTCAAGGATGCAAGTAGTAAAGCTGACTTGGATTTTAACAGATGTCATAAATACAACCCTATCCTTAGTGTGAGGGTAAGTAATGAAGGGGTAGAACTTAGAGCTATACGGAAAAATATGCCAACCAATAAGATAGAGTGAACTAAGGTTATAAAAGAGTTGTTAGAGCAGAAAGAGTTGATTAGGGCCAAGAAGGAGAAACTAGAGTTACAGATCAAGAAATTTCAAAACATGGTGATAGAGCACATGGATGTAATCAAAGGGGTGCTCATAGAATTAACCGTGGTAATCCAAGAGCTCAATGGCAGAGTAGAAGAGTTGGAACCTGACCAAATACCAGGGATTGTAGAAGCGGCGCTCGAGAAAGTATTAGAAGAAATCAATGAATGTAAGAAATTGAAGAGTGATTTAAATGCTGAATTTCTTGAGATTCTTCAACAACATGAGGACTAATGTGATTTGTGCATAGGTGGGATGACTCTTGTAGGCATTGAATTTTTTATTCTTTCATTTTTATTTCATTCACACATTCTTTGGAGAAACCAGTTGGGAAAAACATTACCGAGGATGGAAATAAAATTAATGTGGGGTAATGTTGCATGACTAAATTGACCAAATATATGCCATGCACAAGGATCTAGGGCACGTGCAAGGCATGCATGAAGGGGCACGTGCAAAGGTTTGTGCTTGGGTAGGTTAATCGGGACTTAGCCGATTTTTCTAAACACGAGCTAAAAATAGAAGAATGGCGGGAGAGCGGCGTCCAAGAAAGGGTTAATTATAGACTTCATCAAGATGGCTTAAGACACACACAAATATTACTGGATGGAATTGTACGATGTAATCTAATAATATGATTAACACAGGAGATATATTTAGGATAATCTATTATTAGGATTGATGTAAAAAAACATGCACGCATTGTGGCTATTTTCGGATGTAATGCATGTTGGATATTTTGGGCATGTCTATCATTAAGAGAGTGAATGGGTGGTGAAGGGAAAGTCCCCAACCCTATAAATATCTATTATATGCCATTGTTTTGGTACTAGTTATTATATCTGAGTTATGAGAGTCTTGGCTATGAAATTATGGCCTAGGGTTTGATGCTTGCACATGTTCTAGCGCCTTGGCATAATGATGTAATGGGATTATGTTATGTAAAACTTTATTATAATGGATTACGGAGGATGGATTATGATAATTGACATATCTGATTATGGTGAATTTATAGTGAAATTACTATTAGTTATCATCTGATTTGTTATGCTCCCCTTGTTATATATGATTTCATGATAAAATGTCTACAATGGTTTATAATTGAATGGTTGATGGTCATTATGGATATGTATGTTAACATATTATCAAGAAAATACAAAGGAGTGATCTGGTAGCTTCGCGCGCTTTGGGTTAGCATTCAAATATGTTTGAATGAGGTGCCAACACGCATAACATTTGAGTGGATAAATAAAATACTACAACGCTCCGGGACTATGTCCATCCTCTTTGTGATAGAGAGGATCCCATTTATTAAATGCAGATAAAATAAATATCATGGGTAGCCTTGAAGATGAAGATCATATAGGAATACTCTACTAGACCAATGAAAAATTGCTTACACCTAGTGCAAGGGAGGCATTTTCTTAGGAGAAAAGGTGAAGGGGAATATCAACTTGGGAGAAAGGGGGTTAATCTTATAAATAGGTACTAGTAGAGTTTCACAAGCATTAACGAGAATCAATCCACACTCAATTAGAATAAAACAACTTTTCTAACAATGACAAGACACAATAAACCATGGACATATAATTCTATTGACCCATTCATCAAAGACACTAACACCTTCCTCGGTTGTACAAAATTATCATGTGCACAAAGCTGAAAAGAAAAGAGATAGAGGAAACATAGAGAAAAGGAATGAAATAATGCTATATTTTGCTTACTTCTCAGTAGTGTAATAGTTATCTACTTAGAGATTCAAATTTTAAAACTTCCTGGAATGAGGGATTCATCCAAATATATATCTTTACAAAAAGACTCTTAATCTTCCCCCACATGACGTTTCACTTACCTTTATAACTTGTGACCTTTCATATTCCTAGGAATCAAAAGTGAGCCCCTTTTTATTATTTAAAGAGAACACATTACAATGTTTGAATATAGGTCATTTTTAAATGAATAATAAAAAAGTGAAAAGTAATTTCCAAATGGAGAATTAGATCATGAGAGAGAAAGGAAGGAGATAAGAAGAGAGGGATGAGATCATGTCGATGGAGAAGAAGCATCCACTAATGAAGATATGCATGCCGATGAAGTTTTTGGGAGTGAACCTGGGGAAATTTATTCACCCTTAAACTCCTTGCCGAAGCAAGTTGCTACATGTGCCACTTTCTATACCCGAGGGATGTGAACAAAGCTCAATTATTTTATCCAAGTCTCAGAAGTAGTGTTGATGTTTTTACATTGCTTGAACCAAGTTTGGTTCTCATTGGCAGTGTTAGATATAACACACCTGATTTCAGAAATAGATTGCAAGGCGTGGGATCTCCAAATTATATCTTGACCAACTCTTCAAATGGTTTCAAAATATATACCATTGAGGAATTATCATTCGCTGGAGGTGCTCCAAATGTTTACACTCCACTGTTTATTTTTTCCCACATCCGTGAAGTGAGATAATCACAAGTGTCAAGTTCCTCAAGAGCATTGGTCAACATCTCGTATCGGGAAACCAAAATTCAAGACTAAATTAGAGACATATTATTAGCTATAGAATTAAACACATTTCTTCCCACCAACACAAATAATCAAGGTTTCCCATATCTACAACCAACAAAAACAACTGGCCCTAATGACCCTTTCCCTTATAAATTTAATATTTCATCATCTTTACCCTTGTGGCGGTAGCAAGGAAAAACTTAAACAACAAAAGGATCTTAGGAATTTTTTTTTTACCTTTCTCGAGGATCTTGTAAACCCACCTGTCATTGGACCTTCCCTGTATTGAGTAGCCTTACACCTTATTGATTGACTTCAGATCAAAGCTACTAATTGGGGTAACTTTTTTAGAAGGGATATCTAGGATGAAACTATGATCCATGAATGATTGAATATAGGAAGTGAAAGTTTACACATGTTCCTCCAACTGTTTAATCCTTCCTTTGTATTCTTTATTTTTTGAAAGCAGAAGAACATAAGACTCTTTGAACAAATGAGCATCTCCTTCATGTGTTACTGGCCCCACGAGAATTTTTGTCATCTCATAGTTTGATTGATTCATTTCCTTAATGGGATTTATCACCTTTGGTTGAGTAACTTCTACATATTGGTTACTAAAGGCACCACTGAAAAAAGTGAGAAGTTGACTGGGATTTCTTACCTCAAATTTCCTTCATTATTTTTGAAATGGACTTAAATTACTGTACTGCTTCCCATTAAACTATTCAAGGCTCACTTCCGATCAGATCTTGGATCCATAAAAATATTTCTGTTGTTGCAAGTTCGGCACTAGGTATGATTGCGGTCTTAGGTTTGTTAGGAAAACCATGGTTAGTGCTTTACATTATGTTTTATATTTACTTATGGTAAATATATGTGAAGGTTAGTAAGTTAGTAAAATGTAAAAAGGTAAATGTAACTAGTTGTTTATAAATTTTTTACATAAACAACTTAGGTTTGTTTTATTTTTTATTATTTGAGGAGTCGTTAAAACCATCTGTATGGTTTCAACATAAAGATGAATATTTTGTTACACCTATTTTGGTGTGTTTGAATCGTATATATATGGGATCCTTTTTGTAATAAAAAAATGATATTTCAATAGAAGATCATTCTCTCTTTGAAATTTAGTGTTGCTTGTACTCTTCTTTGATACTATATGAAATGGACATATGAGTTTTCCAATGTAATTTATGGTTTGAAAAATGGATTTCTGGTTCTCAAGTTATTGTGAAATCATCAGAAGTGGTTTTTTTTGTTAGATTCAAAGCCTCATCATGTACATCAATAATATTTGCATCATGATCCTGAAAGATAAATCAGGATGATTTAACAACATGAAATCAAAGGTTGGAGGCATCAGAGGCAGGAGGTCAATTAATGACATCTCATCAGTCACTTACGATGGGGCCGCATTAAAGGTTTGGTGGCATATTTTTGTGTGTGTTTACTTTCAAGTTGTGTGATGTGTTTTGTTTTAGTGTTCCTATTTTGTATGGTTCTGGGTGATGGAAAAGAGTTGTGTTGGAGTTTAGATGACTATCAGTGATGCTCTGTTTGATGTTATCATTTGGATTTTTTACTTCATTGGAAGATGGCCCTCTTGTGAATACATTCACTTGTAATGGTGACCATGTGTAGTAAGATCTAACTAGCAAGATCCAGTCAGTAGTATGTTTTTGATATAGTTTTCTTCTCAGTGTTCGTGTGGAAATTTCAAATTGTGGGGGAAACATATCATCAATGTTCCATTTCCATTCTGTGTCTAAAACAAATAATGTCTAAGGAAAATTCCAGTGGTAGTTGTATTTTCCTATGCTGTTTGAGATCAAGTGGCAACGATTGATAACAATGGCTAAAACTAAGAAATTTGTGATCCTTAGAGGTGGTAACTTGAAATATTTCTAGTTTCTTTCTGTTGTACGTGGAATGTTTTCTCGCTATGTTTTTAGAGTTCTTGTTTCAATATGATTTGCGGTATTCAATGTTGTGAAGTGATGCTTGTTTTCCTATGTCATCTCCTGAGGAAATATGCGATGAGAGTTTATGGATGTACTTGTCACATCGTGATGTGGTTGTTGGTAAACCAGTTGAAAACCATCACTTTGTGGTTTGTGATAAACCACTAGAAAACCGTCATACTGTTGGTTTTTTCTCAGCCAAAAGAAAACCATGTCTATCTTGGTTTTTGATTATCCAATTGAAAATAACCTTACTCTTGGTTTCTGGTTATCCAAAAGAAAACCATTTTGTCTTGGTTTGTGATCAGCCAATCAAAAATCACCAAATCACGAAAGCACATGCATGTAGAGATTTGATGTTTTCCCCATGTTCACACTAAGGGGGGGAATTTTAGGAAAAATATGGTTAGTGCTTCAAATTATGTTTTATATTTACTTATGGTAAATATATGTGAAGGTTAGTAAGCTAGTAAAATGTAATTAGTTGTTTATGAATTTTTGACATAAAGTACTTAGGTTTGTTTTATTGTTTATTATTTGAGTATTGGTTAAAACCATCCGTATGGATTCAACATATTTAGGTGTTTTTGCTTCCTATATATATATGGGAGCCTTTTTGTAATAAAAAAATGAGATTTCAATAGAAGATCATTATCTCTTTGAATTCCGGTGTTGCTCTTACTCCGCTCCGCATCCACAAAACTCGTATGTCCATTTCAAGGTTCAGGGTGAGGGACCACCTCATACACTAGGTGAGTTGACTTGAAAATAGAGGAAGATATGCTTGGAGATTGATGTGACACTAGATGTTGTGAAGGATATATCTCTCCTTTCTTGAGGTCTTAAACAATGTATTGAATGAATTTTGCTTTATTGTGCAATCTCCTATAGTGAGGGCCTTCAGTATCTATTATTTTCCTTTTCACATGATCTCATGAGTAAGAGGAGCTTGGAGATCTCTTGGGTGCCTTCAGATACGAAATGAGATGTTTTCCTTATGAGATTTTGAAGACCACCATATCCTATGAAAATAACCCTCTTTCTCTTGAACCACTCTTTAGAACTTCGGATCATTGTTGTAGTTCTTTCATTGATATCTCTTGACTCACGAACACTCTAAGAGACTGGTGGGAGAGGTGAAGACTTCACTTCTTGGTATTTCAGATCAAAAAAATTGGTTCCATCATCTTCCACACCTTCCATGAACCAATAAAAACTGAATCTTCTCATTTGACCAATAGTCATCCACATATGATCACACTTTCTTACCTCAAGGTAATCCATGTAGTTAAGCCAATAATCTTCAATATGGGGAACACAATGCAACTTAGGGAGATTGAAGGTTTCGGGATTACTTCAGATGTCAAAATCAGCCCTAGATATTTATGAATAGAGAATCAAGGAGGAAAATGAAGCTTCAAGGTTTAAGGTATCTGTGATATTTTTGCATGAAAATATTCCAAGAGAAATAGGGAAGGAAACACCTTTCTTCTTGTGGTTTTTTCACTTGTTGTGGAATTGAGAAAGCTTCGTACACAACTCAAACATCACTATTTTATCACTGAGATATTTGGGGAGCTTGCAAGGAGTGAGTTCAAATATTGAAACCTTGATATAAGAAAAGGTGGAGAATTGAGTGAAGTAACATCCATATTTCTCAATCAATGTTGCGTCTTGAGAAGATAACCTCTGTTATGGATTGCCTTCTAAAAATTTGATGGTGAACAAGGTGAATACATCATTCACCTTGGAAAAATGATGATTAATTTATTTGAGAGTGAGTTGAGGGTACTTTTCATAATTTGGTTCCTTATGAGAAACATTCTAAGAAAGAGTTAGGCTTTTGAATGACATCGTGCTGACAAGATCATATACCGGGTAGGAGGTCATTGTGAATTTATTTGTGACTGGTAATTGGAGAAATTGATGGTGAATGTTATCACTTAAGTTTTTTCCCCAATATACCACTTGGTTTCCTTCAATGGTATTGAGGATGAATTTTTCCATCCATTCTTGAAAGTCTTTCATTGCCTCCTTACATATTTCCCTACCTAGCAAGATGATTGCATCTGAATACCCTCCATGAAACTCACTTCTTGAAAAGGTTTTTGGCATACAGTAAGGTTTTCTACCTTGTTTCAACCATGATCCTAGTGCAAGGCCCTAGAGATAGGATTCATTTTTTGACCACTTGTGATATGCAAACTCTTTTATTTTTTGGTTAGCAATTTCTTAGTTTCATGTTTGCATAGCTGATATTGTTGATTAGCATGCCTATTTTTTTAGAGCATATTTTATGGGATTCTGTTGAATGTTGAAAGGAAAATTTCCCATATTCATATTGGATTTGAATCTGGATAATGGTGTCACCTATAGGGAAGAGCTGAGAGACATGTTTAACATACTCATATTCTACTTCTCACATATGAGGTTGACAAATTCTATTTTGATTTTGGCAGCAAAGTTTGTGATTTAGTGTATCTGTTAATTTTATTATGCAAAGATATAGATTCTCTTAAGACCCATTTAGGAACTATTTGTATTATAATTAATATATAAACTTGTTGTCTCAACACAGGGTATTTGAAAATGTATTCAGTCCCTTATTTTGAGTATTTATTATAACTATCCTATGTGGTTACAATTAGGGTGTACATTGATTACACTAACAAATTAGTTTTCAAATTATACCTAGTGAGTTTTTGTAGTCGATGGAAATTTCACCATTTTGGTATGCATCATTGTGCAGATAGTTTTTCTTCTATCCTATTTGCAGTGTAGAATGTTGGGATATATATTTCATTAACAGTGTCACATAATTTATTAGACACTAGCCTATTAATGGCATGTAGATGTCTTTATATATTGATATATTTTGGTGGAATTGTGTTTACAGTGATGTCTATGTCACAGATTATTGGTCGGACAGTTGCATCTTTTAGCGAAAAATTGTCTATTTTTTAATTTGATCGATTTTTTGTGATGGAAGTTCGAGTTACTGGGATTTGAAATTTCTATAGGGAGTAAGGGAGTTTATTCCCCTTGTATGTATCCTTGCTTGGGGCACCATCATCAACCCTTGTTGTTAATTCACATAGGTCGGAATTGAATCTCGATAACAAAAACATTACATTATGTTTCTCTGTTGGTTTGCTTGTTTACTTTCTCATATTACATTGCATTATGTATGTTGCATGGAGTTAGGCATCTTTTACTTTCTCATATTGCATTGCATTTTGTATGTTGCATGGAGTTAGTGCTTTTAGCAATGGACATTTTTTCGTATATGGATTTTCATGTCATACTACACTTTTGTTCATTCTTTTCAATAAGGACCGATGATGAAGATCATTAGCAATATGATGAAAAATAAAGTTGTTTAAAAGGTAGTGGATGGATGTTGGCTCATTCCCTCTTCCTCATATTCCTTTTCTCTTCTATATCCCCTTTCTTCTTCACACTATTCTTTCTTCTGTTCTCTTTCTGTCATCTTTACGATCGTCGATCAACCTCTTTCATCACCCCATCGACAATCGAGGGGGCATCCTCCATTCTACTCATTTTTCTTCTATCCCTTCAAAATTTTCTACTTGTCTATGCTTGTCTACTTTCTTTGAAGTGATGTCGCTTACGCCACATCAAAGAGGGGAAAATGTAGACACCTAAACATGCTTACACTTAGCATTTCATCTAATCCATTCAATTAATGACACTTCGTTAATTCCCTATTCTTCGCTCCATTCTCGGATGCCCATTTACGACACCTTCTCAGTCGTATTCCTCCTATAATCAGCTTATTTGGCTAATATCTCTCTTATTAGCTAAACATTCCTCCTTTTGACCATTCAGAACCTCCCTAGTTCTCTCTAGACCACTTCTATTGGCTTCATAGGCTATCTATCAGTCACAATTGGTTATCCAAACCCCTCCCAATTCTCAATGAGTCTCTAATCACTTGCTAATCAAGTTTAACTAGCCTAAACCCTAGTTAACTAGCCTAAACCAAGATTAACTAAGCCTAAAGCATGTTTATCCTAATCTAATCTAAAAGAGCTTTAGTCCCACATGCACCCAAATTCCAAATTCTTCCAAACCAAAAACTATAAATACAAGGCTAAGCCTACCCATTCAACTGACAACTTTACACACAACTTTACATAAGCTAAAGCCAAAACAAGCCTAAGAAAGTTTAAGAGCTCATTTGCATTAGCCAAGCTAATAAGGCATTTGATCTTGGGTCACCCACCATTAAAATAGCTTCATCTTGCAACCATGTTAGGTTAGTAATAGAATAGCTAAACTTGGCCATGCAACCATTTAGTGAGATTCATTCACCCTCATGGAGTAAACAACAAAAATGATTGCTTAAGTCTTTAGTAGGCATATTTTGTTAAGCTTTCAAAGAATAGAGGTTAAATGCTATTTTGTTACATTTCTTGTTTATTTCAAGTTTGAATACATGCAAAGTAGGTTTCCTTGCTCATTTATTATCTAATGGTCCATTGAGGGACTTTGCACAAAAATTTGGGGTTTTTCCCCATATCCATAGCTCTTTGCAAAATCTTGCATTGAACACACTTCCTGGAGGATGCAGACATGCCCCAAAATGACCTTTCTAAGCCTACCAAAGAACTAGTCTCATGTTGTAATTTGTTGAATGGAAGAAATGACCTTATTATACCATTTTGAAAATTTGTACATGATTATTTAGTATATTAGGAGGATCTGTAAGGTTAATATGATAATGACATGGAAGATAGACTGACCAGGAGAGGGGTTCATAATTATTTTGAAGCATATTTTCACTTCGTAGCTTGGTTGTCATGGATCAAATTTTACATTTTTGGGATAGTAATTTCACATGCCAAAAACACAATAAATGTACACATCATGGATATAAATTAATAAATATGATAAAAAAATACGTGAATTTGGTCAAGAATTAACTAAAAATAATAATAATACAACATAACTTTAAATAAAGATATTTAACTATGCCCTTAATGTGTTCCACAATGAAGATTTAAGACGATTTGGATTTCCCTAGAGCAAAGATAAATGCAAGGGGGTTGGATAAAACTAATGAGTGGGGTCAAGTGACACTCTTGTTGGATCCACATTGAAGATTAATATGATATTGAATGGGTCATTTCCACCAAGTAAGGATACATGCATGGGAGAAAATAAGAGCCAATATTGCCCCAAACGAGGATATACGCAAGGGATAAGACAGATTTGGATTTCCCCCAAACAAGGATACATGCAAGGGGTAAGATGATTTATTTTTATAGTCATAGGATAGTTGGAATGATCACTAAGATTGGAGTTAAAAGTTTGATTTCGTTAAGTGTGTTGATGTTTTGTGATGTTTTTTTGTTTTTGTAAATCTTTAGATTTTTTTGGTTATTTGAATGTTTTGAATTTTTGATTATTTTAATGTTTTGATTTTTTTGGATTATTTTGAATGTTTTTTGTTTTCAATTATTTGATTGTTTTGCGTTTTGCATTTTTTGTGTTGTTTTTGAATTTTTGATCTAACTGTAATAACCAGTGAGATTTAGTTAGGTGATCCAAGACCCACCCAAGTATACACAAGAATGTAAATTCTTATGAAGATTAAGGTGTGGGTGTGAGAGAATAAAACCCATATGGAAGATGGTAAATGTCCTACATACAAGGAACATGTGACATGAACTGGTTTGGGATGATATGATTAGATGGATATGATAAAGGAGCTATATAAGTGGATGTGCAAAAATACCCCTAACACAAGAGATATGGATAGATGAATCAAGAATAGAATCTTTTAAAATAAACCACATTCATGGGTTATTTAAGATCTTGGCCATTTGTAGTACATAACTTGTACACATCTGATCCAAATTTTGTAGTGATAAGGTAAGGACCAAACCAATTTGGTTCAAATTTTCCTTTCTCATCCTAATCTTTGGTTGTATTTACTTTATTTTCTTCTTAACAAAAATTATCCAATCTCACATTGTATTGTTTTGATCTTCTTTTTGTAGACACGATGAAGTTGATTCTAATAAAATTTTAGATGATCTAAAAAATTGATGTTCTTTTCATCTAGGAGGTCAAGCTCAACAAGCTGATCTTGTCTATAGTTGTCTTATTTGATTAGATGTTGGAGGGATACACTAAGTGATGGGAGCTCAACATATACATGTAATATAACTTCAGAGATGTATACAAGTGAAAATAGACTGGATCTTTTTGGAGTACGAAAGGATGTGTGTTATGCCTAAAGGGAAGGATATATATTGGGTATGAAAATTACGAACATGCTTATCAACATTTTTTTCCATGACGGATTTCAATATTTTATTAGATGCTTCATCTTAGCCATTACATTATGGATAATAAGGTGTGGACCAGAGAAGGCAGATGCAAAATTTTTTCGTTAATGTTTTAACTATTTTTTTGAACGATTTACCGTTATCAGTAACAATGGAGGAAATAATGCCAAAGTGAAAAAAGAGGTGTTTGAATATGAATTTGGAGATATTAGTACTAGTGACATATGTGAGAGGTATTGCATCTACAAATTTAGTAAAATACTCTGTGGCAGTGATAATAAATTTTTGGCCATCAGAGGAGGTGGGATTGATCTTTCCTATAAGGTCGAGCCCCCATTGGGATAAAGGCCAAGGTGTAGTGATTGTATTTAGAGATTATGAAGGTACATGAATGAAGATACCATGTTTTTGACATGCCACACAATTCTTGAAAAAATTACATGCATCATATTCCATAGTAGGCCAAAAATAACCTACACGTAAGATTTTATTTGATAAGACCATGTCACATGTATGTGCACCATAAATACCAACATGTACCTCTTTTATATTCTAGAGAAATTTTTCTTAGTTGAGACATCTTAATAGAGTCCCATGATAGCCTCTTCAATAAAGGGTGTCTGCAAGTAGGGTATAACACGAAGCACGTTGTGATAAGGCTTGTTTATTTTTGGAGTTCACATATTTAGGATAAGTTTGGTCATGTATGAAATTATAAGTATCATAATACTAGGGATTGTCAAGACCAACTATTTCATAGACCATGGTTGAATCAAGAAAATCATAGGCCGGAACCATAATATGTTTAAGGAGAAACTTGGTGTATGTTTGATCTGAATTGAAATTGAGAAGAGATATGATAGTTTCAATTGCATCTACTGATTTATCTTGAAGGTGAGGAACTTGTTCAAAAGTGATCAACTAGAAATAACCTTTAAGGCTATCCTGCATGAGTTTATAAGGGATTATATTTTCATCTTTTACTTGGTATTCATTTGTGAATTTTTTAATGATTAGAAGTGAATCACCAAACACTGTCAACTCCTTGAGATACCATGATATATCCAATTTAAGTCCAGCTATGAGTGCTTCGTACTCTGTAGTATTTTTTGTATAGGGGAAGACCAAGTAGAAATATTTTGGGATAACATTTCCATTTTGTGTGATAAGTAGAATACCAGTTTTTGATCCATAGATATTAGAAGATCAATTAAAAAATAGAGTCCAAGAAGGTGTTGTATCAATATACAAGAGTTATTCATCCATAAATTTGAAGTGAAGAGGTTCCAATCTTGGTAGAGGTGCCGCAGTCAAGTGATCTACAAGTGATTTTCCTTTGATTGATTTTTGAATAAAAAAATCGATATCAAAATCACTAAGTAGAATGACCCAACTTGACATACTTCCTGTGAGAATGGGTCTAGGTAGTATATATTTGAGGGGATTTACTTTTGCAATGAGTTTAGTTTTATGATTGATAAAATAATGGCGTAGTTTTTTAAAATTAAAAGGTACTGCCAAACAAACTTTCATAACATGTGAATACTTGATCCGTAAAGAGGTATGAATCCCCTATTATTTCAAATGTTTACGAAAAGATCAATTAAACTTATTAGTTCCTATCATTTTCAATTTGAAACTAATTAAAAATATGATCCAACAACCGATTCAAATGTGTTTACAAACTGAATTTGATTGCTAAAAACTCATTCATTCTAGTTGTACATTCAGACCAATATGATTTTCATTATACATGATTTTATTGAATTTACATAAAATTTTCATACTAAATATAATTGCATTCAAATTAAAATATACAAATAATATGAAAACAAAATGCAAAATTAGAAAAAAAAAATGGCACAAGATTGTTTACGGTGTTTAGAAATTCCTACGTCCCCGAGTTCATACGAATAGATCCAATAATGTTAGTTTTACAAGTAAATTCAAATAACTTATAAATCAAATAATGAATCTCAAAACCTACAAAAAAATACCATGAGAACCTGTGAGATGTAAAAAAATTCAGTGTTTTCTCTCCATGTTTGTTCATGTCCTAAGATGATCTTCCCTCCGTTCTCCTTCTAAAACGACACAAAAGGATTCAAAAAATGACATAAGAAATACGATTCGGGAAAATGTGTACACCATAAGAAGCATATCTGAATTCTGAACATTTTCTTAGTTCACTTTGAGACATGAATCTTCCCCTAAGTTTCTCAAATTTAGAATTCTGTAGAACTACTCTATTATGGATTTACCACAGTCATCTCTATTCCCCTGCTCAAATAGAAAGCACTTTATTTATATACATGTTGACCGCTTGTGGTGTGGCGGTGTGTATATTTTTAATTAACTGAGAGGGTAGGGGTTTGAATCGCCCCAAGCTCCCACTGACCATATTTGAGCTATCTTGGGATTATATACCACATTAATAGGGTGGTCACCAATGCTTATGTTATTATTTGGCATGGTTGGTAAGACAAGTGGTTTATCTGATTTTGCTTGACTCAGCATGTAGGTTACCCGGTGTGGTTGTGGCTAAGTTTGGTGTTCAGTTGCTGGCTCACCGAGCTAAGAATGGAGTCAGGCGAGCTGTTGGTGACTTCGACTGGTGCAGTAGGTCGGGTGGACGAGTTGACATCTGAGCGGTGTGGCATGTCAGATGGTCGAGTTGGTGGTCAAGATGGAAGTAGGAGCTTAACTCGGTAGGCCGAGCTAGGCTACAATGTAGGCATCCACATCATTTCGAACATGCGTGTAATAATTTTTTTGTCAGATTGCCAAGATTTTCAGCGGGCTATAAATTCTTCATACGACCTTCATTTTCAATGTTTAAGATACCACCATAAATCTCTCGATTTAATCTTCTATATTGTAATGATCTTGGGAGATTTAGGGAAACTTTTTCTACTAAATTTATCTTCAGATCACACCTCCCCAATGAGAAGGATTTTGTTCCACAAAAAGCTATTTTTCTCCCACAAAGGTTACCAATGATCTTCTTGTATATCACAAACACATATAGGATCCATAAAAATAACATTATGGGAAATATCACTGCAGATTGTTGAAAATCTTATAAAAAAATTGATTAGTTTTTTTCAAAAAAATAGACAAGTGTTCACCAAAAGAGGAATATGTCAAACGGCTACTCCATGATTCTTCCAATCTCTGCAAACAACATAAATTAGTTTAAATAAAGAAAAAATGACAACATGCAAATTTCTAATTGAATCCATGTAGAAATTTCAAATCCCACTAACTCGAACTTCCATCACAAAAAATCGATCAAATTAAAAAATAGACATTTTTTCACTAAAAGATGCAACTGTCCAACCAATAATCTATGACACAGACATCACCGTAAACACTATTCCACCAAAATAGATCAGTATATAAAGACATCTACATGCCATTAATAGGCTAGTGTCTAATGAATTATGTGAAACTGTTAATGAAATATCTATCCCAAAATTGTGCATTACAAATAGGATAGAAGCAAACTGTCTGCACAATGATGCATACGGGTAAGTGCAGGAAGTTGATGGACAAAATGGGGTCATCTGTGGACGTCATATTGCAAAAAATAGAGAAATCTCAACTTGTAGGGATTATTAGAAATATGCACATTAAAAATTAAAAAAAAAAATATAAATATGAATTGTAGCATCTAGAATCTAGTTTCTAAAATACTATTTTTTTTAAAAAATAGACAAGTTTAGCTATATTAAACACTTAAAATTATATGACTTGGTTTTTTTTTTTGAAAAAACTTATAAGATTGTTGTCCATTTACCCACGATTTGGATGACGAAATCTTGTTATTTTTTTTTTCATTTTGTGAAAAGCTAGATGTAGTTGTCTATCTTGGGATGGATTTTATTTTGTATTTTTTCAAGCAATATATTTTTAATGATTTTTTCCATGAAAGTTGTCTGAAAATATTTAGAAAACGGAGTGCTTTCTGTTTTCCCGCCATAACTATATCAAAAAATATCGAAATAAAATATATTTTTTAACGTGTATAGAATTTTTCCACGCTTGGGATGATATAAGTTTTATCACATTTTGATAAGCAAAACAAAAGTTACAGTCTTAAACGTAGACATGAACATTCATGAGAAAATGTCTTAAAAACCTATTGTTAGTAAAAAATTATAAAATGATATTTATCTTATTCTATTCACTTTAAAATCAATATTTCTACGAAGTTAACACTCTCCCCTACGCGATGGCACCATTTTTGTGAAATGTTTTCAGTTTTTTAGCATGGTTCAAGTCTTTGGAAGAGCAAATTTGAGGTTTTTTGACCTTTTACACTTCATAATGACCTTCCATAGCTTTGGTTGGGGAAAAACAAAGATTTCTCGAGGCTTAGGGTCGGCAGATAGATCTGCAATCACGGTTTCTAAAGCGCAAACCATGAGCATGCTTTAGAAACTGTGATCACGGTTTATAAAGCACACTCACGGTTCATAAATCATATTTACACACATCCCAATGTTTGAATTACCATGTGATTTTTACTCTCTGACCTTACCATGTGAATTACTGTGAAATTCTATTTTTTTCTACACGTTTTTCTTATCACTAGAAGTGAAACATCATGGGAGACAAGAAACGAAGTAAAAAAAGGAGGTCATTAAGTAAAAAAACACCAAACGAATTAGAGGCCAACAAAATTCAAAATGTTGAGTGAATGCGAAATATTTGTGAATCAATAAGATGTTCATCTTCAACCCCAACTATTGTAAGCAATGAAGAACTAGGTAATGTTTCTACTGTCAATGTTGAAGTTGAATTAAATACTCGTGATGAAGATGTTTTTACCGTCAATGTTGAAGAAGAATTAAATACTCATGATGTAGCAAATGTTAAAATTGAAGGAGACAATGAAAATGTGAATAAGGATATTCATGTTGAAACTGTAGACAAGAAAAATTTGACAAAAACACCTCCTATGATTTTATGTAAGAAACCTAATTTTTTAATTGAAATTGATGAAAACATTTTGAAACCAATTTTTGACAAACTTTCTGAATGAAAAATCAGAAGAAAAGCCACTAAAATTTGGGATAATCATTTTGAAATTTTAAATGATTCCCAAAGATGTCAGTTGTTGGTTAGTTTGATGAAATTGATTAAAATGAGACCTACATTAAACACCTTATGATTGACAACATCTAATATATGTGGTCAAACCTCTATAATTGTTGAAAACCTTCATGATGCATATCACACTGTTGGTGTCAAGAGATGCACTAGGGATAGTAATATTGTGCGTCGTGTACTTGCTACTAGTGTTGTAAGTGAATCAATAAAAAAACAACATTTGATTACATAAACAAGTCAAATGTTACAAGTTAATCGAAAAACTCTAATGAAAGAAATTGAAAGATGCAATATCCTTCAATCCTTTAATAACGCCAATTTTTGGGCATTTTCTACTAGAACACTGCGTAAGGACAAAAATAATTCTGAATTTGAATTTGCGATGCATTATGCTCAAACTTAATTTTTACGTATTCGTTCTATTTTTCATTTTGAAAATATGTTATCAGAATGTGGTGTTCAAGTTCCACCAATATCTTCCAAGGATTTCATTCCTACTATATTTTGTGAAAAATAAGTTGGACAATTTTTTTATAGTCAGGATTGTTTAGATGGAAGTTGTAGTACATGCAGCGGATTACCTAAATTGGAAAGTTGCATCCATGAGAAAATTGAAGGTACAATAGGACATAATTTAGTTGAGTTTGATAAATATAAATCAGTTGCATACCAGTTGAAAGATGGAAAAGAGTCTAAACGGTGTGAGCTAGTTATAGAACAAATGCGTGTTTTCTAATTTTTGAGAAAATTTAAGGATGAAATTGTTTATGAGTATGCTAAGCATACACATAGAGCTCGATGGTTAGATGAATAGTTCAAGATATGCAAGGACACATTTCCTATTGATACTATTGTTTCAGTGGTTGATTTTATAGAGAATTACACATTGCAACCACAAATGGAGGTTCAATCACAATATTACACATCAGTACAAGTTGCCATTTTTGTGCATATAGCATTTCTACATTCTCCTGACAGTATAGAGAATGATCAATTTTTTTTTAAGAGAGTACCATGTTTATATCAGTGATGATTGTACTCATTCTACTGAATTTGTGCAAGGGTGTTTCCAGTTATTTTATGGAAACTTGTCTGATAGGGACATCCACTTCAAACAACATTATATATGGTCAGATAATTACACGTCTCAGTTTAAGAATGAACGAATGTTTTATTAGATGAGCAGAATGCACGTCAAGATGGGTGTGCAACATATTTGGAGTTTCACTGAGGCTGGACATGGAAAAGGAGAGCATGAAGGTGCAGGGGCATGTGTAAAAAGAGCTCTTGCAAGAGAAGAGTTGAAGTACAAAGATGGTGCTAAATTAAAAGATGCAAAGAGCATAGTGGAATGGTGTATTGACAACATGGCCTGAGGTTCTCAAGAAAATTCCACAGTTTGCATAGATATTTTTTGGTTGATAGAGGAATAAAAAATTGCTAACTATGAGGATTGTATGACAATCACTGGGTCCAGTGATATGCACTCATTTTGTAGCTCAGACTCTACTTCTTGGGCCGTATGGACAAGAAAGTTGACATGTTTTTGTGCATCTTGTATCAAATTTGTCATTGCTGAGTGTGATTCACAAGAATGGGTGGATGGATGGATTTGTAGGCCTCTAACTCTGCTTCCTAGTTATCAACCTCCACAAGCATTACGACTTGTTTCTACAGATGAAGTTGCAACATCCAAGGACTTTGACGCAATTTTGATTTTGGTGTGACAAGGTATTTATGGTTATTTATTTAATTTTTGTATTGAGTTATGTCCATTGAAATTTTAATATGTAATTTAAATTTGAGTTGTTCAACCTTTGTTTTTTTATAGGACATGTGTTTACAGTTATTGCGACAGAAGACAATGAAGAAGGAACAGACTATTTCTTATGTCGTTGCATCGAGGAAAGAAAGAAGTTGACTTCTCCTATTATAGATGGCGAAGATATTGAGTATCCTACAGGGTCAGTGGTAGTTACTGGAACTTGGCTTCGACAGTATCCATTAAAAAAATCCTCTATTTGGGTGTTTGAAGACTTTGAGACACACATGAAAATACTCTTATATTCACATCTAGTTCTAGCGATAAATATTCAGTTGTATAGATATCGAGGAAGGCCTAATAACAAGATTCTTTGGAAGGTTCGAGAGTCATATCATGAAGCAATCTTGTCCGCTATTCAGAGTAGATCTAATCCTTGATGGTTCATTGGAATGAATTTACAATGCTCATGTCTGGTAGTATATATAATTTCTTTCATATATATAAATTTTTTAGTTAGATAGATTTAAGTTCATATATTTTATTTTAAATTTGTGTATTTTGTATATATCTAGTATGGTTTTGATTTGAAACTTAAATTTCTTTGACTAACACTTTTATGTTCAGGTTAGTGGTGCCAGAAAAGCTTCCACCTTCACGTGGTTGGAACTGTTAGTAGATAATTTTAAATTCTCGAAGCTAAGAGAAGCTTTCATTGTTTTACAAGAAAAGAGAAGCAATTAACAATGATTTATGTACCAGTGGAGGGGGTTCTTGGCTCCGGAGGAGGTAGCCCAGAAGCACCTGGAGCTTAGAGAACCAAATCGACTCCTCCCCAAGTGTTTACAAGACCATACCTACACGTGTGCATAATCAGTTTGGTGTCACATGACCCACTGTTTGCAAAATATAGCGTTTGACAGCCTTACACTGGCTCAAACTGCACTATTTCACGCGTTTGCAAACAATAGGGCAACAAGAGCACCGATATGAGAAGGAAAAAATTGAGAGAGGCTATTGTAGATGGTCACTACGCTAAGGTGTTGGATCAGACGAGGAACGTCTCTAGGTGCCATGGAGTCTGAGTAGTCACCCGTCGAAGTTGAACGATATTTTAGTCTCAGGGCTCATAAGGGACTACGCTCGAACAAAGTAGCCCAGAAGCAACGAACTTGTCTTGCACCAAAAAAATGCCTCCTCTAGTATTCACCTGGCCACTCTAAATGTGTCAATGTAGTTGGTTTGGCAGCATGACCCACCGTTTGAAAAATATAGCGTTTGACAACCTTACACTGGCTCAAACTGCACTATTTCACGCGTTTACAAACAATAGGGCAGTGAGAGCACCGATCTGAGAAGGAAAAAACCGAGAGAGGATATTGTAGAGGGTCCCTATGCCAAGTTTTCAAATTAGGCGAGATGTCTCTAGGTGCCACGGAGTCCGAGTAGTCACTTGTCAAAGTTGAACAATATTTTGGTCTCAGGGCTCTTAAGGGACTACGCCCGAACGAAGTAGCCCGGAAGCAACGACCTTGTGCACCAAAAAACCACCTCCTCTAGTGTTCACTTGGCCATTTGTCGACACAGTTGGTTCGGTGCCACGACCCACCGTTTGTAAAATATAGCGTTTGAACCTCACACTGGCTCAAACTGCACTATTTCACACATTTACAAATAATAGGGTAGCAAGATCACCGATCTGAGAAGGAAAAATTGAGAGAGGCTATTGTAGAGGGTCCCTACGCCAAGGTTTTGAATCAGATGAGACGTCTCTAGGTACCATAGAATTTGAGTAGTCACCCGTCGAAGTTGAACGATATTTTGGTCTCAGGGCTCTTAAGGGACTACGCTTGAACGAAGTAGCCTGGAAGCAACGACCTTGTCGCGCACAGAAACACTACCTCCTCTAGCGTTCACCTGGCCACCTAGACATGTCAGCGTAGTTGGTTTGGTGCCACGACCCACCGTTTGTAAAATATAGCGTTTGACAACCTTACACTGGCTCAAACTGCACTATTTCGTGCGTTTGCAAACAATAGGGCAGTGAGAGCACCGATATGAGAAGGAAAAAACTGAGAGAGGCTATTATAGAGGGTCCCTTCACCAAGGTTTTGGATTAGATGAGATGTCTCTAGGTGCCACGGAGTCCGAGTAGTCACCCATCGAAGTTGAATGATATTTTGGTCTCAGGGCTCTTAAGGGACTACACCCAAACGAAGTAGCCCGGAAGCAACGAACTTGTCGTGCACCAAAACACCACCTCCTCTAGCATTCACCTGGCCACCTAGACATTTCTACATAGTCATGGTTTGGTGACACGACCCACCATTTGCAAAATATAGCGTTTGATAACCTTACACTGGCTCAAACTGCACTATTTCACGCGTTTGCAAACAATAGGGCAGCGAGAGCACCGATATGAGAAGGAAAAAATTGAGAGAGGCTATTGTAAAGGGTCCCTATGCCAAGGTTTAGATTAGATGAGATGTCTCTAGGTGCCATGAAGTCTGAGTAGTCACCCGTCGAAGTTGAATGATATTTTGGTCTCAGGGCTCTTAAGGGACTACGCCCGAACGAAGTAGCCCAGAAGCAACGACCTTGTCATGCACCAAAACACCACCTCCTCTAGCATTCACCTAATACCTGAATGTGTCAACACATTCAGTTTGTTGACATGACCCACCATTTGTAAAATATAGCATTTGACAACCTTACATTGGCTCAAACTACACTATTTCACGCATTTGCAAACAATAGGGCAGCGAGAGCACCAATCTGAGAAGGAAAAAATGAGAGAGGCTATTGTAGAGGGTCCCTACGCCAAGGTCTTAGATTATATGAGATGTCTCTATGTGCCATGGAGTCTGAGTAGTCATCTGTCGAAGTTGAACGATATTTTGGTCTTAGGGCTCTTAAGGGACTACGCCTGAACGAAGTAGCTTGGAAGCAACGACCTTGTCACGCACCGAAACACCACCTCCTCTAGCATTCACCTGGCCACCTGACATGTTTTGGCATAGTCAGTTTGGTGCCACGACGTCTTGAGGCATGACTTCTCACTCCTCACCTCTGTTCATTTCCTAGGACTCAAAACATTCAATGTCACTTGTTTACCTTCCATCTCTCTTGTTCTCTTTGGACTTGCCTCTATCCTCTTAGGTGCTTCATCAATGTCCTTTCTTTTCTCTCTTGAGCTATGTTGTTGTGGTGATATCTCTCCATCCTCTGCTGCCCCAGAGCTATGTGCTTACATGCTCATTATGTTTGCATTGTAATATGGTCATGCTCTTGGCTACCTTGAAACTTTTTACATACTTTTCATCCCTTAATGGGTATCTAATACCCTAATTATCATGCTTTGAAGATTCACAAGAATAAAGCATTCCCTTGTTATTCTAATAGTGGATTAAGTATTTGAATATAGGTCAAGAATACTAAATGGAGTTGAAATTAAATGAGCCATAATTGCTAGTGAAGCAAGAACTAGTGAAAAGTGGTGAGTAAAGGTAAGTCATGTTAAAGGAATGAAATGCATTTATTCATTGTTTCTAATAATATGGTGAGAATGTGAACATATGAATAAGATTATCAATAAAATGCTAAGGCAAGTAGCTTCAAGTTTGCATATTTGGATGGAATTTTATAAGGAGAGTGAAGTGGCCAATCAAGTCACTTATGAAGCATGCTAAAATAAGTGAAGGAAACAAATAAGTGAGAGCCTATGAAGGAATAAGAGGAAAATAGTTTCCATGCATGAGAAACATGAAGAAGAGAAAAGAATTCTCATAATGGAGAACATAGCACGAAAGAAGAATAATGGAGGAGAAAGGAAGTGCAAAATGAAATGCTTAGAGAATAAATAGGTACTCATTCAATATGAAATGGGAAACAAGAGGAAAGTGGTGAGAAAAGGTCAAATTTCAGTTTGAGGCAAGCATGTAATGGCTGTGATTAATAAATGAAGAAAGTGAAGGAGAGAGTGAATACTTGTTGTACATGAGGAAATACAAAGGCTTGAGGAGATATTTATGACAGGATATTCAAAGCAACAAGAGACAAGTCAAGAGAAAAAAGAGTGAACAATGGCAGAATAAGAAGGAGAAAGAAAGAAATCTTAAATGTACAAGAAAATAAAAGGAAAGAGAGGATAGTAAGTCCAATAAGAAAGAGAAAAACAATGAAAATGAAAGAGAGAAGTGAATCTACTTTAAATGATAATCAAATTGAATGTTTAACTTCTTAGTTGATTGGCATATAGCACCAAATTATAAAGAGATTAAGGTGTGTACACCTATTGATTCCTTTAATTTCTCTAAAACAATGTAAATGCTTCCCTTAATTTCTTAACAATTGTACCATGCAATGTTGCACCATAAGTAATGTTATATTCATATAGTTCAAGATGAAATCTACCTCGCTTATTTCTATCAATGTTCGCATTAGTTGATATGCAATAGATGCGTGTTAGATTTAAAAGAAAAAAAAGTAATTAAGTATTGCCCTTTTGTAGTTCACCTAACATGGTTTTTCTTAATGGAATAGGTTTGCTTAACAATTTTACCATGTAATGCTCCGGGACATGGCTTTTAAATTTTAAATCAAACATACATATCTAGAACTAATAAATGGTTATGAAAACATACATAGAAGGATATTATACATGCAATGAAATCGAATCAAACATATAGAAGTAATATCGTTATGAAAACCAACACACATGAATATATAAGAATAAAACAAAGTGTGCTCTAGACGCACGTCTCTGAAAATATGTAAGTTCATAACATGTGTACATCTCAAACTAAGTGTGTCATACATATAGGACCACATGCGGTCACAAAAGACTATATATATAATGGACTATATGAAGAAACATGTTCACTAGGACCAGATGGCTCATATATACATATACATATACATATACCATCCATATATATCTATGTACATCCAGGTGGACTATGAATCTACTCATGAAACATCTTCCCTCTCTTCGCCCTACTAGAAGTAGCACGTCCACAACCTGGGGATGTAGTGGAGGGAGATGCCACTACGGATTTCATCCGTGTGGTCCTAGGCATCTCTAAGTAGGTCTGTAACCTAACCTGCACATTCATAAACAACAAGTTTTTAACACCCAAAATTTTAAAATACATTCAAAATTTAGAAACTTGTACAATTTAGTTAAAATACATGTGAAATCTTACCGCAATGTCATGATCCCTATCAATTTGTCATTGATGCATCACAGGGACAACAATAGACTCACGAGGGGTAAGCTACATACAAATAATTAATTTTCAAATTAAATATTTCACATACATACAAAATTTGATATTATAGATTTAAGTAATAAGAAATAATGAACCTCCAAAATTTAACAAATTTGAAAAATTGTACCTCAATTAGTGGATCTGCAGATGCTATGGCAGTATCTACAGCAACCTCCACAGTCTGCATATATGGAGGAGTCTCTCTGGACATCATAAGCTATACAAAAAACATGTACAAATCAATATTAAAATCTACATGACTGCACCACATAACAGAGGTCCAAAGCATGTAATCCACGTGAACTTCCACAATTAGAAACAAAGTGTAAAGAGAAACTAACCTGCGTAAAAATCATGTGAGGCATGCCAGTAGCCTTAGTTCCCAGAGCAGATGATGACCGCCAGGCTCCTGTGTATAAAAGACAAACATATTAATATGTACAACATACATGTGAAACATTATAATAATAATCTAGTGCAATCAAATGAAATTAAAAATGTAAGTTTGTACAACTTGAAACTTACGTTTGAAACACGCCCAGCTGCAGTAGCTAGCATGTCGACTGCCGGATGTTTCCTTCACCAGCTCTTGCTATTTAAAATAAAATAAAAAATTAGTTTTTACATGTATGTACATGACATACAATCAAATACATATATATTAAAATCTCAAACATGAATTAAACTATTGTATATATATATATATATATATATATATATATATATATATTATTTATATTTATTTGAAATTTACCTGTGAAAGACCAATATCAGTGGCACTAGTTCCAAAAGCATCCCCCACATCTCATCTATAGAAAAGAAATCATGTGAACCAGAAAATGATGTCTCACCCACAGTGCATACGGCACCACATGATCCATAGTGGTGTGGTGCACTAGAACTGGTGCCTCCACCAACATCACCAGATGCAATCTGGTCACTATGCTGGGTCAGAGTGTCAGTGAGCTCCCTCAATGCATGTAGTGTGTCAATCTCCACAACCTCCTTCACTGTAGGAGGGATAACTGAAGGCAGTGGAAGTTTTGGGGCATGGGGGATCCTTGGTTGACCTACGTGTGCACCAGGTCTACTCTGTGCAGAGCCACCTCCTCGCCCAAAAAAGTTAGAAAAGTCAAAATAATTTGGGACCTCATTAAGCACAAACTTGCAATATAATTTCTTCAAAAAATAGAGAGGAACCTCATTGTTGTTGCATGGTGGATAATCAAAAACCATCCACCATCGGTCCCAAAATTTTTTTTTTGATTCAGTCATCATGGCACCAATGGATTGGGAACCATTTGCAAGTAGCTGCGAGGGGGCATTGGTTCTTAGGTTAGTAAATAATGCACAAATGAGGTCTTTTCCATTTTTTTTTGTCTTTTACGGCCGCATGGGATAATTTATCTACATACCACCACCTACAATCACCTCTAAAGGTATTTCATCTATGTATTTGGTTGGTTGTGGAGTCGACTTCGCCAATCAATGTTTGCAATGTGTTGGCTAAAGTCATGCGGGATGGATTTATGGCATGATTTTGTCTTATAGTCTGAATAAGGTTCTCAATGAAAATTTTATTTTCTCGGATTCTTCCAACGATATTATCTTGTGTTCCTACTGGTTCAGTGGGGACAGAAGGAGCCACAGGAGGTGGATCTATGTTTGGAGGAGGGTTTTGAGGAATGTTCGGAGGGTTTTGAGGAATGTTTTGATGGTTTGCATGATTTTGAGCTTGCCGACCAACTAACAAAACAAGAAAATTGTATACATAAACAAACATTTCAAAAAACCCATGAAAATGCAAAAAAAAACCTAAAATGCAAGAAAAACCTAAAATGTAAAAAAATGATTAAAATCGGGGGCTTACCTCCTTGTCTTGGTGGCATGGTTGAATCTATCATGATCCAGAAGTCCGATGAGCAATTTTGAGGTGGTATTCAAAGCTCCAGTGAAAAACATCTAGGAGAAATCGCGGTTTGAAATGAAAAATGGGGAAAATGAGGACTCACGGGACTACTTTTTTTGTCTCAGAGTTCCACGATCATGGTAATCGTGATCATGGTTTTAGGTTCAGTTATTGCCAAACCTGATAAAAAAGATCCACGAACATGGTTTCCATGATCACGGTATATAAACCGCACGATCGTGGTTCCTGAATTTCAGGTTTTTATGTCCACGGAATTGTCCACCAACTTCATGCACTTACCCATGCCAAAATGGTGAAATTTCCATCCACTACAAAAACTCACTAGGTATAATTTGTAAACCAATTTGTTAGTGTAATCAATGTACACCCTAATTGTAACCACATAGGATAGTTATAATAAATACTAAAAATAAGGGACTGAATACATTTTCAAATACCCTGTGTTGACACAACAAGTTTATATATTAATTATAATACAAATAGTTCCCAAATGGGTTTTAAAAGCATCCATGTCTTTGCATGATAAAATCAGTAGATACACTGAATCAAAAACTCTTCTGCCAAAATCAAAATGGAATTTGTCAACCTTATATGTGAGAAGTAGAATATGAGTATGTTAAACATGTCTCTCAGCTCTTCCCTATAGGTGACACCATTATCCAGATTCAAAGACAATATGAATATGGGAAAATTTCCTTTGAACATTCAACATAATCCCATAAAATATGCTCTTAAAAATATGCATGCTAATCACCAATATCAGCTATGCAAACATGAAACTAAGAAATTGCTCACCAAAAAACTTTTTTAGATTATCCTTTTTGGGTAGTATAATTTCCTCTGTGGATACCTAGGTATCTACATGGGTTATTTTAGCAAATGTTGGTTTCACAATGCTTTCCTTTTTTAAAAATCTACACTGTTGTTTCAGACCAAGCTTCCAACACATGTTAACCTCATGACCTTTCCTGTTACACTAGGTACAATATTGTTTTCCCAATTTTTTAGGAAACTTACCCAAATTTCTATTTTTACAACTCTGTGTAAGATAATGGTCTTTTAAAATTTTACCCAACAATGATTTCATTTTCCAACAGTTAGATACACAGTGGTTAGATAATTCACAAAACTGCATGGATAAATGTACTACAATTTTTGAGTATCTAATCCATAATTAAAAGGAACACGGGAATATTTACACTGTTTATAATCAACACTTTAATAATTTTACCCATTACCATTTTTAACTTTCATGGGGTGTGGTGGAGGTTTATCCATTGTAATCTTAACCATCATGGAGCATTCACCTTTCTCATTTTAACCACCAAAACTGAATCCCAAACCTGCACGGTGAGGCCCATTCTCTACTTGAACGGGGTTACCAATTCCCTGACCATCTTTTCTAAGGATTTTTCCATTAAATTCCATTTAAAAAATTAACTTTGAATCTATTCCCTTAGTATGTTGTTCAAAATTACAAAATTTATTTTCAACTAATTTGAAATGGGAAGATTCAACAAGTAACGAGATACTTACAATGTTTGAATCAACTTGTGTTCTTGTGGGAGAGGAGGGTCTTAATTGCAAAATGGGCTTATTTTCTCCCTTCATGTCACCACTATTTTGTAAATTTTCCAAGATCTCATCCGTGGATTTTAATTCTATTTTCAATTTCTCACATTCCTCTTCCAAGGAATAATACATTGATCTCAGGAGAACATTGTCTTCTTGGATTTGGCGGTTGAATGCCTCAAGCTCATCGAGATTTTCTTGTTTTGACAACTTTCCGGTAGTGCACCTTTACTTGTGCAATCACAACTAAACCAAATTCACAATTTGAAGCAATAAAATAGCTATGATACCAAACATGATCCGTAAATAGGTAGGAATCCCCTACTATTTCAAATGTTTACGAAAAGATCAATTAAACTTATTAGTTCTTATCTTTTTTCAACTTGAAAATGATTACAAATTTGATCAAACAACTGATTCAAATATGTTTGCAAACTGATTTGAAACTAAATTTAAGTGCTAAAAACTCATTCATTCCAGTTGTACATTCAAATCAATCTGATTTTCATTATACCTGATTTTATCAAATTTCCGTAAAATTATCGCACTGATTATAATTGCATTCAAATTAATATCTAAAAATAATCTAAAAAATTAATGCAAAGTTAGGAAAGAAATATGACACAATATTATTTATAGGGTTCTGAAATTCCTACGTCCCCAAGTTCATACGAACTGATCCATTAACGTTATTTTTGCAAGTACATTCAAATAACTTTCAAATCAAATAATGAATCTCAAAACCTGAAATAGAAGACCATGAAAACCTGTGAGCTCTAAATTTTTTTATTGTTTTATCTCTGTGTTTGTTCCCATCTTCCTAAGGAAATATTTCCTCTGTTCTCTATCAAAAGCAACAGAAAATGATTCAAAAAGATGACATAAGAACTTTAATTATTGGACATGGTGTCACTGGTGTTGTCATTGATGGAAAAGGGAGTCCAAGCGGCATATGATCTTGCATGATGTCTCATTCATCAAGTATGATGAAGGTTGATTGGTAGTGAAGTGATTTGGTGTCATAAGGTGTTGTAGTGGCATGGTGTCCTTAGCACATGCATGTTCTTGGTGCATGGCCAAGAAATTTTTTTTTTTTGCATGAGCTTCAAAGGTTTCATGAAGGTTGTTAGGGTGTCTTACATGTTCATAGGTATGTGTTAAAGGTGTTAGTAGGTCTATAAAGTGTAGTGTTGGTGAAATAGCTTGTCGATAGGGAAAATTAGGCGGTTTCTGCCAACGATTTGGGACTAGGTCCCTCTGCTTGAATGGGGAAGCTCCATTTATTAAAAACAAGAATATTATATACATTATTCTATCAAATGGGGTGGTATTTCAACCAGGGATCACACAGGGGTACTTCCCTATACATATGTTGAATTTCTTGTATAAACTACAAGGGAGGAAAAAGTTTGAAGGAAAGGTGCAAAGAGAATAATAGAGAGAGGGTTTTACACAATAAATAGTATAACAAAGTTTATTTTTTCAAAACTGAACATTATCCATGAATTCAATGAGAATAAAACCATGAGAATCACGAGGAACAAAGCACAAAAGGAAAAAAATATTAATGTATGACATTCAAACAAGTACATTGCTCATGGATTATAGTTGAGATGAAGAGGAAATATAAGCAAAGGAAATAAAGGAAATTTGATCACTTGTTTCTAGAAAGAGTATGGGAGCTAGTAAACAAAATTAACCATCCTTTTATAATGAGGGGGTCATCTCCTTTTATATCTTTACAACCCATCTCTTCATCTACGCACCACATGAATTTTCATATTCCCATCACAAGTGAATTTTAACATAGCCTTAGGAAACACAAAATGAGTCCCATTTTTTATAATTGTAAAAGGGAATTTTACATTGCATAAGTATTTCATTATCACTTTAATGAAAAAGATAAAAAATTCATGATTGTTTACAATAAAGAATTAGAAAGGAGGTAAAGAAAAGGAGAAATAATGAAAAGAGTAGAGAATGAATGCTATAAAACATGGATCAAGATACCTATTCCATTGATGAAGATCCGCTCCGAAGAAGTTGAAGATGAAAAATTGCTCTATGATGGATCTCTACAACACTGTTATGCTCCACTGAAAAAGAGATCCGATGAAGTCCTTTTGAACACTTTGCCCCCTTTCGAGGTTTCTTGAAATGATGCACTTTTACACATTGCCTAGATACACTGAGAAGAGGAGTGATGAACACTTGAGAAGAAGACCAATGATAAAATTGAAAGATAATTCACCTCGTTGATAAAATCATTTTTATCTTTGAGAAAGTATCACATCTTCATGATTAACCACTCACATGGGAAAAGTTGGATGCACTTTGTTCACACAACCATGATCTTGATTTTGCCACTGCGTGAACACTGATATGAGTTAACATAGACAATCTTTTGAGTAGAATGAGAAAGGATAATGGAAAAATTTGATTTCATTCATAATGATCATCATTCCATAGAAAGAATTGAAATAGCTTTCCGGGACAAATTTGTCATTTTCTAATTTTGGCACTTCATGATCACCACGTGGGAGATTGGGAATTCACTTTGATCTTTTGAGAAAAGATTCTTGAGTTCTAGAACCATTATAGTACAAGTGAAGATGGAATGTGAAACCGTCACTTTTAGCTTCATTTTAACCCATTTATTACTATTTTTAGAATATGCACCATTATTTTCCCATTTGGCCATTTTGGTCCACTGATGCAATGACATCATCACCAGGTTATTTAGTCTTAAAGTATCAATTTTGTTCTTTGAAATGTCTTAGAGTTTTCCTATGGTCATTCAAGTTGTCCCTCATAGTCGCAGAGGTCAAAAATTCAAACTATGATTTTCCTTCCCTCCATTTTTCCAAATTTGAATTTTGAATCTCTTTTTTTGGAGCCACTTTTGTCTTTGGCTTGTCATAAGAGTCTAAAGCTGTATCAATGTCTTATTTAGGGGATCCTAGCGGTCATTAAGAATGTATCCTAAGCATTTATTTAGGGTTTCTTCTATTTGTGTTCTTGGAGCGTCTACTTTATGTATGGAGTCATGAAACCTCTACAACGTCTTATTTTCTTTTTCTTCTAGCATTAATTAATTTGACAATCCCTTTTTTAAACCTTAAAAGTTTATTTGTGAGTCCTCTCGTATAGGGGAGGTATAAGATCTTTGTAACGCTACTTTTCATTCATTGATTCAGTGATGGTACCTAAGTTTTGAGCTCCCAAATAGTGAAAAATTCTATGTGTTCTGTCATGTGTGACATACTGTGATGACTATGGGTGTGATATGATGCAATTTACAATACTTAGTATCCATAAAGGATTAATATGGTAACTACCTTGAGTACAAATGGCCTTCTTAATGGATTTATGTTATGATTTGATAGCTTTATGATGGAAGGTAAATTCTGTGTGTAAAAACATTTGTGACAAGCGGTTGTGGATACAAACCCTAGAATATTTGAGTCACATGATAACACTTGGGTATGAACATCATATGGTACATTAATAGAATTATAAAAGGTTTAATTCTTATCTAAGTTTTTTGAAATGGTTCTTCTCCAAAGAACGTTAATATTTTGCGTAGACTCCAGAGTAATTAGTTCCTATTTTCCCTGTGATTGGTATTTGTAGAAAAGGAATCATAAGATTGGTTGATACAGAGAAAATGAGGACAAGGTCTAGGGGAAGGTGATTAGGATTATAACATGAACACAAAATTTATTAATCCCTAAAAATAAACCTTAACCACTTATTTAGTGATCTAAGCCTATATAGGTTGAATGCTTTGTTGAGAACCAAGACAAGGAATTTTTGTCTTGTCACGTCTTCCAGGGTCAAGGAATATTTCGTTAAGGTGTGTAAGAATCAGATAGATCATTCATGATAATATTTACTTTGAGGTTTAAAAATCAAGTGTGAAATTCTTGGTGAAAGGAAATACATTCTCAGCCCGTAACATCAAAACCTTAGGGTTTTAGGTGAAATAAAGTTTATATAGAGTTTATCTTGAGTCAAGATCCTAGCAATTAAATGAATCACCTTCGAGTGAATATGCAATTATATTAAAATATCTTTGCAATAAAATGTGACAGTGAAGAGTTTTTAAGATGATAATACAGGAGAAAATGTGGCAGGATAGTGAATTTTTGAGGCTCAATTGGTTTTTCCAAAGAATCTTCCAAGAAGGTGAAGTAAAGACTCTATAAAAAAAACCACTTTTCAACAAAAGAGGTGTTGAATTGATCTAGCATGTTGACAAACTCTTGCAAGCGAATTGGAATGGAATTGTAGTATACCAGCTGGTAGAGAATGAGCTTTGGAAGGTAACATGTGAAGGAAATATTAAAATGTTTATAAGTTGAGTCAAACATGTTGCTCACACCGGGACCATGTTAAAGGTTTAGAAAATAAAAATTCACTTTTGTAGAGGTAATTGTAGACTATTCTAGCCTAGTCATTTAGGGACAATGCCCTTGAAGAAGACCAATTGGTCAAATTTTGCAACAGAGAGGGAAGGAGAATTCCCAAGATTGTCCAGGTTTGAATAATTCCAAATAGGGAAAATTCTATATTCTTCATGTGTGAATACTGTGAATGACTATGGTTGTGATTATGATAGCAAGTTACAATACTTAGTAATTCCATAAAGGATATAATATAGGTAAAATAACTTGGAGATGGTCCATCTTATGGTATTTATGTGTATGATTTGAGAGCTTTATGATGGAAGGGAAATTCTGTGTGTAAAAAAATTTGTGACAGCTGTTGTAGGATACAAACACTATAATATTTGAGTCACATGAATAACAAATTGGTATGAACATCATATGGTTACATTCTAGAATTATCAAAGGTTATTAATTCTTATAGAAGTTTTTGAAATGGTTATTCTCCAAAGAAAGTTATAATTTTGCTTAGACTCAGAGTAATTAGTTCCTATTTTCCTTTGATTGGTATTTGTAGAAGAAGGAAGCATAAAGAGTTTTGATACAGAGAAAATGAGGACAAGGTCTAGGGGAAGGTGATTAGGATATTATAACATGAACACAAAATTTATTAATCCATAAAAATAAACCTTAACCACTTATTTAGTGATCTAAGCCTATATAGGTTGAATGCTTTGTTTGAGGAAACATAAAGACAATGAATTTTTGTCTTAGTCACGTATTCCAGGGTCAAGGAATATTTCTGGTAAGTGTGTAAGAATCAGATAGATCATTCAATTGATAATATTTACTTTGAGGTTTAAAAATCAAGTGTGAAAGTCTTGGTGAAAGGAAATACATTCTCAGGCCCGTGACATCAAAACCCTTAGGGTTTTACGTGAAATAAAGTTATAGAGAGTTCTATCTTGAGTCAAGATCCTAGAAATTAAATGAATCACCTTCGTAGTGATATCATTAATATTTAAAAATATCTTTGCAATAAAATGGTGACAGTGAAGAGTTTTAAGTGATAATTACCAGGAGAGAAATGTAGCAGGATAGTGAGGATTTTTGAGGCTCAAATTGTGTTTTCCAAAAGAATCTTCCAAGAAGGTGAGTTTAAGACTCTATAAAAAAAACCACTTTCATAAAAGGGTGTTTGAATTGATACTAGAATGTGGAAAACAATCTTGCAAGACTAATTTGGAATGGAATTGTAGTATACAGGCTTGGTAAGAAGAAATGAGCTTTGGAAGGTAACATGTGAAGGAAATAGTAAAATGTTATAAAGTTGAGTCAAACAAGTTTGCTCACACCTGTAACATTTTAAAAGGTTTATAAAATAAAATTCACTTTTTTTAGAGGTATTGTAGACTATTCTAGCCTATGCCATTTTAGGGACAATGCCCTTAAGAAGACCAAGTTGTCAAATTTTGCAAAGGAGAGGGAAATGATGAATTCCCAAGATTTCAAAGGTTTGAATAATTGAAATAAGATATATTAAGGTTGATAAACATGTTTGAATCCTTTGTTGACTTGAGTTAAGACTATAGGTTAATTTTTCAAGATTTTTGTTGTTTCTTAGCATTGAGAACAAGTATAATTGTAAGTTTGGGTTAGGTTAAAGTTGGTGATATAATCTTCTTGTTGTGAGTGTGAAGTTGATTAATGTGACTACATCAATCAATCTTACCAATTTTTGAGTGTCTCGATCATGGGGAAATGAAATGAGGAGTATGAATGCAAATTTTCTTGGAAATAATATTGTTAGTAGCTTCTCCTATAGATACTTACTAAAAATAGAAATCGGTATTCCTGGTGTTGGATTCAAATGAAGGTCTTAAAACATTCTACTTTTCACCAAGATGCTTTGCTTCAATTTTCAAGGGTTTTTTCTTGTCCAAATCTTCAAAAATTCAAAAAGGAAACTTGCATGTATGTGTGTTCCTCATCCGAAAAGGTATAATTCTGATGAAAAACTTAGTCCTCAATATCCCTAAAAAATATGTACTTCATGGTACAAGAACTAGTTCATGCAAAACTAGATTTTTCAGTGACCATTTCCTCTAATTGTTAGGGGTTTTTCTTATCTAGATCTTCATGAATTCAAAAGTAAAACTTGTAGGTCTGTGTATTCCTCATCTAATAGGGAAAAATTATGATGAAAAACTAAGTCCTCAATATCCTTATAAAATAGGTACTTCATGGCACAAAAACTAGTTCACGTGAAACTAGATTTTTCATGGATCGTTTCCTCCAATTTTCACATGATTCCGACTACCAGATATATGGGAAGTGAAGAGGTGCCTCACTTCCCTTTTTATACTACATAATGACAGCCAGTAGTGTAGGATTTAATCTTTGACAATGGTAATAATCATTCAGGTTCTCTCACCCTTGGATTGACAAGTAGCACTGTTGCATTGGTCAACGAGAAGGGTTGGAATGAGGTGAAAAGGCCTAAACATGTGTCACAGAGCTTCACCAAGGTCATATGATGGACCATAGGGAATAAATGAGGTTGGTTACATTTTTGTGTCCCAAGTATCCCCATGGGATGGGAAAAATGGGATAGAAAATTGCGTCATGCTCCAAGAGGTAAACATTTCTAATTGGAAAAGCATACCTTGAGAGAATCCTTGAAGATGACATTCTCGGAGATCCAGGAGCTCATTTTTGATGAATCCATATATGGTTTTGGATACCAAGATCCTTATGAAGAAAATGAGATGGGTATAAAGATCCAATTATTCCTGAAACCCCCTTTAATTGCTCCTTATTTCTCAGGACAAAGGGGTGTGCCTGCCAAAAGTGAGTTGTGGAAAGAAGCGCCTATATCTTATGAAGGATTTGAAAATTTCATAATGTATAGAATTATCGAATCTTTCCAATGAGTAAGTTTTTCCTCGTAACTCATTATAGAGATACCATAAGCATCTATGGAAGATTAGGTACCTATTTTGATTTCCTTCTCCTTACACCTTAAACACCTGGGGGCTGAGACTGAGTCATGTGAGGAGCATTGAAAAGGGTTGGAAATAGCTACATTTTTTTGTCCCAACTATCCTAAGGGGATGGGATATACAAGATAGAAAAGTTCACCCTCACTTGGGGCTGACAAGTGGCACTTCATGATTTCACGACTGAAGGGCTAGGATTTGTGAGAAGGGGTATATCTTGCATCATTGGGCTTCATCGGGGTCATGTGGTGGATCAGAGGGATAAATTGTACATGGGTGAATTTTTTTTTCCTGAATATCCCAAGGGGATGGGATGGATGGGACAAAAAAGTGTGCCCTCACCTAGGAGTGACCCGTGCCCCCCTTAGAAATTGATTAAGTCCAAAAAGCTTACCTTGAGGAAAGCCTTAAAGATGAAGTTTATGGAGCTTGCGAAGGGATTTCCAGGAACTTATTTATATTATTTTTAATCCAAAAATACTTTTGATAAGAATGGGATGGGTCCCATTATTTGATTCTTCTTGAAAATCCCTAAAAATATCCTTTTTTCTCGGCACCGTAGGGTGTGCTTTCAAAAAATAGGTTGTGGAAAGAAGTGCTTTGGTCTTGTGAAAAAATTGAAAGAACCATCATTTATAACATTGAATTATATTTCTAATGGTATATTTTTTGAACTCCAAATATTTACGGAGCTCCCAAAATCATCTTCTTAGACTCAGACACTATTTTGAACTGTAAACTCCTTCACCTTCAAAAACCTGCTTTCACTGAACTTGTACCTAAACCTTAAAATCTTCCTAAAATTTCGTAAATCACTTAAAATATGATCTTATATCCTCAATAACACTTCCCAATTAATGTGAGCCTTCAAAACTGCTCTGGGGGTGCGCACCTACCTCAAAAAGGCTAAAAATAGCCATTTATAAGTCTATTGAAAAATTTGTCTTCAGAAGCATTGTCTCAGAAGAAATTCATGAAATTTTTTTCATATTTAAAATACATGGGAAAGGTTATTACAAAAAATATGAGAAATTGGAGGATTGGGATAGGCCAACCACATGGGGAACTGATCCGGAGGAGTGCTGGGGAGGTTTTATAAGTAAAATTTTTGACACTAGGGTAAATTTTTCATGTTTTCAAGTTTAATTATTCCCTTCCAAAAACACATGATAACATTTAGACAAGGTCAGTTTCAGTGAGGTAGATGTTGAAGGAAGCCATTATAGGCATAATCCTAAACCTAGTGCATAATAGATGGCATGATTTCATGAGGAATGAAGTCGGGAAGATTTGTTTCATCATGTGAAGAGTGTTTTGGCATTGCATAACATGTGTAGATGATGTACAAGGTCAAGTTTCAGATGTATGGTGCATGTTTAAGGTCCTTAAGCAACAAGATCACAAAGACAAGGTGAGTTTACATAGGCAAGTCATGGTGCATGGAGAGTTTCAAAGGTTTCAGAGAATGATTTAGCATTGTAGAACATCAAGGATGTTTCTACAAAGGTGTGAGCAAAGATTCAAGTTACAAGGTTAAAGAAAACCTATTTTGAGCTCTATCGAGCTCTCAAAACTTCCATTTCAAGTTCTAGGGTCACTTTAAAATGCTCACCCACACATGCATGCTTTGCATGGGAGTCTGATCCTTTGGTGGATGTTAGGGTATGGATCTAATATGATTTTTTTAAAATAATGGGTTCATTTTCTCATCATATTTTTATGACCCATTGTTAATAAGCTAAGTAGGTTTAAACCCTTGTTAAACCCTAGTTTCAAAGCGACATGAAATATTTGATTGGTATGTCCATAAAATGGCATGGGAAGGCTGGTATGATGACTCAAATATGTATATGACTCTTAATAGCTCATGTTGGTTACATTTTTATGTTCCAGGTCTACTGGTAAAGTACAAAAAAACCCTAATTTTGTGAAGATTTATATATAGAGGAATGTGTTGCAGGTGTCATGATGTAAAATAAATTTTTCCCTATAGCTTGGGATGTGTGTTAAGTTTCCATGATAATATTTGGTCAAGTTCAGTGTAAGTATTTATTGTAATCCTTCCTCTAAAGTTACCTATCGCTAATGGCCTAGAGGGATAAAACCAATCATGGAGATATGGAGGTGTTTGTAGTGAAATACATAGTGTAGTAGTGGTATTTGATCATGGTTATTTTTTAGAGGTAAGATATGATGTGATAAATCTCTTTGTTTGATTTTAAGAGGTGTTTTTGTGTTAAAACCCTAATGACCTAATCAGCCCTAATTAAGTTCTCCAAGAAGGTGATAAGAACAAGTATGTAAGTTTGATATTATCCATGAGAAAAGTTCATGTGAGTGTTTGAGGAGGTGTATCGAGTTTCCCTTGAAGTGTTCCAAGTTATTGTTGTTCCTAGAAGTGATGATTGAGGTATTGGAGATCAAATTCCTCAAGACATGTTCTTGAGTCCTTGTAGTAGGTTTGAGTAGTTTTAGAGATGCATGCTTTTTGGGATCTTGTACATTGATTTAAGGGTTTCCATGAGTTTCATGATTAATTTGAAATCAAAATATTTCTTTTTACATGTCATTTTTTCCTTGATGAATGGTTTTAATATGAGAAAATTTTCAGCCTTGAGGAGTGATTTTTTAGGTTCTTGAGAGCTAATGGTGATGCTTGTCCTTTGGAGTGTTCTATGATAAAATGAAGGTTGTAGAGGTGTTGGTGTTTTTTGATGATGTTGAGAGGTTTTTGTTTATGTGTATGAATATTTTTTATTCTTGGCGTTGTTACCTCATACCTTTAAATTAAAATTTGTGACCGTTGGAGGAGATGTAGTGATTTAGGCCTAATTAAGAAGCCTTGTGTAAGTTTGTGTTTGATAGGATCTTTTTGACCTATAAGGTCTCTTCATGTGATTTGTATGAGAGTGTGGAGTAATTTTTAAGTTTTTCATGACCAACCTTAATGGTATTAGATGGCTTATGGTTGTTTATGGGATGAGTCATGTATAAAAGTTAGTAATGTTTGCTCATTTGAGCTAGTGTTGTAGATGGATGTTTGAGTGAGCTAAAGGAGAGTGTGAGAGAGGTGTCAATGTTCTAGAATAGAGCTAAGGAATAATATGAGAACTTGAGTAGGGAAGAGAATAAGGATTCAGGGTAATTAGACCTAATCAATATATGAAGGTGCAAGTTTGATTGAAGAAGTAAAGAGAGCTATTCGAGAAGGTTTTGAGTAGAGTGAGCTGAAAAAGTGATCAAAATAAGTTGTTGAAGCAACAAGGACATCAGGTGATCTTCATTTTTAAGTGGTTGAGTTGGTACTTTATCATCTTAAAGGGTTTTAGCCTCCTTTTAGGGTTGGTGCCTTACTAAATAGGGGTTGGTGCTCCTTTTGGGTTTGGTTCCTCACTAAAGTTGTAGGGGTTGGTGCTCCTTGTGAAGTGGGTGTTTCACTAAATTACTTTGTGTTGTGTAATATATGAAAATTTTTAGTGGGTTTTCTTCCCTTTGAGGGTTTCCCACTGTTTCACTAAATTACTTTGTGTTGTGTAATATATGAAATTTTTTAGTGGGTTTTCTTCCCCTTGAGGGTTTCCCACTTTATATCTTGTGTTCTTGTGTTCTCTCTTGCTTCATGTTCTTGTGGATGATTGTATATTTATTAATAAGGTCACATTGGTTACTGAATGTTGAATGGTTCACACAAAAAAAGTAATTAAAGTAAAAGTTGTTAAAGACTGATACACCCCCCCTCAATCATTGTTATTCCAACAATTGGTCTCAGATCAGGTTCTTTTGAATCAAGTTTAACCACTTAAAGAAGATCCTTTGAAGCACAAATATGATGATTCAACAGAGTATCTCTTCTACTAGCAAAACACCTATGTTTTATGGGACTATCCATTCCTTTTGGATTATCAGGATGAGAGCATACATAAGTTATTTGGGTTGTGATGTTTAGAAATAAGTAATAGATGGGCATATTGTTCCTCAGACTCCTCCAACATATGTAATAGGTAAGAAAACTTATAATGATAATTATAAACCTAAAAATTCCATTTTGTTTGTTTGGGAGACTCAAAACTTGTTAAGGTGATGAATTATACTTCTGTTAAGGTGATGTGGGAAAAGATTAAAGTTATCTATGAATATGACTCTAAGGTAAAGATGGAAAATATCCAAACATGCATGAATCAATTTCAAATCTTGAAGATGAAGGAAGAAGAAAATATTGCTACATACATGCTCAAAGTTGATTGAGTTGTCAACATCATCAGAGGTTTAGGTGAAAAGGTGAAAGAAGCTATGGTGGTGTAAAAGGTGTTGAGATCTCTTACTCCTAAGTTTAATGATACATTTTCATCCATTGAAGAATATAAGGATTTGAGTAATATGTTTATGGATGATATTCATGGAATTATGTCAGTCTATGAGATGAGGGTAATTGATACTAAACCTACCAAGAATGAGGTTGCACTCAAAGATGAAAATAATAAAAAAGGTAAGAAGGTTTTAGATGATGATAGTCCTGATTTTTGATGATGATGTGTTGATTTCCATGTTTTCTAAAAATTTGAATATTGGATATGGATCAGGCAAGTACAAGGGTAAGTTTCCTTTCAAATGCTTCAATTGTGGTGATATTGGGTATTTTGCAAATAAGTGTCCTCATAGGCATAATGATGAAGATGATGAAGAACATTATGGAGATCATGATTAGAAATATCATAGGTATGATAAGAATAAGAAGAGGTTCAAGAAATTTGAAAACAATAATAACACCAAAACGAGATTTGAATCCAAGGAAGATTGTTTCTGATTCTAAATCTAAGTCTTGACATTATTATATAGGTGATGAAGTCTTATTCATGGCCAACAGTGTTAGGAATTCTAAAAGTGAAGACTCCATATTTTGAGGATATTTCATTGATTCTGAATAAGAAGAGGGTGATATTGATACTGAGTTGATGTGTATACAAGAGGAGTTGAAGCATGCTGAAAAGAAGAACAAGAAGTTGAGAGAAAAAATCAAGGAATATGAAGAGAAGATTCATGATCTTGAGGAAAAGAAGTGGTCTGAAACCAAAAAGTATGATGAAATGATCAAGTAGATAGAAACTCAAGTGAAGAATATATTATCAAGTCTAAAATCTAAGGAGAATGAGTGCATCAGTTTTGAAAAGGAAATTGTGTCTCTAAGAGCAGAGGTATATGAATCAGCTAGCAAGGAAAATTCATTCTAGAGGTTTAAGAAGATCTCTAAGGATATAGATGATCTCTTAGATAGTCAAAGGTCTGCAGGAGATAGGACTAGTCTAGGTTTCAAGGAGAACCTTAAGGAAAAATAGGTTATAAATGAATATGCTACTTAAAACAAGGAGGGTGCTGATTCAAGAGAATATCATATGAAGAACAACATGAAGTCAAGGTCAGCTAGGCAGCCTAATGCATCAAGGTATGAAAGAACTTATAATGGTTATTGTTACAGTTGAAATGATTTTTGGCATAGAGAAAAAGAGTGTAGAAGGTCCTTCAACTATGAATATTCATGGAAGCATTGAAGGAATTTCAATTCATATCAGACAATAGGTAAGAATGAGGTTGTGTGTTATAATTGCAATCATGTTAGACACATTTCTAGATACTATTATCATGAGCTACCTAGGAAAAGTTGGAGAGATGAAGCCCCTAGAGGTAAGGATCCTATTCTTTTCTTCAATTATAACAATGTTCAACATATTACAAGATAGTGTAGATGGAGGAAGAATAGATATGAGAGGAAAACATATGTGAAGTTTGACAAGTAGACAAAGCAAAGGAAGAACCTAAAGCAACTTGCTCTAACCATAATGAGCCTACCACTCAAAGAAGTCTATTTTTTGTTGAATATCCTCAAGAAATTCTTCTATCAACACAATAAAATGAAGGCACATGTACCAAGGAGGTCATGGAATCTCTCAATTTTTTGTTCTAGATCCCCATGTTGTGGGATGTCACTACTAAGCTTCTTAAATACATTCATCTTGTACATGAAGCATGTTGACAGGGGGATCTTGAATGAATGTAATGAAGAAGTGGATTTGTGTGATAGGGTTGCTGTTGTAAAGCCAAGGGTCTGTTGTCAGGTGTATGGTTTTCTGCCATGAGGTATGTCTTAAGGGAATTTTGCTTTGTATGTTGCTTCAAGAGTGTGCAAGGTAATTCAAAGTCTGTAGCATGTGAATTAGAGATGCAGAGTGTATTTTAAGATATATTTTAGGTTTTTATGATTAAATAAGTTTTGATTTGGTATCTTTATACAATGAGCTTGTTAAAATGGTGTCTCAAATCCTAATTTAGTTAGGGGTAGTTGTGAAATAGTGTTCAAAAGAAGGAGAAAATCAAAGTTGTGTTATCTCAATATGAAAAGTTTTTTAAAACTCAAGGGTAGATAAACAATGTTTCATTAGATAGTCAGGTGTAATATGGATGCTTAAGAGTCAAGAAGACAAGTTTGATAAGCATGAAGATAGAGTTGAAGAAGTCTATTACAAGGACAGGTGAAGAATAGTCTACCTCATCTTATATGATGACTTGATCAGACCATCAAAATCATGAAGGGGTATTGCATGATATTGAAGGAGTGAGTTTCAAATATGTTTCAAGGTATGCTCTTTAGGCTATATTTTGTCTCAGTTTCATTTCAGTTATGTCATGATAAGGCCTGGTGATGCTTTGAAAAGGAATATGTATTCAAGTCAAGTATATTGATAGTGCTATATGGAGACCATTGTAGTCACAAAATCTATGCACTTGGGTACATTTATAGGTCCTAAAAGCATGCTAACATTTACATGATTCCTAAGTGAGAAAAATAGTAATTGACAACTCTCTTTGGCTTTTTTATTTTTCTTCTGCACTTTTATTGGCTTTATACATCTGTTACTCATGCTAAAATTTGACTGTTTTATTTTTCTATGGCTTCATACACTAGTGCCCAATTCAGATAGTAGCGTCAGGTGCTCTTGTCCTCCTAGGCACTCGTGTCCCTATTTATATTTTTTACACCCCTTTTACACCCCTTTCACTTTTCAATTACTTTTTATCACTTTGGGTCGACATTTGAGTTGCCAATTATGAAATTCAAATAAATGAATAATTTAAATACACAGTTATGTTTTCAAACTAATGGGCCAAGCACTAACATTACTATTATCACCTAAGCTTGCATTCAAAGGAACAAGAGCACTTCAAAGGCATTCATATAACACATCCATTTAGGGGAAAGAGATGCATACTTATACATAAAAAACATAGGAAGGGGAAGTGAATTTCTTTCTTGTAGGTTACAGGTATATTCAGTGGTCAAGGAATGAAACTAGTGTGACAATCAATGACCAACAAAAAACCTACTACCACATAGAATATACCATATTCTAACCTTTTTCATAGATGCTAGCACCCATACCCAGTCACTAACACTTGGGAGCTCTTGTCTACCTATAAGAACTCCTAACCTGCATAGTTTTGTGCCTTAGTACCTTCAGCAAGCCATGAAGACACTCTTCTCAGCCTATTTCAGTCATTCATCTTTCCATATCACCTTCAAATAGCTTGAGATTCATCTAAGTCATTATCTCTCTCTCTCTCTCTCTCAGGGTTTCAACATTATTGCATGCTTGTAGCTTGTCCAATTTTATGTATTTTATTAATTGTACATCATTTATTAAAATACTTACTCTTAGATTTAATTCAAAAATATTAAATCATTTGGTGAACCCCATCACTTGAACCATCCTTTCCTCCAAGGTTCTTCATTTTTATGCCCATCACCCTTAGTTGTCATTTTGGTTATTTTGAACACATTAAGATTCCTCCATCTGTCCGTAGGTCCTCTAAATCAATGGCTGAATCTTCTAATCCTTTTCTTGATTCCAAAAAAGTTCCGCTTGAGACAATTGAAACTTTTGATTGTGAATAATCATATGATGAAGACACCAAGGTTGATTAAGAACAATTATATAAGCTTAATAATTTTTCATTCTACCTTACATGATTACCATACACACATCCCAAATGTCCTAAATGCTTTACTTTCTACAAAAAATTCTTGAGATGTTACCTCTTACCATCTTGTGGGTTCCTCCTCGTCCACCATGGCCTCCACACCACCCCCAACTATATATATTTCTATAGCTACTACCACTTCTCCTCTCCCTCCTCCCAATACTTCCCACACAACTTGGTTCCTCTTCTGGAACTCAAGACCTACAAATAAAAATTCGCCAACTAAAACAAGATACTTGACTTCCTCACTACTCCTTCATACTCCTTTCGTACCCGTTATATCCTCTGACCTACTTCCTCCTAATTTCATTGCACCCAAGATTCTAACATTCAATGGACACAATGAACCTCAGGAGCATCTTCGATCTTTCCATGTGGCATGTTTAGACTATGCGGATGACCTTACATTATTAGATAAATTTTTTCCTAGAGGCTTAAAAATTACACTATGCAATGGTTTTATGAGCTACATGCATTCACTTGGTAACCTCTTTCACATACTTGGCCGATGCTTTCGTTGCACATTTTTTAAAATCAATATTGGCATCAATATCTCTTATGCACAACTTTCTCAATTTAAACAAGGATCTAATGAGCGTTTAAAGGACTATGTGTTGCGTTACAAGAACAAACTTGCTAAGATGACAAATTTCCTCAGTGATTCAGAATTGTAAGATATTTTTATTCAAAGCATCTTACCTTTACTTCAAGAGAGTGTCATATTTGAGACCTCTCCCTCCTTTTATCAACTATGCCATACACTTAAATTGTGCAAAAGGATACTTTTATCTATGGGAAAATTAAGTTACTACAATAATTCTTCCTCTTCATCTTCTAACCAGTTTCAAGAAAAATCTACTTTTAAGCCATCTCCTAAGCCCACAGAAGCTAAAACAACTGTTAACGTTGTTTCTACATCTAAAAAGCTTCAATTGTAACCTATAAGGTGTACTTTTAATAAATTACCTTACACACCTCATATTTTATTACCGTATCTCATCGAAAAAAATCTAATTACTCTTCCACCAATGATCAATCTTGATCCCTCTCAACCTTGTGGCCACAACTATGATGAAAATGCATGCTGTGACTACCATCAATGCATTGGCCATTCTAATGATCACTACTTTAAGCTTAAACATATTATTTAATATCTCATTGATAACAATGCACTTGAGCTCCCTGAGACATCTACTTCAAAGCCGGTTAATGATAATAAAAAGATATATTTTTTTCAATGACCCTCTACCTAAGCATGAAAAGAAAGCAATTGATTCTTCATCAAACCATACCTATCATGTTGTGCTTCTTCCTTCCTTGGAACCCGTTGAATTTCTTGTCGCTTCAGCTAATGTAATCCCACTAGTCATTACTTTATCGGATTGCGATTATCACGCTACATTCTCTTATGATTCATTGCATATCAATGCCTTTATTGGTGCATATACTGTCAAAAATACCATGATTTATCCATTAGTTGTTCACAATGTGTCGCTTCGTAGCACTCCTCCTAGCTATAAAATGCCCAAATTCCATTATCACATTCCCGGTGCCTAATTCTTATGGTCATGTCACGCTTCCCATCATAGTTGGACCCCTTTCCATACATGTAATATTCCTTGTTACATCTTCCATCATCAGATGTGATAGTATATTAGGTCTTCCTTGGCTCCGCACAGCCCAAGCCATTCCTTCCATACACCAATTATGTCTCAAATTCATCCATAACAAAAAATTTATCAATATCAAAGGTATTCAACCTCATGCACCATTTTCTCGACCTAATCTGTCAAATATCTATGCACTGTAGACATAAATATTACACATTAGACAATATTCAGCCCAATCTTATACTATTATTTAGAAGGTTCTCAAGTGTACAAAGTACCAATTAATTCCACCTTTTGGCCACCTTTTTCTTATATTTTATTTCATCTTTCCCAAGTCACTTCCAATACTTATCACCTCATTTTCTACCTTCCCCAATTTTCTAGCCCTAAATCATTGCACCCCAGGATGTACTGTGTGGGGCCAAAGTCATCCTGGTCGAACCCAGGGTGCCTCGATTTGTGCACAACATCTTTCACTCTTTTTTGGGTCACTTCTAGCTGTTGGTCATCCTTATCTTCTTTTCAGTCGGCCTTGTCGAGATTAATTATGAAATTAAACTTGAGAGGCCTATAAATATAAAGCTTATAAGACCATAATAAGGGTATTAGGTCTTTGCATCCTATCAATACTATCACTCCATCTAGGGCTACATCTATTGCATCACTTGCATCCACATAATACCATACATTCAAGCTAGGAAGTCTGCATCACACACTTTCTTAGAGGACGAGGGATTTTATTCATTCTATTATACTATCTACATCATCTATAACTACTATAGCTCATTATTTCACAAAGTGGAACTAACACGAGAGCACCTTGGGCATGACAGACACACACTCACTAGAAACACATCAGGGTCTGTAAAGTAGTGCAACACTCAGCGATAAGTCCACTGGTTTGGCGGTTGAAGTTAGTTTGACCCATTCTTCTTGTTTTTGTGTAGGGTGTCATCTAGTTCATTTGACAAATCCAATGTGTCAAATAGAGAATATTCAAATACACGTAGTGACCGTGCCAAATTAGGGTTTTGAGCATTTATGCTATTCTGAGAGCCCAGACTACAGACCAGGGTTCCTCGGGGCACCCCAGTACACTCCCAAGAATATGTGTCACTTCAGATAGCCCGGATCTACCCTTCTCAGGGCCCTTGAGTGTTTTTATGCACTACCTAGTCCCAGTTCTAGAACTGAGACAACCTGTGAGAGTCTCATGTTATCATCTAAGTCTATTCCTTACTCTTCTCTTGGAAATTAGGGTTTTATTTTGTTGATAAGAGAAAACACTTAGTTGAACTTACACACAGAGTTCACACGAAAGAACAACACAGGAAAAAAGCATGAAGGTATAGGAAGGTGTCACGCGCGGAGGTGTAGAGTCAAACTCTCAAGGACTTATCCAATTTTGGGGATCAGGTCTATTCTTAGAGATTGACATGCGGAGCACACAAAGAAATGCTGATACTTGCGCACCACTCTTCATGGAGATATTTGAAGAGCATGACAACTTACTCTTGCATGGGCATAAGCTAAGAATAGATCCACCACTGTAGTTAACTATCAATGATCTATAGATAACATACTTGCATGTATGGCTATAGTTGTAAAAAGGCACGTGGCTATTATTAGCATGCAACCTATTTTCTAGTAGAGTTAAGTGGTGAAGGGCTATTTCCCCACCCTATATATATGTAATGAATTACTTAGTAGACATACACATATAGATAGATATATATGCTTTAAAGAATGAGGAGAACATGAGTACATGCGACTGGATAATTATAACATATCCATGCGTGCATACTTGATATTGTATGAAGCTTTTGTACTGTTGGTATGATGAATAAGATAAAGAAAATTGGCCGAATAAATAGTGTTTGATGTGTTTTATCAATGCATATTATTATTTTCATAATGATTTACCTTTAAAGCGCTTATAGATCTGGTTAAGTATAATGCTGAATAGATAGATTAGTTTCCAAAATATATGTTCATTGCTTTATCATGCCACCATTCTTCTACTGCAACATTAAAGAGGAACCCGACACCTTTGCCTAGACTGAGTGATGTGCCAGTGTGACTAGGTGTTAACTAACAATTCTAGGCTGCATCATTGGTTCCGTTGCCGGGACCTATTTTTCAGTTGTTTCAAAATGGTTCACGATGAAGACATACCGGCTAACTTTGGAAAGCGTTGAAGAATGGATTCATGATTTAGAGGAAGAATACACACAGAGGTTTGACACTGGATCCAAATTTAGTGCACGCACTTGGGTAGAGCAGAATCTGTATGACAGTTTATATGAAAGCTTCTTTGCTATCTTTCCAGTAGAATTGTATGAATGGTTGACTACATATGCATCTAAGTGGAATTGGAGGTATCACACACTTGTTTGGACACAAGAGGAATTTCAAACACTATATGATGCTGACCTAAGCTGGACTCGCGTGGTAGATACCTGGTTTTGCGGTGTCCTAAATAGCTATATTTTAGAGTATTCAATTTTCACTTATTCATGCCCGGAAGTAGCGGAGTTCTAGTTTTTATGATATCCTAGTGGGACGTATTTGCAAGGTATTCCATTGGTAATCAAAATACTAATGGTAACATTGACCTTGGAGGCTAAACCAATGGAAAGCTAAAAAAATCTCCATGCGCGGGGGCAGGAATAGGATTGGCAAAAGATGGCAGACCTAGTGGCAGCATGACAAAGGCAAGAAAGGCAACTGAAGTATGATGAGGCGTGCGAGAGGGAATTATGCAACAGACAAGAAATTGCAGAACAGATGGTGTTGTGGAGAGAAATGGCTCGTGAAGGATTTAAGGCTCATGGGGAGGAAGAAGGTCAAGAGCATCAGGAACTCCCCCATGTAGGAAAGCATGATAGAGAACCCTCTTCGGGCTCACATGGAAGCATGCCAGTAGATATGACCTGGCCCGCGGGTGCGCATCTAAGCCAACCTACTGACCTAGCCCTTGCACTTGATTTTCTAGTATCTAGTACAAAAGGTAAAAACAATTTTAATTTAGGAAGTGAAAGCACAAAAATAGGTCAGACAACAAGTACATCAATGGTAACACAAGGAGCTTCGTTATTCTTTGGGGGTACATTTTCAGGCTCATCATCTACATAGAATATGAGCGCGCCAAGTGTGGGATTCACCTCTGGAATAGGGACTACTTCCCAGACTGTCAGGGTCTAGTATAGTACCACTATTGGGGCACAGGGGAGTGCATCCATGGGCCCTATTCCAAATCCTAGAGGAGGATCAGGCGGTATGGGTAGTTCTAGTTCTGGTGGTTCGGGTGGTATTGGAGGAAGAGGAAACCAAGGAGGTTCTGGGTCGGGTGGTCAAGGCCCGCAGCAACCCCAGAACATTTATATGGAGATTTCCCTTCATCTCCCAGAATATAGAGGTATCAAGGATACTACCAAGCATGTTCATATGTGTGAAATATTGTGGCACACAAAAGGTATTACAGCGTTTGAGTGCAAGGCAAGTCAATTTGTGACTACATTATAGGCGCGCGCGTACAGCTGGTATAGGAAGTTTGATCCCAATCAAACTTGTATTGACTATGCAACATTGAAAGATGCTTTCTTAAAAGAGTTCCACATCCCATAGTTTGAGAAGAAGAGTATAAGCACACTCAAGGATATAAAGCAAGGTATTACTGAAAGTGTACGTGAGTATGATGCACGTTTTAAAACACTTCTATCTAAACTCTCTTATGAAATTCATGCAAGTCAGCATGCACAATGGTTTTTCGGGGGATTGATTACCCCATTTCGAAGAGCACTGTCACATAAGACTTATACCGATCCGTGTGAAGCATTAGAAGTCACTTTACGCACTGAAGTAGTTGGGAGTATTGACACTAGAGTTAGTCCATTTTTGGAAGCTCAGATAGTAGCTATGGAAAAACAGTTAGAGAAATTATTGGAAAACTTAGCTCATGAGATGCACTCAAGAATTTGGTGTACAGATTGTGAAGTGGAAGGCCATACCAAGGATATTTGCCCTCGTAGAACTATACGTTCATTGTTATTAGATTGTGAGATTTTCCATTTGAATAATGATGTTAGTCACTGCGCCTTACTACAACGCGCAATCAGGAAGAATGTATCCTCCTTTTGTAAAATTTTTAGGTCCACGACCCATGATATTAAGGACTATAGATTGATTGGCTAGATCTATGATGCCATTGATATTGGGGTAAGACAGGTGAGTGTGGATGATAATTCTAAAGGGAAGAATGAGCATTAAGATAGGGATTATAATAAAACATACTATGACGGGAATAACAGAAGGTTTGAAGGGGTTCATGAAAGGGGACGAGGATATCAAGGTGGTTATGGAGGATGAGGCCGAGGTGGAGGAAGGAGTGAATTCCCTCGAGGAACTTTCTATACATGTGGTTCACCTGACCATTATAGGTGCGAATGCTCGCAGAATATTTCCTGTTCATTTCGCGGAAAGGGGCATAGTTGTGAAGAGTGCCCAGACTTGTATGAGCATCTCAGTAAGCAACACAAGCAAGAAAACAAGGGTGTGGGGATGGTTAGAATCCAGCGCATGATAGAGAATCATTTGATGCCAAAGTTAATACCAGAACCTAAGGCGGTAATATTCAAGATAACCACACGAGTTGAGGCGGCGCGCGTGAGAGAGGTGTTGCAACAGAAGCTGAAAATCACTAGGGAGCAGGGTTTACATGCTAGATATCCAGATCTAGCTCATCAGAAAGAAGTCTATTAGGAAACAATGGAGGTCCTTAGGAGCCTTCAAGGTGAGATACAAGGTTTAAAAGAGTAGTCTCAGAAATTGGAGCACAAGGATATAGAATAGGTCCCTTCGGATATTGATGACATCAGAGAGGTATGCAGAATGTTGCGCTAGGAGAATATTATTCCTTTATTAGGAAATTGGTTGAAAGGGAATACTCTGTGTGTGGGAATTGAAACTAAGAGACAAATACTTCATGCAAATATTCCCCCTGATAGCATTGAATATGACAAGGAGATCACTTTTAATGCTATTGTGGATGAATGGCTGTTGAGCAATATCTTGATTGACACAGGTGCGGAAGTAAATGTACTTACATTAGATGTGTGTGAACAAATGGGGAGACCCCCATTGCAGCCATCATCTAATGTATTGTTCATGAAAAATAGAGCTACTCCCATAAGAGTTTTGAGGGATGCATCTATCACTATACAAGGGGCCAAGTTCACAGGAGACTTCGAAGTACTAGCGCTTGCAGAAGCTGATAGCTTCCCTGCTCTGCTTGGTCACCCTTGGTGTTATACAAACAATGATGATTTGAGGTTTAACAAGGGCTATATCAGCTTCGAGAATAAGGAGGAAAGGGTCATAAAACCATTGAAAGATGGGAAATCCATGCCATATGTGGAACCTTTAAGCGAAGAGGACTTGAACAGAATCTATATACACGCTATTCGGGACCTAGAGGTCAATGATCCATTTAAGGAAGGAATCCTTCATTGGGAAAATTCTCAGTCAATCAGCAATACTACTAGTATTGCTTGTGATAATTGGGCTCATGGAACTTATGAACTAGTGGGGTGCGAAGTTAAGTGCGCAGTTACTTGAAAAATGGGTTTTCACTCTATTCGATGTATAGGTCACACAATACCCCGCTATACTGGATCTGAAGATTTGGCTAGATTTTTACAGGTCATGGAAACAAACTGGGCTGACCAGCTTAAACGGTGAGATATGCTATCATATACCTTGGGCGGGACAACCGCGTGCTAGTGGGTAGTCCACAGGGATAATCTCTTAGAATGGGGAACGATTGGGACCGCCTTATCAACCAGGTTTTCTAGAAGTAATGCACCTACAAAAATAATCCCTTATCATGGTGATCAACCTGATCCACATCATATCTAGCAGTGTGAGAGACTCTGGATAGTGGGAAAGAAATCATTACTGCCTTCACTTTGGGTGCATCAGTTTTATTCTACTCTATAAGGTTACGCGTGTGCTTGGTATGTTTATGCTGAATTACACCGCGACACTGGAAATTGGCAAAAATTGACTGCAGGGATGATCCAAAATTTTGACTTCTTTTCATCTACACCACCAGTGAACACAACTTTAAGCTTTATCAAGTGCTTAACTATGGGAGACAGTGGGAAAGTGGAAGAACTTGTTCAAGAATTATTTGGTGAGACAGAGACAAGGGCACATTTTGCAGATGAAGAAGATGATATCATATTACTTGAGTGCGCTTATTTGGAAAAAGATAAGGGGAAGATGGTTTAAATAATTGATGAGGAAGAAGTTGAGCACTTGGACGTGGATCATTCACATGGGACACGTGAAGTGTTATCTAGTGTGGATGTAGATGTGCATGCATATCACGAACCTATAAAGACCACAAAGGTCAATATAGGTACAGAAGCTGAACCTAAGGAGGTGATAATTGGGGATTAATGGTCAGAATCAGAGATAACAAAGATCATAGAGTTACTTCGAGACTATGAGGACTTATTCCCGAGAGGATACCATGAACTTAAAGGCGTGCATATATCACTTGGCAAAATGAAGATAAAGCTCAAGGAAGGTGCGCGACCTATTAGGAAGCGACCATATTGGATGAATCCCAATTTACGTGAGAAAGTAAAGGAGGTGATTTGACAAGATGTTGAAATCCGAGATCATTTGACCATTCAATGAATCATAATGGGTCAGTCCTATGGTGATAAGCATAAAAAAGGATGGTAGGATTCGAATTTGTGTTGATTATAGGGATTTGAATGCAACATGTGTTATAAATCCCTTTCCTACGCCATTCATGGAGAAAATATTAGGAGTGACTGGGCACGAAATATATTCATTTACAGATGGGTTTTCAGGGTATCATCAGGTTCAGATTGCCCCAGAAGATCAAGAGAAGACCACCTTCACTACTGAATGGGGAAGCTTTGCCTATACTGTGATGCGCTTTAGATTGAAGAATGCACTTGTTGTATTTTCAAGGATAGTGGTACAAGCCTTCAAGGATTTTATTCATAACTTCTTACAGGTCTATCTTGATGATTGGACCGTTTATGGGCTGATTAAGGATCATTGTGACAATCTGTGATTAATGTTTGAAAGATGTCGATAGTTGAGTATGTCATTAAACATCAAGAAGTGCATCTTTACTACTCCCTTTGGCACACTTTTAGGACATATTATCTACAAGGAAGAGTTGTTGGTTGATCCAACTAAAGTTACAGTCATCATTGGCTTGAAAGCGCCAACCAGTTAGTGTGAGGTGCATGGATTTTTGGGTCGTACAACGTATTACCAGAAGTTTATAAAGGGGTATGTAAAATTTACCACACCCTTGGAAGAATTGCTCCATGGAAAAGGTACATTCTACTAGGGGAGTCACAGCAGCGCTTGTTTGAGATATTGAAGAAGAAACTTACCACCGCACCAATCTTGCATTTTCCTTCATGGGATAAACCTTTTCATGTTCATGTGGATGCCTCTAGCACAACCATTGGTGATGTCTTAGCTCAACCAGGAGAACGTATCGTTGATCATCCCATTTGATTTGCTAGTAGGAAGTTGACCCCTAGAGAACAAAATTATACCACTACAGAGCGCGAGGCCTTGTCCATGATCTATGCCTTGCACAAATTTTGTCAGTATTTGTTGGCTACACCCTTTGTGTTTTATACAGATCACATGGCATTAAAATATTTGGTGAACAAGCCCATTTTACAGGGGTGCATATGCCGATGGATACTCTTATTTCAGGAGTTTGACTTTATGGTTGTGGTAAAACTAGGCAAAAGCAATTCTGGACCAGATCACCAGTTTAGAATTCAATCAGGGGAAGAGGCACAAACAATAGAAGAGACCATGCCTGATGCACATCTGTATAGGTTACAATGCGTGCCATCAGAATTGGAGGACATTGCTATCTTTCTAAGGACTGGTATGGCACCATAAGGCATGAAGGCTTATGAGAGGAAACAACTTGCTATTGTTAGGAAATAAGAGATAAAATATGTGGAATAATCCCTCACAGAATCACAACAATAGAAAATAATATGTAGAAATTATTACAGATCTGAAATAAAATTGTAGAATAAAATAACACAACACAAAGAGACAGTATTTAACGTGGTTCACTCAATTTGGCCTACGTCCACCAAGAATCACTTGCTCAGATTTTATTACAAGCCACTACTCTCTCAATACAATACCCAGATCTGTTTGGAGCTATGCTCAACAAACTCTACAAAATTCACATCCGAATTCAAAGCACATTTGCAATGTTCTTCATGCCTTCTATCATATGCATAAAACCATATAAATAGACAACTGCTTAAGTAGTTTTACAAAACCATGGGTATCAAAACCATGGGCAAAACCCGTCCCATAAACCTATGGGTCAAAAAACTCGCACATATGAGAAAAGCACGTTTCCCGATATTTCGGGTGTAATTTTTTGAGGCCAAAAAATTTTCACCTAATTTTTTTTTTTCGAGGGCTGCACCCCTGAACCCCTGCTACCCGGGGTCTGCTGCCCCCGGACCCCTGCTCGGGGCCCGGCCTGGCCCCGAACCCCGGAAAGGATACATGAAAAAGTGTACAGTACTCTTAGTGTACAGTCTTCAACACTTTCACACATGAAAAACAGGGCTCCACAACCTAACAATCTCCCACTTGGTGACTAGTTTTCCTCTGAGCAAGCTTCTCAACCCTTCACTAGTTTCTATGAAGACCAACCAAAGCTGAACACAACTTCAATTTTTCCCTTGTGACCACCTTGGTCATCATGTTTGGAGGATTCTGACTGGTATGAATCTTCTCCAACTTCAACTTCTCTTCCTCCAAAGTTGTCCTGATGAAATGGTACCTTAACTGTATATGCTTTGTCCTGGAGTGGAAAGCAGAGTTCTTAGCTAGGTGTATAGCACTCTGACTATCACTATGCAGCTTACATTCCTCCTGCTTATGCCCTAACTCCTCAAGCAATTTTTGTAACCAAATCATCTCTTTGCTTGCCTCTGTGGCAGCAACATACTCAGCCTCCGTGGTTGACAAAGCCACCAGCTTCTGTAGTCATGAAATCCAGCTCACTGCTGTCCCACCTACAGTGTAAATATAACTTGTCGTGCTCCTCCTACTGTCTACATCTCCAGCCATGTCTGAATCTACATAACCAAGTAAAGTGGTGTCTGATCCACTGTAGCACAAAACTATCCCCATGGTCCCTCTCAAATACTGAAGGATCCACTTTACTGCTTGCCAATGCTCTTTACCTGGATCACTCATAAATCTACTCATAGCTCCCATTGCATGGGAAATATCAGACTTAGTGCACACCATAGCATACATAAAATTTCCAACTGCTGATGAGTAAGGTACCTTGGACATTTGGTTCCTCTCCTGCTCTGTCTTGGGACACTACTCCTTTGATAACTTGAAATGGCCAGCCAAAGGAGTCCCAACTGGTTTAGCATCCTGCATATTAAACCTCTCCAAGACTTTCTTAATGTACTCTTCCTGAGATAAAGTCAGCTTCCGTTCCTTCCTATCTTGAGATATCCTCATACCAAGGATTTGTTTGGCTGCCCCCAAATCCTTCATAGCAAAGGATTCACTTAGCTGCTTCTTGAGTACTTTTATTTCTTGTATGTTTTTACCTGCAACCAACATGTCATCCACATACAGACAAAGGACAATATAACTACCATCCTCAAATTTCTTTGTATACAAGAAATGGTCAGAATGAAATCTACTATAACCTTGATCCATCATGAAGATATCAAATTTCTTATACCATTGACGTGGAGCTTGTTTCAGGCCATACAAGCTCTTCTTCAGTTTGCACACCATCTCCTCTTTACCTTTGACCTCATAGCCCTCTGGTTGCTGCATATATAGTTCCTCCTCCAAATCACCATGGAGAAATGTAGTCTTTACATCAAGCTGTTCTAAGTGCAAGTCTTCTGCTGCAACTATTCCTAGAACAGTTGTAATAGAAGTCATTTTTACTACAGGAGAAAATATCTCATCAAAATCTATACCTTGTTTCTGTGCAAACCCCTTGACCACCAACCGGGCCTTATATCTTTTCTTTCCTCCTTCTTCATCTTTAACTCTGTACACCCACTTGTTCTGTAATGCTCTTTTTCCTTCGGGTAGCTTTACCAAATCCCATGTCTGGTTCTCCATGAGAGCCTGATGCTCCTCATCCATGGCTTGCTCCCACTTCTTGCTGGCATCTACCTGCATTGCTTCATCAAAGCTCTCTGGTTCTCCACTATCAGTGAGTAATAAATAATAAAGAGAAGGAGAAAAACGTTCAGGTTCTCTTCTTACCCTAGAAGACCTCCTCAATATAGGAGTTTGGGGTTCCTATTGAGGGGGTTCCTGAACTAATTCATGTGTCACTTTCCCATTCGGAAGATCCTCTACCGCTGCGTATTCTTTCTTGGATTCTTCCCTATTTTCCTGCAACTGCTGCTTATACATGAATTTCTCATTAAAGACCACATCCCTAGATCGAATGATTTTCTTGTCCTTAATACTCCAACATTTATATCCAAAGTCATCACCACCATAACTAATGAAAGTACATTTTTCTGATTTAGCCTCTAGCTTAGTCCTATCATCCTTGTCTATGTGAACAAACACCTCACATCCAAAGACTCTAAGAAATGAATAATCAACTTTCTTACCATACCAAGCCTCCTCAGGTATGCCTCCATCCAAGGCACTTGAGGGTCCTCTGTTTATCAAGTACACAGTTGTGCTCACCGCTTCTGCCCAAAAAGAAAGAGGCAGTCCTGCATGTAACCTCATGCTCCTAGCACATTCCATTATTGTTCTATTCATCCTTTCTGATACCCCATTCTACTGCGGAGTTCCTGGAACTGTCTTTTTCCTATGGATTCCATTCTTAGAACAGTAATCATCAAATTCATTGCTGCAATACTCCCCTCCATTATCTGACCTGAGACATTTTAGCTTAAGACCTGTTTCATTCTCTACCAAGGCTTTCCATTTAACAAAAGTGTCAAATACATCAGATTTGTTTCTAATACAATAAACCCAAACTTTCCTTGTTGCATCATCAATAAAAGTAACATAATAACTTGAACCCCCAAGAGATGATACCTGAGCTTGGCCCCACACATCAGAATGCACCAACTCTAACTTACTCTCTTTCTTTGTAGGTCCAACCTTGAGAAACCTTACTCACTTCTATTTCCCATATATGCAGTCCTCACAGAACTCCAAACCTGTTTCTGTATATCCAGGAAAATCCTTCTTTATGATCTCCATGCCCTTATGGCTCATATGACCGAGCCTATAGTGCCACAATGTTGTATCTACTTCTGAAGCCACAAGATTACAAACATTAGTGCTATAAGTGGTTAAATACAAGGTTCCAACCTTCTTACCTCTTGCCACCACAAGAGCACCCTTGGTAACCTTCCAAGAGTCCACTGTAAATATCACAGTACAACCATCACTTCCCAATTGCCCTGCCAATATCAAATTTCATCTTAATGTAGGCACATGTCTGACATCCTTCAATAGCCAAGTATTCCCATTCTGCATCTTAACCTGAATAGAACCTTTTCCAACTATGCTGCAAGGCTCATCATCACCAAGAAAAACATGCCCAAAATCTCCTTGAACATAATCAACAAAATAATGCCTATGTGGAGAAGCATGGAAAGAAGCCCCTGAATCTAAAACCCAAGATTCAGTAATATTGTGCAAAGAAAGAATCAAAGCATCCTGACATACATTACCTGTTGCCACATTTGCCTCCTTGTTTTCTTCTTGTTGTTTCTTCTTATCCCGAAGCTCCCAACAATCCTTCTTTGCATGCCTAGGCTTTCCACAATTCCAGCATACAATCTTGTTCTTGGATTTTGACCTTGCCCGATCTTTTGATTTTCCACGGTTTCCTCTATTCTTCTGTCTCCCTCTAGTTTCCACTGTCAAAGCATTCCCTGAAGTAGAAGATTCCCCAGAGTTTTTTCTTCACATTTCCTCACTTAGAATCACCCCTACAACATCCTCAAACTTCAACTTCGAGTTAGCTGGAACCGAGTTACTTACCGCCATTACCAGGCTATTCCAACTCTCAGGTAAAGAGCACAGAATTAATAAAGCCCTAACTTCTTCATCAAATTCTATTGTAACCGAAGCTAGCATATTCACAACCATATTGAAATCATTTAAATGATCTGCTACTGAACTATTCTCAGACATCTTCATATTAAACAAATTTTTCATTAAAAATATCTTATTAGAGGCAGAGGGTTTTTCATACAACTTCCCTAATGCATCCATTAGATCTTTTGTAGTCTTTTCCTTTGAAACATTAAATAATACCAAAGATGCAAGACACAGCCGGATCATTCCAAGTGCCTTCTGATCCAACAAATCCCATTCCACATCTGTCATACTCGAGGGTTTGTTCACCTTCTCAGACAGCGGAGTATAAAGATCCTTCTGATAAAGGTAATCTTCCATCTGCATCTTCCAAAGATTGAAATTCTACCCATTGAATTTATCAACCCTAGATCTTCCATCATCTGCCATAGCTCCCACTCAAGCTAAAAAACTTTCCCTATGATTCAACACTTCAGCAAACCAAACCAGGCTCTGATACCAATTGTTAGGAAATAAGAGATAAAATATGTAGAATAATCCCTCACAGAATCGCAACAGTAGAAACTAATATGCAGAAATTATTACAGATCTGAAATAAAATTGTAGAATAAAATAACACAACACAAAGAGACAGTATTTAACATGGTTCACCCAATTTGGGCTACGTCCACCAAGAATCACTTGCTCAGATTTTATTACAAGCCACCTCTCTCTCAATACAATACCCAGATCTGTTTGGAGCTATGCTCAACAAACTCTACAGAATTCACAGCCAAATTCAAAACACATCTGCAATGTTCTTCATGCTTTCTATCATATGCATAAAACCATATAAATAGACAACTGCTTAAGTAGTTTTACAAAACCGTGGGTATCAAAACCATGGGAAAAACCCGTCCCATAAACCTATGGGTCAAAAAACTCGCCCATATGAGAAAAGCATGTGTTTCCCGATATTTCGGGTGCAATTTTTCGAGGCCAAAAAATTTACGCCTAATTTTTTTTTTCGGGGGGGAATCCCTGCTACTGGGGGCTGCTACCCCGAGACCCCCACTCGAGGCTCTGGCCTAGCCCCGAACCCCGGCGAGGATACATGAAAAGTGTACAGTACTCTTAGTGTACAGTTTTCAACACTTTCACACATGAAAACAAGCTCCACAACCTAACAGCTATTCGTGCGACACCATTCATGTTAATTAGTGGTGATTTGTACAAGCTAGGTAGAGATTGGGTGTTATGCCATTGTGTCTTGGAGCATGAACGAAAGGACATAATGGAAGAAGCACATGGTGGAATTGCAGGTGGCCACTATGTAGGTAATGTAACAATGCGCAAGATCCTACTTACTAGTTTGTGGTGGGAAACATTATACAAGGATTGTAAAGAGTATTGTAAGACATGTAACCATTGTCAACATCTTGATCGACTAGGACAAAGGGATGAGATGCCCCTATGACCAATAACAAGTGAAAAACCCTTTGAGAAATGGGAAATTGACTTTTTCGGGCCTATTTCACTAGCCGCACATAGGACGGGATCTCGCTATATCATCACTTGTACAGATTATCTTACCTGATGGGAAGAAGTAGCATCTACAAAGGACTGTACAGTGGCTACAGTAGCATGGTTATTATGGGAGAATGTTTTTACAAGGTATGGCTATCCTTTAAGTTTAACAAGTGATAGGGGCACACATTTTTTAAATGAGACAATATGAATTCTTCTAGATGAGTTTATGGTTGCCCACCATAAAAATACACCCTATCACCCTCAGGAAAATGGGGCTGCTGAGGATTTTAACAAGATTTTGAGCCACACATTGACCAAGATTTGTGACGTTGGAAGAAAATATTGGGATGATAAAGTATCTGCTGTTCTTTGGGCTTATAGAACAACATACAAAAGATTGAACAAAGCCACACCTTTTCAATTAGTGTTTGGCGCAGAAGCTGTTCTTCCTATAGAATTTATGTTACCTTCCTTGCGCATTGCGCATGTTGGAGGTCTAACTGATGAGAAATCCTTTGAAGAATGGATTATGAAGATGGTTCAACTAGATGAGTGCCGAGCCATCGCACGCTGGAGTCAAAAATAGGAGAAAGTGCACCAAAAGACATGGCATGATTGACACATCAGGGATAAGAAACTTACGGTGGGACAAATGGTAATTTTATATGACTCCAAGTTTCTACACGATCCAGGAAAGCTCAAGGTGCATTGGTTAGGGCCATATGTTATCACTCATATACTTGAGTTAGGTGCTTTCCAGTTGGAAACAATTGATGGCACAAGGTTTCCCGGTTACTTTAACGGAAGTAGGTTAAAGCCCTACTATAAATAAGTCTTCTTGGTGTTTGTAATAAGGAAATATTGCCAGATACATTAGGTTTTCCTTTATGCATTTCCTTAATGTATTTCTTTCCTCGTCATTATGCTTTATCAATTTTAGCTCTTGTTTGTGAAATAATCACACTTGCATGCATGAAACTAACTACAATATGAAGCATGTTGATGCACAGAGGACTGAACATCATTTTCATGTGGGGTGGATTGTTGGTGACTCTCAGGTATATGCTGTAAAGATATCATGTTGTGGGTGTTGAGAAAGAATGTTGCTAAGGGTAACTGATGAAAGATTGCTTCTAAAGATAAGAAAAGGATGAAGATGGATGATGGAACAGTATAATGCGAGGTAAGCGGTGGCCATGGTAATTACCAGGAGATCATGCAGTGATGAGGTACTCAGGCACTAGAGCCCGCGCTAAAGAGAAGCCTGTGACAGAGGGTAAAAAGGCATGCTAGAAGGTTATAGTTTTAGCGTGAAGATATACCACGCGGAAATGATAAAAAAAAGGGTAATAAATGAGGAAAATTTAGTAGGTGGTGGAGTAATTAATGTAGCGATAATTAGAAATCTATATAAATACTGGGATGTGATTTCATTTTTACCCTTGCAACTATGAGAATTTGACAAAGAACCTATACATGAAGAACTACTAGAGCTAAAGAGATTTAAGGTACAAAGCAAGCGAACTAGGTGCAACAGAAGAGAGATTTGTTTCATTGGAAGAGCTTAGAATCCTCTAGGAAAAGGGTTTGACAACAGTAGAGTAATAAAACAGAGCTAGGGTGTGACAAGTTCGTGATTACAAATTAGGGCACGAAAGAATTGGGTTAGGGTTTGAAGCAAACTACTCAAAACTTACATGGAAACTAGTCTAGAAAACAAAACCTTGAAAGAAGAATGGCACCAAAGAAGAAAACAACACTAGATAAAGGAAAAGAAGAAGGTGGTGGTGGACGAAGAGGAGGAGATGGCCCCGAGAGAGAAATTTCTCCGAAATGCAGTACCCTAAAGAAGTTATTATGGGGCAGGAATGGAATACCCACATAAGACAGAGTCAAGATAAGTGAATAAAATCATTGGACCACTGAAAACTAGAAGAAATTAGATGATCTGCTCACTTCACGAATGAACAGGTGCACTGGAGGATAGCATGCCGATATATGATGATGCCAAGGAAAAGCTACTCAAAGGGAATGGGGTCTACCAACTTTATGAACTCCCATACTTTGGAAATTATGCACCCTTGTACAGATGGTTGATGAGCCGAGTCCATGAAGTACTTCTTCTACTTTACAGGATGGAGGGTAAGATTGACACCCATCCTTATTGCCACAGTTACTAGATTACAAGCATTGGATGAAGATATTAAGACTGAATTAGCTAACAAAAGTGCCATCTTCGAGATACATAGAAGGTGTTGGGCTAAATCAAAAAGGACTGCGCATGGGATGGACATTGACAAATTGCAAGAATTGTCTAGTAGTGTAGATAGCAGCACATCTAACTACAAAATTTAATGACCAAGAACACGTTGGTCATAAGTTAATTCTATGTGGTTGCATGTGGCCAAGCGCATGTCAGAAGGAACCACTTATAACATTATCGGCTTTATTACAGAGTAGATAGTAGAGGAAGTGTGCGAAGGGAGTAAGATAAGTTTTGGTTGTGTCCTACTAAGTTTGGTCTTCATGGAGATTGGGGTACCAGATGGCCCAAAAGAGTAACATATGGGAATACCTCATGAACCAAAAGTCTCCAGTTGAACGATTCAACAAATATCTTTACAAGGGGTCAATAACAAAGGAGGTGAAGGAGTGCACAGAGATGTGGTATGATAGGCTCCACATGGTGTTTAGAGAAGAATGGTGTATACCCAAGGACTTTCCTTTGGTCTTGGGGAAACAAGTACAATTTGCAGTGTACCAGGACTTCTGTATTGTGTTCTTTCCAATGATATATGGGTCGTGGAGCCCCTAGTGTAAGCTTCCATATGCATTTCCCACGTAATACTTCCAGTCTGCAGTTCATTGGTTCACCAACACACGGAGGTTGGTGTTTTAATGCAGACAAGGTGGACTATCAATATCACACCCTATGGAAGACATATGGATATCCAGGGAGGAATGCATATAATGAGAATAACATCTTAGAGATCTTGAGCATTAAGCCAGAAACAGTGGCCATTACAGATATCGGGGCCGCGCTAATATACTTCCAACTGCAGCCTAAAATGGAGAATAACAAGTACATGGAGAAAAAATTCATGCTTCCAGAGCCACCAAAGGGAAAGCATACTATGGAGAACATTCCAGCACCTAGGCCCTTTACGCCCAACCAAGATGATGAGGAAAAGGATGAAGAACCTGAAGATAGTGGCGGTCTGGTGTGAAGGAGGAAGCAACGATCTGGCTAGGAGGGGGAGTGTGTGACAACTCCCTAGGGAGAAGGAGTTATAGGGGAAGAGCAGGGGGACCAAAGATTTAAAAAGGTGTTTAAGCACACAAGGGCACAAGGAGGAACCCCGTAGGTGAAGGAGCCAGAGGAGAAGAAATGAAGAAAAATCAGGCTGAGCGAGGAAATAGAAGGATCTGAGGAGAAGGCGTCTTCATTTCCAACTGAAGAAGAGCCTTAACACAAGGAGGAGAAGATGGAAGGAGAAGAAGGGGTCAATCAGAGGCTACATAGGAGAAGGGTGGGGATACATCTGGTATTCCCAACCTTGATGCAGCCATTCCAAGAGGACCCCAATCCCGTCAAACAGGGGAGGACACCAAGGCACATACCATGGGGTACACAGAAGACCCAAAGCTGATTGTTCACACTCAGTTCCAGAGCACCATAGATCAGAAGGATTTATTTGGATGGGTGCTCATGGATGAGAGTAAGGTGGCTTTGTGCACAAGGAAGCAACTCTCTTGGTCTATGCACATGCATATGGATGAACCTAATTTTGATGTCAGTGAAGAATCATGCGCGTCAAGGAGGTTAAAGAAGGAACCTGAAACATGCCACATGACAATCAAACCAATGGTGACAGACAAGTAGGTGAGCAATGCCCTGGTCAAAGTATCCTCTGAAGTAGCAACAAGAAACATAAATAAATATTCTACCATCAAGGCGCTGACAGAGAAATTGAAAACCAAGGATGTGGAGATAGCATGCCTAGTACAGGAAAAGGACTTAATCAAAAGGAAATATGACACTTTTGTTAGTATGGCAGAGGAAATTGGAAATGATGTTCTAAAGGTATGCCCACATCTGGAATCCCAGGTACCAAAATAATTTCCTTTTGTAGTGCATTATGCAAAGACAATAATAATAGTAGTGTCGGAAGATGAAAAGGCATGTGTATCCTCACAGCCCAAGGACTCCAGGGAAAAGACAGAAAAGGCACAAGCTGCAATAGCCAGGAAGATTACTACTTATGAAGGCCTACTATAGGCCACCCATGATGAGCTCAAGAAAGATGATCATGTGCTAACAATATGCAAAGCCCCAGATGCACTGATCGCGATAAAAACCTTGGAGGAAGAAAATGAAGTACAAAAGGAGATGAAGGATGCTTCCCTAGGTCATGCTTAATGCTTAGTCCTAGTAAAGAAAAAGTGTAAGGCACTAGCTATCGTATAGGCACTGCATAAGGAGAGATTAGAGGAGCTTGGGAAGCTCATTGCTTAGAAAATGGATGTATTGGAGGGGGTGTAAACCTCTATGTCAAGCATAATTATTGTGATACAAAATGAGCAAGGAACACTCTCCATGGAAGAGCTACAGTCCATCATTGTAGATGTGCTTGAGACAACATGAGTGGCACTAACTATGTGGGAGAACCTAGAAGAAGATATCAAAGAAGAATACATAGAGTTGTTTCAGGATGAGACAGAACGGCCTGAGGCCTAAACAATTTTGTTAGCTTTGTATACCTTATTCAAAATTTATCCATTCTTTATTCATTCAACCATTCTTTATTTATCCATTCTTTGTATAAGTTTTTGACATCGCCATTGTCAGGGTGACAATGAGATTAGTGTGGGGTAATGTTGAGTAGAGAAAAAACTTAGTTGAACTTGCACACAGAGTTCACGTGGAAGAACAGAACAGGAGCAAAAGCACAAAGGTATAGGAAGGCGTCACACATGGAGGTGTAGAGTTAGACTCCCAAGGACTTAGCCGATTTTGGGGATTAGGTATATTCCTAGAGATTGGCGTACAGAGCACACAAAGTAATGACGAGACTTGTGTGCCACTCTTCATGGAGATCTTTGAAGAGCATGACAAATTACTCTTGTATGGGCATAAGCTAATAATAGATCCACCAATGTAGTTAAGTATCAGAGATCTATAGATAGCATACTTGCATGTATGGCTATAGTTGTAAAAAGGCGTGTGGCTGTTATTAGCATGTGACCTATTTTATGGTAGAGTTAAGTGGTGAAGGGCTAGTTCCCCACCCTATATATATGTAATGAATTACTTATTAGACACATACATACAGATAGATATATATGCCTTAAAGAATGAGGAGAACATGAGTACATATGACTGGATAACTATAATAGATCCATGCGCACATACCTGGTATTGTATGAAGCTTTTGTACTGCTAGTACAATGAATAGATAAAGGAAATTGGCTGAAAAAATAGTGTTTGATGTGTTCTATCAATGCATGTCATTATTTTCATGATGAATTGCCTTTAAGTGCTTATAGATCTGGTTAAGTATAATGATGAATGGATGGATTAGTTTCTAAAATATATGTTTACTTCTTTGTCATGCTACCATTCTATCTACAACTCTTAAGAGGGACCCAGTACCTTTGTGCACTTTGGGTGAGTGCTCAGCCTAGGTTGAGTGATGTGCCAGCATGACTAGGTGTTAACTAACAATTCTAGGCTACATCATATTTTATATAGAATACTTTATTTACATTTATCTCATATTGCTTTTATTTCATTTACAATGTTTTAGTCCTCCTATTTAGATTAACACTAGAACCCTAAATACTTCCATTAGGTTTAGGTACCATATTTTTATTAATCACTCTTGGTGAGCTTGACTGTTTCATTGTCATCACCTTCTCTAATACTCCATCTTATGCCATCATGCTTTTTTCCTCCTTTTTCTGTTTTGGTTTATATGATATTTATCTTCCATCCCTGATGCCTTCTCCTTACCTTTCAGTTATTCAGTCCACTCATGACACCACAAGTATCTCTATTTACATATAACTTGCAAAAATACCTGAATTTCCTCCTTAGCCTTCAAAATTAATTAGCTACTCACTACGTTTCTCCATACTTATCACCTGAATATGTCTACCACAATTTTTTTCCTCTTTAACTGTTAATGAAGATCAAATCACCGTCACATTTTCTGACCTCCCCCTCAAACTCTTAGCCCATGACCCTCCCTTATATATCCAGGTGTGTGTTAATAAATGTTGGTATTAAGCATGTTCCCTGGTCAGACAATGGATGTGGCCCCAACATTTGTAATCATTAGTTTTATCCACCATATCGGCATGAACATCGAAATCCCTTTGCTCCTTCCAGCATTTCTATTCATGGCTTTGATAACGTCCCAAAATGACATTCTAGGTATTATAAATTTACCCATTACCAACAACCCATGTACACTTATTATCCCTTTCCATGTAATTCCTAATAACCTTAATTATAACATTCTCCTTGGTTCAGCCCTAGATCCATGCCATCACATGCAGTTCCCTCCATACTCCATGCTTGAATCAAGTTCTGTTATCAAGGCACCATTTATGAAGTTCCTGATGTTCCTTTCCCTTTTGCATATTGCAATTCTATTTAACAACCTTTGGACTCCCCTGCTTCCTCACATGTTAGTCTACCTCTCTCCTAGTATGGGTTAGGCTATGATTATCTTCATCATTTTGGTCTTTCTCACTACCAAGAACACAAAGCTAACCAAAATTTGGGACCTATTTGCATGTTCAAATAAGTTTGGTCTATGGATATTATCCTTCTGACCCATCATTCGTCAAGGTGCCAACCACATGTCATGTCACATCATCTTCCACTGTTACGCCTAGAACTCATTAATAATGACACTCACTTTCTTTTCAGATACCACTAATACTTTCCCTGCTGATGATGCACTGCTGGATCATATGGGTGCTTATGAGGATCTACCTACCTAATATCATGAATGATGCCAATCCATTACCTCTTGTAAATATGATTTTTTTGGGGGATTCTATGCTATCTCCACTGCATTCTACAGATCCTACCTAGACACTATTCCTATGCATCGCAATATCATCAAGGATTGTTCTACACATGATCAACAAAGAAACCATACAACATAATTTGGGAATAGTTGACAATCCTCATATTGTCTTGCTAGCCACTTCCCATTACCCCTGTATGCCAAGAAAAAGGATATAAAGAAGGTCCTTCACGAATTTTTTGATATCTTTTCCTGGGACTATAGTGACATGCTAGGTATTGATACCTCTTTTGTAATGCATAACATTGTCCTTAATCCTGGTGCCAAACCCGTCCAATAAAAAATTCGTAAGATACATCCTAAGGTTGCAATTTTAGTCAAATAATAAATTCAAAAATTTCTCAATGTTGGCTTCATCCGTGTTTTTGATTATCTCGAATGGGTTTCTAACATTGTTGTGGTAATGAAACCTAATGGTCGTGTTTATTGCTGGACTGATTTCTATGGGATTTAAACAAATCTTCCTCGAAGGATAATTTTCCCCTCCCACATATTGATAATATAATATAATCTACCACTAGGATACGACATAATCTCCTTTATGGATGGTTTTGATCGACTATAATCAAACTAAAATAAATCTATTTGATTAATAAAATCCCTCTTTCACTACACTATGGGGTACATTTTTTTATATTATCATGCCATTTGGCCTCAATAATGTTGGGGTTACCTATCAACATGTCTATGACACATATTTTTCACAATTACATCCAAAAAATCATCAAAGATTATGTCGATGATATTCTCGCTAAGTCTCGTCGTTGTTTTTCCACACACACATGACCTTCTGGTGCTATTTGAATGATTATGCCAAGTATCATGTTTGCCTCAATCACAAAAAATGTGTCCTCAGCCTCACCATCAAGAAAGTTACTAGGATACATTATCTCATGCCATGGCATCGAAATTGACCCCACTAAAATCAAGGCTATCCTCGACATGTCTTCTGCCAAAAAATTTGACATCAACTGTCATTCCTTACAAGGTAAGATTTAATCTATTCACCCTTTCATTGCACAACTGGCCGATAAGACTCAACCCTTTGCATGCGTCTTATCAAGAAAGATACCTAGTTCACTTGGGATGAACAATGTCAATAATAATTTTCGATCACATCAAAGCTTATCTATTAAACCATCCTATCCTAGTCCCACCCGCAGTATACCACCCCTTTCTCTTGTATATTTCTGCTACCTTCCACGCCTTAGGCGCACTATTGGCCTAACATGATGATACCCATCAGCAGAACGAGCCATCTACTATATTATCTCGTACTCTTATCTCTTATGAATGTAATTATAGTTACATCAGAAAAATTATGCCTCGGCCTTGTCTTCGTTTCTGACAAGTTGCATCATTACATCCTTAACCATGAGGTTCACATTATCACTAAAGTTGACCCTTTATGCTATCTCTTGTCTCGTACTCATCTTTCAGGGTGTTTGGCTTGCTGGGTCATGCTCCTTACAGAATTCAACCTTACGTTCATCCCACATAAAGCAATTAAGGGGCAGGTCATTACTGATCAGTTGACCCACTACCCCTCTTTTAGATGCTTCCCCTTTTTCTTAATTCCTTCAGTGATGATTTCACTACTTATACCATTGAATCAAACATATAGACCATGTACTTCAATGGCTCTCGTTGCCTGCTCTAGTGCCGGTGTTGGTATTGTTTATACTACCTAGCATGGTGATTCACTTCCCTTTACATACCATTTAGGATTCTCCTGCACAAATAATATCGTTGAATATAAAGCCCTAATTTTAGGTTTGATTACTACTAAATGTCTCCTCATTCGTAACTTGTGCATCCATGGGGACTCTCAATTAGTCATTAACAAAGTTAATGACACCTATCAAGACTAAGGAAGAACACCTTATTCCATACAATTCCTTTGTAAAATACCTCTTAGCTACCTTTGAGTCTTATTCCATCACTGCAATTCCTCGCAAAGAAAATCACCATGCCGATGCTATGGCTAGTTCCACCTCCCTTATCCCACAGGACCTTCATGATGATCAGGCCACTTTCATCATCACCCACTTATGAAAACCATCTATTTCCACCATACCTATCTCGCTACATGTGTAATCACCCATAGTCATGACACCACTGAATGGTTCACACCTATCTATAACTATTTTTACAAATAGACATTCTTGATACTTTACAACCCCATGAATCCTACAGGCTACATCGTGAAGCCACTCATTATGTTATAATTGAACACTGAATTATTCAAGAATGCTCTTGAAAATCACCTGATCTGTTGTCTTTCCCTTGCTAGATATTCCCACCATTGTATCTCACATTCATGATAGCCTCTGTGGTGGCCATTTCTTCTGGTAAATCACATGGCACAAAAAACTCTTACGTCAAGGGTATTACTGGACAACAATGGAACATGATTGCCTAGATTATGCTCAGTGTTGTGAAAAATTTCAAAAGCATGGTAATCTCCATCATGTGCCCACCTATGATATTCAACCTAATCACTCCCACATGGTCTTTTTCCCTTTGGGGATTTGATTTAATTGGCCTTATCAACCCAGAATCCACAGATGGCCATAAATTCATAATTACTTCACCACCGAATACTTCACCAAATGGGTTGAAGCTACTACCCTTACGTACAACCACCAGTACTGACATTTGTAACTTTCTTACCACACACATTATCACCCATTTTGGTGTACCATCCACCATTATCACCGATAATGTCTCCTCCTTCAAAAACAAAGATGTCAAGAAATTTTGTGCTAAGTTTAAGATCAAACAATCATTTTCCACACCTTATTACCCATAAGGAAATGACCAAGCCGAAGCTACCAATAAAACCATTGTCAAAATCCTCCATAAAACTATCGATTGTAGCAGCCACTGATTAGCATAATCAAATCCTATATGCGTTATGGGCCTACCACACTAGCATTCGAACCCCCATGAATGCTAACCCTTTCTCCCTAGTTTATGGTGTCAAGGCCGTTATTCCATTAGAACTAGAAATACTGATGTCTCTAAATCTCTCTAAAAGGAATCCTTAAATATGACACTTAGTGCGTGAAAATCATTTACATGAGTTATAAATGTTAGACTCACATGATGTCCAAGCATTGGAAAACCTATGCGCATACCAAATCCCACATTTCACACACTTACAACCATAAAACCTGACCTCAAGACTTCAATATCGGCAATCTTGTCTTAAAAGAAAACCAAAAAAATACCAAAGTTGAAGTTGCGCTCAAAGGGAAATTAAAGCCCAACTGGCTTGGCCCTTACATCATCACAGATAAACTTTGGGGTGGCGTTTACTGCCTTTCCACCCTTCTAGGGAAACCACTTAAAAACCCATTCAATTTCATACATCTCAAGAAATATTACACTTAAATGACATGCTGCACTCACCACCTATGACGCACTTTAGTTCCTCAGATCCATACTCGATTGTCGAGGGTTTACAAATCAAATGGACCTTACCTACATGTGACATGTCATCGTACCACACTTCATCAGACTAGTGACCAATTATCTAGGCTATATCATCACCCACACTCCTGGCATCACATACCATGTAGTGGTATACACCTTAGGTTAAATCACCACTCTCCTTCATCCATTCTACATTATCCTCTTACATCCTATCATCACATATTCTATCATCCTCATTCTAAGTAATTCTATTACATCATCACTTCTCCTACTCATCCATTAGTGGTATACACTTTAGGATAAATCACCACCCTTGCCTTATTCATCACATAGTGGTCTACGCTTAGTGCTAAAATCACCACCTTCCGTTACTCCACCACCTACTCATATCTATGCTCCATACACCACTTCATCACCCATCTCGTAGTGACATAAGACTATAGGCTAAATCTTCACCTTCTTCTTCCATCATGTAGTGATATACGCTTAGGGATAAATCATCACTCCTCATTCAACAAGTCATGGTATACGCTTAGGCTATAGGTTCCACATAAATCCTTTCCATATCCCATCTCATTACACATCCACTCATCCCATAGTGATATATAGCTTAGGGATAAATCATCACTCACCATTCAAACATGTCATTGGTATATGCTTAGGCTATAGGGTCCATGCACACCTTTCTATATGACGCATTCCCATACACTCATTCTATAGTGATATATGCTTAGGGATAAATCATCACTCCTCTGATCAAAAAATTCATGATATATGCTTCTCCTATAGGGTTCACACACATCATCTCTACCACATGTCACATTTCATCACCACTACACATACACATTCATCATAGCACGCTAGACACAACCAACACTACTCGACCATTTCCCAATGATACACTCTCATTTATAGTTCATTCTTGAATACTGAGGGGTAAAATAAAATGAACCTCACTCTGCATAAACTTCCATACACTCGAGGGGTCACGTTGCTCCTATCATTCCATCTTGCATTCCATTCCATCTATCCACAACATACTGAATTGTCTTGGTAGCATTTACTTTGGCTTACTAGTGTTTTGCAAGATCATTCTATTACACATGTTATCTTGATTTATTATGTCATTATCATACACACATCCACGTTCACACCTTTTTTTAGTGTGATCATAGATACTAAAAATCTACACGTGGCATGGATGTTTTCGTTGTACCCTTCCTATACTGATCATTGGGGGCATCCACATTCATCTAATCTAGGTGTTATTGTTTCAATTTGTACTTAGCATCTTATACTACTTAATTCTACGCATGCCTTGATAGATCAGATATCACTCTGACATGCTAACGAGTGTTCCATGTGCAACACTTGTTTTACAGGATTACTATGTTTCCATGACTACCTCTTCGTTTCTACTTGTCTGCTTTTTTTGTTGTTATATGTGGGATTTTCCCTTTTTCTTGTGTGCATACTTAATTTTTATTTACGGCCATGATGGCCTTGCATGTGTCTTGTGACATCATGAGTGATGTCCCATGTTTAAAACTTGCTTTTGTGCGGTCTCCTTGTTTTCTTGTGTGTTTACACTATCTATATTTGGTAGTTATTTCTACATTTTCTACATCTTTTACACTTATTTACATGCATGTGTTTAGACTAAAACTTGTATTGGATAGCCATCCCCTTTTGTGCATGCCTTATTATCTCACCAAGCGTTTTCCATTTTCCCCCTGTAGGGCAGAGTTCTACAAGTCAGAGTGTGGTTGGTCCTCTTTTGGGGCCACATTCTCCTTCTAGGGTCATTTCATGCACCCCCAAAGAGGGGGGGAATCATTGAGGGTTTCTACTAACATAATGTATCTACATGCCAGTTCACACAAAATGAGTAAGTTGAGACCAGTCTACGAACTCCATACACAATGGCCTTAACAAGACATGGTGTCCTTCGGAAATTATATGCGTAGTGGTTACAGACTCAAGGGTTACACTGGGTGGCCTCTATACACTTCTCCATCTAGTGGCGTAGGGTCACCCAAAAAACCAACGCACTGTACAGAGATCTCTTCAACAAATATTCAGTAAAAGCAATTTGAGTTGGAAGACATAGAACATTTCCTCCCTACACTTCTTTAGCTAGGGTAGCGTGAGATCACCCGAAAAATTCGCGACACTATAGGATATCCTTATACGCCCCTTTTCTCGACATGGTATCAAGGTGCACATGTTCCATTTTTCTATTTACACTTTCTATTCTAGCATACTCTACATTTGTGTATTTTTACACAATGTTTTTTACATACATACATATTTGACTACTTGATTATTTTCTCCTTGCAAGTCTGTCTATATGAGAAACAAACAGTCAAATTAGGGGCAATAACAACAACAATAATGACAATGAACAACGCATCGCGACAGTACTTATCATACTGAGCACATGCAGATTAAACCACACACATACAGCAGCTACACACATGTTCCACCCTTAGGTTCACTCTCATCACTTTTTATTCACATTTTTCATCTTTAAAATCCACCCTCCTCCACATTTTTATTTTAGTAATTCTACGCTTGAGTCTAATCCATCGGCACGTCTTCTTCTACACTCTATATGGTTATCAAGTACACATATCTATCTACTTTATGTTACCGAGCTTTCTCACTCACCAACATAAAGTGGGGGAAAATGTAGACACAAATATTACACATTAGACAATATTTAACCCGATCTTATACTACTATTTAGAAGGTTCTCAAGTGTACAAAGTACTAATTAATCCCACCTTTTGGCCACCTTTCTTCTTATCTTTTATTTCATCTTTGCCCCATCTTTCCAATAATTATCACCCCATTTTCTAACTTCCCCGAGTTTCTAGCCCTAAATCAGGGCACCTCGAGGTGCCCTGGTCCCACCTAGGGTGCCTTGGTCTATGCATAACCTCTTTCACTCTTTTTTGGGTCAATTCTAGTTGTTGGTCATCCTTATCTTCTTCTCAATCGGCCCTATCGGGATTAATTACGAAAATAAATTTGATAGTCCTATAAATATAAAGCTTATAAGACCATAATAAGTGACCTAGGTCTTTGCATCCTATCACTACTATCACTCCATCTAGGGCTACATCTATTACATCACTTGCATCCACATAGTACCATACATTCAAGCTAGGAAGTCTGCATCACACACATTCTTAGAGGAGGCGGGATTTTATTCATTATATTCTAATATCTACATCTTATATAGCTAATATAGCTCATTATTTCACAAAGTGCAACTAGCACGAGAGCGTCGAGGGAATGATAGGCACACACTCACCATAACTACATCATGGTCCATAATGTAGTGTAACACTAAGTGATAAGTGCACCAGTTTTGCGGCTAAGGTTAGTCTGAACCTTTCTTCTTCTTTTTGTGCATGGCGTTATCCAGTTCATCTGGAAAATCTAGTGTGATAGGCATAGAGTATTCATAGACACTTAGTGTCCGTGCCAAATTAGGGTTTTAAGCATTTATGCTATTCTGAGTACCCAGACTACAGACCAGGGTACCCTGGGGCGCCCTAGTAAACTCCCAGGTGCCTATGTCACTTCAGATATTCTGGATATTTCCTTCGTAGGGCCCCTGAGTGTTTGTTTGCATTGCCGAGTCCCAGTTCCAGAAATGTGACAACCTGCGACAGTCTCTTGTTATCAACTAGGTGTGTTGCTTAATCTTCTCTTGCACATGAGGATTTTATTTTATCTAGAATACTTTATTTACATTTATCTTATACTACTTTTAGTTCATTTACAATGTTTTAGTCCTCCTATTTAAAATAACACTAGATCCCTAAATACCCCATTTAGGACCATATTTTTGTTAATCATGCACCAATCATGACATGTAGGCCTCATATGCCTCTCAAGTCTAAAGCTACTTCGACACCTACCAATCATATTCACACACAACCTACACCATGACCCTTTTGGCCTCATCGGTTCATTAGCCCACCTTATTGGCCTAATTTTCCTATTCATGCAACCCCTTCACATAGGTTCTCTCCACCTCCTTCACCACATAAGTATCCTTCATGCACATATAGTTACTATCCTACACCACTGATATTAGAGCATCATCACTGATTAAACTAAAATGGAATATAATAGTGTAATATCATGATATAAAGGTATTAAATAAATGACAATAAAATGTAGTAAATAGACCCAAGCAATATAAGAAATGAAATTTGAAACCCTAAAGAGAAATATGGTTAGGAAATGCCTTAGCTGATTTTTCAAGGTTGCGATATCATTTCACAATAGAGACTGACTAGACAGGAGGAAGAAACCATTGCACATGAGTGTGCGAAAGTATAGATTTGGACTTTTTGGGCAAAATGGGGTGCTTGGGGAACCCTTGTATGAGATCTAGGCACCCTAGTTTGTAGAAATGATAGGGAAACCTCTTCTGATGTGTTGCTAAATGATCACCTGTGTTTGCTTCATGTCACATGAATTTCAGTCAACTTCACTAGATGCCACTACGAATCAGAGATGAAGGGAACCTTGTGATGGATCTAAATGGATGCAAATGGAGCTCTAACTTCCTTGGATGAATGCAACCTTAGGTGGTGATAGTAAGTGCTTAGTGTTTGGTCCCTCATTATGGTCTCATAACTTTATATTTATATGGTTCTCTTGTTCTAATTTCATAATTAACCCCGAAAATGCTGACCACCAAAAATATAAAAAGCTCAAACAACTAGAAAGTGCCCAAAAGGTGGGAGTAAAGTGTAAAGGAGATCAGGGCACCCCAGAGGGGACTAGGGTGCCTAGGGCACCCCAGAATTGGCTGGGCACCCCTGTCAGAGAAGGAAAAACACAGTGTGATAGTACTGACTGGGAAAATATGGGTGAAAGATAGAAAGTAATGATAGAAAGCAAAGTAAAATGGCCAAAGACATGGGTTAATTAGTACTCTTTTTAACTCAAAAACCATACGAATAGTAGTATGAGACCGAGACTAAATAATTACCCAAAATGTGTGATTTAGTGTCTACATTTGACACCACTTTATGTTGGTGAGAAATATTCTCGGTAACATAAAGTAAATAGATATACGTACTTGATATCTATATAGAGTGATGTATAAAATGCATTGAGGGATTAGATAAAGTGTGTAGTGAAAAAAAGATGGAGCGTGGAGACTAAAGATGTAAAAGTGTAAAAAGTGATGAGAGTGAACCTAGGGAAGAAACACTTGTGTAAATGTCAATGTGTATGATGTACCTACATGTTAGTATGTTGTGTGTGACATTGAGTGAGATTATTGTTGTTGACTTTTTACTTCCCATACAGATGGACCTACAAAGGACAAGATGATCAAATAGTCAAATACACATGTATATGTGTAAAACCATGTGAAAAGATGCATGCATATATGTAAAAATAATGTAATGAAAGTATGAAAATGAGAAAGGAACTTGTGCACTTGATCCGTGATGAGAAAAAAGGGTGTAGAAAGGATCTTGTAAACACCAATGAAGTGTGATTTTTTTGGGCGATCTCACACCACTAGTTGAAGAAGTGTAGGGAGAAAGGTGTGTTATTATCCAGCCTGTAACCACTTCCCGAGAGTATGAAGAGATCTCGATATTTACTGGTACTTTGGGTGATCCAATGCCACTGATCGAAGAAGTGTAGGGAGGAAAGTATGATTTTCCTCCAACTTGTAACTATTCCCTAGAATGCTAAGGACACATTTCCTATAAAATCCACTATGTATGGAGTTCTATAGACTGGTTTGAACCCACTCACTGTATAACCCACTATTTCATAGACAAAAAATTGAAAAGTTGAACTAAACCGTTACTGTGATGTGTAGTGTGTGTAAAACTAGATGATGCCCCCCTCTTTGGGGGCACATGAGATGTCGAAGATAAGGGGATGCAGCCCTAAAAGAGGATCAGCCATGAAAAACTGTACCCTACAAGGGGGAAGGGAATGTGCTTGGTATAAACCAAGGCACACACAAACAAGTGGCTAGGAAAACAAGTGTTAGTATGAATAAGCCTGCATGTAGAAAACAAATGTAAGCTAAACAGACAATGTGTAAGCTAAAATATAATTAAACACACAAGAATCCAATCATAGACCGTGAGAAATGGGTTACAAACATGGGATATCAATCGCGATGTCGCTAGACACTCAAGGCCATAATGGCCACATAAAAATAAGTAAGTGTGCACACCAAACAAAGGGCAAGGCCCACATATAATAAAAAATAATGACAAACAATTAGAATCTAACATAAAGATATCCATGGAAGCAAGTAATCCTATAAAACAAATGTTGCACATGAAGCACCCGTTAGCATGTTAGAAAGATAAAGTGTATGTTAAAAGCATGTATAATGAAGAAAACAGTGTGTTATGAAATAAAATGAAATAATAACACCTGTAGTGTATGAAAGGTGGATGCCCCCAGTAGTCGCTATAGGACTAGTAGTTTTCCAAACATCCATACTACTTGTAAAAGACCTGTATATGCGGTCACAACTAGAGAAGGAAATGAACGAGCATGTGTGTATGGTAAATATAATGACATATACAAGATCTATCTAGCATGTGTAATAAGATGGCCATGTATGAGAAAATGTAAGAAAAACTAAATGTGAATAAGATATGCAACATGTCGTGGATGGATGGAATGGAATGCATAATGGGTGGTAGGAGCCATGTGCCCCTCGAGTGAATGTAATTGTATGAAGTGAGGTTCATTTGTTTATTCCCCCTAATCAGTCAAGAATGAAGCATAAATGAGAGTGCGTCATCAGGAAATGGTTGAACTATGTGTTGTGTGTAGCGCGTTGTATTAAAGTTGTAGCAATGAAATGTGACATAAGGATGAAGTTTTCCTAACCCTGTAGCTTAAACATATATCACGACAAGATGAGTGAAGGAGTGATGATTTAGCTTAAAGTGTATATCAATAAATGATTATTATAACAAGTGACGATGATGCTATATTAAGTGATGATGTAGCCTACAATGTATATCACTACAAGATGAGAGAAGAAGTGGCAATGTAGCCTAAAACGTATAACACTAAGTGATGTAAGTGGAAGTGATGGGGTAACCTATGACATATATCACTAAACTAGGAATGTCACATGATAGAAGGTTGAACGATGAATGTGAGAATGTAATGAGGTCCATTTGTGATGTATACCCTCAACAATCCAATATGGATGGTGAGACTAGAGTGCATCATCAGGCAGTGAGTGTAGTGCATACTAGTAGATGTGTATAGTAGATGCGATGATGAGAGATGACCATGTGATGTGTAAAATGTGCCATGTCCGGTGTATAGTATGTAATGCCAAATGTGTAGATAACATAAAGGGTGTGAAATGCACATGGTAATATGAGTAGTATGAAAGGAAAGACTCATAGATGATATAGGTACGATGATTAACTAATAGTATGGCTTGAGAATATGTATGATATATCAATGCACAAATGTCGAAATATGAATGATGTAGAGTAAATGTAAGATGTAGTATGTGAGATGTAAGATGTATAATGTGAGAAGATATGTAATGTGTAGTTGAAAACATGTGGTGTGTGAGGTTCATGTGTGTAGGAAGTCCTTAACAGTCAAGTGTGAACCGAAGCACAAGAGTGTGTCGTTGGGTAATGACGATGCTAAGGTGTAGATGAATATGTGTATGCTAGGAGGTTGATATGCAATAATGTGAGTATGAAACACATGTTGATGCTAGGGGGTTGTGTGAGTGTTATGCCCCCCAAGTGTGTGAGATGAAGAATGCAATCATGTAATGTCATCTAGAAGGTTGTTATTTTTAGGGTCAAATTTGAACGTATAAGCATTAGAGACCTGATAAGCAATGTTGTCGGGTTGATCACGTAACAATCCATTGAGGTATAAATTATACATACCCATGGCATATGCCTCATCAGTAAATGGTATTAAGCGGCACCAAGAAAATATTTAGTGGAATTTTTTCATAAACTCATGAATATTAGGGTTTTTAGATATTGGAAATGGAAAATACTTAGCAATTAGTTGACGTCTACTTCACCAGAAAATTCCATCAACAGGTCCTTAGTATGGATCAGTTCACCTAGTATTTACACATATAAATGAAGTTATGTATGTAATTCACCAACTGTCTGAATACACATGTGCCCATATTCGCCAAAGTATATAAGGTATAAGACAATACATACACAGCTGTCCAACCTGTTTTCGAAACTATTTTCGCACGGAAGTTGAACCCCCAAACCACCCAACCTCTTGAAGTCACTCTAAGCATTGTTGCTCAACCTAGGTCGTCCAACAAAGTCATAACCGAACCATTCCAACAGACCGTAAAATAGAGTCATCCAACCTAGATCCATCCAACATGAGCCATCCAACAGAGTCCACCTAAATTGTCCAACTGAACTATCTAATATCCATCCAACTGATATGTCCAACTAGCCATCCACCCGAGTCATTCAACTGAGCCACATAAAAAGATCTGTCTAACAAAATCCATCCAATAGAGTCATCCAGCTAACAGAATCTATCCAATGAGTCTGTTTGATTGAGATTCGTCCAACTTAAATCCATCTAACTCAGAGTGATCCAACTCAGAAGCCGTCTAACTGAGAGTCAACTCCAAGCTGTGCAATCCCTCTAAATCCAACTCTCATTTATGACTTCCCTTGTTTGGCATCATTTCCATGGATTCAGGAAAGCAGAGTAAGAAGGTTGGTGCAAGTTCAAAAAAGAGTAACAAGACATTGTTTGGATATTTTGGAAACTCACAAAAAACCACTGATGTGTCCAGATCTGTAGAAAATATAGGTATGTACTATCTACTAATTTAGATATTTTTATTACTATATTTTTCATTGTATGTTTCAAATACTCTTTACACTCTTTTATTTTTTATTTATTGTTTTTAATAATATAAATAATTAATACTATATCTATTACACTTTTAAATGCAGACATTTTTCAAACACCTTCACAAACTATCAATCTTGATGATCCTTTTGAGTTTTAATATCTGATTGATCAAAACATTTGTTCACTTGATGACATCAAACTAGGGGAAGATTCATCAAATTCTCATCCAACACCAACAGAGGAAGCTTGTATTCCAATGTCTATTTCTTGAAAAAGGACACATGAGGATAGATATATTCCTGTTGAGGAATCTAGATGCACAAGTTGAAGTTGAAGAAAGTAAAAATAAATCTATCAGAAGAAAGAGGAAAAACTAGACAATAGGAAGGACTTTCAGGTTTGATTGGGCAGCAAAATATCCTTTTATTGAACCAGTAGAGCTGAAAAATAGTAATGATGTTCCAACTCAATGTCGATGCAAAATATGTAGTTGGAAATAAGGGAAAGACCACACAATGCATCTAAAACTAGACACCATTGAAAAACACTGTGGGAAAATATATATTTCCCAAAAGTAAAAGGATGGGAGCATAGTAAGAACTCATAAATGGAAAGATGCAAAAGAGTGTTTGTATGTAAAATATGTATAAGAATATGAAAAAGAACAAAAACGTTTGAAAAAATATAAATGAAAAAGGTGGCACCAATTGTAACAAAATTGAGCAAAGCTATGGAGACTAAAATGCATGTGAAAAATATTCAGTTTGCTACCGTATTCCATATATTGAAAAAGGGAAGACCCATTTTATATTTTTCAGAAAATAAAATTTATGTATCAAGTAATTGGCTTACAAAATGTTTCCACAATCATATTGGTCAGATACCAGTGGCTAGGAAATAGCAAAATGTCTTGCTCTAGTGGAAAAGGATGATCTGAAAGAGGCTATAAAAAATGCAAAGTTTATTTCCCTTTCAATTGATGAGGTTACAGCATGTGGACAATACCTCATGGGTTTGTATTCATGTATACACATTTAAAAATGAAGTAAGAAATCCCCATCTCTTAGTAGTTCATAAAATGAGTGAAAATTGTAATTCTGAAAACATTTATAAGTTAGTGTTGTCAAGTTTGAAGGATGTTGCAGGTATGGATGATTTTTCCATTGCAAAAAATTTGGTTTACGTTGTAGAATACGGTGCAACTGTAATGCAGGGGGCCAGAAATGGTCTCTGTGTATGATTTCAGACAACTGTTTCCCCCTATATGATTGCAATCCATTGCATAGCTCACATAATGAATCTGTGCCTATAAAATTGTGAGAAATTTCGAAACTGTTGCCAAAGTGGAGGAGCTGATCAAAGATTTGCATGCATATTACTCTAGCAGTCCAAAGAGATTTTTAGAATTTAAATTTTAATCTATTGGATTGACAGATGGAAAAAATATTCTCAAAGATGTAGATACCAGATGGATCTCAATGTATGAGCTTGTTTGTAGAATATTTGAATGAATATCCTTCATTGACACATGATTTATGTATAAATATCACAGGGATGTGGATAAAGCTAAAGACTTATTGTACCATCTTACAAATATAAAAAATTTACTTACACTATGTGGAATTTTGCCAATGTTGGAGGAGCTAAATGTTTTGACAAAGCATGCACAAGAGCATTGCATTTACATAACAAACTTCATAAGACTCAGAAAATGTGTGTGCTGTGAGTTTAGATTGTTTATATTTTTCAGATGATAGTTTTAAGGGTCCTGTTTTTTAAATTTGGAATGCATTAAAAACCTTAAGAATGCAAGTTTCTTCTTAAAATTCAATATACATGATCATCTATGTATAAAAACACATGGAAAAGAGATACCACTTCATACTTTTTAGAAAAGAGTAGATTTGGATGGGTCAGAGATGGAGGAAGTAAGAGTGACACACATTTTATATGAAACAATATTATCTGAAACTTGAAATAAATTGAAAAATATTTCTTTATCTTTATCTACAGAGATCCATGAAATATTCAAAAAGGATAAATTACTTGAAGCAATGGGAATTGTCAATCCATAGTTTTGGAATACACATGGTGGCATTCTTGATACATCCATCAATTCTTTATTTCTCAAATACATGACTAGTCTAATTGAACATTTTTGCAATTGAGAAGAGATAAACGAGAAGTTGTTGTTGAAGGTATTTTACAGAAAAAGTTGTTGATTTCTCAGTCCCAAGATTTTTCCACTACTATGCTAGAGAAATTTCGGTTTCTGGAAGAGCCAAATGAAAATGATTCCATTAGAAGACTTTGGAAGAAGATTTATTCTAGTAGTATTTTGCGAGAGGATTTGAGTGAGTATATTCAGCTATATGAACTTTTTCAAACAATGATTTTGGGTTCTGTTGAAGATGAGAGGGTATTCAGTGCATTGTCCTTTGTAAAGTCAAAAGTCTGAAACAGATTAGATAGAAATTTAGAAAGCTATCTGATATTGTATGTATCCAGTTACTTGTGGAAAATTTCCCTTATGAGCGAGCACTTGCATTATGGAATTATCTCTTAGAAAGAAGAGAATTCGGTAAAATTTTGACTGATCGGGGGATCCAAACACATATATGGAACACTTCCAATTCTGCAGTGTTCTAAGACACAAATGAACGGGTTGCGCTAGGACTATGTTTAGTTGCCAAAGTTCTAATTTCTTGTATACATTCTTGACATTATTGACAATGGAAAATGATTTGATACTGATATATTTCATATTCATTAATAATAATCAAATGGTATTAATAGACTTTTTTTACTTGTAACAAATTCGTAATTTTTATATTTTGCTTAATTAATGAAATAAAGACTCCTTTATTTGGCTCCATCTGTGTGATTGTCGATTAATGTTTTATCCATGCACGAAACATAAATATTTTCAAACATACACAAACTATGTGTCTTAAACCATCCTTTATTGTTTACATCTCCAAATAACAACATAAAAACATTCACAATGAGTAGAAATCCCAATTACAAGTTTACATATTAAATTGTTGAAAAAATTTAACAAATGCAATACAACAGTTAATATAATTCCAATTCAAAAAAAGGCTTGTATTCATTCTATCAAGAGGCAGAATACTTTATGAAGACATTTTTTCATAAAGCATTTTCAACCAATACATTTACAAAATTGTGGGTTGTTAATGATTTTCAAAGCTTATGGGCAACAACTATCATATAAGAACACATTACAAGGGAATCCTCTTTTATTTCCTATGATTCTGAATCATAGTTGTCCTTACGTCTGCCACACGGAATAAAAATGGAAAAAAATTGGTTGGCCACTATCTTTTAATTTTTACACCAAGTGTCGGAATTGTGACAACACACCTGTCACATGGTGAAACTAACTATTTTTTTCAATTTTATGTTGCAGGGGAAGCTTGATATTTTTATTGCACAAGAGGTGGAGGAATGTGCTCATTATGTACCATGCTATCTACTAAAAATCCTAATGCCTAAAAATCTTACACTACGGTATTGATATTTTGAAGAATATTCTACTCCTCCCTTGCAACATCTCTTGATGAAAAAAGTGATGGATCAAAATTTGTCTTCTTCTTCAGTAAGATTTCTAGATCCATCTGATGCTCCTTGATTATCCTTCTCAATGTATTATTATTTTTATTTAATACTATATGTTTTTCCTTCAATTGTATAAATGAATTCAAGATTTTGTGGGCATTCTTCAAATGTGCTTCAAATACAACTACTTCTTTCTTTAAATTTTCATATTTTTTACTGCAAAATAAATAAATAAATGTATTAGTCTATTAGATAAGTCAAAATAATATATTGTGGTGCTTATAATATTATGATTTTGCATGTAAAAGATGACTTACCAATTTTTTTTCTTTTTCTACATTTGCTAATTAAAACATTTATCTTGTCTTTAGCCCATTTGTTGTAGTAAAAATGTGCTTCAACATTAAGATTCTCCAACCTATTTAACATTATGTCTATAATATCATCATCATAATCATTATTATATGAAATTGTGCCTGATTGAGCTTTGTTTAGAAAAATGTCAAGCCTTGTCTGTTGGCTCTCTATGACAGTGAACAATGAATGCCTTTGAGCGTGATTATGGTATCAGGTATTTATTTATTTAATCAAAATTTTAGCCCTCCTCTCCCAAGTGTGCAATAAATCCACATCAATCATTACAACTTCTTGAATTGTGGCCATCATACTATATGATACCATATTTTCAAATGAGAAATCTGTCTTTTGATCATCTGTGAGTGGAGATTTACTTGGAGGAGGAGGAGAGTCCAATACTTGATGCACATGTTGTTGCGGTTGTGGTTGAGGAGGTGGAGTAGATTGAATCATATCATGTATGTCAAAATAGTTACCCTTATCTACATCACCACTATTGAAGCCCAAAAACTCATCGTCAAGGTCGATGTTGTTCAAAACCTGGGTGCCCGTTATACTTAAGACACCACCTAGTGAGAATCCAGGAAATTAAGTGGTTAAAAGATGAATTGTTCCTACCAAGTCTACAGGAAACCTTATATTCTTTCCTAAAGATATTCTTGTTGTTTAGACTATACGTGTCATCGGTATTGGTGGCCTGCTTGAAAGGTGATAAGAAGGTCTATTAACTGTAAGAAGAAAACTAAAATTTATTAGAAAACTAATCATTATACCCTTGGGCCTTGTAAATATTAAAAACAATTTGTAACTAAACAAAACATTCTAAATATTATACATTACCTTGCATGCTCAGAGACTGAGACGTGACAATTTGATCTTAACACTGAGAATGAGTTTGATCTTCATCATCAAACTTAGAAATTTCTGAACACAATAAATGTAGAAATATTAAAATATCGTACTACTTACATAACATAGGTTGATTGTGTTTTGTCCTATTACCTATACTAGTAGGTTAAATTGGTTAATTATATAAACAATAAAGTTTATACCTGTAGACAAATGTGATGGTATAGAATGTAGGTGTGATGGAGCTATCAACCCCTAGGTCATTTTTGATAAGGAACTCGTATTGGTGTTGATTCTCTTGAATCCATGTCAGAATCCGTAGAGACATATAGAGGGGCTTTACCTCGAGCAATAGCCTCCTTATGAGATATTGCAACCATAATTCTTCCCTACAAAAGATAATATTACAATTATTATTGTATTAAAAAATAATTAATGTGAAATCATTATAATGTGAAAAATTTAAAAGTAACTGTTACTTGTTGTTATTTAACATGGAGACTAATCATTTTGTCATTAATTACAGTTGGAATTTGTGTGTGCTGCAATTGGTAGAAAGCTTCATGATAGAAAGCAAGTAAATAATTGATAGAAGAGAATAGAATATTGGATTTATTAGATGTATTCGTACTATGGGAATTGGTGACATCTTTTTTTATTCAATTGAACAAATATTTGCACCAATCGAATTGTTGCCCTACTAGTGTCAACATTATATACTGAATTGATCAAAACAGAATGTCTATAGATCTGCCCTATAATAAAATACTGGTATGAAAAAGTGATACAACTGCAAGAAAGAATTTGTGTGTAATACCTTGTATAACAAGGCCTCTTTTTGAACGATTAATAGGAGTTGGAATAACAAACAATAAATGTTAGATACTTAGGCAGTTGAGTAATATTAAGAAAACAAACAGTTGAAAATAATATTTAACTTACCATCAACTTGTACATTGTAATGAGACTCCATTTTTTTGTCTTCATCTGTAAGGACCGCCTTTGTAGTCACGGGCGGCTGGTTTTGGGATGGTAAGCCAGTTAAACGATGTACGTCTGCAGGATTCATTGTGAAAGAAAATGTATGATCCATGAGGTGAATGGAAAACTGTCCCTGTTTCTAGTTGTAAGAGGCAAGCAGGTAATCAAGGATATAAGTATCAATTTAGAATTAGGGCATGTTGACAAGCCCCGTAAATTGTGTTTTTTGTAGCCATTCCTGTGGTGTGTCTTTCAATTTTATCAGTACTGTAATTTGTGGGCACATGAGATTTTTGTATTGGAATTTGGGTGTAGGAGAAACTATGGCATTAATCATTGTTGAAATTTACAGGAGAGGGAGGAAAGAAAGGCGTGTGTAAGTTTGGCAGAATATTGGAGAGCTCAGAGCGTTGGGAAAGTTAATGAAAAAGTGAAGAAATGAACCTCGTAGGGGTATATATAGGGCTCTGAAGGGTTTAAGGGACACGTGGTGATAAAATATTGGTTGAGAATTTTGAGGAAACCTGATAGGGACACATGTGAAATCCGTATGTCCATCTTCTTACAGGTGCACAGTTCACACGAGCCACACAACTAGCCAATAGAATTCATCAATCTTACATTGGATGGATGTGTATTTCAGTTAGACGGTTTAACACTTGGTCTTTCGTCCATCTCTGTTGGACGTAATTTTAAGCATAGGCCATTCATCCAACACGATGCATAACAAAATCCCTCAAAGGATGACCATCCAACCAGGTTAGACAACCGTCCAAACTTTTTTAAATCGAAAACATTTATACCCATGGCCATCCATCCAAAAACCATCCAATACCCATCCAACCACACGAAACCATAAAAAAAACACCCTACAAATTATCCTTTTCCATGAATTGCTTTTTTGGAGATTCACCATTGTTTTGAAATTCCATTTCAGATATTCACTACCCATTCTATAATATTTTTTCAAAGGGGGGGTCTTAAAATGAACCCTAAAGGGCACCCATGTGCGTACTATCGAGTGAGATTTTATGTGTAGTCAAGAAAGGAACTGTTGCAAATAAAGATATGACTGAAAGGCATGGGGAAAGATATGTCTGTATGATCAAGATCCAGAGTACCCCCAATGTAATCAAGCCATGATTTTCCTAATGTAAGTGGTGCAGATTGAGGATCTATCATCACCAATCTGGCACTATGATAATTCTTCACCGGGAACTCCTCGTGCTATGATTATTTACTAATGCACAACCTTTAGTTTGGTGGATGTAATCTGGAAACAAAACAACAACCGAACACAAGAATACCATCGACTATGATAAGACGGAATGATGACAAATCTGAAATATCAAAGTAAATTATAATATTAACATGAAATTGTTACAATCTCACCCATGAGGTACTTCAACAAGACTATGGGAGAAACTTTACAATTACACCTCTCGATGGATTCTTCAACACACCTTTAACTGATGGCTTCCTTTGCACACTTCCTACAATATTTCTCACTACTTCTTTCTATGCTAAATGAGGGGGTGGCCTCTCTATTTATATAACTTCCAGTCTTATCCATCCTATCTCTAAGATAGGATAAGAAATCCACTCTGACGAATCATATTCCATACCTTAACTCTTATCTGTACATGTAAGCTTATCTCTTAAGATAAGATAAACCTTATCATTTTACACGGGTTCCACATTTTTTTACAAATAAAATACACAAAATATTTATGACGTCCTTATTACCAATATAATATTTCTAATTCCTAATCATGTAGACCCTACTTCTCTAATTACCCAAACTTTGACATTTTAACATTACCGGACCACTTACGACAAATATTTACTTTTTACAACATTCCTATTGTACTTTGACTGTTACTGTACTCCACATTATTGGCAACACCGTATTGACGGCGCCGTTATCTTCTATCAGACGCTACTACTAATTATACTTAACAACATCCTATTCCTAATACATACATTAATGAAATAGAAATTATGGAGGAAAATTTTAGTGTCGACAGATCGCGCACAAGGAGGACCATGAGGTGAAAGACATGTAGGCGATAAGAGATAGTTATGTTAAAAAACCCATAATAAAGATGAGAAGCATGTGGTGGAGGGTAGATCTCCTCAAAAGTAAAGCCTAGTTCAGTCAAGCCCTCATGTGTACATACAATGTCATCGCAAGTAGGATCAAATGGAATATTCTCCTAATATAAATCATTCATGAAAAGCATACATGTAAAAGGTGGATGGGCTAATGAAGGATGCACACTTGAAGGTGCAGTGGATAGAGTGAAGTCTGTAGATTGGATAGGCCCTTGATAAAGAATCATAGCAGTAGGAGTACCAGGTGAAGGTGGTGGTGTAGAAGAAACACCATCTATAAAAAAAATAACACTTTCAAGTGGTGGAAAATGAAGTGGGTTGTCCATAGGTTGAGGATCATCATTAGTATTAGTGCATGGAATAGGAAGACTAGTATTAGGATCTCAGTTACAATATTGGAATGGGTCGCGTTCATGAAAAATAATGTATTCAACGCCTTTATGTATGAATTTTACAAAATGAAGTACATTAGAAGTGATGGCTTGCATGACATGAAGCCATGGTCTACCAAGAAAAAAAATATAGAAGAATGGAAAGTTGATGATAAAGAACACAATGTTGACCATTTTTGGCCCTACAGTGATAGGCAATGCAATGTGACCAACACATGGGTGAATAAAACCATCATATGCATGCAATGACAGACAAGATGGACTAACATCACGAGCGGAAAGACCTAGCTTCTCGATGAATGACATGGTACATAAATTAAGTTTAGATCCATTGTCAATTAAAGTGTGCTTGATACCCACATTGTAAATGTGACACATGATATGCAAAGGTGGCTCATTGTCAAAAGTGTTAAAATCAGCAGGAGGATTAGATTTAAATGCTATGTGTTGGGAAAATTCATCTACAAAAGCTTGCTAGACTAAATCAGGGTGCATGTCAGCATGAATGTGAGTAGTATCAAGAATATGTTGGAATCTATGCTATAAATCAGGGTTCAAAAACAAGTAATCATTAATTGAGATACTCATGATGACTAGACTCTAGGATTCCAAGTAAAGAATGAGGATCCTAAAATCCTAAATGTTGAGGTGGGGTTCACCAAAATGATTAAACTAAAATGGAATATAATAGTCTAATCTCATGCTATATAATCCGTACATAAATGGCAATAAAATGTAGTAAATAGACCCAATCAATCTAAGCAATGAAATATGAAACCCTAAAGAAAAAGAGGGTTAGGAAATGCCTTAGCTGATTCATCGAGGTTACGAGACTGTGTCGTAGTAGAGACTGGCTCGACAGGAGGAGGAAACTGTTGCACAAGAGATCAAAAAAGTGCAGATTTGGAATGTATGGATAAAATGGGGCACCTAGAGAGGGATAGGGGCACCTGGGGTGCCCTAGTTTGATATATGGGTGCCCTAGTCTATGGAAATGACCAGGAAACCTCATCTATGGTGTCGATGAATGATTCACTAAGTTCTTTTCTTGTCATGTGAATTTCACAAAACTTCACTGGATGTCACTGCAAATTAGAGATAAATGGAACACCTGAAAAATCCTAAAAAATAAAGATGCATATGAAGGGGTTGGACTGTCCTCATCTGTCAAATGGATGGAATTATGACTTAGCATTGCACTACATCTTAGAGCCAATGTAGTTCTAGGTGTGTGTGTGTGTGTGTGTGTGTGTGTAAATCGTTCCCTAGGTGCTCTTGTTCCAGTCACACTTTATGAGTAACGAGTAATAACTAGATGTAGAATGTAAATAGGTGATGCATGGAATAAAATAAACTCCCCTCCTATGAAGTGTGATGCAGATGAACCAACCTTGTCCCTTGTGATGGATCTAGATGGATGGAAATGGATCTCTAGATGCCTTGGATGGATGCAACCTTAGGTGGTGATAGTAAGTGCTTAGTGTTTGGTCCCTCATTATGGTCTCATAAATTTCTATTTAATCGTTCTCTTGTTCTAATTTTGTAAGTAAACCTAAAAAGGATGACCACCAAAAATATAGAAAGCTCAAACAGCTAGAAAGTTCCCAAAAGGTGAGAGTAAAGTGTAAAGAGGGTCATGGCGCCTCAGAGGGGACTAGGGTACCTAGGGCACCCCAGTCTTGGCTAGGCGCCCTAGTTAGAGTAGAAAAAACACAATGTGATACTAATGAATGAGAAAATATGGGTGAAATATCAAAAGAAATGATAGAAAGAAAAGTAAAATGGCCAAATATATGGGTTAATTAGTACTATTTTTCACTCGAAAACCATATGAATAGTAGTATGAGACCGGGACTAAATAATTACCCAAAGTGCATGATTTAGTGTTTACAGTCACACACCTTTGTCTCCTTAGATATCAGGTGGAGGGAACTCACCCTTCACTATCATCAGATAGCCTATTATCCCTTACACACCTTGGGGGAATCACACTTTCGTCCCCCCCTCCATTGCTATCAACTTCCTATAGTGTAAACTACTACACTTCACACCCTGCACTTCATGATTAATATTTATTAGTACTTCTACACATTTGGTACACACATTGTACCATCATTACCCAATGAAGCATTCTTTTGCTATGGTTCACACTTGAATGTTGAGGGCATACTTCATTTATGAACCTAACCTTTTCTACTCTAGCTACACTTCACACTTTGTGCTTCACGACACATATTTCCTAGCACCTACTATTCTCTTTCACCTTATTCTTCATGCCTACTCTTTTTGAGCATCACCACATCATTGGTTTGCACTTCTTACTTCATTACCTGATGACACACTCTTGTTTTATGGTTCATTATTGAATATTTAGGGTTTATATAAATAAACCTCATCTCACACACACACGTCGGGGGGAAATGCATCTCCTCCCGCCTTCACACTTTTCATATCATACCATCACACTCATACATTGAATTTTCATATCTTGGTTGCATGTAATCTTTCTTGCTTATACTACTTACATGTTGCACTTTGCTTATTATGCTAGTCAGATAATCACTATGTCATTATATTTCTATATATACACACACATGCACGTTCACTTGGTATTTTGAGGTGAATGAAAATATCTTACATCTTTTAACATAATGTAATGATGCTCGACACTATATCTTTTACTAGTCCCACCGAGGTTCCTGGGGACATCTAACTTTACTACTATCACACTTCACAAGTTATATTGTTTCATCCTTTCCTACTTCTCATTACATTCACTTTACTACTTACTGATATTTACATGCCTTGCCATAGTTTTTACCCTTCTATCATGATAATGGGTGATTTATGTATAACATATGTCTTGTAGTATCTATACAACCATGGCTACCTATCACATTTTGCTTAATGTTACTTACTATTAGTTGTCATTATTTGTGGGATATGACTTATGTCTTGCTTGATCATTATCTGCTTAATTTTTTGCACTTCGCCCCTGATTATCTTGTGACATTGTGAGTGATGTACCATGTATGAAATCCCCTTTTCTTGGTCTATATTATTTACACACTTATTTGTTACATTATTTTATATTACATGCTTTGCTTTAACTAACAGTCACTACTAGTCTCTTTTGTTTTCACTAGTCTTTGTTTCTACCATACACATCCCCCACCCCCTGCAGGTATCCCAATTCAGATATGCATATTAGTTTCATGTCCTCTCCTTTGGACCGCATGATCCTACATTAGTTGTATGCACCCCAAACGGGGGGGAATATATTGGGTGAAAAAATCACCCCTACAACAACATATATCTCTAGAAAAACATAGTACATTACAACATTGGCACAATTTACAGTCACAGAACTAGCTCAGAATCAAACTTTGGTCTGAATCTCAGAGTAGACACTAGCACACATTCTTGGAAAGTAGCGGTGAATGATTGTGTCATCCCCATTTCTCAGTACAACACAGTTCACAACAATATTTAGATCACTTATCCAATAGCAGGCACTTGCCTATAGTTACAGAATTTAGTCTATCAGTTATAATTAATTACAATTAGAAAAATTAGGAGCTAATCGGAACTAATTGGGATAAATCAGAACAAATCAAAATGTTTCATCTACAGTGGAATTTTGGGAAGAAATCATGGAAGGAGGGAAAAATTAGACCTCTCTCTACAATACTCTTCACCAATGGCATGAGATCGCCCAAAAAACCCGCCCTTCAAAAAATTTCAGGACATCTCTTTATCCTTTACACTCTTATACATCAGGTGCACACTTTCCTTTATCGCTACAATTACACACTTTTTCATACTTATGCATAATTTACTTAGATTTTACCTATACAGTACTTTGACTACTCTTTCACTCTTATTTTTCAGGTCCATCCTTAATAAGAAACATGGAGCAATTTACTTCATCGAACACAGGTAATAAAAACACATTTATACATACACTTCACCACTAGGATCACTTTCCTTTCCTAGTCTCCACACTTCACATTGCAATCACTTCATGTTTCACTTGTCCACTCAACACACTATCGACTACACACTTTTCTATAGGATCACAAGGTACCATCTTCTATCTACTTTATGTTATCAAGTATTCACTCAACATCATAAAGTGGGGGAAAAATGTAGTCACAAAACATATGCACTTGGGTACATTTCTAGGTCCCAAAGTCATGATAGTGCATTTACATGATTCCAAAGAAAGAAAACTAGTAATTGACAACTCTTTTTGGTCTTTTTCTTTGTCTTCTGCACTTTTATTGGCTATATACATCTAGTACTCCTGCCAAAATTTGATTTTTTATTTTTCTATGGCTTCAGACACTAGTGCCCAGTACAAACAATAGTACTAGGTGCTCCTATCCTCCTAGGTGCTCCTATCTCTCTTTATATTTTTGTTACCACTTTTGGGTCTCTTTCGCTTGTCAATTACTTTTTATCACTTTGGGTCATCCTTTCAGTTGTCAATTGTAAAATTAAAACAAGGGAATCATATAAATACACAATTATGTTTTCAAAATAAGGGGTCAAGTACTAGCATTACTATTTTCACCTAAGATTGCATTCAAAGGAACAAGAACACTTCAAAGGCATTCATCTAGCACATCCATTCAGGGGAAAGTGCTACATACTTATGCATACACATCATAGGAATGGGAAGTGAACTTATTTATTGTAGGTTACAGGTATATTCAGTGATTAAGGAGTGAAACCAATGTGAAAATTAGTGACTAATATCGAACCTCTTGCCCCTTGTAGGATATTAACTGATTATTATTAAATACTTGCAAAAATAAACACTTAGAAGATAAACCCTCCTAGGTTTACCTCAACGAACCCTAGTGTCAGCTTAAATACAACCCAAATAGGGTTGGAGTGAGCCAAGGTGAGGGTTTGATGGGAAATCCAGTTGGTATTTACACTCCTTTATCCAATACAATTTGCAGAAGTAAAAATAATAAATAATAACTGCTGAAAATTAGTGGAAACTTTGGAAATTAATAACTCCCAAAATACTAACTCTTTTAACTTGAAACCAAATGCAGTAGAAAGGGAAAATTATGAGCTTCTCACCAAAATGAATATCAGATCTTTTCATGCACTAGAAACCAATCAAATCAGCCCCCGAAATCCCAAACCCAGTCGCTAGGGTTAGGGTAAATTGCATAAATAATTTCCGGCATTTAAAACCCTTCAAAATACTCAAAAACATGCAGATTTTACCCTCAATAAAATGTGCAAATACCCTAGAAAAGTCTCCAAAGCTAGAGAGAAAATATCATGCACAAACACCTTCAACACAAGAGAGAAAAATGGAAAGAACAATGGAGTCTTCAATAATCTTCAATAATGGATCCAAATAAGAGAGAGATCAATGCAAGAACTAGGGCATACATCCCAATTATCCAAGCATGGAGTGAAATCAATAATTCATCAACATAACCTCTAAGGAAATGCGACCTCCCTTTTATAGAACTAAGGGGTGAAATATCCAATAAAGAACCACCTTTCCCTTTTGGAGGGAAAACATAAACTCTCATTAAAATATTTAATACTAAGACTATGTGCACTTTATTTATTTTTTAATTAAATAAATAAAATTAACTAACCTATGTGCACATTAAACTAACTAAAAATACTCCCACTTGTAGCACTAGGCATGCCAAGGGGTTACAATGCAAATGAAAAATAAATATTAATAATGTCTCGAAAAAGGGGACATCACAAGCAAGTGCTACATACTTATGCATACACATCATAGGAAGGGGAAGTGAACTTATTTCTTGTAGGTTATAGGTATATTCGGTGATTAAGGAGTGAAACCAATGTGAAAATTAGTGACTAATATCGAACCTCTTGCCCCTTGTAGGATATTAACTGATTATTATTAAATACTTGCAAAAATAAACACTTAGAAGATAAACCCTCCTAGGTTTACCTCAACGAACCCTAGTGTCAGCTTAAATACAACCCAAATAGGGTTGGAGTGAGCCAAGGTGAGGGTTTGATGGGAAATCCAGTTGGTATTTTACACTCCTTTATCCAATACAATTTGTAGAAGTAAAAATAATAAATAATAACTGCTGAAAATTAGTGGAAACTTTGGAAATTAATAACTCCCAAAATACTAACTCTTTTAACTTGAAACCAAATGCAGTAGAAAGGGAAAATTATGAGATTCTCACCAAAATGAATATCAAATCTTTTCATGCACTAGAAACCAATCAAATCAGCCCCCGAAATCCCAAACCCAGTCGCTAGGGTTAGGGTAAATTGCATAAATAATTTCCGGCATTTAAAAACCCTTCAAAATACTCAAAAACATGCAGATTTTACCCTCAATAAAATGTGCAAATACCCTAGAAAAGTCTCCAAAGCTAGAGAGAAAATATCATGCACAAACACCTTCAACACAAGAGAGAAAAATGGAAAGAACAATGGAGTCTTCAATAATCTTCAATAATGGATCCAAATAAGAGAGAGATCAATGCAAGAACTAGGGCATACATCCCAATTATCCAAGCATGGAGTGAAATCAATAATTCATCAACATAACCTCTAAGGAAATGCGACCTCCCTTTTATAGAACTAAGGGGTGCAATATCCAATAAAGACCCACCTTTCCCTTTTGGAGGGAAAACATAAACTCTCATTAAAATATTTAATACTAAGACTATGTGCACTTTATTTATTTTTTAATTAAATAAATAAAATTAACTAACCTATGTGCACATTAAACTAACTAAAAATACTCCCACTTGTAGCGCTAGGCATGCCAAGGGGTTACAATGCAAATGAAAAATAAATATTAATAATGTCTCGAAAAAGGGGACATCACAAGCAAGTGCTACATACTTATGCAATACACATCATAGGAAGGGGAAGTGAACTTATTTCTTGTAGGTTATATGTATATTCGGTGATTAAGGAGTGAAACCAATGTGAAAATTAGTGACCAATATCGAACCTCTTGCCACATAGAAAAGACCACATTATGACCTTTCACATAGGCGCTAGCACCTAGACATAGTCACCGTGATGTGCCAAGACATTCCTGCCTACCTGTGGGAAATTTTTCCCTGTATAGTTTCATGCCTCAGTACCTTCAGTGAGCCTTGATGAAACTCTTCTCAGAATTTTTAAGTCATTCATATGTCTAGATCACATTTGGATAGCTTGAAAATCAACTAATTCCTTCTCTCTCTTGCTTAGGGATTCAACATTATTGCATGTTTTTAGTTTGTCTAATTTATTGTATTGTATTAATTGTACATCATTTACTATAGTAGTTACTTTGCAATTAGATTTGATTCAAAAATATTAAATCAATCATTATGGATTCCATGTATGTTGCTAGTTTGGTGTGGTATTCAAAAGGGGGCAGGATGTCATGGTGATCTAAATTGGAAGAGCTCTATGAAGTTTTGACAGGTATTATGCTTCATTAAGGAAAAAATGTTGAGTAAGAACCATTTTTTGTAAGACTGTTCCGTGCATGTGTTTTAGTTTAGCAAATATGTGTAAATCAAAATATGAGATTTAGTTGATGGATAAGGTTTCAAGGTAGTATGTGTTGTCCACTATGTGATTCAATTATTCTTGGAAGCTGGGTGTGAGCTTTTGGGCTCAGGATGAGCAAATTTGTGTAGTGAAGATGACAAACCTATTCTACTAGGTCTCCAAGGTGACAAAGATAATTATCCAAGGGGGATTCAGTTGCATGATTTGTTGTAATGAAAATTTTTAAAGTCTTGAGCTGAAATGTATGATATGTTTGAGTTGAAGACAAGAAGGTATGAGTTTTGGGTTCTTGTGTGAATGATGACAAGTGATAAAAGGATAATTTAAATAAGGATGACAATGTGACAATCATAGAAATAAAAAGTGAGTCGAAAGTGAAAGTTTTTTCTACAAGAAAAATTAAGTAAAAGTTGATTTATATTGGTTCAAGGGGAGTTGTGTGAGTGTTTGAAAATAGGTCTATGGATTATTAGCAAATGAAGTCAGGAAAGTGAGTATAAAACAAGGAGGAACAAGTAAGTAAGAGTTTATGCATTATTGTCATTATTTACATGTCAAGTTGTTATATGCGCCTTTGTTATAGATGTCAAAGGGGGATAGTGTACTCAGAAACAAGAATTTTGAGGTCTAAATGTGCTTGCATGAATGGTTGCCATCAATGTTTTTGAAGGTGGATATCAATTAATGAAAAAGGGGGAGATTTTTAGACATGATGTCATTGGTGTTGTCATTGATGTCAAGTTGCATTAAAATAAAATGGTTTCCAGGTGGCATAGGAGATTTCATGAGATGTCATTCATCAAATATGATGAATTTTGGTTGGTAGTGAAGTGATTTAATGTCATAAGGTGTTGTAGTAGCATGGTGTCCTTAACATGCGCATGTCTATGGTGCATGGTCAAGAAAGTAAGTGTTTCACATGAGCTTCAAAGGTTGCATCAAGGTTTTTAGGAAGTATTACATGTTCAAAGGTATGTGTCAAAGGTGTTAGTAACTATGCAAGGTATAGACAAGGTCAGTTTCAGTGAGGGAGGTGTTGAAGGAATCCATTATAGGCCTAATCCTAGATCCAGTGCATAGAAAATGGTATGGTTGTATGAGGTATGAAGCAGGGTATAATTATTTGAGCATGTGACAAGTGTTTTTACATTTCATAACATGTGTAGATGATGTACAAGGTCAAGTTTCATAGGTACAGTGCATGTTCAAGGTCCTTTACAAGCAAGATCAAGAAGACAAGGTAATTTTGTATAGGAAAAACATGGTGCATGGAGAATTTTAGAGGTTCTAGAGCATGATTGAGCATTGGATAACATCAAGGAGGTTTCTACAGAGGTCTGATAAAATATTAAGGGTAAGAGGTTGAAGAAAATGTAAGAAAACCTATTTGCATCTCTACTAAGCTCTCAAAACTTCCATTTTTAGTTCGAGGGTCAATTTCAAATGATCACTCACATGTGTGTGCTTTGCATGGGAGTCTAATAATTATTTGGATGTTATGGAATGGACCAAAGAAGGTTTTGTAAAAATAATGGGTTCATTTGGTCACATGATTTTTATAAACCATTGTTAACAAGCTAAGTGGGTTTAAACCCTCCTTAAACCCTAGGTTCAGAGCGACATGAAATATTTGATTAGTATGTCCATAAAATGGAATGGGAAGGATGGTATGATGACTTAAGGATGTAGAGGAATCTTTAGATCTTGTGTTGGTTACATTTTCATCTTCCAGGTCTGCTAATAAAGGACATAAAAACCCTACTTTTGTGGAGATTTGTATATAAAGGCATGTCTTGCAGTCGTCATGATGTAAAACCAATTGTTCCTTATAGCTTGGGATTTTTACTAAGTTTCCATGATAATATTTAGAAAAATTTAGTGTAAGTATTTTCTTAATCCTTCCTCCAAAGTTACCTACTGCTAATGGTCTAGAGGGTTAAAACAATTCAGGGAGGTATGCAGGTATTTGTAATGAAATGAATAATTTAGTGGTGGTATTTGATTAGGGTTAGTTTGTAGAGGTCGGATATGGTGTGATAGAGCTCTTGGCTTTATCTAAAGAGGGTTTTTTTTGTGTTGAAACCCTAATGGCCTAATCAACCATAATTAGGATTACCAAGAAGGTGATAGGAACAAGTATACAAGTTTGATATCATCCATGAGATAGGTACATGTGAGTGTTTGAGGAGGTATATCAAGTTTCCCTTGAAGTGTTACAAGTGATTTTTGTGCTTGGAAGTGATGATTGAGGTGTTAGAGATCAAATTTGTTAAGAAATGTTCTTGAGTACTTGTAGCAGGTTTGAGAAGTTTTAGAGATGCATGCCTTTTGGGGTCTTGTACCTTGATTTAAAGGTTGTCATGAATTACATAAGTTATATGACATCAAAATATTTCTATTGATGTTTCATTTGTTCCTTGATGAAAGGTTTTGATATGGTAAGTAAAGGAGTGAGTTTTTAGGTGTTTGATACCTAATTAGTGATGTTTGTCTTTTAGAGTGTTCCATGATAAAATGAAGGTTACAGAGGTGTTCATTCTTGTTGATGATGCTGATAGGATTTTTTTTGATGTTTATGAATCTCTTGGAGTCTTGGTGTTTTTTCCTCATGCCTTGAAATTCAAATTTGCGACTGTTGGAGGAGATGTAGTGATTTAAGCCTAATTGAGAAGCCTTGTGCACGTTTGTGTTTGATAGGATTTTTCCAACCTTTAAGGTCTCTTCATGTAATTTATATGAAAGTGTGGAGTGTGTTTTTAAGTTATTTATGACCGAACTATGGTAGTTTATGGGACGAGTTATTTATAAAGGTGAGTTATGTTTGCTCATTTGAGCTAGTTCTGTAGATGGATGTTTAAGTGAGCTAAAGCAGAGTGTGAGAGAGGTGTAAATGATATATAAAAGAGATAAGGAGTATGAGAAGATGAGTAATGTAGAGAAGAAGGGATTCAAGTTCATTATACCTAATCAACATACGAAGGTGCAAGATAAAGTGAAGAAGGAGATATCACTGTTTGAGAAGGTTTTGTGTACAATGAGTTAACAAAGTGGTCACAATTAGTTGTTGAAAAAATAGGGACTTCATGTGATCTTCATTTATTAGGTGGTTGAGTTGGTTCTTGGTTATTTTAGGGGGTTATATCATCCTTGTAGGGTTGGTGCTCCTTATGGGGTTGGTGCCACACTAAAGTTGTAGGGGTTGGTACTCCTTATGAAGTGGATGTTTTAATAAATTCCTTTATGTTGTATAATATATGCAAAGGTTTAGTGGGTTTTATTCTTGGGTTTCCCACTTTATATCTTGTGTTCTTGTGTTCTTTCTTACTTCATGTTCTTGTCAATGGTTGTATCTTGATTAATAAGCTCACATTGGTTAATGAATGTTGAATGGTTCACAACTTTTTTTAATTGAAGTAAAAGTTGTTAAAGTATGATTCAACCCTATCAGTCATTGTGTTTCCAAAACTAATATGGGAAAAATGAGTACACAACAAAGAGCATATATGAAATATGTACACTTTCCTATTTCACTTTGAGACCTGAATCTGTCCCTAAATTTCTCAAATTTGTAATTCTGTAAAACTGTTAGTTATGGATTTACCACAATCATCTCGATTCCCCTGTTGAAATAGAAATTCCTCTATTTATCTACATGTCAACTGCTTGTGGTGTGGAAATTTGTATATTTTTTATTAACTGGGAGGTTAGGGGTTCGAATCGCACCAACTCCCCGTCGACTGCATTTGAACTATTTTAAGATTAAATCCCACATTGATAGGGTTGTCACCTGACGCGTGTGTTTTTATTTGGCATGACCGGTAAGCCAAGTGGCTTGGCCAATTTTTCTTAACTCAGCACGTAGGTCAACTGGTATGGTTGGGGCTGAGTTTATAACTCATTTATTGGATCGATGAGATAAGAAAGGATTCAAGCAAGATGTTGGTGACTCCAAGCGGTGCGGCAAGTCGGGTGGAAAAGTTGAAATTCGAGTGGTATGGCAGATCAGATAGTGGAGTTGGTGGTGAAGCTTGCAGTAGGAGCTTGCAGGCTGAGCTAGGATACAATGAACCTTGATCACTGCAATATACATAGCATGATTTGTAATACATTGAACTTAGTATGACATGTAGGGTGCAAATACAATCAGATGTATATATACAAAAATTTGGTAATAGTAAAATGAAATAAGGAGGTAAAAACACCCTTCTGCAAAAAGAGTGTGTCAACCATTGTTAACGGCTCCTAGCCATCAAATAGTGGGGCCCATCCATTTGATAATGAGTGTCAAAGGCCACAGGAAAAAAAACCCTTTTTCCTCAATATCACCTTTACACTCGTTACTATCTAATTGGTCCACATAGCGAGTGTGCATGCGTCCACATCATTTCGAATATGCGTGCAGTCACTTATTTTTTGCTTGATTTCTAAAAAATTTAGTGGGCCATAACTTCTACATACGACCTTCGCTTTCAATGTTCAAGATACTGTAATGTCCCCATTTTTGAAGACCCTTAGCCTATCTTTCCCCATGGGATTTTGTGATTTTGCAAGGGGAAATTATGTTAAGTAATTAAATAATATTGTCTAGAGAGTGATTTTTATCATTAGACATTATAAAGCAATATTTATTTAATTATTTATGGAGCAAATGATATTTAATTTAATTCCCAAAATGCAAAATAAAAAGGGGAATTAATTAAAAAATATTTGGGTGGATTTTTAATGTGAAATTACCCTTAGAAATGGGATGCCACACTTAGGGAGTGTTGATCAAAGAACACTTAATAGAGAAAGCACACAAGAAGTCTGCATAGGAAAGTAGGCCAGGTTTAAGGGAGCAGATGGATAGGAAGAATGCAAGCGCAGAGCAGAAGTTCAACATTCAGGACTTAGACATTTTTGGGCATGAAGATCTATTTTTAGAAGATGGTGTGCAGGACACACCAACGATGCAGAGACATATGCGCCATGCATTGTCTATTTCTGAAGGATCGGATTCAAAGCACTTTGCATGGAGAAAGTATAAGAATATGATTATCACCTCAATTAATTATAAGTAGTCTATAGATAGCACACTTTCATGTGTGGCTATGCATGAAAACGGTGCGTGGTTACTAATAGCATGTGGCCTATTTTTGGAATAGATAAGTGGTGAAAGGAAAGTCCCCGCCCTATATATATGTAGTGAATTACCTGGTAGGGGGATGATAGAGGATGTATATGGAAAGATAGATAACATAGTGTATATGTTTTTGGATTACCGTATCAGAACCATGTGCGCATCGACATAGATTGCTAGTATTGTAATAAGCTTTTGTGTTATTGTGATAATTAAGAGATGGAAGATATTGACTGAACCTAAGTGTTATTCCTGTGTGTAATTGGGTAGTGCATGTTCTTACTTCTATCATGATTATTGTTTAAAAATATTATTTCCTAGATCTAGATCTGTCATGCACTATATAATGATGTTTTAGTTATGGATCAATATGCTTTAAGTCATCATCATGTTAACATTCTGCTACATCAACCCTAAAGAGGGATTTGATACCTTTGTGCGCTTCAAGTGAGTGCTCAGTGTATGCTGAGTGATGTGCTAATGCATCTAGGGTATTATATGGTGAATTATAGGCTGCATTAGGGAGAATAAACTATTTTTTAAATTATGATTTCCCTACATAAGGGATTTCAATTTTTTTGCTCCTTGTTTATAAAAGGAGATTTTGGGATCATTGTGAATGTTATGATTTTGGATGAATCAATTTGAACTCCATGCTTGGAGTTGGGATGCATGCCCACCCTTGATACTTTTCCTCTCTTGCATGGGAGATCTCATTGAAGCTAGTTTGGATATTAATTGAAGAATTTTTATGTGCTTTTGCAAATCGAATTGTGTTATGTGATCTCTACTTTCCCTAACGAACTCTTTTGGTGCTTATGTGATTGTTTTGGAGTGATTTTGGTATCATATAAATTATTATGCCCCAGCTAAAGAAAATCTATTTGATCTTCAAATTAATTACCTAAAATATTGTTGATTTGAAGGGATTTAGGATTGGTGAATTTCTTATGATGTTTGTAGACTATTTGCATACAATAATTGGAGTGAAATCAACCCACTGGTTGTCCTCTAACTACAATGTCCTCTTTTCATAGTTCTTTGAATATTCCCATGCATGTTTGGTGTCTCAAATACCCAGAGAACTAGTTGATTTTAGTTTACTAGCTATAACGACTTCATTTGAGGTGTTAGGGTCTAATTTCGGGGTTTACAATAAACTGTTGTTCTTTCCTTACTGCCAACGACTACATTTGGGGGTAAATGTTGAATGATTTATGCATGTTTGAATCTCCAAAATTCAGAAAACTATTTGTACATGTTACATATTCCTAGTGACATATTTATAGTGGTTTTTGGCATTGATTTCATGCTTATTTTGTGTCTCTAATGTCTAAATATGGTGACTGGGTTGTGCATATAATTTAAGGATGAGTTGAAGTCTTATTGGCAGCAACCTCCATTATTTTAGAATTCTCCATTGTGGCTGACCTATCCTCAATATCTAGAGGTCTGATTTGATGGTAGCTTTGGGCTCTTTGAAGTCTTTTGGATAGATTTAAATATGACATGTCTTTGAGAATTTAAGAAGGATTTCAATTTGGTTCAATATGTGATTTATATGTGTTGTATGGAAATGATTTTCATATGGGAGTTGGTAACTCTTTTGATCATTGAAGCATTCACAGAACAATGATTGGTGTGTATACTCATCTGTCTGAATTAGAACCAACTAAAGGATTTAATAATATGGTATTTATTGTCCTCACAATTGAGCACAATGATCAATTTGTAGGAACAAAAATAAGTAAAGAAGTTTGGATCTGATTTTTGAGCTCATTAGTTTCAGCCGAGAATAAATTGTGTGAAATGTTGGATAGAAGCCATTAAACCCCTATCTTTGGTTTTATTGAGTCATCTATTTGATTGGTTCAAATTAATTTGGCTGGATTTTACTATTTGCAGATTATTTTGGGTGATTTGTAGTTAATTGGTTGTCATTTATATATTCTCCGTAAAGGGAATATTACAGCTTCTGGAAATCTCTCGACCTACACTTCCATATTGTAATGATCTTGGGAGATTTATGGAAAATCTATCTACTAAATTGATCTTTGGATCAATACTTTAGATCATGATCAGTAGGTGCGTTGGCTCCCAATTTTACACCCCTCTGACCTGGAAGCACTTTCATTGGGGAGGATGGTTTAGAGCATGAAATATGATTGTGGGATATGTTGTTTATATTTAGGGATGTACCTGACACTCTCTTCTACACCAGTATTTTAGGATGATTGAGAGGCACATACGAAAGGGATGGTCTAATCATGCTACATTTGGTATTTCCTAAACGAGGGTGAGAAGACCCTTAATGTAACTTGAATGGAAGAAGAAAATTCTGCAATATGTTCTTCTTGATTTGCAAATGATGGGTCAATCTGAGATGATTATGGCCATGAAAACCAATTTCTACTCACAAGAGTTGTAACAGGGATATTGAATATACTCAGTGTCTCATACAAAGGTTACTAAAGATAGTAGAACTTAGTTCTTTGTGCATCAATTGATGTAACATATTTTTTAGGGATGCCTAGATTAGAACACAAGTATGGTAGATTATATTTAATAGTTATGGTAGCAATGGTAGGGTGGTGAGATAGGTTCTTTTATGGAAAATGGGGGAATAAATGATAGTCAATTCTTTGAAACAATGTATCAATAATTACTCAGGCAGTTCATACTTTTATGAAAACATAGTGAAATTAAGAATTAAGTAACAACTTATAGGAAAGATTCACATTCATTGATACAAAATCAATAAAAATATATCCAACACAATCTTTAAAACACTCAACATAGATGCTCATGTGAGAGTTCTAAAAAAATCCTCATTGCTTTTACTTTCATACTGTTTCACCTTTTCCTTAGATCATTTCTTTGAATTGTTGACGAAGCAAATAGGGTAACGGACGTAGGAGGAATACCTGTTCAAATTTCGATTGATGGGTTGTTGTGGGCGTATGAATTCTGAATCCACAGCTGATCGTGAGAGCTTCCTTTTGGCTAGGAGGAACTACCTGTAATGAAAACTAGACCGCCAGAAGGAATTAAACAATATGGGCAGTGAACTGCCTAGCGTAAGCTAGATTCGGGAAGTATGATACTTCCTAGATGGCTGTCAGTCCATTGTTTTAAACAAATTAATGTTGCAAAAAAATTAAATCCTATTGTTAGTTTAAAATTATTTAGGTATATCACTTAAAAACACAATAAGAAAACAAATCTAATCTAACCGGCTAAGCTAGAATAGAATCCACAGGTCAAATGGTTGGTTTTGGGTTTTGCAGGTCTAATAAAGATCTCGGGTAGGACACAGGTGAGTGAGGGTGAAGTAAAATCAGGTGGATAGGTCTCTGTCCAATGTTGTGTGGGAAAACATAGAGACCGACGTCAGTCAGGGGTGACCAACCGCTGTTAGGTATAACTGGCGCCGGTTACTATGAGATCTGGAAACATCACAGAATGGAGTTTTGGTCTCCTTTGTGATTGCACAAAGGATTTTGGTTGGTCGAGACAAGATAATGGGTGATTGGAGTAGGTTTTTGGTGAGGTTTTAATGGGTCTATGGAGATGAAAAGTGTTGGAGATGGTCAATAGGGAGAAAGATAAACAATGGATGATAAAATAATGCTAAAATGAAATAACTAGGAAAGTATGATGTTGTAGGATTTCATTTTTGAACATCTGTGTGTGAAGGATGGAGGTGTTGATGATGGGTTTGGAGGCTGCAAGTGATCACCAACCGAAGAAAAGCTTCTACATGGTATGCATGCACGCTCCTCTTTGCTTAGATAGATCCAAATGTGGCTGGGATGGATGTGCAGGAGAAGATGCTCAATCTCCTTGGATGTGAGTTCTTTGCTGGAATTGACTCTCTGAAGATGAGTTATCTTTTGAGATATCATTCTTGCTTGTCAAATTTCTTGCTTCCAACTTCCAGGGTCCAAATTCCATCCTTAAGAATAAGGTTGTTTTGGGTTAAAATGGGTAACCGACGGCAGTCCGGCTTAACATATGACGGTTAGGGGTAACTGACATTGGTCAAGGTGGGATTTTCTAGGTTTACTAAAATTAGGGAAGATCCTCTTGATTTCCTCGGATCTTGTGTCATTATCCCATGGATTAGACTAGGAGCTTCTTGTGAGCATGCAGGAATGTGGTTAGAGGGAATGTAGGCATTGATTTTTAGGGTTTGGGTAAGTCTTAGTTAATTATGGTAACTTGCTAAGAATAGGTCTTAAGGTGAGTTAGCTTGATGAGGTGTCTGGGTGAAGTGTTTGTGTGGATATTATCTAAATTAAGATATTTAAATAATAAATATGGTGAGGATAATGAATTAATTTAATTAAATTAATACTAGTGAGGTGAAGGGGGCTATGGCTAGGTGAATGTGATGAAGGGTGCTTATTTGTCGAGGGACCAAAGGGGAGTGTGACCTAATTTTAGTGTCTACATTTTCCCCCTTTTTGTTGTGTAGCTTGTATTGGTAAGCGATGCTAACAAAAATAAGATGTGGTTGCCCCATGTGGGGGTGAAGGTGATCCCCCTCAAACCAGGAATTGACGAAGCAGCCGGCTGAAGCGGTGAGTGGTTTAATAAAAGGTAAATGTGAGGAAAAGGTAAACAACTGTAGGGGAAGAGGGTGAAAGGTCTACTCGGGTGATTTAGGTAATGGGTCAGGGTCAAAGGTAGCAACAGTCAAACACACGTACATGTATAAACTTCAACACACTACCAGGTTGAAGAGCAGTCTAAGGTCAAACTCTACATTGTCTAAAGTCGATAGGTTTATCCAAACAAGGGTGAAGTGAATTTGGTATCCAAGGTATAGGATAAGGCCAAGAAACACAACGTAGGTTAGGTGCAGGAACATTTAGGTATGTTCAAGTACACCAAAGGTAGGGTCAGGATAAATGGTCACAGTAATAGGCTAGGTAAGGTCATTAGGTCAACAACACAGGTAACAGTGCCACAAGGTATAGCGGACACATGAGGTAAAAATGTCACTAGCGATGGTCCAGGTCCAAATATCTAGGTCACGGCACTGGTAAGGCCAAGGTAGTAAAATAATAAGGCATCAACAGTGGATGTGAGGAGGTTAAAGAGGGTGGAGGGCCAGAGGTGAAGGTAAAGTGGTCCAGATAGGTGTAGGGGAGGCAAAAGAAAGAGGAGGTAAGGAAAATGAGGCAAATGTGAGTGCAATGAGTATGTAGGGTAACCGAAATCAGTCATAATGAATCGATGACGGTGTAGGGTAACCGATGGCGGTAGTCTAGGGCAGAAGACCAGTAATGGTCAAGGGTTTAACCGACATCGGTCGGGTTGGGTAGGGTATAAAAAGTGGAAAACCCACATTTGAAAAGTCAGTTGTGCATTTGGAAAAAGGAGAAAAGGACAAGAAGATAGAAAAGAGGAATAAGACAAAAGAGTACAACAGAGAGCTTGGTTGGTGAGCCACATAGGTGAGATTGATTAGGTGACAGGTGGGACCTGTGAGATCAGGTGACACAGTTCGTGAGGCTGAGGAGTGGTTGTTCAGTTGAGGATGGCAGAGGCCGGAGAGGGCTCGAGAGGAGTGGCATGGAGACCAGAGGTGCCACCATGATGGCGGCAGCGAGATCAAGTAGGATTTGAACCTTTGGTTTTGATTTTTGAGTTAATGTGATGTAAGATGTAGAAAATATAAAAAAATGGGGGGGTTGGGGGGAAAGAATTTCAAAATGGGAAAAAGAGAGGGAAAAGGTAATAGTGGATGGTAAGGGGTAGGGAAAAAGGGTAATGTAGGAACAAGTAAGGGTATAAAGAGGGATTTGGATGGGTAGAATGTTGAGGAAGGGAAAAAGTAGGGTTGGAAAGTCGGGGCTGGTGGGGCAACAGTGACCGACGTTGGTCGACTTGTGGCCAACGTCAATGGGTAGCAATCGGTGCCGGTCATAAGAATAGTGACCGGTACCGGTTAAAGAGAGATCATGGTCAGTCAAGGGAAACTGGGGTCGAGTTATTCCTAATTGGAATTTGGGATAAAAAAGGGAAGAGAGTAAGGGTAGGATGGGAAAGAAGGTGGGTGAGAGGGGAAGGGGTTAGGTTGAGAAAGCAGGTGTAGGTGGGTAAAGGGTGAGGGTGGGTCACAGGTGAGGGCAGGGTAGGTAGTGTTGGGTGGATGGGTTTGGGTAGGTGTGGGTGAGGGTGAAGGTAAATAGGTAAGGCAGATGAGTTTGGGTAGGTGTGGGTGAGGATGGGGTAGATAGGTTTGGGTAGATGGATTAAAAATAAGGTAAGAGGGGAAGGTGGACTAATACATTAGTTTTGTGGGATTCAGGTGAGAGACGAGCTGCGGATGAGAGCCCGGGTACCACCCTTGTTATTGAGAGTATGGGCGAGCGACGACGCAAGTGGAGTGGTGGCATGTGGCAGAGGTAGGATCGATAGGGGTGAGGTGCTACCTGGCATGTAGTCCGGGAGGCGAGTCTTATGGTTGCCCTCATCAATAGATGGGACTTGGTGACCAATACCTTCCATTTGCCGACGGGTGAGATGAGGGTCACCCTACAGGACATCTACAGGATCCTGTGGTTGCCCATATTGGGGGCCCAGGTTTATTCTATCTCTTCAGAAGCACCTCAGGAGTTACTGGCACCCATTTTTGGTGAGGGTGTAGCAGACCTGATGTTCCATAGTGATAACATGAGCTATGGAGCGATGTATAGAGCTCATCAAGAGGAGATGAGGATAGTGGTACTTGTGATGGAGGCAGTGTGCTATTTCACACTGCCAGATATAGAGGGGGGGAGATTCCCGAGGTCATTGATGGGGGTCCTCCATGACATGATGATACATCGGACACGATTCACATGGGCACCTGCATTATTAACACAGTTGTATAGAGAGCTATGGGCCTATGGGTAACTGCGGAGGTTTAATATCTGCTGCATCGCACTACTACATTGCTGGGCGTACGAGCACATTGTTTGTGTTCGACCAGTGGGGATGCCCCAGGCAGATGCATTCCCATAGAGAGTTTTGAGAGTGGGGTACAGGCAGTGGGTATCAGCTATGGCAGAGGCCTGAGGTTCCAGAGCTATGCATGATGTAGCTTATTATAGGAGGTTGCTGGAGGGGCTGTTCGGGGTGGACATCATTTGGAGGCCGTATGTGGGCTTCCCTTCATACAGAAATATGGCCACAAAGCTAGCTGGGCTACAGATACATCTGTGGATAGAGGGGAGGAGAGCAGGGGAGCATGATTAGATACCCATAGAGTGGGTTAGACACTAGTTTGGATTAGTCCAGGGTATACTGCCTCTGGTCCCTTAGTACTGGAGAGATGATGTGGAGAGACCTATGTCTCCACCATGACCCATAGTGCTGACTGGACATGAGGAGAAACTTGGAGATGCTCAGATTGATGATGCTAGGGTTATAGATGGGTATAGGTAGTGGTGGGTGGCATAGCTGAGAGCCGTACCACTGAGGCCAGGGCAGCCAGACTTAGCCACCATCACGGTTTAGAGAGATGCCCTACAGGGGCAGGTGGCTACGTTGGTGACATAGCTTGGGATCATGCAGGGGCAGCTGACAGGTACAGAGGCACATGTTGCCACATTACAGGCCTAGATAACGACGCTACAGGCTCAGGTAGGGCAGGGGCAGGTACCTGCATAGGTGGAGGTAGGAGGAGATGGAGATGGAGAGGAGCTAGGCAGAGATGGAGGGTAGATATCCAGCCTACAGGTGCAGGTGCATGCTTTATAGGGCCAGTTGGCCACAATGAGTGGGTAGGTTATGGGTCTATAGGGCTAGCTGACAGTAGCACAGGCACAAATTACTACCCTACAGACCTAGCTAGAGGCATAGGTAAAGATTCCTGGGCTGACTCGGGTTCTAGTACCAGCATAGGGCTCAATGCAGGTTCAGGGACAAGGTCCCATTGTACAGGTACCCACATAGGTAGCAGGACCCATGACACCTCCACAGACAGTTCCCATGGCCAGGTTCAGAGATGCCTTAGGAGAGGCACGGTATTACCAGGATCATTTTTTAGCTGCCGGGCTAGATGTGCCCTCTTATGTCGAGTACAGAGCACAACATGCCTCTAGTGAGAGGACTAGATCCCACACTCACAATGTGGAGAGTACAGGGGGCCAGAAATCCCAGGGATAGGGTCGTGGTGAGGCCACTAGTGTGTAGAGGCCAGCCCCAAGTGAGGGCCATCAGCAAGAGGTGAGGTAGGTGCTAGGCCCCAGACAGGTGCAACAGAGGGGTCGTGAGAGACATAGGCACAGGGAGCATTCCCCAACATCAGATGGGGAGATGATTGTCTTGTTGTGGACCGGCTTGCATGCCGAGTCATTTTTTTATGTATGATATATGAGACTGGCCTGCGTGCTGAAGAGATATTATAGTTATTTTTGTACATGATAGCAGCTAGCAAGCTGAAGACATTTGTATCGATTCATTCATACTTTTTGTATATATGAGACCGACCTACCTGCCAATGACATTTTGTATTGTATATCAGCTTGCGTGCTGACATTTTTGAGATGATGGCCATGACGAGACATGTATGTATATTGAGATACAAATTTATGTGATATGGGTATACATTGTATTGATACACACATGTATATATGAGGAGATAGATGATATGAAGGTGATGCTGTTGTGATGTGTATGAGTTTTACTTTATTATGATATGGATGGAAAATAGATGAGTTAGGCATGATAGAGTCAGGTCATAGGCATGGATAGAGTCAAGTCGGTTTAGGCATGGATGATTCAGGTCATAGGCATGGTTCGAGTTAGGCTGGTTTAGGCATGGATGAGTAAGGTCATAGGCATGGATCGAGTCAGGTTGGTTTAGGCATGGATGAGTCAGGTCAGTTTAGGCATGGATGGGTTAGGTTGGTTTAGGCATGGTTGAGTCAGGTCGGTTTAGGCATGGTTAAGTTAGGTTGTTAGGCATGGTTGAGGTAAGTTGTTAGCCATGGTTGAGTTATTTTAGTATTTTGATAACAAATGGTAATATAAATGCATGAGATAGTGTAAAATGTGGAAAATATTGGTTATGTATGAAAATGTGAAATAATATAAGTGGTAAAAGTTATGTGGTATATGGTTTAGATGTTGAGGTTTTTTGATATGAACAGGAAATCAGGTAAAAGGTGGGGAAAATGGTTAGGGTAAAGAAAGGATGAGCTAACCTCCCAGGGCCCCATGCCCTAGAAGTGCTACCTACATAGTCCTAGCGAGAAGGGACCTCAGACCGATGTAGTTCTCCCATAAGCTAGGGAAGAATATGGAAATGAGTTGGTAGGTTTGTGGTCATGTTGTGGGTTTGGGTTTAATAGGTGGAGGTATATGATAGTAAAAATGTTGCAGGTGAGGGCGACTATGGCGAAAGGAGAGGATGACCCCAAAAGGTAAGCATCGAGGACTAAGTCCTGTATAAGAAAATCAAAAAGTGATGAAGAAGAGAAAAGATAAGAGGAGGCAAGAAAGCCACCCGATTGGCAAGGATCAAAACGTATGAAACACATCTATAGATAATCTAATGAACGTAAGACCCTAAAGACATTACATGATTGATAATTCTAAGAGTGAGGAAGAGTCACATGATCACCAAATGTCATAGGTTCAGCAAGTCCCTTGAGGTATGAAGTGAAAAGACAATGGGTAGAGAGGTGCAGGTAATTGGGTCATAAAATGGGAAGTAGAATGCCTTGGGAAATAGAACCAAGATCACAATAGGCACGTCCATGACGAAAAAGCTTATTTTTATTTTTTTATTTTCTTTTTGACTTTGTAGATAGACTGATCGATGTGGGAAGTCTAAACAGGATGAGTATATGTCTCCTTGAGGTCTTCGTGAAGCTGATCGATACGGGAAGCTTCTGAATTTTGATTTTTGAGAAAAAAAGTCTTCTTTTTGGAAAAACTTGATAGAGAGTTGTGAGATTTTTATAGCTGTCCTTCGAGGGAGCAGTCTACTTATAGTGACAATTGAGGGTGGAAGATGTCATTTTGAGGGATTTATCTTTTATATTGGAAGTTTGACTCAAGGAGTTTATCCCTTATATTGGAAGATGTCCTTTTGAGGGATTCATCTTTTTTTTTGTTTTTTGGATTTTAAGTCATGGACGAGACTAAAACGAAGCATTTGGTTCTTGTTGAGAAGGAAAGGGTGAACGACCATGGGATCTCATCTAAAAGAAGATGAAAATTATCCATGAGAATCATGCCATGTGCAGAGCCGTGGTGCACATATTTAAGAAAAGGCAAAGGGGTGTCGGGTAATCACATGATCCCTGTTTAGTCATTGGAGATGAGGTGTGGAAAAGGTAAATGGCACTCAAGGGACGAGCATGAACTAGATAAAATAGTGATGTAGGACTAGAGGTCAACAGTAGAATGGTTGAAGATGTAAGGCATTGAGGGGCTCAGGTTCGGGTTTACCCTCAACCGAGGATAAACGATAGGCACCCGATCCATAGGTATGTGTTACGATGTATGGTCCAAGCCAATTAGGAGAAAATTTTCCCTGTGTGATTTTCTCTACTTTGGTTATGTGTTGATTTTATTTCAAAACAAGGTCACCGAATTGGAAGGTTCGATCATGAACACGTTTTTCATAAGCACGTTTGATACGTTGTTGATAAACTTGAAGGTGATCCAGAGCGTTAAGATGACGTTCATCTAATAACTCCAGTTGTGCTAAGCAGTCCTGATGAAAGTCATCATTAATAAGCATGTCATGGAGGGAAATGCGGAGTTAGGGGATCTAGACTTTGAGAGGCAGAATGGCCTCGGTACCATAGACCAGTGAAAAGGGTGTAGCCGTGGTGGAAGTGCGAATACTAGTGTGGTATGCCCATAGAGCAAAAGGAATGTGCGTATGCCAATCCTTCCCAGTATCATCAACCACTTTCATGAGAATTTTATTGAGGGTTTTGTTAGTGGATTCAGCTTGGTTGTTGGTTTGTGGGTAATAAGGTGAGGGGAAACTAAGCTGAATGCCGAAGGCATCGTAAAGTTTTTTCAGTGTTTTGTTTTTGAATTTTTTTCCATTGTCAGTGATGAGGCAATGAGGGACACCAAAGCGATAAATGATGTGATGGTTAATGAACTCACATATTTTCTTGGCTTTCATGGAGATGAGTGGTATGGTTTCCACCCACTTTGTGTAGTATTCGGTAGCGGTTATGATCCATTGATGGCATTGGGAAGAATGAGGATTGATTTCTCTGACAAGATCCAAACCCCATTGAGAGAAGGGCCAAAGGTCACAAGTGACCTGTAAGGCATGATTGGGTGCATGATGAAGGTTGGAATGTTGTTGACATTTCACGCAGTTCTTGACATAGTCGCAATAATCATGGTTAAGGGTCAACCAGTAATAGCCTAGGTTAAGAATACGCTTAGCAACAACAAGGCCACTAAAGTGACCTCCACATATGCCATCATGAACCTCCTTGATGGTATAAGGAATTTCAGAACTTGTGAGGCATTGTAAGAGAATACCATCAAAGCCACGCTTATAGAGGAGTCCCCCTAGAATGACGAAACGAGAGACCTTTTTAAGGAAGGCGCATTGTCCATTATGGGTGAGATCAAGTGGTAAGATGGAGAGGGAAAGGTAGTCGGAGTATTGTTTATACCAAAGGTCACTTGGGTCAGGGGTTTCAGTTCTGATTGCGTAAACATTGTGACGTAAATAAGAAGGCGAATGGAGGTGTTGTACAGTGACAAATATTTTGGAATTGGTAGGGGAAGCAGGTATTTGGGAAGCTAAGCAAGCCATAGTGTCTACAAATTTTTTGGTTGACCATGGGATGGTTTGAAGGGTGTAATGATCAAAGGTGGTCAAAAGTCTATCTACATGAAAGTATCTCCTTATGAAATTGGTACATACCATTGACTTGGTTTATGACCAATTGCGAATCACCAAATATGTGGATTGATTTGACATCGAGGGCATAGGTGGTTTGGAGACCTAGTACGCGCGCTTTGTACTTGGCAATATTGTTGGTGCATTCAAAGTCTAGTTTGAAAGATAAGGGCATGGGTTCACCATCCAGAGGGATGAGGATAACACCAGCCCCACCCCGATGTTGACATTTGGAACCGTTGAAGAACAATGTCATTTGGTAAGGGGGTTCATCTAGGGAAAGGGTAGCAATCGACTCATCGGGGAAAGTCAAAATTAGAGGGTTGGTCCCCCAGCAATAGGTGTGTTAGCCAGTTGGTCAGTGATAGCCTGGCCCTTAATGGACTTTTGGTGAATGAATTCGAGGTCAAGATCAACTAAAAGCATAAGCCGTTGTGCGGTGCACTGATTTTGATAAGGTTTAGCGTACATGATGTGTAAAGGGTCGATGTTAGCCACAACATAGGTTGTGTGGTTGAGTAGGTAATGGCGGAGTTTGGTGGCAACAAAAACTAAGGCTAAGAAAAGTTTTTTAGGGTGGTTGTATCTGGTTTCATAGTCTAAAAGAGTACGGCTTATGTAATAAACTGCCTGCTCCCTATGTTGTTCATCATGATGAGCGAGCATATCCCCTAAGGAGTGATCGATAGCTGATATGTATAGGTAAAAGGGTTGATCGTCTTTAGGTGGTATGAGTACGAGTGGTTATAGAAGGTATTGTTTTAGGGCCTCAAAATATTTGTGACAGTCATCATCCCATTTAAAGGAGACAAGATGATGAAATGGTTGACACCAATCTGATAATTGTGAAATGAAACGGTGAATGGATTGTAATTTACCTTGAAGACTACGGAGTTGTTTGAGGTTCGAGGGTGGAGGCATGTCCAGAATGGCCTTGAATTTAGTAGGGTTAACTTCTATAGCACGTAAGGAAACGATAAATCCTAGGAGCTTTCCTAAGAGAACCATGAAGACGCATTTTTTAGGTTGAAGTAAGACACAATATTTAATGAGGCAATCAAAGATTGTTTTGAGGACAACGATGTGCTCGGCGCAGTGTTTAGATTTGGCCAAGAGATCATCCATGTAATCTTCCAATATGCGATGCATGATATCATGGAAGATGTAAGTCATAACACACTGATATGTAGCACCAGTGTTTTTGAGGCCAAAAGGCATGACTCGATAGCATAAGGTCCCCCAAGGGGTAATGAATGCGGTCTTGTTCTGATCTTCTGGGGTAAGAAAAATTTGGTTATAACACGCGAAACCATCCATGAGGGAGAGCATCTCATGACCTATGATGAGGTAAACCAGTTGATCAATACTAGGCGAGGGAAAATCGTCTTTTGGGCAGGTGAGGTTGAGGTCCTAGAAGTTCATATAAATGTGGAGTCCCCTTGTTGCTTTAGTAACATGGACAAGTTAGAAATCCAACGAGGATAATCAATGGGTAAGATGAAGGAAATGAAAAGAAGGCGCTGAATTTCTTCTTTGATGAGAAGAGAAATGCAAGGGTGCATTTTCCACAACTTTTGTTTGATAGGTTTGGCATCGGGAATGGTTATGATATTGTGGACCACTATAGTGGGGTCAATACCAGGAATGTCTACATAAGACCAAGCAAAAGCGTGGTTATGATCTCAGAGAAAAGAAGTGATGGCTTCTTGTTCAACAACATCTAAAGATTTTCTAATCTTTAGGATGTGCGGGTCATCTTGAGTATGAATGTTGATCTCGATAGTCGATTCATTCAACATGGTTTGCGTCTCAGAGGGTAACGAATGATGAATATATGAGTCTTCTGCACCAAGGTAGGTGAGTATGTATTCATCATCCTGACATTGAACAACGTTAATGGTCGGTGTGTCATCATCGATCATCTCAGGATACAGGAATGGAAGAGTGGAAGGGGCCTCACCTTTGCGTTGATAAGTTAGAGGTCCCAAGGAAATGGTGTTTATGAAAAAAAAAGTTAGGAGGGATAGATTTAGGACCCATTGACTCTGTTAGTGAGATTGGTGATGAAGGTGGAGAAGGGCTAGGATCTATAATGAGTTCAATGCGGGCCTGTTTGGTAGGAGGTTCGGGGAAGCTGATACCACTATGGTCATTATATTTACAGGTGGTACATGGAATAATGGTATGATGACCTTGCTCGTAGAAGCCAAAACCAAAAACCTTCCATGCATAGTGGTGCAGGAAGGTGTGGGTGAAATGGTTATTGGTAAGTGATTGGAAGTCATCAGAAAATGGGCGGGGCTGTGATGGTGGTTCAAGTGTGTAGGTGGTAGTATCAAGTCCCCCATAGGTGAGACTAGTACGAAGATGAGGAGGACCATAAAGAATGCGTTCTCCTATACAGTGATCATAGTGAGGGTGTTGGTGAAGGCTTCCATACTCATGTGGAGTAAGGAAGGTGTTAACACTATATAGGTGGTACTCCCCCCAGAGTGAGGCATTGAAAAACACCTTCTAAGGGATTAGTGGTTGGTATGTGGGAAGATGGTATGGATGATGTGTCAGAGGTCAATGCGGAGGTGGTGTTAACAGATTGGGAAGCTAATGGGTCAGCCATGGAGGTTATAATAGCGGTAGGCGTGGTGGAGGCATGTGCAGTGAAAGCAGCGGCTGTATTGGTAGGTGTGGGTGTAGGTGTAGGTGAAGTGGTATTGGTTACGAAAGTAGATGGCTTGACCGATATGAGTACATCGTTGGGTTGGTAAAGCATGTTGCATGTTTTGAAAGGTGATGGGTCAGCTGGAATGGTATAAGTGTGTCCTTTGTGTTCAAACTTTACACAATGATGCAAAGTGGAAGGAACGCAACCCATGACATGGATCCAGGGTCTACCAAGCAACAAGTTATATTGAAATTCCCCCTCTAAAACATAAAACAATTCTAGAATAGTGTGGGGGCCCACATAAATGTGAAGGATGACAGTGCCTAGTGTGGAGGTGATAGCGTCATTGAATGAAACACCCACATGACCGATGTTTGTGATCATGTTAGTATGTGCATTTGAGAAAATGCATGGGATTTAAATGAGGTTAATGCTAGTGCCTCATCATCCCATCACACCGGTGTACCCGTAATGTCATCAAATGTGTATAAAGTAAGGGCCTGGGTCTGGGTCCTCATTTTGGTAGGCGCGAATCTCTGTCTCTGAAAGCTGAGGGATGCCTTGGTGACCAAGGGTGAGGTGAGATGAAGTGGTATGTGGTGAGGGAGGCTACTGATGGGGTGTGATAATGGAGGCTACGTGTGTTGGCTCAATTTAGTCAGACCTTAATAGATTAAAGACCTCCTGAGGTGCTTGACGATTGGATTATGATGTTTTTTGGATGAGGTTCCTAGAAAGAATTTTTAGTGGGAGATTTGTTAATTTTTTTTGAGCATGTAGGGAAGGGCGCAATGTGGATCCATTAAAATGGGGTTACGTGGGGCTGTGGAATATTTAGCTTAGGTATGGTTCAGATGGTATGTTAGGGATACTGTATGTTGGTGGGTAAACTAATTTTCTTTCCCCTCCTGCGCACGTGTAGTGACTTGTACCATGTTGATTTGATGGAATTTGTCAAATGGAGAGGGTTTGTTTGTGGGGTAAGTGTATAATGACATGAAGGGAAAAAAACTACGGAGGAGAAAAAAGCCATGTGAGGTTAGGTGGGACGCCGGCATTTGGTGTGGTGTTGTGTGGCAAAGAAAAGTTCTTAATGCGAAACCATGTTCCCAATTTCAAATTTGTGTGTGTTCTAGGAGCTGTGAGGGTGAGGTTTTGTAGTTGTTGAGTGAGGTATGTGGGAATGGGGGTAGGTGACTGAAGCAGGGGTCCTCGTCCAGAGGTCATCATCGTAAAGGTTGGTTTTTATGTGGAACACAATTGGATAAGGATGGTTTTCAATGCCTTATAGTTCTCCACATCATGGCCCTGGCACACGTGTATGCACCAAATTTTAGGTATATCAAACCCTTTTGGCTTGGGGTTGAGGGGGTGGTAAGGTCGGAAGTGGCGAGTAGTAAGGTGATAAAGGACAGTCTCGAGGAGAGGTGGTTGTTAAAATTTTGGGCATAATAAGACCCTACTAGTGGATCATGATGGGAAGTAAATGGGGTTTGGGTGTCTGGTGGCTAGTTGCGGGGAGGAATTGTTTTGGATTTGTGGAACAGGTCGAGCTATTGGTTTAGGCATAAGTGTGGTTTGAGGTATCGGCCGGGGTTCATTTGGTAGGGTTATGAGTAGATGGACAGGTATGAGGGTGTGTGGTTTTGTTTTTGACCACTTGTTGTGTGGGTAATGGGGTTTTTTTTTATGGGGTTGCACCTCTTGGGTAAAGGTGATGGGGTTGTACGAGGTTATGAGGACAAAGCAAGATGGAGGGGGAAGAGGGGAGTTACCCATGGGAATAACAGGGTTCGCTATGAGGTAGATGATGTGGGTCATGTGTGGGGGTGAGGACAATGACTGAAGTGTGTAGATAGTGAAGCAACGAACGTGAAGGATAGCGGAGGTTTGGTGGTAAAGATGGCTGCAGGTTGCGGGATGAGTAGTGTTGTGTGCCTGGGTAGGTTAGGAATTTGTGGAGAAAGGAGGGTTGTTGTGTTATGGGGTTATGAATGTGTGAGGGGTGCTTGACCCTATTGGGAAGTTGGAGGGTCTTACGGCAAGATGGGACAATGTGGGTGTGAGTGGGGCGGGGGGTAGGGCCCGTAGGGGTATGCGGGGTGGTTGATTGAGTGTGTTTCTTTCGTTTGGGTGTCAGAGTAGTTGTGGTTTAACGTTCGAAGATGTAGTAAAATCTAGTTTAAATAGTTTGGAGAGTAGGTTGGGGTCGGGTATGGGGACCCCTAAAGTGGTACTATAAGTTTAGTGGGGAATTTTGTGGGTATGGGTTTGGGTTTTAGGCATGGTCGGGGTTAGGGTAAGGGTGTGGTGTGAGTGCTAAACGGGTATCGTAGAAGGGGTTGCCAAACAATAGTGGTTGTATGGTTTTGATGGGTGGAAATATTTGGTTTTATAACACGGAGAAACCATCCCATGAGGAGAGCATCTCATGACCTGCGGTAAGGTCAGGTAAACCAGTTGATCAATACGTGGCAAGGGAAAATCATCTTTTGGGCAGTGAGGTTCGAGAGTATGGAAAGGAAGATCACATATAAATGTGGAGTCCCCCTTGTTGCTTTTAGTAACTGGACAATGTTAGACATCAACGAGGAAAATCAATGGGTACGCTGAAGGGGAAACGAAAAGAAGGCACTGAATTTTTCTTTGATGAGAAGAGAATGCAAGGGTGATTTTCCACAACTTTTTGTTTGATGATAGTTTGGCATCGGGAATGGTTATGATTATTGTGGGCCACTATGGTTGGGTCAATACCAGGCATGTATGCATAAGACCAAGCCAAAAGCGTGGTTATGATCTCGAGAAAAGAAGTGATGGCTTCCTGTTACAAAACATCTAAAGTTGTCTGATCTTTAGGATGTGCGGGTCACTAAGTATGAATGGGATCTCGATATTCGATTCATCAACAGGTTTGCATCTCAGAGGGTAACGGACTGATGAATATATGAGTCTTCGCACAAGGTAGGGCGTCTGGATCATAACTGACATGAACGGTTGATGTTAATGGTCGCTTGTTGTGTGTCATCATCGATCATTCAGGATACAGGAAATGGAAGAGTGGACGGGGCCTACCTTTTGCGTCGATAAGTTAGGGTCCCACGGGAAATGGTTTGTTTATGAAAAAAAAGTTAGGAGGGATGATTAGGATCCATGACTCTGGTGGTCGAGAACGCACACGTGATAGCTGTATGCCCATAGGGGCCCCACGGCAGGTGCGGGGGGGAGGGACGGGGAGGGGGTACGAGGCAGATCCCCTCAGTTTTGCACCCCATCCTTCTCCAGGACATGGGCGCTACACGGTAGACGCCAGGGGGGTTGGGGGGAGGGTTCATCCCATAGGGGGGTAGGTTACTTTCTGAACCCGGGGGGCAGGGGGTGTCGGGCTTGGTGGAAGGGGCGGGGGGAAGTTGAACGTTAGGGTATGGGCAGGTGTGAGAAGGTGGAGAAGGCTAGGATCTATAATGAGTTCAATGCGGGCCTATTTGTAGGAGGTTTGGGGAAGCTGCTACCTTATGGTCATTATATTTGCCAGGGGGTGACATGGAATAATGGTATGATGACTTGTCATAGAAGCCAAAACCAAAAAACCTTCACACATAGCGGTTGCCGAGGAAGGTGTGGGTGGAAACGGTGAATGATTGGTAAGTGATTGGAAGTCATCGGAAAAAGGGCGAGGAGTGTGGATTGTGAGTGGTTCAGGTGCTGTAGGTGGTAGTATCAAGTCCCCCATAGGTGAGGACTAGACAAAGATGAGGAGGACCCTAAAGGAGGTGTTCTTCCTATCCGGTGATCATAGTGAGGAGGTGTTTGTGAAGCTCCATACTCATGTGGAGTAGGAAGGTGTTAACATAGTAGTGTATACTCCCCAAGGCGTGTGAGGCATTGAAAAACACCTTCCAGGGAATCAGGGGTTGGTATGTGGGAGCGGAGGGATGATGTATCGGAGTCAATGTGGAGGTGGTGTTAACAGATAGGAAGCTAATTGGGTCCAGCCATGGAGGTTTTTATAGCAAGTTGGTAGGGCGTGGCGAGGCTGTGCAGTGGTGAAAAACACCATGTATTGTAGGTGTGGGTGAGGGTTGTTGTAGGGTGAAGAGTGGTATTGGTGTGGAGTAGACGGCTTGACCCGATATGAGTTAAAACGCTTGGGTTGGTAAAGCATGTTGCATGTTTGAAGGTGATGGGTCAGCTGGAATGGTTAAGTGTGTCCTATACCGCGTTCAAACTTGGACACAATGATGCAAAGTGGAAGGAAAGTAACCCATGAACGGATCCAGGGTCTAACCAAACAACAATTTATATTGAAATTCCCCCTCTAAAAACATAAAAACAATTCTAGAATCGTGTGGGGGCCCACATAACTGTAAGGATGACAGTGCTAGTGTGGATGTAATAGCGTCATTGAATGAACACAACCATGAACGGATGTTTGTGCATACAATTGGTAGGTATGGCATTTGAGAAAATGCATGGGATTAAAGATGTTAATGCTAGTGCCTCCATCAATCATCACACGGTTGTAACCGTATGTAATCAATGTGTATAAAGAGAAGTAGGGCTGGGTCTGGGTCATCATTTTGGTTTATGGGCGATTTGTCTCTGAGAAGCGAGGAGGCACTTGGTGAACAAGGTGAGGGTGAGGATCGAAGGTGTTAATTGTGGTGAGGGAGGGATGGCTACATGATGGGGTTGTGAATGGAGGGTACTGGTAGGCTCATTGAGTAAGACCTTAATAGATTAAAAACCTCCATGAGGGCTGAAGATGGGATTATAGGTTGGATGAGGGCATATAAGGAAATTTTGACGTGAGATTGGTTTTGTTGTTGTAGGTAATTTTTGAGCTGGCGCATGGTGACGCCATTAGAAATGGGTTACGTGGGGCTGGTGGATATTTGTGGCTATTTATCGTAGGTATGTGGGAAGATGGTATGTTAGGGATAGATTGGTTGGTGGGTCAACTACATTTTCTTACCCTCGCCACGTGTAGTGAGTTGTACCATGTTGATTTGGGGAATTTGTCAAATGGAGAGGCTGCTAGGGTAAGGGGATAATGACAGGAAGGGAAAAAACTACGGGAGGAGAACAAGCCCTGTGAGGTTAGTTGGGTCGCAGCGACATTTGCGGCTGGCTGGTTTCTTTTGGATGTGGAAAAGTTCTCTGAATGCGAACCATGTCAATTTCAAATTTGGGTGTGGTTCTAGGAGCTGTGAGGGTGGAGGTTTTGAGGTGTTTGAGTGGGTAATGGGGATATGGGTGTTCGTTGTAGGTGAAGCAGGGGAAGGGTCTTGTCCGAAGTTCACATCGTCAAAGTTGGTTTCTAGTGGACACAATTGGATAAGGATGGTTTTTCAAAGCTTATAGTTCCCACATTCATGCCTGGCACACGATTGGTATCACAAATTTTATATACAAACCCTTTTGGCTTGGGTTAAGGGGTGGTTGGTTGTAAGGTCGGAAGTGGCGTAAGTAAGTGATAACAGAACGTATCGAAGGAGGTTGGTAAAATTTGTCATAAGACCCTACTAGTGGATCATGATGGGAGCTAAATGTGGGTTTGGGTTGTAGGTGTGGCTAGTTGCGGGGCATTGTTTTTGGATTGTAGGAAGGGTCGAGCTATTGGTTAGGCATCCGTGTGGTTTGAGGGGTATCGGAAGGGTTCATTGGGTAGGGTATAGTGAGGGACGGTATGAGGGTTGTGTTTTTTGTGGTTTGTTTGACCACCTTGTTGTGTTTGGTAGGGGTTTTTTTATTGGGGTGCACTTCTTGGGTAAAGGGTGATTGGTTGACGAGGTCTTGCGAACGCAGATGGAGGAGAGGGGCGAGTTTACCCATGGGAATAACGGGTGCATATGAAGGTAGATGAGGGGGCATGTGTGGGGTGTGAGGGAAATGATTGAAGGTAGTAGATAGTGAAGACACGACTGAAGGATCGAGGTATGGTGGTTAAAGAGGCTGCAGGTGGGTATGAGTCGTTGTGGTGTGCTGGGTAGGTAGGAATTGTGAGGAAGGAATGGGTGGTTTGTGTTATTGGGTTAGAATGGGTGAGGGGTGTTGACCCTACTGGGAAGTTGAGGTCAAGGCAGATGGGACAAAGTGGGGTGTGATTGGTTGCGGTAGGGGATGAGGTTGATGAGGTTTTGCTTCTTAGTTGGTGTCGAGTATAGTGTGGTTTTTAACGGTGGAAGAGTAGCTTAAATTAGTTTTAAATAGTTGGATGAGTAGGTTGCGTGGTAGGGGTTGACCCTTAAAGTGGTAATAAGTTAGTGAGGTAAATTTTGTGGGTATGGGTTGGGTTTGGGTTTAGGCATAGTGGGTTAGGGGTAAGGGTGTGGTGTGCTGCTAACGGGTATCGTAGAAGGGGTTGCAACAATTGGTCAGTATTTGGTTTGATGGGTGGAAATAAGTTTGGGTAGATAGTGGAGGTTGTCATCAAGGGATTTCTACATTTGTGTTGAGATAGGGAGGAAGAGCGCCCCATAACAAAGCTCTTCCACATAGCTAACTGATGCAACAAACCTAGAAGGAGATGGCATATTTTGGATGGATTGTGAAGACCTAAATGGGAATCCTGTAAAATGTATCTTAGAGACGGGGGAAATCGGTGGTTCAGCTTCATGGGTAAGAGAGCTGAAGTAGGTTGATGGATGTCAGGTAGTGGATGGAGAATGTTCACAAGCGGACAGATGTATCCCCACGGGTCTATGATGGGTGATGGAAGGGATAAGGGGATTCCTTATGAGTGGAGGCATTGAAGGTGCTCCTCTGTGGAGAGGAGGAAGGGTGCTCCCTACGGCTGCGGTATGGTAGGTAAAGGATTGCTAAGTGGAGAAGCAAGGGGTTGGATGGTCTAAATATTAGCAGAGACTCTCTATAGGTGATGAGCTGTTATTCTATTGGTGAGGAATAATGATGGTTGGTTAGCGTGGTAAGGAGAGTTTCAGGATAGGATTTCCTTTGGAAGGGAATGTGAGGTAATTGAGACTTTAACAAGTACCTCGTTAAAGGATCGCATGAACCTAATGAGTATGGGTATATGAGTGGATGTATCACCTGTTTGATTGGATGAAGGTGCATGATTGGGAAATGGTTTTTTTAAAGATTTGTTAAATTTTGGTTCGGGGGGTTGTGGCGGTGGGAGATTCACAGTCAGTCACCTTCTGCGGGCATTCCTGAACAAGATTCTTAAAAGTGAGTGATGTTGTAGTTACCATCACTAAACTATGACCTTTACTCGATTGATAGTTACAAAAATATGGTTCCCCTTATCAAGCGGGGGATGGGGAGAGCAGGGTCAAAACTGTGTGGGTTTTATGGGCGGAGGGTGATGGCGCAGCTGTGATCCAAATTTTCTAAAACAAAAGAGTAAGGTTCCTTAATTGGGGTATATATTTCGTTGCTCTTGTCTGAATCGAAAAGCCTATACGGGAGATAGATTAGATGAGGGTGTGACTTGATTAGATGGATGAGCTGGGCCGGCCTTGAGTACCACTACATTAGCGGTACCTTTAGCTTTTGAATAATTGATTGGCGGTTTGGAAGAAGAAGAGGTTTCAATCGACTTGAATGTTGAATTCTTATTTCGTAATTGGATTTTTCTTCTCTTCGATAGCTTGAATTTCTAAATTTCGTGCCATAGTAAATGCCTCATCTAATGTTCTGAAAGTTTGGACCTGCAAGGTCAAGGAGATGTGTCTAGTCTCAAGCTCGTGTGAAGAGCTCGATGAGTTCAGTTTGTGGCAGTTGAAAGGTAAGTTGATTGATCAGGCTGCGCCAGTTAGCGATAAAATCTGCGATAGATTCATCCTCGTATTGATGTGTGGAATATAGACCAGTTATGGTAACTTTCTTGGCGATGTTGATAGAAAAATGATCCAAGAAAGCTTGGGCTACCCTGATTGAATGAAAATATGGAGTGTTTGGGTAACCCAATATACCAATCTAATGCTGGTCTAGTGAGGGACATGGGAAAAGTTCTAAAAAGTAAGTCATCATCATGAGCAATCAAATAACATCCATGTTTAAACGAGCGCAAATGTTGTTGTGGGTCTTCCTTACTATTGAAGTAGTTAAATTTACGCATTTCCCAATGCACGGGGTATGAACAAATGGGAATGGATGGGTGAATAGGCTCGTTCCAAATCTCATCGTAAGTGAGAGTGTTATGGGAGCCAGAAAACCGACGCCCTCCAGTGTTTTCATCTTATCCATCATCAATCTAATTAGGTCATTGGTGGGTTGTGATGATTGGATGCCTCCTATAGCATGAGGAGGTTGGTTTTGGATTGTATAATGGGTGTGGCATTCCAGTGTATGGGGCTTCCATGTAAGGTGGCGTAGAATAAGGAAATGAAATAGGGGGTACGTACCCAGAATGACTAATAGATGAAATAGGCGGTTGTTGGTAGTATGTAGATGGGGGAGGAAGGGTCATGGTAACCCTAGTGGAAATAGGGGCTAGTGATTGTGGAATGGAAAACACTACGTTCTGAAATGGGGGGTAGGGGTCATTGACACTGGAGGTGGGAACATAGCTACAGGTATGTATGAGACATTAGGGGTTGATAAGGTCGTGTTTGGGGTAGTTACCGAGGGTATGGTGGATGAAATGGGTGCTACAGGGGTAACAAATGCGGCAGTCATAGCGGGTATAGAACCTAACTACGAAAAAACTGGGGTTAAAGTGGAAGCAGGTAGCACGGAGCCAGATGGGGCTGAGGCGGAAGTGGGTGCAAGTTTTTGGGGGGATAGATACGGGCATGCCATATATCAAATGACCCAAGGCATGTCGAGGTGGACGAATGGGAGAGGTAAAACTGCAAGGCAACAGGGTTCTGGTCAAGGAGTCATGTGAACTCCTCATCTCTGGTAGCGATATTGGTAGGCTGGATGGGATCCATGGCTGGTGATAAAATAGAGGGAGGTAAAGGACAAGGTGGGAGCAGTTGGCGAATGGCGTGGAACATGAGGGCATTCACTTGTCTTCGGGTCAGTAACATGGTGAACTAGTACTGATCGGGTGGAGGTTCTTCTCTGTAAATGATACAAAGAATAGCAGGGAACATGTGAATCTGGTGATAAAAAATGGATGACGTAACAAACAGTGGGTGGAATATAAAACAATCTAACTGATGCCTGTTAGGGAAAACCAACGTCGGTCAGGGGGTAATCACTACCAGTTACTGTGGAAAAATAAGTAGTGAGTAATCAGTGAGGCAGAAGGAAAAATCTAACAAGTATGCCAAATCTGGGGATGTGTAAAACGTCAATGGAAAAGGTGACAGTGATAGAGACCGTGGAAAGTGGAAGAAAGTGAAGAGAGAATTTCCTTTTGAATAGGTTAGCAAAAGGACCTGGAACCGACGTCAGTTGTGTTTAACTGATGGCAGTCAGAGGTAATCGATGACGGTTACTGTGAAATTGAAAAAGTGATTGAGAAAAAAGTAGTTGTGAATTAGAATTTGATGTGGAATTAGACCCAAAATTCTGGGAATGATGGTGATATGGGCCCAGGCACACTCAGGTGAAGCCAGAATACACTAGCTATGATGAGGGAGTGTGTAAAGATGAACAAAAAGTGATGAACGTGATCTTTCACCTCAACACACAAACCAAGAAGAAACACTAAGAAATTGCAATCCTAAGAGTGCTCTTTTCTATTATGTTCATTTAGCTTATGATATTTAGGGACTGACACATGAATTGTGAAATAGAGTTTTTGGTGAGGATGGCTTCCTACAAAGAAGAAGATGTAAAGGATGAGGTTTCAGGTTTGTTATGGTGGGGGCGGGCTACGCTCTTAAGTATGACTCGACAGAGTAACAAGCTGGGTGCCCACTATGTTGTGATCGTGTGATCACCTACAGCTTCTTCCAGGGAAGATGTTTTTTAAGAATGTATGTATTTGAATTTTTGTGTGGTTTGGTAAGACTCAAAGAAAAATAAAAGGATAGAAGTGCTTTTCTATGATTCGTTTGTCAACCATTAGCTGGTAATGACTTCCAGCATATAGGTTGTCCTCAATTAATGTGAGCTAATGCAGGAAATCAAAATGAAATGCAATGATTTTAAAACCCAAATCGAAAATGTGAGATTGGATGACACAATAAGATGAATAGGAAGAGGGATGCTCTTTCACTAAAATGCAGAAAACATGAAGAAATGATTCTTTTTAAATACACCAAAAGAAAAGTTTCCTTTAGAGAAAATAGAAAGAAGGAGTGGATTACCAGGGAAGAAAATTAGTGTGTACGCTTTTAGAAGGGAAACCAAAAACACAATTTTTTCCTAGGAATGAATAAAAATGCAAGGAACCCCGGATGGGTCCCACTGGGCATGCCAAAAATGTTTCACCTTTTCCTTAGATTATTTCTTTGAATTGTTGATGAAACAGATAGGGTAACAAGCGTAGGAGGAATACCTGTTCAAAATGTCAGTTGTTGGGTTGTTGTGCGCTTATGACTTTCGGATCCAAAACTTATCGTGAGAGCTTCCTTTTGGCTAGGAGGAACTACCTGTAATGAAAACAAGACCACCAGAAGGAATTAAACAATATGGGCAGTGAACTGCCTAGTGTAAGCTAGATCTGGGAAGTATGATACTTCCTAGATGGCTTTCAGTCCACTGTTTTAAAACAAATTAATGTTGTAAACAAAGTAAATCCTATTATTATTTTTAAATGATTTAGGTATCTCACTTAAAAACACAATAAGAAAATAGATCTAATCTAACCGACTAAACTAGAATAGAATCCATAGGTCAAATGGTTGGTTCTAGGTTCTGTAGGTCTGATAAAGGTCTCGGGTAGGTCACAGGTGAGTGAGGGTGAAAGTATAATCAGGTGGATATGTCTCTGTCCAAAGCTGTGTGGACAAACATAGAGACCGACGTTGGTCAGGGGTGGCCGACCGTGGTTAGGTATAACCGGCACCAGTTACTATGAGATCTGGAAACGTCACAGAACGAGGTTTTGGTCTCCTTTGTGATTGCAAAAAGGATTTTGGTTGGTTGGGATGAGGTAATGGGTGATTGGAGTAGGTTTTTGGTGAGGTTTTAATGGGTCTATGGAGATGAAAAGTTTTGGATATGGTCAATAGGGAGCAAGATAAACAATGGATGATAACATAATGCTGAAATGAAATAACTAGGAAATTATGATGTTATACTTACTTGGATTTTGTTTTTGAACATCTGTGTGTGAAGGATGGAGGTCCTGATGATGGGTTTGGAGGATGTAAGTGATCACCAAATGAATAAAATATTTTGCATGGGCTGCATGCATGCTCCTCTTTTCTTAGATAGATCCGAATGTGGATGGGATATATGTGCAGGAGAAGATGCTCAATCTCCTTCCTTGGATGTGAGTTCTTTGCTGGAATTGACTCTCTGAAGATGCGTTATCTTTTGAGATCTCGTTCTTACTCGTAAAATTTCTTGCTTCCAACTTCCAGGTTCCAAATTCCAACCTTGAGAATAGAGGCTGTTTTGGGTTAAAAGGGGTAACCGACGGCGGTTCGGCTTAACTAGCGACAATTAGGGGTAACCGACGTCGGTCAAGGCAGGATTTTCTAGGTTTACTAAACTTAGGGGAGATCCTCCTGATTTCCTCGGATCTTGTGTCATTATCCTGCGGATTAGACTGGGAGCTTCTTGTGAGCATGCGGGAATGTGGTTAGAGGGAATGTAGGCATTAATTTTTAGGGTTTGGGTAAGTCTTAGTTAGTTATGGTAACTTGCCAAGAATAGGTCTTAAGGTGAGTTAGCTTGATGAGGTGTCTGGGTGAAGTGTTTGTGTGGATATTATCTAAATTAAGATATTTAAATAATAAATATGGTGAGGATAATGAATTAATTTAATTAAATTAATACTAGTGAGGTGAAGGAGGCCATGACTAGGTGAATGTGATGAAGGGTGCTTATTTGTCGAGGGACCAAAAGGGAGTGTGACCTTATTTTAGTGTCTACACATATGCCAAAAATACACTATAAGGCTGACAAAAATCTCTCAACAAGATAGTTAAAATAAGGATTTTACAATCATATCAAATATTTCAGAGTAAGTGCTACAAGAAAATATTGATTTAATGACCAAAAATGCAAAAACCATGCACTGATCTAGTGCTATTATATAAATGCAATGGAAACAAATATTGCAATAGAAGTTGGGATTCATTAATCTATATTAAACATACATGATACTAAAAAACATACTGAAAATCATAGAAAAACATATTTCAGTTTCAAATTATTCATTCCTTAACAAGGGCACACAGACTAAATGTCTTCAATGATTGCCAATGGATGTATAATGAAACCAAATTGGTATAAGGATTCCAGAATTCAAAGTTTCATACGCTTTCTATTTATGGAAAATACAACTATAGAGTTACAATGAACTTTTCTCAACTTATTAGATAAAAACTATCTCCCCATTTTCATATGAGGAAAACCCCTCATATTTATACAAAATTTGTTATGAATTCACTTTGATTTCCCCCCCCCCGAAAAAAAACATATGCAAGAAATCCCAGAAGGCGCAGTAATGAAATCCATCTTTGGAAAACATCTTTCAACTACAAAGATTATTATTTAGCCATCAACTTGATTCTATTTTTGGTTATAGATATGGACGTGTGCAAGATATTTCACTTGTGCTTCCCAATCATCTTTTGTCTTTTTCATCCTATCAAAATCACTTATGTTCCCAGTCACAAACTATTTGTTCCTTGATGTCGTTAATCCAATTGATTTGACACCCACCCTTTTAGATAATATTTTTTTTGGGAAATGAATAACTATGGATATTCATTTGAATTTTATTCCTCCATTGCCTAAAACCTTTTAATCAAGCTGATAGAATTTTTTTTATAGACATCATTGCGCCTTCCCCTTTTTCAAATCCACGTGAGCATCCAAAATTGATCTTGCATTCAATCCCGATATGATAATTCACACAGAACTCTTTAGGATTCACCATCCTATAAATTCACACTGATTTCTTATGAATTTACAACTTCCCTCAGGTGTTACAAGTGAATTTTCTTGTGAAAGAATAAATTTTATCCCTTTTCAAGAAATGACCGAGATAAAACTGAGAGAACAATCTGAAACAACTTTTTTCAAAATCTTTACGATAAATCTTTAATCTTTCTGGCCTGAGTGAAGAATTCGTTAGGATGTTTTTCATGGTTGAAGACCAAGAAGAGTCCACGGGACCACTAACTGTCAACATAGTTTGGATTGATATGATGAGGAAGTTGATCAAAATGATCCCTTCTTATATGTATTCCAAATTTTAAGCTCATAATTTTCTTCGCCCAAAGGACCCTGTAACTTCAAAGAAGTTGAAAAAGTTTTGATTCATTGCAGGCTGGTGATTAATGAAAATTCCATATAGATATCACCCAATTTTTTCAACAAGGAGATGGCAGAGAAAGAAATCCCATTTGATGTTCATGTAGTGTTTGATGAAAAAACCTCAAGAGGACATATCCTCAGTTTCTCGTAGAATATCCAAAATAGAGAAAAGGCTCACCATTCTTGAAAAATATTCTAAGAAATCTACCTTTGAGAAAGCTCATGAAGTGCCTTTACCTCCATTGAATAAATGCAAAAGGGAACCAGTTGATCTAGTAGGTGCATCCAAGTCAGTCTCTGTTGATCCAATTGATGTGCCTGAGCTAGTTCCAGCTAAGGCAATTGATGTACTTAGGTCATCTGTAACTTCTAAAACTGCTACTCATCAGGGGGTACCAAGACATATCTCACAGGAGGGCTTAAAATTTGTGAATGGGCCTCTTTCTATGGGAAGAAATTGGAATTGATTGAGATTTTGGAAGGCCCAAGGACAAGTATCAAGGAACTTATGGACAAGAGTATTTATCATGGATCAAAAGGAGATGTCATAGTATGTTTATGGTGCTGAAGACCGTAAGGAATTTGAGTTTAGGATGAAAAAATATGTTAGCTTGTCTCCCTGTCTTTACAGAGGAGGTTTGCAGTTATAAATTGACAATATACATAGTTACAAAAAGATCCTTTTTGTATATGTATATCAAAAAATTTATATGAATTTCAAGGGCAGGGGCACCTATAGAATCCCCATTTTTTACCTAGCATATACAATGTTACAAATTTCTTTCAAACTTCTTATGTTGAGTTTACTTTAATTGATGCATCTCTGTTTTATTTCCTCAGTTTTTCAATTGATCCTTTAATTCATATAGCTATTCTAAGAGTTACTTGTAGAATTTCCAAGTGTTCCTTATGCCCTAGAATATAAACTATTATTGATACCTTTCCAAAAAGATCAATCTTGCATAATTTAGTTACTCGTAATAAGAGTTACAGGTGAAAATGTTCCATTACTCATTCCACGGATTTTACTTGTATTTCTCTCTTCCTAGTGGGTATTTTGAAATATTTGAATATTTTGAACACCCCCGCCGCATTTTACTTGTTTGTAGATTCTTGAGTATCCTGTGAATTTTTTAAGTTCATGAAACACTAACCTTTGGAACACCCATAGAACATTGAATTAGTGTGTTGTGGCTTTGTTACATAGTCACACTCTTCAATCCTTCACAAAAGGTCACCCCATGGTATTAGATCCTTCACTAGTCGACCAATTTTACTTAAAGCATTATCTGCCCACTTCCTTTATTTTGTGGATTTTGGCCTTATCCAATTTTTCAAATCTCTCACGGGATTGAAACCCATGGTACTCTGACTTGCTTTAGCTTATGACATTGACTTGATGTTGGAAAGGCCAACCGTATCAGAATCTCACCTAAATCATGAGCAGATTTTTGTTGTTTCACGGATTTGGGAAAACCTGTGTGAACACTAAGTATATGCACTCCATGGAATACTGAATTAGTGTACTGGGATTTCTTAGAGCATAATGGACAAGCCCATTTACAATTGTTTCAAAATTATGGGAGGAGCTAATTCTTAGACAACAAAATTCTCTGGTGTTATGAAATTTATGTAAAGCAAAGTTCCAAGGATAAGGGAAAATTTTGGAAGATTCAATATAGTTTTAGATACTGGTTTAGAATGATTACTAACATCGACTTATTCTTAGGGATGGGAACCCCCCATGGATGCCACAAGAACCATAATTTTTTTTTCACAAAACCCAGACCAAGTTCCTAGTCCATTGGGTAAGGAGTCAGAAAAGACAAGATGGTCATGGCTTGTGGACAAGTTCAAATAATACTCATGAATAGAACAACGATGGGAAAAATATGATCACTATAGACCACAACAATAAAAAGGAAAAAAACAATAAAATAAACAAAGACAACCGAACTATACACTATACAAAAAACACAGATGATGGTATCCTTTAATCCAAGAAATGTTTAAGATGCCTACCATTGAAATTGAAAGGTAACTCAAGCAATTTTCCTTCTAATTCCCCTCAAGAATAAAGTGTGTTCTCTAATTATAATTTTTATGGAGTAAGGACCCATCCACAGTGAATCAAATTTTCTATGCTTGCCTTTGTCTTCATGCATGTTATTGCATAGTAGAACAAGGTCCCCCACATGAAAATTTCTTGGGGTAACCTTTTTATTAAATATTTTCTTGAGCTTCTCCCTGAAACTTAACATGCCTTTGCTGGGTTTTTCTTCTTACGTCATCAAATTATATAATCTGATTGATCCTTGCATCATAAGGAATCACCCCTTCCCCTCCTTCTAACTGTTGCATAACCTGATAAGTAGATAGTTGTAAATGAAGGGGAAAACGGGCTTGGACACCTTAACCCAATTCAAATTGGATATTACCAAAGAATATTTTGGTGGTAATTCTTTCTACCCATAGTGAAAAACTTGAGATGCTCACCCCACTTTATTTTGTTCATTTCTAATGTTCTTATGCAGATTTTTAGCAGATTCTTATTGAACTTTTTTCAAAAGATTTACAATAAATCTATTTTCGGCCTGAGTGAGAATTAATAGGATGTTTTCATGTTGAAGACAAGGAAGAGTTGTCCACGGGACACTAACTATCAACATCGGTTGGATTGGATTTATGAGGAAGTTGATCAAAATGATTCCCTCTTATCTGTATTCCAAATTTAGTTCATAATTTTCTTCGCCCAAAGGACCCTGTAACTTTAATGTTCATGTAGTGTTTGATGACAGAGAAAGAAATCCCATTTGATGTTCATGTAGTGTTTGATGACAAACCTCAAGAGGACATATCCTCAATTTCTCGTAGAATATCCAAAATAGAGAAAAGGCTCACCATTCTTGAAAAATATTCTAAGAAATCTACCTCTGAGAAAGCTCATGAAGTGCCTTTACCTCCATTGAATAAATGCAAAAGGGGACCAGTTGATCTAGTAGGTGCATCCAAGTCAGTCTCTGTTGATCCAATTGATGTGCCTGAGCTAGTTCCTGCTAAGGCAATTGATGTACTTGGGTCATCTGTAACTTCTAAAACTGCTACTCGTCAGGGTACCAAGACATATCTCACAGGAGGGCTTAAACTTTGTGAATGGGCCTCTTTCTATGGGAAGAAATTGGAATTGATTGAGATTTTGGAAGGCCCAAGGACAAATATCAAGGAACTTATGGACAAGAGTATTTCTCATGGATCAAAAGGAGATGTATAGTATGTTTATGGTGCTGAAGACCATAAGGAATTTGAGTTTAGGATGAAAAATATGTTAGCTCGTCTCCCTGTCTTTACAGAGGAGTTTGCAGTTATAAATTGACAATATACATAGTTACAAAAAGATCCTTTTTGTATATGTATATCAAAAAATTTATATGAATTTCAAGGGCAGGGGCACTTATAGAATCCCCATTTTTTACCTAGCATATACAATGTTACAAATTTCTTTCAAACTTCTTATGTTGAGTTTACTTTAATTGATGCATCTATGTTTTATTTCCTCAGTTTTTCAATTGATCCTTTAATTCATATAGCTATTCTAAGAGTTACTTGTAGAATTTCCAAGTGTTCCTTATGCCCTAGAATATAACTATTATTGATACCTTTCCAAAAAGATCAATCTTGCATAATTTGGTTACTCGTAATAAGAGTTACAGGTGAAAATGTTCCATTACTCATTCCACGGATTTTACTTGTATATCTCTCTTCCTAGTGGGTATTTTGAAATATTTGAATATTTTGAACACCCCGCCGCATTTTACTTGTTTGTAGATTCTTGAGTATCCTGTGAATTTTTAAGTTCATGAAACACTAACCTTTGGAACACCCACAGAACATTGAATTAGTGTGTTGTGGCTTTGTTACATAGTCGCACTCTTCAATCCTTCACAAAAGGTCACCCCATGGTATTAGATCCTTCACTAGTCGACCAATTTTACTTAAAGCATTATCTGCCCACTTCCTTTATTTTGTGGATTTTGGCCTTATCCAATTTTTCAAATCTCTCACGGGATTGAAACCCATGGTACTTTGACTTGCTTTAGCTTATGACATTGACTTGATGTTGGAAGGCCAACCGTATTAGAATCTCACCTAAATCATGAGCTGATTTTTGTTGTTTCACGGATTTGGGAAAACCTGTTGAACACTAAGTTATGCACTCCATGGAATACTGAATTAGTGTACTGCGGATTTCTTAGAGCATAATGGACAAGCCCATTTACAAGTGTTTCAAAATTATGGGAGGAGCTAATTCTCAGACAACAGAATTCTCTGGGGTTACGAAATTTATGTAAAGCAAAGTTCCAAGGATAAGGGAAATTTTTGGAAGATTCAATATAGTTTTAGATACTGGTTTAGAATGATTCCTAACATCGACTTATTCTCAGGGATGGGAACCCCCCGTGGATGCCACAAGAACCATAATTTTTTTTTCACCAAACCCAGACCAAGTTCCTAGTCCATTGGGTAAGGAGTTAGAAAAGACAAGATGGTCATGGCTTGTGGACAAGTTCAAATAATACTCATGAATAGAACAACGATGGGAAAAATATGATCACTATAGACCAAAACAATAAAAAGGAAAAAGAAATAAAAATAAACAAAGACAACCGAACTGTACACTATACAAAAACACAGATGATGGTATCCTTTAATCCAAGAAATGTTTAAGATGCCTACCATTGAAATTGAAAGGTAACTCAAGCAATTTTCCTTCCAAGTCCCTCAAGAATAAAGTGTGTTCTCTAATTATAATTTCGATGGAGTAAGGACCCATCCACAGTGAATCAAATTTTCTATGCTTGCCTTTGTCTTCATGCATGCTATTGCATAGTAGAACAAGGTCCCCCACATGAAAATTTCTTGGGGTAACCTTTTTATTAAATATTTTCTTGAGCTTCTCCCTGAACTTAACATGCCTTTTCTAGGTTTTTCTTCTTACTTCATCCAATTATATAATCTGATTGATCCTTGCATCATAAGGAATCACCCCTTCCCCTCCTTCTAACTGCTGCATAACCTGATAAGTAGATAGTTGTAAATGAAGGGGAAAACGGGCTTGGACACCTTAACCCAACTCAAATGGGATATTACCAATGAATATTTTAGTGGTAATTCTTTCTGCCCATAGTGAAAACTTGAGATGCTCACCCCACTTTATTTTGTTCATTTCTAATGTTCTTATGCGGATTTTTAGCAGATTCTTATTGCTTGTTATTCCTTCCCATTTCCTTAGGGATTTTAGTTTGAGGCATAGGCCAAAGTTATGACATATTCATTAAATATTGTTTCCAATGGGTTTTCTCTAAAACTCGTGGAATTATTAGCCCCCAACTTCACAGGGATCCCAAATCTATAGATTATGTGATTGAAGATGAAGTCCATAACCACTTGATGAGTTTACTTCTTAGTAGGGATAGATTCAACCAACTTGGTGAAGTAGTCAGTAGCCACCAATATCCATCTGTGACTTGGAATTGAAGAATATGATATCTCACCTATGAAATCTAACCCCAATTGTTTAAATGGAGCTTCTATTGAAACAATTTGTAAGGGGAGGTATCCAGATGCTTTTAACCTACCAAAGAAACGTTGACAACTTTCACACTTCTTGAGCATTAATGATCTGGAGGACATTACGGAGGAAATTTTTTCCCTAAATTTCCCAAGATCATCAAGTGTGGAAGTCAACTCTATGATATTTCTGTCAACTACAAGAACATGGAAAACAGAGCCCATACGTGCAAATGGTGGCTAGTCAAAGTTGAAGTCAACCCTAGAGTAGGACTGGGTCAACTGGTGAGTCATGAAAAAGTGGAAAAAATGAGATTGTGTGAAGGTGATGGGTGTGGGGTGATGTTTCAGTCCTCCAGTCTTTGACATTCGAGGAAAATCATCTTCGGTAGATGATCAAGTAAAAATAAAAAAGCCACATGGTGGGTACTCAGGCCACCACATGGCCTACCACCAATTTTCCCCATCAACCAAATCAGTCGAGATATATAGTGAGCTAAGGGGTGAGTTCTATTTGTGAATCGGTGAGCTATTAATAGAGTCATGCAAGGGCAAGTCGACTATTTAGCCCATTGAGCTATATGGTGAGCTATTTTATTTCTTTGGCCGGTAAAAGCTTGGCTACGTGGCCTAAGAAAAACTTGACTTGGAGGTGATGGGATATTTAAAGCCTTATCTTGTCTTATCCCCCAAAAATTTGGGATTATCCAAAATTTCATGGATAAGCCGTGAGGAAGGCCGATAAGCTTGACGGGAATGGCAAAGATGTGGCACCGAAGTGGACAACGGGGGTGTTAGCAATAACGAAGGATGGGTATGTGGTAGTGGTTGGAGCGGTCAAATCTGGTCGATAGGGAAACATGGCATGGTGGAAGCAATGCTCGAAAGATGTGTGGTGGGGTCAACTATGGGATAAAAATGGTGAACACAGGAGTCAGGCGTGAGATTTGATCCTGTGACCTCGCCGTTGGAAACGCGTTGGCCATACCAAATCAGAAAACTGAGTTCGTTAGAATTGTGATGGAGGATGTGGTTCATAACCACTTAATGCGGGCTGCTCTTAGCTATAAAATCCACTTCTTCACTCCATTCGAACACACAATCTTCCTTGTAAGGCACAAACTAAGCTCATTTGGAGCTTAATACAAGCTTCTCCAATTTTTAAGCTTCTTAATTGCAAGCCTTGAGAACACGAGGAGTATAATAAATCCTTGAGGATATAAGGAACATTTTGGAGAAGTATTATAAGGCCTTGGTGAATTACGAAGGCCACGATGGAGCTAGAAATATTAAAGGCCTATATAGGCATTTAAATATATGAGTCCTATTTATATAGGCATTATATGAAGATGAAGCTCCATTCTATTTGAAGTAATTATCAAAGCCTAAGCCGAGGAGGATGACTATAAGTTTGAAGGCATGACCGTGGAGGAATTATGGAGACCGAAGCCCTATTTTATTATAGGCTCTATAGAGAGATATAAATGCTTATATCGTGATAATATAAACATGATTCCTATATTGTAATAGTATGGGCGCATGATGGTGATGTTGGATTATATCATAATATTATGGGCGCAGCTAAGACCTATATCATAATAATATAAGCATAAGGGAGATATAAGACCTATATTGTACTAATATATGCATCTTTAACAATGTTTCAGGAGATAGTATTATTTTAACTCACTGATCAAGAAACTTCTCAAATTGGAGCCTAGAGATGTCGTGGAGTCAAGGGTCGTGAAGAAGCACCAAGAAGCAGTAGAGATCAAAACCTCAGTATGTTGGATGGATCATCAGATCATTGGCTTTGTAGGAGGGTCATTATTTAGTATTGATCTCGTTGGCGACGATTGTAGTCTGCTGACATTTGGAGACTTAACACTGCACAAGGGAGGCATTGAGGCATTCATTATAGTATGAAAGAATACTTAGCATCATGCAATGGATGCGTTGAGGTATTCATTGCTAAGGGAGTTGTATCAACTCACTGGAGATGTTGCGGAGCCTGGACTTGAAGCCATAGGGTATTCTACAAAATAAGATCGAATCTACTGCATAAGTTGGGATGTTGTCACTCAGTGTTTGTTTAGAGGGTTCTTATTCTTCGGGCTTATTGAGCCACAACTTCAGAGTACGTCATGTTTGGAAGACCAACCAGGGGAGCCATAGGGCTTCGTAATAGTGTCTGGAATACCGATCGGGGAGGCATAGGGCATTGTACCATGAAGGTGAATACTAGATCGAAAGTGGTAAAGGTTCTCATTCCATTTTGTATTCAGTATTATCTTGCTTGGATTATAATTATTTATTAGAATTGCAGTTGTTAAAGTGGATAATAAATTAGTTTTATTGATGAACCTGGAGATGTAGGCATTCTTCCAAACTCTGTTATCAACCTGTGTGTAGTGTGTTTTAATAATTACATTGCTTAAAGTTGATTTTAATGGGGTGAGTTCGGAAAAGAATTCAAAGCCTATAGGAGTTCATGGTCAAGAAAATTTTTTTGGTCGATTTTCGAATCATGTTGGTATCAGAGCTGGTTGTTTTTACTGGAGAACCTTCTATTCTCCAAGAAGGTTGATCAGTGTAAGCTGAGTTGACTGTGATGGCATCGAATTTTACTTGTGGAGTCCAAATTGGTGGGATAGGTTGAGGGAAAAGTTTAACATACTCAATATTTCTCTCGCATTTATATTTGGAATCTCCTAATCAAAATTTGAGTGTCTGTTATAGTTGGATACTCATATCTATAAGCTTGGAGATTTGTCCACTATTTGTGCATACAATCGAGCTCACTAGTGTTAGCTTGGATTGTCATTCTATGTAGAGGAAATGTGACTGTACAATAGATTGGTATTTAATCATCATGGACGTGACATCGGGTCACATCTTCATTCTGTGTAGAGGCTCATTATGGTCGTGCAATAGAGTGGTACCTAAAATTTCATCATAAAAAATAGACATTAGATTAATCATCACTCTACGTAGCATGTAGATTCCTTAGGACCAGTTTGGATTCTGTAGAATCAACTTGGGGCCAAGAGATGTGTTGTAGAGTGAAAGAGGATCATTGTTTTAGATATCCAGAGACTTAACACTGCACATCAGGAGCATTGAGGTTTCTGAAATGGGACATAATACCGTACAACAGAGACATGGAGGTCTTCTGAAGATGTCAAAGTGGTACAGCAGGAGGTAGTGAGCCCAAGTGCCACAAGTCCTAGAGATTGAGCCATCAGTTGTTTGATTGTGGAGTTGGTAGTATACTGCGTAGATCTCTTCTTAGAAACATGATTTAGATTTTACAAGATTTTGGGACAAAATGCCTTCCCATTGGGGAGGTGTGATTCAGAGGATAGTATATAGGACAGATGTTCCCTAAATCTCCTAGGATTTTCATAGTGTAGAAGTCAACTTTGTGAGGTTTCTGTCAACTACAAGAACGTGGAAAATGAAGCCTTTACATGCAAATGGTGGCCAGTCAAATTTAAAGTCAATCCTAGGGTAGGACCAGGTCAATTGGAGAGTCACGAAAAAGTGGAAAAATGAGATCATGTGAAGGTGATGGGTGCAGGTTGATGTTTCAGTCCTTTAGTCTTCAACATTCGAGAAAAATCATCTTCAGTAGACGATCGAGTTAAAAAAAAGACACATGGTGTGAACTCGACTGAGTTATATGGTGAGCTAAGGGGAAAGTTATATTTTTGCATCAATGAGTTATTGACGAAGTCATGTAAGGGAAATTCATTTGTTTAGCCCATTGAGCTATATGGTGAACTATTTTATTGCTTTGGCCGGTAAAAGCTTGATTATGTGTTCTAAGCCACACTTGACTTGGCAGTGATGGGATATTTAAAGTCTTATTTTATCTTCTCCCCCAAAAATGTGGGATTATCCACAATGCTGTGGATAAGTCGTGAGGAAGGCTTACATGCTCAGTGGGAATAGAAAATACGTGGCATTGATGTGGATGACGGGGGTGTTGGCGATAGCGAAGGCCGGGTACATGGTTACGGTTGGAGTGGTCAAAGTCGACCGAGAGGGAAATGTGGCACAATAGAAGTGGTGGTCAACAGACACATGGTGGGGTTGACTGCGGTAGAAAAATGGTGAACGCAGGAGTCAAGTGTGGGATTTAATCCCGTGACCTCGCCATTGGAAACACACCTTCCATACCAATTCGGACAACCGATTTGGTTGGCAATGTGATGGAAGATGTGGTTAGCAACCACATAATGCGCGCCGCACTTGGCTATAAAATTTTCTTCTTCCCTCCATTCAAACACACATCCTTCCTTTAAAGGCACAAAAAAAGCTCATTTGGAGCTTAATACAAGCTTCTCCAATTTTAAAGCTTCTCAATTGCAAGCTCGAGAGCACAAGTATAATGAAGCCTCAAGGAGATAAGGAATTTTTTGGAGAAGTATTATAAAAACTTGGTTAATTATGAAGGCCACAATGGAGCTAGAAATATTAAAGGCCTATATAGGAATTTAAATATATAAGTCCTATTTATATAGGCATTATATGAAGATGAAGCTTCATTCTCTCCTAAGAAATGGTCCAAGATCAAGCCGAGCATGATGATTGTAAGTTCAAAGTGGTGATTGTGGAAGTGTTATGGAGATGGAAGCCCTATTTATTATAGGCTTTATAGAGAGATATAAATGCTTATATCGTGATAATATAAACATGATGCCTATATTGTAATAGTATGGGCATGATGGTGATGTTGGATTATATCATAATATTATGGGCGCAGCTAAGACCTATATCATAATAATATAAGCATAAGAGAGATATAAGACCTATATCATACTAATATAGGCATCTTCAATAATGTTTTAGGAGATAGTGTGTGCATGTGTTTGTTTTTAAACTAATGCTAAATGTGAGTAAAATACTAACACCTAAATAGTCTTAATTTTCAAGAGTCAAACAACATACTAAGCACCATCATGATGAGAATTGAACAAGGGTTAGATGTTAAACATTCATTAATACAAAAACGTTGAACCTAACAATGTTTAAACATCTAAAAAATCCTCTATTCTCTAACAACATATAAATGAAGGAACCTAGGTAGGCTCCATGGCTATCAAAAATGGTTGTCCTTCATCTTATAAGAACCTAGGAATGAGGGATTGTCAAAGTTGGGCTACAAGACCCTTTTGACACCTCCCATATGACCTAAGCACTTAGGAAAGAGGCTTAACTCTCAAGAAAACAAAAAGCAAGATTTTATTCTATTTTGCTATATGCTTTACGTTTGCTTTCTCAAAGAGCTTAGGTGTAGGTATAAAGGTAGAAGGAGGGCTCCTTATATAGCCCAATGGATAAAGGAAACACTTAATCCCTTTGCATGTGGGATAAAGGTAAAACATGATTAGGAATGGATAAGGTTGCTTTATGAAAGGTAACCTTACTTTAGAAGGGTTTAATTTATGCTTAGCAAGTCATGGGAGTTGGGGGGGTGTTTTAATTAATCAAAGGTGATTAACTAATAGGTAGATGTAAGATTATAGAAGATAATTAGAGGAATATTAGTATGATTTAGGCTATTAGAAGGGGATTAAATCAATTAAATATTGATTTATTGGTTAAATGGAAGGGAAAGCTAATTAATTAATAATAATTAATTAGTCTAGGTAGAAGGTGTGATTTATTAATGGAAGGTCATTAATTAGGGTATTAGCTGGATAGGTGACTTAATCAATTAGCATATTGTAATTAATTAACGATAATGAGAGGGAATATGAGTGTTTTTGATGATATGTCGTCGATTTGCAAGAAAGGGGATAATCAGCACAATTTAAGTATTTAAATTGCTTGGGTGTAATTATGGGTGTCAACATTTGCCCCTCTTTGGGTGGCGTAAGTGAAGCCACTTCAAAGATAGTAGACGGAAGAAAATTTTGAAGGGATAGAAGAAAAATTAGTAGGAGGGAGAAATGCCCCCTCAAGTGTTCGATGGGGTGATGAAAGAAGATGATCAATGGTCGAAAAAGGTGAGAGATAGATATAAGAATGGGAAGAGGCAAAATGCCCCGATGAGACAGAAGATTAGGGGTGAGAGGAAAGTGATGCAAAAGAAATATGGAGGAGGGGAGAGAAGAACTTAGCCTCTAGTTGTTGTGTATTAGAACAATTTTTATGTCATCATATTATCATGAGAGCTACGTCATCGGTCCTTATGAAAAATATAAGCATACGACAAAAGTAAAATGACATGAAAAGCCATACTATGAACAATTGTCCATTACTGAAAATACCAACTCCACACAACATACAACAATGTAATGCAATATGAGAAGGAAACAAGCTCATTTAACAGGGAAAACAAGTACGAACACACATACCCAACCCAACAACAGTCAAGACAGCTGTACAAATGTTTTGTTATAAGTGCTGAAGAGATCCACAAGTTTGTGATTAACGACAAGGGTTAAAAATGATGCCCCAAGCAAGGGATACATATAAGGGGAAATGATAATGGACACGGGGTCCAAGAAAAGCATTGTGTGCAATGAAATAGCACCAGGAAAACAAATGTGCCCCAGAGTACAGACAAAGCAAGCAGTTAGCTTTATGAGTGGTTGTGAATCTGACGATCCGTGAGTCATATTAATCGGGGGAATATGTGAGACAAACCAACAAGATATGGATAAAATACCATGCGCAAGACACAAGTTTCAGCCATAATATGCAAGTTACCATTTTTGTAGGTTTTTTACTTTTTAGGATTTTGTGAAAAAATTTGTCGTGTTTTTTGGATTTTTGACATATATATTGTTTTAATTTTTTTGTTTTCCAAAATGCAGTAAACAGTAGAAGAAAATAAAAGAAAGAGAATGAAGGGCCTAGGCACAATAGAAAGTGCCCTAGGTGGAAGAAAGAAGAAACAAGTGATAAATAATGTCCTTGTTTAGTGGAAAAATTAATAAAAAATAATTATTTTAAAAATAATTATTTACGAGAGTGTGGATAAGAAGAAAAATCACCTAAGAGCAATAAAAATTGCCCTAGGGGGAAGAAAGTGGTATCAGACATAAAAAAAAATGCCCCAAGATAGTGAAAAAATAAGAGAAAAATAATTATTTAATAAAAATAATTATTCCACCGGTGAACAGAGGAGAAACACCAAACGAAACGGGCCTCTAGGCCCTCCCGACAGTGAAAAAACGGGTTAATATACCCCACATAGGGGGGGTAAAAACATCGTGACCAATTCATTTTAACTGAACCGTTTAGAATTTTTTTACTGTGAGGCTCTGATAGTGACGAGGACAATGGTGATCACATGAGACCGAGTGAGGCACGCAAATGCAGTCCGAGGGTACCAGCGGCACATAGATTACGGCCCCTTCGTGAGTATCAAACCCTTGCTCATTAATTGTTGTCATTAATGCTCTTAAATTTAGCTTTTAGCCCTAGGAAGTCGCGTCGATGCACCTGAATAGGTGTCGGGTCGGGGGGGCGGAGGCGTCCCTTTGGGGGTAAATGCACCATAAAAACACATGCGTGTAAGCGCAGACATGAGTTGAACACACCCAAGTGCACGCACACACACAACACATGTATGCACATGTGCAAATATAGAAAAAGGGGTGCACATGCGAAAATCAAGGTGCACACACGAAAGGGAGGGTGCACACACTTGGGGAGTCATGCACACAAGCACAGGTATAGAAACGTTGGCTCAAGCACCAAATGTGTGGCACACACACCAAAAAAGGGTGCGTAGGTGCATGAATGAGGGTACAAGCACTAGAAGACAAGCACGTGCATGCGCACATGCCAAAAAGGAGGCGCACACGCCCAAAAGGGTGCACAAGCATCCCAGGCTAGTGGAGGATAGATAGAAAAAGGTCAAAAAGATGATACTTAGAAGAAATTTTAGGATGTTTGGGTTAACCCTAAGATGATAGATAGATTTTTAGAAGAAATGCTAGTAACTGACAATTGTTTTTGATATTTTACAGAGACAATTACCAGTTTTACAGACACGTGAGCGCCACTCCCAGATAGCAGAGCTAGAGGGGAGCATGCGCCGGTGAGACCGGGAAAGCCATGGCTATACTACTCGAGATGGTGAGGCTAGGCCCCGTGTCTCTGATGCCCTCTATTACACTGGAGCATGGCCTACTGACTGCACTAGCCAAGCGATGGCATAGCGAGATTCAGTGTTTCAGATTTCCCACAGGGGAGATGACTGTGACCCTTGAGGATGTATGGTGGATCCTTCATGTGCTAATCATAGGCACCTTGATTGATTATAGCTCAGATGCAGGGATGATCAGAGTAGCATGTAGTGATCTTTTTGATGTAGATGACATACCGCACGATGGTATGACCATAGCTCTTCACGAGTGCATTACCAACCCCACACTGCATCGGGGGCCTCTCTACATCATGTCTCTTATCAGTGGGTTTTTACTCACTAATAAGACAAGGACATCATTCCTGAGAGGACTATTACCTTTGGTTCATGGAATTTTCAGTGGCGAGAGATACTGTTGGGGACAATGCATTTTGGTCCACTTATACTGGGATCTACATTTTATTACCTACCACGGTCAGAAGACTGTGGGTCTTGCCTCCTTATTATAGATTTGGTCATGGGACCATATTTCCATCGGACATCCTATGGGCACTTTATGTGTCTGAGACCCAGAGAAGCCATCTTACATGGAATGGGTAGTAGCAGGCAGTGATGTACGCAGCCACCACGGTCGCCTATTTAGATATAGGTGAGAGTTCGATGAGATTGCCAACAATAGATATTATCTGGAGGCCTTACAGACATTTCTAGTGGCCAGAGGATGCCAAAAAGCTTAGTGTGTGCTCAGTAGAGCACTACATCATCGGCAATCGCATAGCTACATTATAGAGTTGTATTGAGTTGATAGGTGTCGGCGGAAACTTGGCAGAGTATAAGGGGTCCCACAACTAGATATTTGGTATGCATGCGTAGAGATTCAAAGAAGTAAACCATGGGTCCTCGCATACCGGTGGCCCGAGCTAGGGTGAGTTTTACACAAGTGGTCTCATAGGCATGGGACCCAGTATGATAGGTGCGGGATCCGGTGACTACAGCAAACTATGTAGCTTGATACACCACTTTGTTACCCCAGCGTCTCACTATTCTGGAGGAGGCTTGGGCAGCAGGTGCTTGCCCCCTGATAGAGATCTGACATGGTTTTGAGCAGAGAGATAGAGCAGTGGGGCTGAATCTTGAGGATCCTTTTGATGGAATTCCGCATGATGGGCAGGGTGCTACACAAGCACAGAGGACCAAGGCTGCAGGGCCTAGTATAGGCACCTAGTTTAGCCTCCCAGAGCGAGGGTCCTAGAGTAGGGCTAGTCATCCTAAGAGCACCCTAGGGACCAGTCCTGGTGGTATAGACAACTGCACATCTAGTGGCATAGATAGCCATAGTACAACAGTAGCTACAATAGGCTTTAGCTAAGAGAGACACAACTAGAGTAGAGAGGGATGAGGGCCGAGGCTAGTGTGTAACCACTGACAGTGGAGCATGATGAGGCCCGGACCCACATTGTCACATTAATTTCAGAGCAAGATCAGGCTTAGGCCCAAGTAGGCCCAGGAAATGACAGAGCAGCATGCTAGAGTCAGATTCGAGAGACAGCAGTACAGGGGCCCTAGATATTGAGCCTCCTACACCAGTCCCAGACTCAGATGCAGATGGTCATTGCTGAGAGAGATCATGTATACACATGGTCACAGGGCCTTCTTACACAGAGGGATTAGGCATGAGCTAAGGTGCAGACTGTTACCGCTGAGAGAGACTGAGAGGTTGCCTCCTCGAGAAAAGTTGAGGCTGATTTATGTAGAGTGACAAGTGAGCGTGATGTTTCCCTTCAAGTAACCCTCGCCTCTAGAGATGTTACACTTGATCTGTGATGCCACGAGGCTCAGTGGTGAAGTTTTATTTTATAGGACTAAATACTCCAGGTTTATTCCTTGTTGATGGCAGTGAGTGTTACACCCCTCGAAGTCTACAGGCACCATCGCGATAGGGTATTAGTCCAGTGTGATTGGAGAACATGGGCTTTCACTCCATGAGATCAGTGAGGCAGCCTATGCTAGAGTAGCCAACTGGAGACAGGGGCCATCTAGCCAGTTTGGTGGCCCACCTAGTGCAGGTCCTTCTCAGGCACCATTGTTCTATCAGACCAGGTGATAGACCTGGGATAAAACCCCCGGCGAGGGCAAGAGTTGTGGTTGAGCTCTACATTACTTTTTTTGTATAGATTGTTTGTATATATGCCTCTTATGAGAGGATGATTAAATGATGTACAGAGGGTTTGTATACTTTGTATTTTGATGATGCCTCGTGATGAAGGCTTGATTCCTTCTAACGCATGCCCCTTTTTGATCACACATTATATCGATGATGTATCATTTTGAATACTGATCTGGATAGTTTACACTTGTATAGATATATGGACATTTTTGATGTATCATCTTTGTACGCCTTAGCTGAAGGCATTTTTTGATAAAGAGAACAATTTTTATACATGCCTCTGATGAAGGATTTGATTATTTTGTTATATGTACCATTCTTTTGTATGCCTCAGATGAAGGTGTTTATGATGCACTGCCGTGATGTATATCCATTTTGACATAAATATACCACACCATGTATGATTTGGACGTATTATGACATGACATATGTATATATATGAGATGGACATGTGTTTATTATTTCCCATGGATAGATAGATGTGTTTATGATGCATTTTGATTTGATGTGATATGTATATGTATCGATGATGTTGTTGATGTGTCACATGTGTTTTAATTTTCAGATGATGGTATCTTATAGAATATATCAAATGTGTTTTTGTTTATGAGATGTGCAATGACTTAGTGGATGGGATGATATGATGATAAGGGTGCGAGGGGGATAGATTTTGATATTTGCAATCCCTCTTCCCCCATTTGATGATACAATAAGTGATGATTATCCTTAGCATTAGCAAAAATCGAAATAAACATGATTAGGAATGGATAAGGTTGTTTTATAAAAGGTAATGTTTACTTTAGAAGGGTTTAATTTATGACTTAGCAAGTCATGGGAGTTGGGGGTGTTTTAATTAATCAAAGGTGATTAACTAATAGGTAGATGTAAAGCTTATAAAAGCTAATTAGAGGAATATTAGTACAATTTAGGCTATTAGAAGGGGACCTAAATCAATTAAATATTGATTTATTGGTTAAATGGAAGGGAAAACTAATTAATTAATAATAATTAATTAGTCTAGGTAGAAGGGGTGATTTATTAACAAAGAAGGTCGTTAATTAGGGTATTTGTTGGATAGGCGACTTAATCAATCAGCGTATTGTAATTAATTAATGAAAATAAGAGGGAATATGAGCACTTATTAGCCGATGATATGTCAAAATCCAATTTGCAAGAAGGGGGATAATTAGCACAATTTAAGTATTTAGATTGCTTGGGCGTAATTATGGGTGTCTACATTTTCCCCTCTTTGGGGTGGCGTAAGTGATGCTACTTCAAAGATAGTAGATGGAAGAAAATTTTGAAGGGATAGAAGAAAAATTAGTAGGAGGGAGAGATGCCCCCTCGATTATCGATGGGGTAATGAAAGAAGATGATCGATGATTGAAAAAAGGTGAGAGATAGATAGAAGAATGGGAATGGGCAAGATGCCCTGGTGAGATAAAAGATCAGGGGTGAGAAGAAAGTGATGCAGAAGAAATATGGAGGAGGGGAGAGAAGAGCTTAGCCTTTAGCCTGCTATGTATTAGAACAATTTTGATGTCATCATATTACCATGACAAGCTACGTCATCGGTCCTTATGAAAAATATAAGCTTACAACAAAGGTAGAATGACATGAAAAGCCATACTACGAACAATTGTCCATTGTTGAAAATACCAACCCCACACAACATACAACAATGCAATGCAATATGAGAAGGAAACAAGCTCATCTAACAGGGAAAATAAGTATGAATGTGCACATACCCAACCCAACAATGGTCAAGACAGTTGTACAAATGTTTTGTTATCAGTGAACTGAAGAGATCCACAAGTTTGTGATTGATGACAAGGGTTAAAAATGATGCCCCGAGATAAGGATAAATGCAAGGGGAAATGATAATGGATACTGGGGTCCAAGAAAAGCATTGTGATGCAACGAAACAACACCATCTAGCTTAAAAAACATGCTCCAGAGTATTACTTAGACGAAGCAAGCAGCTAGCTTTGTAGAATGGTTGTGAATTTGGTGATCCGCGAGTCGTATTAATCGTGGGGAATATGTGAGACAAACCAATAGGATATGGAGAAAATACCATTGGCAAGACACAAGTTTTAGCCGTAATAAGCAAGTTACCATTGTTTTTAGGTTTTTTTACTTTTTAGGATTTTGTGAAAAAAATTGTCATGTTTTTGGATTTTTGACATATATATTGTTTTTATTTTTTAAATGTTTTCCAAAATGCGATAAACCCAGTAGAAGAAAATAGAAGAAATAGAATGAAGGGCCTAGAGGAAACAAAAAGTTCCCTAGGTGGAAGAAAGAATAAATAAGCGACAAAAATGTCCTTGTTTTGTGGTGTGTGTAAAAATTAAATCTAAAAAAAATATTTTCTAAAATAATTATTTACGAGCATGTGGATTAGAAGAAAAATCACCTAGGAATAATAAAATTGTCCTAGGGAGAAGAAAGGGGTATCAGACAAACAAAAAATACCCTAATACGGTGAAAAATAAGAGAAAAATAATTATTCCACGGTGAACAGATAAGAAAACGGTGATCGAAACGGGCCTCCAGGCCCTCTTTGATTGCGGTGAAAAACAGGTTAATATACCCCACCTCGGGGGGTAAAAACATCGTGACCAATTCATTTTAACTGAGCCGAATTTAGAATTTTTTTTAATGTGAGGCTCTGATAGTGACAAGGACAATGGTGATCGAGCGCACAAGATCGAGTGAGGCTCACAGATGCAGTCTAAGGGTACCAGCGGCACGCAGATGATGGCCCCTTCATGAGTATCAATCTTTGGTCATTAATTGAACAATGAATCATCCCAATGTCGGAAACCTAGTTTTCACCCAAGGTCACATTATCCAAAGTGTCACAATTGCTTGATTTTCACTTTTGGATGACCTGTTTTCTCTTTTTCTTTTTCTCCTTTTTCATGTTTTTGTATTTTTTATCATTTTTCCATGTTTTTGTGCATTTTTTGCTTTTTCACCCATTCTAACACGCCATGTTTTAAGCATAGAACACACTTAAAATGCATGGTGTTCATGGGCTCACAGAGCTCATCATCCTTGGGATGAGAAAGTTTGTATGCCCATGTGTCGTACTTGGTGACTATAACATAGGGTCCCCAACCAATGTGGTTCGAACTTCCTTTCTTTTCTCGTTACGCTCTTGAGTTGAACTGGTTATCCTTCATGACTAAATCACAAATGTACCTCAATCCACTGACAAGCAGATGATTCTTTTATTGTAGTTTCTGGAGACATCTGTTCTGATAATTTTCAGGTGATTAAGAGCGTGAATGTGCCTCTCATCTAGGAGCTCCAATTTAGCAAATATTTGCTACCCTGATAATCCTCATCCTTATCTAGATAGTCCCTAAGAGAAATTTTCAGGGAAGGAAGTTCGATCTCTAAGCTCAAGGGGATGATAGATTCTATCCCAAACAACTAGAGAATATGGTGTAGCACTTATAGGAGTGCGAATGGAGGTTCTGTAAGCCCAAAGTGCTAGGTGAATCTGTAAGTGCCAATTATGACCTATTTTTTGCTGACCATCTTCTCCATTATCCTAACCAAAGTCTTGTTTGTGGCTTCAGCCTATCCATTACCTTGAGGGTAATATGGAAATGGACCATTTTAACCTGATTTGGAATCATTGTTGAAAAAGACCTTTTACAGTTTTGTTCTTAAATGACTTCCCATTATCTGTAACGATGGCTGTAGGAATGCCATATCAACAAATGATAATGATAAATTTAGAAATATGGGATCCTATTACATAGGTTAAAGGGACAGCCTCCACCCATTTTGTAAAGTATTCCATAGCCATGATGATGTGTGTATGACCATCAGATGAGGTAGGAGTAAGTTTTCCTATCAAGTCAAGTCCCCACTTAGAGAATGGCCATGGGGTAGTGATAGGTTGCAATGGTTGTGATGGAGCATGGATGAAGTTTCCATACTTTTCACAAAAGTACACATTTCCTGACATAATTGCAACAATCGGTTTCCATGGTAGGCCAATAGTAGCCTACTCTCAACAATTTCTTAGCTAAGACCATTCCATTTGTATGTGCTCCACACACCCCTTCATGTACTTCTTTGATTGCTTGGATTGACTCTGTCACATCCAGACAACGTAACATATTCCCATCATTGTAGCCACGATGATAAAGTGTACCTCTTAAAATGGTGTAATGGCTATTTGGCGAATCAAGATTTGCTTTTCGGAATGGGAGATATCGGGAGGGAATGTGTTGTCCTTGAGATAGGAAAAGATGGGTTCATACCACGGGGAATTAGGACCAACAACATCACAAGCCAGACAAGATTCTAGCATATCATATGCGGGCTAGCGTAAATTCTCTACAAAGAATGGCATGTCATTATTCCTTGGTGGAATATGAAGCATAGAACCCACTGTTTCATGGCATCTACCTGATCTATTCTACACTCTTGGGATTTGTTCAAATGTAATGCACATGAAGTACTCTTTTAGAGTTTCTACTAGCTTTTTGTAAGGTATGAGCTTGTCATCCTTAACCTTATATTCATCATTAACCTGTTTGATAATTAACTGAGAATCACCCACAACCTTGACATGATGAATATTCCACTTGATAGCTAGCTTCATCCCTGTAATAAGTGCTTCATACTCTCCAATATTGTTTGTACAAGGGAAGCCCAAGTGAAAATCCTATGGTATAGGATCGCCAGAAGGAGTAATAAGGACTACCCTGCACCTGAACTGTGAAAAGTAAAGGACCCATCAAAATGTACCTGTCATACTGAAAAATTCTTCAATGTAGAGAAAGGAGGCATCTGACAGCTCCAGATTCAGAGGTTCTAGTGCCTTGCAAATGTGCTTCCACTAGCTGGTCAGCAAGTACTTGTCCTTTAACCGATTTTTGATGTACAAATTCTATGTCAAACTCACTGAGTAGAATGATCCAATTAGCCATTCTACCTATGAGGGTGGGTTTAGATAGTAAGTACTTGAGTGGGTCAACCTTGGATATTAGCTTGGTTTTGGTATTCAATAGATAATGGTGAAGTTTTTAAAAAGTAAAAACAACAGCCAAGCAAGCTTTTTCAATTTGAGGATAATTGAGCTCATAGGCAATGAGGGTGTGACTGAGATAATACACCACTTTTTCCTTATGACCAAGGTCGTATTGGGCAAGAAGTGCACCAATAGAAAATTGTGTAGCAGAAATATAGAGCAAGAGTGATTCTCTAGGAGTTGGAGGCATGAGGACAGGTGGATTAGCCAAGTATTGTTTAAGTAAAGAAAAGGCTTGTTATTCCTCAGGTCCCCAGATGAAAGTGACATCCTTTTTAAGAAAATGGGTGAATGAGTGGCACTTATCTGCAAGCTGGGAGATGAAGCAATGAATGGCTTGAATTTTCCCCTGTAAGCTACGCAATTGCTTGATATTCTTAGGTGGAGGCATTTCAGTAATATCAGACACTTTAGCAGGGTCTACCTCAATACCTCATCTTGATACAATGAATCCCAATAGTTTTCTTGATAGCACACCGAAGACACACTTCTTTGGATTCAGCCTGACCTTGTACTCTCGTAGGCACTCAAAAATACGTTGCAAAATGATAGGGTGATCCTCTCTTGTTTTAGACTTTCCAAGGATGTCATCCACGTAGTCCTCCATGATATCATGAATCATATCATGAAAAATTACTATCATTTCCCATTGATAAGTAGCTCCTACATTTTTGAGGACCAAATGGCATCACTTGATAACAGAAGGTACCCCAAGGAGTTATGAAATCCATTTTGTGCTGGTCTTCTTCAGCTATCTTGATTTGGTTGTATCCAGAAAATCCATCCATGAGAGATAGCATCTCGTACCCTATTGTTGAGTCGACAATCATGTCAATATTTGGTAGTGGAAAATCATCTTTAGGGAAAGCCTTATTAATGTCTCTAAAATCCGTGCAGATTCAGATACCGACAGGATTTTTCTAGATAGGAACAATGTTTGATATCCATTCAGAATAATCAATAGGCTGGATGAATCCTGCCACAAGCAATCTTTCCAACTCTTCTTTAACCAGTAAGGCCACTCTTGGGTGCATCTTTCGGAGTTTCTGTTTGATAGGCTTAGCGTTTGCATGCAAAACTAGGTTGTGCATGACCAAAGTTGGATCTAAGCCGGACATGTCTTTGTAAGACCATGCGAACACGTCTATAAACTCTCACAACATCATAGTGAATGTCTTCTGTTCTCTAGCCAGAGAGTGATGCTCCCAATTTAACTATCTTGGGATCTTCTTATGTACCAATATTCACATCAATGGTTTCTTCGACTAGTAATTTTGATAAGTCCTCCATATGCACGTAGGATCAGGAGGGAGGTTGAGATCTTTGTCCAAGGATGTCTCCATGAGATTTTCATCCTTGGCGTGGTCACTTTGTTTGTCCTTTGATTTTTTTATTTGTTTGTCGGTCAGTGCCTCAAAGAGGTTTTCACTGTGTGACTTGGACTTTGATTTTTGCCGAGGCTTTATGTTGGAACTTTTTCCCTTGCTTTTATTTAAGTTTTGCTGACCACGAAAAGCTCAGCCTCCTCACCGAAGTAGGCACAGGTATCCAAGTCAATAAAGAAACCCTTCTTGTGATCTCCAATGGGAATTGTATCCCTTATGCCCATGAAATCTACGATAGCTTCGTCATTCTCGAATAAATATAGTGACATGTGACGTTGTTGGTCCCATTCAACAAGGGAAGGGTACACAAGGTCGAGGGTTGGTTCCATGGGGGTTATGGTTAGGATAGTGTTGTTCATGAAAAGGTTTGTGGAGGCCAGATCCTCATATTGGCTACAATGGGAATCCGTATCACTATCTAGATAGTCAGAGCTATCCTCACATTTAGAACAAGTAGCATCTTGATCATTGGGGTGTGCTCCATAAGGGTGAATCCCAATGCCCTAAAATTTCTATTTTGAAATGCAGAAGAGGCACCGCTTCTCTCTGTCCTTGTTCATTTCTTCCACACCCTAGGCCCTTATAGCCCATGGAGTACATCATTTTATTGGATTTTTCATATTCAGGGGTTTGATAATAGGATGGCTGAGTATCCTCTGGGACCCAAGTTATAGGTGGATCAAGTAATTTTTCCTCAGCTAACAAGCCTCCAGGTAAGAATGACCCAATAGTGTGTTCATTTCTAGGTCTTCTGAATCGGTAGTTGGGTCAACCTCTAGTCTTGGGTGACAATGAGAGGTCTGAAACCAAGAGCACTTGTTGTACATTGTATTCCCACAGCCATATTCAAGGATTTTCATCTCCCACAAATCAAAAGGAGATGTTGATGTAGACACCCCATGGGCACAAGAACTGAGAGAATCTGAGTCTATCTGAGATTCCATGGCCTCCGATTAGAGAGGGACAACTATATCAGTGGAGGGACATGCGTATGTGCCCTTTCGTGCAAATACTATTGAGAGCTCTACAGTGAGTGAAGGGTTCTGAATCTCCTTGTATGGTAATGGTGTGTACGTCATGCTTAAATTTAATGCACTGATGAAATGTCAATGGCATGGCCTACATGGCATGAATCCATGGTCGGCCTAGAAGCATATTATACAGAATTTCCAAGTCCAGGACATGAAACTTTGTCTGATGGAAAGTGGGACCCACCTCCATGGGCAACGTGATTATGCCTACTGATTCCCTTTCTGTGTTGTTGTATGCAGTGATAGTGATAATATTAGACTCAAGATCTACCTCAGTATGTCCTAACTGTTTAACCAACTTGAGTGTACAAATGTTCAACCCAGATCCGTTATCCACAAGCACCCATTTGATCTTCCTGTGGGTGACAACTACCTCAATATATAAAGGAAGATTATGTGTTGGATTCTCAGTAGGGATCTCCCTATGGTTGAAGGAAATATGTTCATTTGGTACGATGTTTGCCACTGCGGCTTGAAGGTGTGTAGGATCGACCTCTAATGACACTCCCGACCCCTAAAGAGTTTGGTACATAATGTATTTATGCACATTGGATATCTTAAGAAGATCTAAGATCAAAAGCTTAGCAGATGTCTTCTCAAGTTGTCTCAGGTTATATTTACCAGTTTGTTGGGCTATAGAGAAGGTTTAGAATCATGAGGTGGGCACACCTTGTTACCGCAGCGTAGTCCTTTCCCTTGATTCGGATGGTGTTGATATGGTCAGTAGGAGAGCGAATACATCTAATAAGCTGAATCATAATGATTGTTTGTATTTTTTGGTGTACAAGTAATTCGCTGCTTTATAACCTTGGGATGAATCTCCCTGATCTGGCTTTGACTTTTCTGATTTATCATGATTGGGAATGGCTCTTTATATATCCCCATTCTCTCGTTAGGTGTCTACATTTTTACCTAGGTTGTCCACCTCTATCTCCCCATTGTCAATGAGGTCCTGAATATAATGATGGAGTCACAGACATTTATCTGTCTTATGCCCCTTGACATGATGCATTTCGCAATATTCATGCTCCTTGTACCATGAAGGTTTTGGAGCATTGTCGTCAAATGGTTGCATCGTAGGATATGTCATCATGTGGGATGCATCCAATTGTTTTAGTATAACTAGAAAAAGTTCATTAAGAGAGGTGAATGTTCTTCGCTTTGGTGGTGGTTGAATTGGTCCTTTGGTTAGTTTAAAAGGTTGACCGGTTTGGACCGTTTGTACACGTTTGGAATCAGTGATCCCATCTCCCACCACATTTTTATTTTTGTTAAAGACCTTCAGATTCTCCATGGATTTGACATTTTGATTATCTCTAGATTGGGTTTTGAGGGTGCCTTTGGCAATGAGAGATTTCTCTATCTGAAACCCTTTTTCGATGACCTCCTCAAAAGTGCGAACACAATGCATTTGGAGGTGGAAAGCTATATCTGGGTTTAGGTTGGGAATGAAAATACTAACCAACTATTTTTTAGGGAAAGCGCAAGGGAAGCGACTAGCTATCCCTCTCCACTGTTGGAGGAAGCTGGCAAAAAGTATCATTAGGGCATTGTTTGGCACCACATAAATCTACCATGGTGACATCACTCTCTATGTTGTACGAGAAATGACGCATGAACCTTTCTACCAATTCTGGCCAGGTGAAAATTGATCCTCGTGGTAAGTGTGTAAACCATTCCAGGGCTTGACCTCCGAGACTCTTGGGGAAAAGTATGATGAGATAATTGTCACTATAAGACACCTCTTGACATGCCATATAGAAATCTTTGACATGATCCCATGGATCTCCCTTCCCTTTATATTTGTCAAATTTTGGCATATCAAATTTCTTAGGAAAGGGTTGAAGGGTCATAGTCTTGTCAAAAGGATAGGGGCATAATTCTTCGTATTGATACTTTCTAATGCTCCCTATATTTCTCTCTGTGTAGGCTCATGAGTGTCACTTTCATAGACTGTACCTCTTGTGCGAGCAATTGTTCTCTAGTGGGAGAAGCGGGGATATATACGTGATGATACCCTGTATCTTCTTCTCCTTGGTTTTCTCTATGGAGTTCATTGATCTTAACCTTAGGCTTCGAATTTTGAACATTTTTTTTTTGCTTCCTTCTGTACATGGGAGGTTAGCAAAGCTAATTTCTGGCTTAGGTTACTAATCTGTTGTTGAATTGTGGTTTCTTCTTCTAAAGGTTCTTCCTCCTCGTATTGTGGAGGTTCTTCACCCGTCCCATGTTTTGTCTTGTTTCTACGTGGCACTTTGATAAATGGTATTCTATGCCCCACCACTTTATCATTCCCTACGTTAGAGGTAGAAGCATGTCCATGTGTCAAAATATCCTCCATATTGATAAGGGGGCGTTCTTCCTCAGTATCGTTATTCACAGGTGGGATTGTTTCATTTTCAGTGGGCAATTTGGCCCCTAATTCTATGACCCATGCAAGCACTCTATCTTTATTTCTGAAAAGAAACTCATCTAATAAAGTAGGGTCAAAATCAAATTTTGCGTGTGGGGATTCTAATTCATTTCCACTATGATCGACCATATCTTCTATCTCTTTTTCCGTAGAAAACAAAGGTCCTAGATCATGTCCAATGAAGGGGTTTGACCCTTGTCTGTTAGAGGCTTCCCAAGCTTGTGCTTGTTGTTCCTTGTATGTCTGTTTCTTGAGTCCTAATCATGTTTTAGGAGCCATGTTTTTGTGATAGTTTCACTAGGGTAAGTTGTAAATGTGTTCAAAACTTTGTGACCACACCTAAGTGAAATGCAAGATGTATTGTCAAGAATATGAATGAATAACAATGTGAGAATACCAATGTGATAGAGTGATAAATCACCAGTGACAAAAATGTTTGGTATCTAAACCTGTCAAATGAAGTACCTTCTAGACTACATTTCAAAAAGTAGTTTCACGTCGCAAGATAATTAACAAGATGTTCTTACTTATGCTAAGTTCACGAAAAATGAACAAAACGTAAGTAAATACAAAAATTCAATGTGACCTCCTAACAAGATATACTAGGAGCGAGCTTAAACTCGATTAAGACCTATATCTCAAAAAGTGCCAATTACAATTTGTGAATGACACAACAATATCACCAAGATATGTTAACCAAACTTTGCGAGAAATTAAGGTATTGATATCAAGAGTGTTATTGATATAACACGCACAAATGGTAACACCCTAACACTCTTCAAAATCAAGGTAATAATAGAATCAAACTAAATAGCTCAAAGTATAGCTAGGAATAGTTAAAAATGTGTGTAGCGTAACCTTACAATATAGATATTTATGTCGAGTTTACAAGAAACAAGACGTAAATATCAAAATTGTAGTGATACGATACAAACAAGCTAACCCTTCTAAGGAAGTTCAAGATGATGAACCACGCCTAACTACAATGACGATCTTGACATGGGTATCAAGATCACAATGGTCACCAATGATATGAATACGTCTCCACACACTTTAGACGTTTAACTTACCCAGCCGCAAACATGGATGGGCATAAACAGACAAAAAAGTGGCAGAAAGAATTGATTGGTAACACAAAGGTAGTCACTCTCCTTCTGATCAACAAAGTGTCAAAAGAATGTGAAGGAAGTAAATAAAAAAAAGGATGAAAAATGTTGGCTTCACTTCGGAAGAATTTCACCTCGCCCTAAGGCAAGTAAAAACTAAGTGAAAGTAACGTGTCACACATTTCGCAATAAAAATATGGTTCACAACTCAACACTATTTTAGAATGGTCAAAGTGGGCTCCTGGCCAAAGTATATTTTCCTAGGTGGTTCTCTCATCCTAGGTGTTACAAAGATTATCCACGAGTGGGATGATTTACCCAAATAGTCCCGACTATCTTGGGAGTATCTCGACTTTTCCCCCTTCAAGCACAATGGGCATTAAATGCATCCATCGTGTACCTAAAAGGGTTGCATAGGGACAACTTGTAACTCTATCTCACAAAGGAATCACTAGTCAGATAGGTAGTGCAGAGCACTTCCTGTTTTATCCACAAGGTTCCCTCTTGCGTGGACTACTTTGGGGTTCCTAGAACCACCCCATTGTTGTAGCTTAAGGTGTTATGCCAAAGGGGTTATGTTCCAGTTGAGCGGAGAGGGACGTACCCTTTTTTGAAACCTACAATACAGTGTTTTGAATATGTTGTTCGTTTTATCTTTTTTAATTAGGTTTGGTTTTCTCGAACGCCATTTGGTAACCTGTATAACAATTGTATTAGTAGTTTTTGACTTTTGTTTTTTATTCCTCTGTTCTTTGACAAACGATGGCGTTTTGGTCCTGTATGATGATTTTTAGTAGTTTTCCATAAAAAGAGAAGGCACCATTTATGATTCTCCAGATCGTCCAAGGATGCAAGAGAAGATCATACGTGATGTCTTCAAAATCCAAAAAAAGATATCAAATGAAAAAAAAAAACACTTTAATTCAACTATGCCAAGTTAACCAATTCCAACTCAAATATTCCTAACAACCTCAAAGCATCAAAATGACTTTAAGAATCATTTATGATTCCCAAGATGACCCTAAGGGATGTGAGGGAAGAGCATACGTGATCTTATTCCTATAAGTAAACAATGCAAAAATCCATCTAATCAAGTACAAACATGTAAAAACATACCTGCAAAGACAAGTATATGATTAGATAAAACCTACAAGAATGTTATAACCTCAACACATTAATTTCAAAAATACGAAAGGACACTTGTGCCCCTTTTTTAGCATCTATGCACATGGGTTAGGGAATATGCGCCACTCTATGATTTTTCGAATTACAGTGCACCTACACCATCTTGAGAGGTTTGTGTGCACCATGAAAATAATATATGTGCCACTCTACGTGTGTTTTTTCTTACCATGCACCTGTGCACCACCAAAGAGGCATGTGTATGCCAAAAAAACAATGTATGCATCACCTTCGAGAAAAATAGATAGGAAATCAGACAGAATGAATGTGCTACTGGGAAAACATGTGCACCACCGGAAAATCATGTACACTACCGGAGAAAACATGTGCGCCACCAATTTATAAAATACTCTCAGATTCCAACACAATGTTTGCGTCACCAAAAATGTGTCTACACCACTAAAACAATGTGTGCAATCTGGTTAGGGTGTACGCACCGATTTGACAAGTTTCAGAATGCAGTGAAGGTACAGTATGAAATGACGTCTGTGCCTAGGTTACTGCATCTGTGCTGCTAGTTAGCGTGGGTGTGCGTTGAGGTTAGCACGCATGTGCCAAGGTCAGTAAACAAAGAACCAGGTTTTTGACAGTGTAGCCCACGCCACTAGAGAGGAATGTGTGCCACAAAAATCATGCTTGCGCTCCTAAAATTGTAACCTATGCACTAGACCTGCAACCAAAATATGGAAAAAAACACAAGAAAACTCACAATATCTCAAATTTTGACAAGTTAGTTTAAGAATGGCAATAACCCAATAAAAATATGGCTATGAACAAGAAGTTACACATATCAAATTAGCAAAAATTCCAAGAAAATGGACATTAATTACTACCTGTGCATATCAGAATTTAGCAATAACAATGAAACTTAAACTAAAATTCCATGGGACTATTTGTCCCACCGGGTGTGCCAAATGTGTGCATGAATTGTACTTTTAAACTAATGCTAAATGTAAATGAGGCAAAAACTAACGACCTAAAAATAGTTCTACAATCTAGCAAAAATTAAGACAAAGCTACTAAGCACCATCAAGATAAAGAGCTTGAACAAGATCTAGATTCTAACATTCATCAATATACAAAACTTTGAAACTAATAATGTTAAGCATATAAATCCTCTATGCATGCTATTCAAAAAATATCTGACTGGACCTATGTAGGCTTTATGGCCAACAAAAATGCATGGACCTATTGGTAGCTCTAATGGGAACCTAGGAAAGAGGGCTTGTCAAAGTTGGGCTACAAGACCCTTTTGACACCTCCCATATGACCTAAGCAATGTAATAATAGGAAGCTTAGCTCTTCAACAATGGTGAGCTCTCAAGAAGACAAAATAGGCAAGCTCTTAGTCTATTTTGCTATATGCTTTGCATTTTCTCTCTCAAGAATTTTAGGTGTAGGTATAAAGTTAGAAGGAGGGATCCTTATATAGCCCAATGGATAAAGGAAACACTTCATCCCTTTGCATGTGGGATAAAGGTAAACAATGATTAGGAATGGATAAGGTTGCTTTATGAAAGGTAACCTAACTTTAGAAGGGTTTAATTTATGCTTAGCAAGTCATGGGAGTTGGGGGGATGTTTTAATTAATCAAAGGTGATTAACTAATAGGTAGATGTAAGCCTATAGAAGCTAATGAGAGGAATATTAATATGATTTAGGCTATTAGAAGGGGATTAAATAAATTAACTATTGAATTATTGGTTAAATGGAAGGGAAAGGTAATTAATTAATAATAATTAATTAGTCTAGGTAGAAGGTATAATTTATTAATGGAAGGTCATTAATCAAGGTGTTAGTTGGATAGGTGACTTAATCAATTAGCACATTGTAATTAATTAACGAAAATAAGAAGGAATATGAGCGTTTTTTTATGATAAGTCATCGATTTGCAAGAAAGGGGATAATTAGCGCAATTTAAGTATTTAAATTGCTTGGGCGTAATTATATGTGTCTACAGATAGTATTCTTTTAACTCACTGATCAAGAGAATTCTCAAGTTGGATCCCAGAGACGTCGTGGAGCCGAGGGTCATGAAGAAGCATCGAGAAGTAGTAGAGCTCAAAACTTTAGTACATTAGATGGATCGTCAAAATCACTGGCTTCAGAGGAGGGTCATTATTTAGTATTGATCTCGTTGCTGACAATTGCAGTCTGCTGACATTTGGAAACTTAGCACTGCACAAAGGGAGTGTGGAGGTTTCTGAAAGAATACTTAGCACCATGCAATAGAGACATTGAGGCATTAATTACTATGGGAGTCGTATCAACTCACCGGAGATGTTGCAGAGCCTAGACTTGGAGCCATACGGTATTCTGCAAAAGAAGATCAGATCTATTGCATAAGTCAAGATGTTGTCACTCAGTGTTCATGGAGAAGGTTCTTGTTCTTTAGGCTTATTGAGCCACAAATTCAAAGTATGTCATGTCTAGAAGACTGGTCAGGGGGATCCATAGGGTGTCGTAATAGCGTCTGGAAGACTGATCGGGGAGCCATATGGCATTTTACCATGAAGATGAATACTAGATTGAATCTGATAAAGGTTCTCATTCCATTTTGTATTTAGTATTGTCTTTCTTGGATTGTAATTTTGTATTAGAATTGAAGTCGTTAAAGTGAATAATAAATCAGGTTTTATTAATGAACCAGGAAATGTAGGCATTCTGGAACTCCGTTATCAACATGTGTGTAGTGTTTTTTGATTCTCGCATTTCTTAAAGTTTATTTTTATGGGGTAAGTTCGGAAAAGTAATTTAAAGCCCATAGGGGTCCGTGGTGGAGAAAAAAAATTCGGTCAATTTTCAGATCAAACAAAGCCACATCTTTAAAGAGGGAGGGTCACCAATATTGTGCCCTTAAGATTTTATGGGTAGTAACTCTTGCAGAAAAATGGCCACCACACAACCCTCTACAAAACTCAAATAATTATCTTGTGGGTTTCTTTCTCTGCGATACATCTCAACAAAATTCCTTCTAAGCTTTTCCAAGCCAACCCATGATTAGTTAGAATGTATTTTTGGGAAACCAATTTGAACTTCCTCCTCTGATTCTTGTCTAGGTGAGAAGGAAAATTTGATTTCTGTAAGTAGTAGACTATGTCTCTGTACCAAGATGAGATACCTATTTTCTCATGAGGGTGTTTTTTCATCCTCATCAACATTTTGTATCTCAACTATCTATAAATTTCTTTCTGCCGTTAGCATAGCCAGGCCCAAACCTATAACCAGTTTGAGAGTTTGAATTTCCATATCATATTTTTAAAGCTTATTTACCCACCTACATTTCTTTCTTGACATCTCCATATGAGACATGATATCTTTCACCATTGTATGAGGTACATAGGATATGATCTTAGAACTCAGAATATAGGGTTTGAATATTTTAGTAGCTTTCACCAAGGAAAAAGCTTGTTTCTCCATAATAGAATATTTCAACTCAGACCCATATAAGGATTTACTAAAGAAGGCAATGGGTTTCTCATACCCTTCTTCATATTTCTGCAATAGGAAAAAAGAAATTTTGTTCTCAGAGGAAAAGGAAAACATCTAAAACTCCTTTCTACAATCAGGGATGGTTAATATATGGGAAGTCTTGAATTCCTCCTTTATTCCTTCAAAATCTTGGATAACCCATTCTTCACATTTGATAACTTGATCTTTCTTTAAAAATACTTGTGATGGGGGAAACTAATTTCAACAAAGTTAGGGATAAACCTTCTTATAAAATTAATATTTCCAAAGAAGGATTGGATGCCTTTCTTTGACATGGGGATGGGGATTTTATCAATGGATTCCACCATTTCAAGGTCTATCATAACTCCCTCATGTGATAATATGTTTCCTAACAACTTTTCCTTTTGTAACCCAAAGTGACATTTCTTTGGATTCAATGAAATCCCATATTATCTACATCTGATTAAGATTTGTTCAAGGTGTTCTAAATGATCACCCATTTTTATAGAGAAGATAATTATATCATCTCAATAAAATGTAATGAAATCATTAATGAATCCCGAGAAAACCACATACATGGCTCTTTGAAAATTTAATCTTGCATTTATTAATCCAAAAGGCATCATGACATAAACATATGTGCCCCAAGGGGTGGTGAAGAGGTTTTATATTGTTGTGATTTTTTCACCACTACCTGATTGTAACCTGAGAATCCATCCAATGTATACAATAAATTAGATCCAGTCACCTTCTAAAGAATATTGTCCATGGTAGGCAGTGGGTAGTCATATTTGAGTGATGCTCTATTTAAATTTCTGAAATCCACACAAATTCTAATATCCCCATTTTTTTCTAAATGGCATCAGGTTTACTACACATGATGAGTATTTAGTGGGTTATATTTTCCCACCATCTTTCAATTTAGTCAACTATTCTTACATATTATTAGCAAGGATAGGGTTAATAGGTATTTTCTTCTGCCTAAATGGCTTAGTATGAGGTTCAAAAGTTATTTCATGTTGGAACAAATCCTCCCTATAAGATTTTAGCTCAGAATAGGACCATGTAAGACAATCTTGATATTTCATAAATATTTTGGTATAGGTATACTTTTCTTTTCCATTCATGTTGCTACCTAGCTAAACCTTTCTTGGATTATGTGAAGTTCCCAAGTTTCATTCCACAACATCTCTAGGTACATGGAGAGGTCTGGTCATAACTTTGTCCGCACTGTCAAAATTAGACTCAAGGATAACAAGTCCCCTAGGGATGTTGTTTATTTTCAAATGAATTATATCCTTCGCAAAGATTCTTTCCTTTACTTCACTCAACACCACCATAGGTTTGAGGTCAATGGGTTTATTAGTGAACTCAACTTTGTAATTCAAAAACCTATGGATTTGAGCATCATATTCAAATACTTTCCAGTGTTGAATGTTGTCAATGACTGAGGGCCTAACCAACACTTCTAATTAAAAATTACAATATGGAGACATATCTTCATTTTCATATTGAGAATATAGGACAACCAACTTGTTAGTTTCTACATTTTGATTCCTATCATGGTATAGGAGATTAAAAGAATCAAACAATTCAATGCGATCCCACACCACATGCTTATATTGTCTCAACCTCTAGTTCTTTATGGCATAATTTTTTATAACTTGCTTCACCACTAACTCAGAATCACCTTTGAAAATGAGACTATTAATTCCATTCCTCCAAGAAAATATCAAACCAAGAATTAGTGCTTCATACTCAACTATATTTTTTGTGCACTCAAATTTCAATTTGAAGAAGAAATTGAAAGAACCATGGTTTAGAGAATTCAATACTACTCCAGCCCCGTTTCCAAAACTATATCATGCTCCATCAAAATTTTATGTCCATGGAACACTAATGTCTTAAATTTTTGCATTCATATTTATATACTGATCTTTAAAATCAGCACAACCTAAAAAATTACCCAAGTTTGTATCAACAAACAATACTTCATAAAAAGCATTTAAGGGGTATTCTATGAAGTGCATCTTCTTTTATTCTTTGTGTATCTTGAATATTTTCCATTCGATGGTATGGAAGAAAAATACATATCCATCTGAACACAGACCCCTATACTGGTGTTTCACACAGAATGTTTCCATTCCAGAATAGAGTTATTTCTATCTTTTCATTATCTTGAGAAACAGATAAAGGTTAGGGCTAGGAGGAATACCTGTTGAGTGTTGGGAGGGTGTGCGTGTACCGTAGAGAGATCAGATCAATTGTGAAGCACTCATTTTTGTTTGGGAAGGACTACCTACAAGTAAGAATACAAGACCACCAGATCTTAATTAGAAAATAGGTGAGTGAACTTCCTTAGGCCCAGGAAATATTAGACATCCTTTCAAAGGTGGTCAGTTCCCCATTTGATATGAATTAAAGTAAAATGATAACAAAGAACTACAAGATAATACTTACTGGTTCTTGATGAAGATACATGTCCAAGGAATGTGGTGGTGACAGTAAGGCTTAGTTGGGATGATATGGTATTAGAAACCAAGCTGATGAAGCTATCCTCAGTATTTTCCAATGTTTTAATTAGGGTGACAGTGATCCAGTTGCTCAGTTGCAGTCTTCGGCTCGATGCTCTTTTCTGCAATCTCTTCTACTTGTTTCACTTCTCTTTCCTACCCAAATGAATTCCGGATCCTTTGTTTTTGGCTAAGGAAGGTCATTTACAAGGAACCAATGGTGGTCGAGTAGGGACCGATGTCAGTTAGGTCAAAGTTGGCTATTTTTAGAAAAATAGCCAAATTTCCCTCCTTTTCTCCCGAGGGATCAGTTGTGGGCTTGGTCAACTTATTATTAGGTTTGTTTTGATTGTGGGTGAGGGGTGATGAGTCATGGGTGTGAGTCTAGACCAAGTCATAGGTCTTAATTAGGTTGGTTTAGGGTTAGGGCTAGGTCATGATGAGGTGGCAAGGTGAGGTGGCAGGGGTGGAGATGTGGATTTATTAATTATATGGTAATTAATAAATAATTAAGTGTGTAAGGTTTAGGTGGTGAGGTATGGTTAGGTTGTGAGATGATATGCAGTGTACAGGGTGCATCATAAGACCCAAATTTGGTGTCTACATTTTCCCCTTGTTGTCATTTAGCTTGTCGTGTAAAGCTGCACTGACAATAATAAGAAGTGGTTGCCCTAGTTAAGGGTATAGGTAATCCCCCTCAAATCTATCACAGATTGAGGAGACGTGAAATCAGGGATAGGGTTGATAAAGGGTGAATGGTGTTGAGACGATGGTAAGATGGTGGGGTAAGTTCAAGAAAGTAGATGCACGTTGAAATGCAGTAGTACAACTAGGGTACACGATGTGAAGAGAAAACAAGCAATTCATAGGAAAAGGTCGATAGTTTATCCAAACAAGCGTGATATAATCCTGGTATCCAAGGCATAGGAAGTAGCTCCAGGGGATATAATGGGTAAGGTACTAGAAACATTTAGGAATGTTTGAACAGTACCAAATGGTTTGTTTGGTTGAGATAAATAGACACGGTCTTGGTCTAGGCTATGCTAATCAACTGATCAATTCAAGTATCCTAGTTATGCTAAAACACGAACAGGTGAGCTCGATGGAACAAACAGCTACATGATAGAATCGTAAATTATGGGTCTTGGTCGAGGGTACTTAATTAGTGCTGCCTTGGGTCAGGTCCAATTGGCTGGTTGCGGCCTTTGGTTAGGCCGATTGGTGGGTTGCGGCCTTGGGTTGGGCTGATTGGTGGGTGATGGCCTTGGGTCAGGCCGATTGGTTGGTTGCGGCCTTGGGTTGGGCGGATTAGTGGGTTGTGGCCTTAGGTTGGGCCGATTGGTGGGTGGTGGCCTTGGGTCAGGCCGATTGGGTGGTTGCAGCCTTAGGTCAGGCTGATTGGTTGGTTGCGGCCTTGGGTCGGGCCGATTGGTTGGGTGCGGCCTTGGGTCAGACCGATTGGTTGGGTGTGGCCTTGGGTCGGGGCCGATTGGTTGGTTGTGGCCTTGGGTCGGGCCGATGAATTCAAAATAAGGCTATTTAGCAAAGCCGGGGGGTAGGTGAGGTGGTGAAAAATGGAGATTGGTGGATAAGGGTGGGAATTAGGTTAAGTAAGTAGGTAACTGATATCGGTTATGTGTGACCGATATCGGTCACAAGACCGATACTGGTCTTCTAGGGCGCGCCATAACCGGCATCGGTTATATGTCAAAACCTATAAGAAGAAAAATACGACATGTCATTTTCACTTTGTGAATTTGAGTGCCCATTTTTATCTTATTCTGAGGTGTGAATTAGTTGGGTTGAAATTTTGGGCTGAATTGGCACTAGTTGAGTGGGGGAGTAAGTTATTGGTAGGCCCCAGAGATCAGGAGACAGAATTTGATTGGTTGAGGACCCTGCTGAGGAGATTTGGAGCCATGGCACAGCCTGGAGGAGTCAGGAGGTGCTAGAGGAGCTGGACCACTGCCACCTATCCCACCACGACGACGTGTAGTCATACCCGTAGGCTCTGAATCCATTTTTGAGTGAAGTTGAAGCATTTAGATAGGATGTGGGTTTTGGGGTAGGAATCCAAAATTTAATAAAATAATGGATAAATGAAGGTAAATCGTAAAATGGAGCTGGTAGGTATGTTAGGTAGGCCAAAATAATAGGGGGGGTCAAGTTTTTAGGTAATTCTTGTGGGTAGATGGGTAAAAATAGGAAAAAAGGGGGTTTGGGGGCCGTTGTTGGTCCGGCCCCGAAATCCCACAATGATCGATGTCGATCACTAGGCAACCGGCATCGGTCACAGAATAATTATATAGATTACTATGTTATAGACCAGTGCACCAGTCATATGTCGACTCGACATTGGTACATACAATGTGGTTGGGGACCGATGGCGATCGAGGGTGACCGGTACCGGTCACCATGGGTAGAAGTTAGGGTTGTGAAATTTGTGGTGTTCATTTGTTGTAGGTGGGTAGGATAGAGTTTTTTTTTTTTTTTCGGGGGGGTGAAGGGGGAGAAGGTAGAGTTACTGGTAAAGGTTATTGGGGTGGGGGGTAATTGAGTGGTTGGGGGCCGGTTCGGGTAGGATAGATTAAGTGTTGTGTATGAAGTAGGAGGTGTTAAATTGGTTGGGGTATGGTTAGAGGAATAAAGCGAGAGTAGAGTGGGGCAGTTGGTAGGGTGTGAGATAGGTAAAGGGGATATTGTAGATGTATAGGGTAAGATAGGTGGGTGTAGATGTGTGTATAGATTCGGGTTATGGTTGGGTGGGTGAGTGGGTATAGAGGGTTAAGGTAGTTGTTTGGTAAAGGGTAGGCCTGATGGAGTGAGTTGTTTTTGCAGGCACGCCAGCAGCTGACGATGCGGGATCGGATGCCACCTCTACTGGGGTAGATGCGGCCACATGTGACTGCAGCACAGTGGGTAGTCATGCAGGAGGTTGGACTCGGTGGAGTCCAAAGATATAGGGTTGTGGATAGGGACCACAGCTTGATGGTTGCCCTCATCGAGAGATGGGATCCGGCAACCAATGTCTTCCATCTCCCTACTGGAGAGATGACGGTCACACTAGAGGATGTGTATCGCATCCTGAGACTACCGATCATAGGTGAGGCGGTGTTCCAGGTGGATGTGAGACAGTGATGGACAACATCTTACAGGTATTCAGGGATGCAGCCCCATTGATTACATATCATAGTGCGAGCATCTGCTACGGTGATATGTATCGCGTGCACAGACAGGAGACACGGCTTGTTCATGCTGATGATGATTGGTATCACCTACTTCACCCTTCCTGGACTCAGAGGGAGGTCGCTTCCCATGGGATTTGATGGGAGTATTGCATGAGATGGTGGAGGAGCACACCTACTATGCATGGGCACCGGTGTATCTGGTGCAGCTATACAGAGAGCTCTGGGGCTATCGCCGTATGAGGCGATTTCGGGATATGCTTGACATTCTTGTTACATTGCTGGGCCTACGAGCACATTGTGTGTTTTACGACCTAGTAGGGTTACCCTAGTAGCCAGGGCCATAGGTAGTATATAGGTATGGGTTCCAGAGGTGGTTGGGGGTCGTGGGCCAGCCACGAGCAGTGATTGCAGGGTGAGATGTCACGTATTACAGGCATATGTTAGAGGGCCTGATGGCACTTGATATTATATGGAGGCCATACAGAGGCCATCATCCCCAAGGAGGAGCCCGAGCGCAGCTACGATGGATCCAGTATATCTTCTGGATAGCTGGATGGAGACCCGGGGAGTATGAGCGGATTCCCCTAGAGAGGGTACGACTGACAGTTGGGCCTACGACAGAGATGAGCCACCTCCCTTCCCACAGTATCAGAGGGAGGATGTAGAGGCACCACTGCCTACTACCGCAGCCATTTGACCCAGTCTGGGTCGCAGAGAGACCGGCGGATGATACGGTGGATGATGCCGGTGTTACAGGTTCATTTTTGGTTTGGTGGGCAGGGTAGAGGGCAGTCATGAGAGCACAGCCCGCACAGCCAGATTTGGCGGCTGTTATAGCGGAGAGGGATCATCTCTTGGGCCAGGTGTAGTTATTACAGGGGCAGCTTGCTGCTGCACAGGCACAGATTGGGGTGCTACAGGGGCAGTTAGCCCAAGCACAGGTACAGGCAGGTACAGCCATCAGGCATAGGCACAGGCACAGGCACAGGCACAGGCACAGGCATAGGCACAGGCCAACCATAGGCACCGGCACAGGCATAGGCACTAGCCATAGGCACCAGGCACAGGTACAGGCACCGCCTCAGGCACAGGGTGTACAGGCAGGTCAGGGGCCACTTCTATTAGGAGCCAGGGGACCAGCCCCACCAGCCATGGTGGCATGGGCTTGATATATGGAGGCGAGAGCGGAGGCCCGATATTATCAGGACGTGCTAGATGGTACCGGTGCCGACTATCAGCCATATGTGGCTCACAGGGCGGAGACATCCCGGAGTCACAGGTCACAGGGGGCCGCAGCCACAGCCGGTGGGTCAGTGACGGGTAGGAGGCGAGATCCGGCACAGGGGCCAGCTGAGAGACGAGCCGAGGGAGGGGGAGAGAGCTGAGTCACCCCAGGAGTAGAGATGGGTTATATAGAGGATTTGTTGATAGAGACACCGGTCTGCGAACCGAGTGTGTATATAGAGGCCTGCGTGCCCACATAGGATTTATTTATTCATTTTTGTTGTATATACCGGCCTGCGAGCCGAGTACATTTTGTATAGTTGATACCGGCCTGCGAGCCGAGTATATTTTTGACATGAGAGACCGGCCTGCGAGCCGAGTCGAGATTTTGACAGAGACAGCGGCCTGCATGCCGACTTTGTATTTTTAGATCACAGAGGCCCCATGCAGGGCAATTTGTATATTTTGACATTGATTTGATGATGATATATAGATGAGTTTGCTCCACATGGTGTGTAATTTTTTTTGATTTGATGCATGTATTAGAATGTTTCATGTGTTTTGTCGATGGTATTGAAATTTGATGTATATATAGATGATGTTGATGAAGTTTTGCATATGTGTTGATGGTATTATGATGATAGATATTGATAACTATGTCGTTATGCAAGGAAAAGAGGCGGGCGCACCACCAAAAATTTGCAAAAAACAAAGAAATGGCCTAGGATAACCAAAGGGAGAGAGGTGACCGATATCGGTTAGGTAACTGATGTCGGTAGTCATTCAACCGATACCGGTTAGGTAACCGATATCGGTTATGCTAAAACGAGCTTTTCTAAAAATAGAAAAGCTTGGGAGGCAACTTAAGTTCTTATTTTTAGAGTCATGCAACAAGTTAAATATGAGAATGCGACGCTGTTGACGGCTTATACAGGTAATTGCATGGGAGAATTGAGTGATAAGGAGGAAAGAGACAGGTAAAGTAATCGTGGGCTTAGATTAAGAAGGCAGAAAGGCAAGTTATATTGAAGAGGGTGGTGAACATGGCTGAACAAGGAGAAGCATCCAGCGGGCAGAGAAGAGAGGGAAGACAGGTTCCACCTCAAGCTGCTGCATCCCAAGAGGTATAAGTTTTGGTTGGAATTCAATTCTTGCATGTTTATGAATAGGATGAGAGAAGGTAAGTGGGTAGAGATGAAAAAGAAAAGGTGATAGGCAAGGGTTTGGGATGGGGTGAGTGTTATGGGGTAGGTAATCAGGGGTTTTGGGTATGTTTGTAGGTACAGAGAGGGGTAAACGAGTGAATAATTATCGTAGGTGGTGTTTTTAAGCAGGGTGTATAGAATTGACAGTGACCGATATCGTTTAGAGATAACCAGTATCGGTTAGGTAACCGGTATCGGTTATCTATAACCGATATCGGTTACTGTGTAAAATTCCAGAATGTGATAAAAAACACCTGGGGATTTTATTTATTGATTTGTTGTTTGTTGATTTGATGTATGCAGGCAGAGGCAGGGTTGAGGATGAATGATAGGGTGCCAGCTTTGTTGTCATGGGTCTGAGCGGATGTAACACCAGCTGAGTGGGCATTGATAAACCATGTGGGGTTAAGTGGAATCCGCTATTATTCACGAATCACACGCAATCATGCTATGTTGCAGGCGTTGATTGAGAGATGGAATCCAGAAAAGAATACCTTCTATCTGCCAACAGGGGAGATGACAGTGACGTTAGAAGATGTGTTCCGAATTTTGAGACTCCCAATTACAGGAAGACCAGTGTATCAGGCAGGGCCTAACGCGGCGTGGGGAGTGATAACAGTAGTATTTGGTCCAGCTGCATGAGATTTGACACAACGAGGTTTGACATTCACTTATGGTATAATGTTTGCAGCACACCCTGAGGCAACAAGGTTGGCAGTGGTATTAATGATAGCGGTGGGGTATTATGCATTACCGAGGGTAGATGGGGGAAGATTTCCAAAATCATTGATGTGTATTATTTGGGAAATGATAGAAAGGAGCGTGACTTTTGCATGGGCACCCGCATATCTGGCGGAGCTATACAGGGGTTTATGGGCCTGCAGGTGAAATCACAGGACTACACTGGATTGTGCATACTTATTACATTTTTGGGCCTATGAGCACATTGTGTGTGTGCGACCAATAGGCCGACCAATCCAGGGAAGAGAGATAGGAGTGCAGAGGTTGGGATTCAGATGATGGGTCCAGACAGAGCAAGAGGTGAGATCCGAGGCCGTGACAGATGACGTCGAGTATTATAGGTAGATGTGGGAGATGGTGACGATTGCGGATATCTATTGGAGGCCTTACGGGAACTATATGGTGATGGAGAACATAGCTGAGGATTTGAGGGGTGTAGAGTGATTGAGGTGGATCGCGGGACACAGGCCAGGTGAGTACGAGAGGATTCCTCTAGATCACGTGCGGCGACAATTTGGATTTGTTCAGGATATACCCATGGCTTATAGACCATACATGAGGATTGATGCCGAGGCAGCATTCTCACCTCCCCGGCCGACACCTCCAGAAGGACCAGAAGAGACAGCAGCCGATCGTAGGGTAATGGATGCAGGAGTGACAGAGGCTTATAGATTATGGTGGGTAGCAGAGCTGCGAGGTACACGTGAGAGGGCCGATCATCCTGACATAGCTGTGATTACAGTGGAGAGAGATCACCTGCAGGGTTTAGTTCACCAGCTTCAAATGCAGGTGAATGAGACAACGAGATTGTTAGCGGTTGCGCAGTCACGAGTGGAGAGACTAGAGGTGAGATTCCTCCATGCGAGAGGGCGTATTCATATGTTACAGGAGAGATTGGTGGATCAGTGGGAGGAACCAATAGTAGTGGCACCTTTGAGGATGGAGAGGCCAGGTGAGCAGCGTCGACGATCACAATCACCACCTGGTTCGGGATGAGGCGCAAGGGTCTAAGTGAATTTCATAGGGGTAGAAGAATAAATAAGGATGCCGACCTGCGCGTCGATGATAGAGAAGATGTATTTGTTTAACATCTAAATAAAACTGAATATGTATGTTGATTTGAGTTTACGATAATAATAAGAATGTTTGTGTTTTGAATGTTTTGAATTGATAAAAGACCAAGGTGAGTGTTATCAATATAAATATGCGAAATCATTTATATTTTAACAACACATGATAGGTTATGGTAGGGGATGGTCGAGCTAACCTTGGGAGACCCCATGTCTCCTAAGTGCTGCCTACATAGCCCATTGCACAAAGCAAGGAGGGGCCTCAGACCGATGTAGTTCTCCCTTAGGACCAGGGAGAGATGAATTTAGGACAATTTGGTTGTGTTTAGGCAATTTGTTGGTTGGTAAAATTTTTGATATTGGTAGGGTAATGTTGTTGGAGTTGGTAAGGTATAGGTGAAGCGAGGGTTAGCTTACCCAAGCATAAGGGAACCATGTCCTGATTAAGGTCAACATATAATCCCAGATTCGGGTAAAAGAGGCAAAAATGTCCCATAGTTGAAAAGAGCTAAACAAATCACGTATTATCATAGGATGAGCTTGAATCCCTAGGTACCTTGCATAGGCGAGAAGTCGATAGGTGAAAAGAGTTGTATAATCACAATATATCGGATATACGTCACGTCCCTTGAGTTTTGTTGTTTTGAAGAATGGTGAGGTGAGGTGGATGGTATAGCTGGGGCACAGAGAACTTGTTATAAGGTGATTATTCTGACGAAAGAGAACCAAACCTGAATAGACAAGTCCATGACTCAAAAGTGCTTTTGAATATTGCTTTTATTTTTCTGGATATAGACTGATCGATGCGGGAAGTCTATATGGGATATGCATTTTGTTGTTCTTGAGGTCTTCACGAAGCTGATCAATGCGAGAAGCTTCTGATAGAGGCTGACTTTGTATAGCTGTCCTTCAAGGGAGCAGTCTATTTATAGTAGCAGATGCGGCTTTTGTGTATAGTTGTCCTTCGAGGGAGCAGTCTATTTATAATAGCAGATGTGGCTTTGCACATAGCTGTCCTTCGAGGGAGCAGTCTATGTATAACTTAGAGGTCTAGATGTCTCGTTTGGCATGAAGCATCTAGTTTTACAGGAAGTTTGACTCAAGAATATCCCATAATTGTATAATTGAGAACGTGTTATTTTGATACTTTTAAGTCATGGACCAGACTAAAAAGGGGAAGGCATCTTTAAGAGGAGGTGATGATCAAACCACGTGAGGTTGATTCTACTTTGAGATGCATGACGAAACAAACTGTATGAGGTGGTAAATGAGCTCAAGGGACGAGCGCAAGGTAGATAAGAAGTGATGTAACACTAAATTCAATAGTAGAATGGTCGGAGATGCAAGGCATTAAGGGGTTCAGGCTCAGGTTTACCATTAAGTGAAGCTAAACGGTAAGTGCCTGATCCATAAGTGTGAGTGATAATGTAAGGCCCAATCCAATTAGGAGCAAATTTTCCACGTTTGCTCTTTTCTAGTTTGGTCACATGTTGATTCTCTTTGAGGACAAGATCACCAATCTGAAAGGTATGCTCATGAATTCACTTATCATAAGCACGCTTGATGCGCTTTTGATAGATTTGAAGGTGGTCAAGAGCTGTAAGACGACGCTCGTCAAGAAGCTCTAATTGGGCTAACCACTCTTGGCGGAAATCATCATTGGTGAGAATATCCTGGAGAGATATTCTTAGGGAGGGGATTTGTATTTCGAGAGGCAAGACAGCCTCGGTACCATATACCAAAGAGAATGGTGTGGCATTAGTGGAGGTACGAATGCTGGTACGATAAGCCCAAAGGGCAAAGGGGATGTGATCAGGCCAATTGTTTCCAGAATCGTTAACGACTTTCATGAGAATTTTGGTTAGGGTTTTGTTAGAAGATTCGGCTTGACCATTTTCTTGTGGATAGTAAGGTGATGAGAAGCTAAGTTTGATACCAAAGTTGTCACAAAGGTCTTGTAACAACTTATTTTTGAAATATTTTCCATTATCTGTTATCAGGCGATGAGGAACACCAAAACGACAGATAATGTGATGGTTGATGAACTCTACGATTTTTTATTTTTTGGTTGAAATGAGTGGAATGGCCTCCACCCATTTAGTGTAATATTCGGTTGCTGTGATTATCCAATGGTGACGTTGCGAAGAAGGTGGGTGAATCTCACCAATAAGGTCTAAACCCCATTGTGAGAAAGGCCAAAGATCTCGTGCGACCTGTAGCGGGTGGCTAGGAGTATGTTGAAGGTTGGCATGTTGTTGACACATAACACAACGCTTAACATATTCGTAGCAGTCGTTATTAAGAGTAGGCCAATAATATCCTAGGTGAAGGATCCGTTTGGCCATGGCGAGGCCACTAAAGTTCCCACCACAAAGTCCATCATGGACTTGTTGGATGGTATAGGTGACCTCCGCGCCGGTTAGACATCGAAGGAGGATGCCATCAAAGCCACGTTTATAGAGGAGTCCCCCCATGATGACATAACGAGAAACACTTTTAAGAAAAGCACGTTTACCGTTACTAGTAAGGTCAGGTGGGAGAACAGAGGTTGTAAGGTAGTCGTGAAATTGGTGATACCAGGTATCCTGCGAATTAGCAGATACATTATTTACCATACAAACATCCGGGACTGAGTAAGATGGGGCAAAGAGTTGTTGGACCAAGACAAATATGTCAGAGTCAGTTGGTGAGGTAGGAATTTGTGAGGCCAAGCAAGCCATAGTATCCACAAATTTATTAGTTGAGCGGGGAATGGTTTGGATAGAATAATGAGTAAATAAGGTCAAAAGTGAATCCACGTAATGTTTGTACTTTTGAAGTTCCTCATTTTTACATTGGTAGATGCCCATAACTTGATTGACTACCAATTGAGAGTCACCAAAAATGTTAATAGACTTTACACCTAAGTGTAACGCAACCTGGAGACCCAAAACAAGGGCCTCGTATTCCGCTATATTATTAGTGCAGGGGAAATCGAGCTGGAATGAAAGAGGCATAGGTTCAACATCAAGAGGAATGAGAACAACACCTGCCCCTCCACCGCGCTGGCATTTAGATCCATCGAAGAAGAGGGTCATTGGATACGACACATCACTGAGTGAAAGAGTTGCGATGAGTTCATCAGGGAAAGTAAAATTGGTAAATTGTTCCCCAGGTAAAGGGGCTTCCGCGAGTTGGTCTGTGATAGTTTGTCCTTTGACTGATTTTTGGTGTACAAACTCAAGGTCGAGGTCGGTGAGGAGCATAAGCCATCGGGTGATGCGTTGGTTTAGATGAGGTTTGGCGTACATATAATGGATGGGGTCAGCGTTGGTGATGAAAAAAGTTTTGTGATTCAGGAGGTAATGTCAGAGTTTGGTGGCCACGAATGATAGGGCTAGGCACAACTTTTCTACATGTGTATACCTAGTCTTGTAATCCACAAGAGTATGGCTTATGTAATAAACGGCTTGTTCTCGATGCTCGGAGTCACGATGTGTGAGCATGGCTCCTACAACATGGTCGGTGGCAGAAAGGTAAAGGTAGAAAGGGTGATCATCCTGAGGTGGGACAAGCATGGGTGGCTGCAAGAGATAGGCTTTAAGAGCCTCAAAGGCTTGGTGGCACTCTTCGCTCCATTGAAAGACAATGTCCTTTTTAAGGAGATGATGGAAAGGTTGACATCGATCTGAGAGTTGTGAGATGAAACGCCAGATAGATTGGAGTTTTCCCTGCAAACTACGTAATTGTTTGAGGTTAGTGGGTGGGGGCATTTCTAGGATAGCTTTGACTTTTGCCTGGATCAACCTCAATGCCACGCAAAGAGATGATAAAACCAAGGAGTTTTCCTGAAAGGACACCAAAGACACATTTCTTTGGTTGAAGATGAACACAGTATTGTAACAGGTGATCGAAAATAATGGTTAAAACATCGAGATGTTCACTGCGATGTTTAGATTTGCCAAGAAGATCATCGACATAATCCTCAAGGATAGTGTGCATAATGTCATGAAAAATGTAAGTCATAGCCCGCTGATAGGTCGCACCAGCATTCTTAAGGCCAAATGGCATGACACGATAGCAGAAGGTTCCCCAAGGAGTAATGAAGGTGGTTTTATGTTGATCGGCCGGGGCTACCAAAATTTGATTGTATCCCGAGAAGCCATCCATGAGAGAAAGCATCTCATGGCCTGCAGTGAGATCAACAAGTTGATCAATACTAGGTAGGGGGAAGTCATCCTTTGGGCAAGTGAGGTTAAGGTCCTGGAAATCCGTACATATCTGAAGTCCCCCCGTTGCTTTAGTGACAGGTACGATGTTAGAAATCCATTGAGGATAGTCAATAGGTAAGATGAAGGAAACAGAAAGGAGTCGTTGAAGCTCTTCTTTGACCAAGAGGGCAATGCGTGGATGCATTTTTCTCAGTTTCTGTTTAACTGGTTTGGAGTCGGGTTTCAGAGTAATGTTATGGATAGCAATGTCAGGATCGATTCCTGGCATGTCAGCGTAGGACCAAGCGAAAGCTTGGTTGCGGGCACGGAGGAAGGTAGTGAAGGTAGTTTGTTCTGATGCGTTAAGAGATTGTCCGATCTTCACAATGTGAGGATCATCCTCTGTGTGGATGTTGATTTCTATAGTCGACTCATTCAACATGGTTTGAGTTTTAGATGGTAAGGTGCGTTGAATATAAGAGTCGTCTGCGCCAAGGTAAGTGAGGATGGAGTCGTCATCCTGGCACTCAACAACATTAATTGAAGGCGAGTCTTCTTCGATCATGTCTGGATACAGAAGGGGAAGAGAAGATGGGTCTTCATTATCACGTTGATAAGTGAGAGGACCCAGGAAGATAGCATTTATGAAAAAAAAAAGTTAGGAGGGATAGATTCCGGGTCTATCGACTCTGTGGGTGAAGATGGAAAAATAGGTGATGATGGTTCAGAAGAGGTAATGTCATTGTCTTCCTGGATACAACTGACATGAGGTTTCTTTGGTGTAAGTGTTTCAGAAAATCCAAGACCACTACGATCTTTGTGTTTGCGTGTAGTCACGGGAATGATTGTATGTCGGCCTTGTTCATAAAGACCGAAACCAAAACCTTTCCAAGCACAACGAGTCAAGAAGGTGAGGGCGAAATGATGATTTGTTAGATATTGAAAATCAGATTGGAAGGGAACCACACCAAGGGGAGGTTCAGGGGTAACGGAGGATGCGTCGACACCCCCATACGTTAGGTTGGTGTGGCAATTAGGTGGTCCATAGGAGATCACCTCCCCCACACGACGGTCGTAGGTAGGATGTGCATGTAACTGTCCATACTCCTGTGGGGTATGGAAAGTGCTAATGTTATATAGGTGATACTCCCCCAGCGTAAGGTGTTGAAAAACATCTACCAAGGGATCTGAGGTTGGGATGTTGTCCGCGGGGAAGGAAGTGGTATTTGCGGTGGCGGTTTCATTGGTTGAAGGTGTAGGTGCGGCTAAGGTGGATGGTTGAGGTGTGGGTGAAGTAGATGGTTGGGTTGGATGAATGGGTGCCTTGACTGGTACAAGCACATCATTAGGGTGATATAACATATTACAGGTTTTGAAGGGGGGAGCATCAGCTTTTACGGTGTATGACTTCCCCTCATACTCAAATTTTATGCATCTATGTAAGGTGGAGGGAACGCATCCCATAGCCCGGATCCAAGGGTGGCCTAACAACATGTTGTATTGGAATTCTCCCTCAAGGACATAGAAGAGTTCGGGTAAGGTACATGGCCCTACATGAATGTTAAGGATCACGGTGCCTAAAGTAGAAGTAATAGCATCATTGAATGAACGCAACATGGTGGGGTTGGCACACATGTAGCTAGAAGGGATATTCATTTGTTGGAAGGCTTTGGAAGAGATGATGTTTAGGCTAGCACCCCCGTCAATCATAACATGACGTACTCGGATGTCCCAGACGTAAGCCGAGATGAAAAGAGCGGGGTCAGGATCTTCTGCACCAAAGATGACAATTTTGTCTTCAGAGAAACTGACAGCAGTGGCTTGCTGTACAGGGACAGAAGTGGTAGTATTGTTTGGTGAGAGAAGCAACGTGGTTGGGTGTTAAGATGGAGGCAACGGGCAAGGTTTCGTTAGGTAGGACCTCTATCCCTTGAAGGATTTCAATGAGAGCTTGTCGATGAGATTCAGAGGTTTGAATGAGATCATACAGTGTCATTTTTACAGGTGATTGGTGAAGCTGTTTGATCATGGTACGATGGGAAACTCCATCAGAGACGGGGTAGGTAGGTCCACGAATAACCACTTTAGGTGGTGGTGCGATCGGGATGGCGGATGGAGAAAGAGAGGCCGTAGGTGTGCTTTCTTTAGCTTTCCCATTGTTTTTCTACCCTCGAGTAGCAATACTAATCATGTTGATCTCATGAACATGAGAGGAGGAAGATGGCAGGGATAAGTCATTGTCTTCGAGAGGTGGGGTTGCAATAATGATAGATCTTGGTGAGGTGGGGACAGGTGGTATAGGAGAGGGGATTGAAGCTAAAGGTTTCTCCCTTCGTAAGTTGTCTTTCTTAACCTTTCTATCCGAGATAGGTGACTGACGAAGGATGGCTTTCAAAGCTTTGCATCCCTCCACATCATGTCCTAGTGTGCGGTGGTAAGCACAGATTTTAGACTCATCATAACCTATAGGTCGAGGTTTAGATGGATCATAGGGTCTGAGTGGGGGTAGGGAAATGGTCGCATTCTCCACCAACATATCAAGGATCTTGGCGTAAGATCCTTTGAGCGGGTCAAAGTCAGAGGAAGATGAGGCTATTGATTGGGTGGGTTTTGGTAATGGTTGGGTATGGTTGGTTCGTACGGGTGGTGGTTTAGACAAGGGGTTTTGATAATTGGATTTAACTAAATGTGGCTTCTTCGGTGCAGAAGTCATGTTTAGCTGGTTAGATGATGAGGCCACAGATGACGTGGTGGCAGGAAACAACCACGGGGAAAGAGGAGTGACAGAAAACAAATCCTTTGATGATGGAGTTTGTTTAGGGTTGGTAGGTGGACAGGATACTTGGGGTGACAGTGTTGATACACCCGTGGATCTCTGTATGGGTGCAGAAGGTGCAGGTCGTTTTAAAGAAAATGTAGGAGGTATGATGTATTGAGGCAAGGTGGAGGGGTGAGGTCCCAATATAGAAGGTAGGTGTGATGGTGAGGGTTTTAGTTGTGACAGAGGCATAGATTGGACTTGAGGAGATTGGGTCTGTCTCCTAGGTGGATGGACGGCTTTATTTTTGGATAAATCTAACCATTTAGGTGGGTGTGTTAGGCTGGGTATTGGTGAAGTCCCAAGCGTAGGGGAAGGTTTGGTTAGGTTAATAGAGGTGGATGAGGTATTCGGTAGAGATGAGGGGGGTGAAGATGAGGACATAGGCATTTTGAGCTTTTGTAAACACCTCGGGTATATGGTAGAGGTGTCTGGATCGGTCATCTGCATTTGAGTAGAGCATGGTGTACTCAAACGCTCCCATAGGACTCGTCTATCTTCTAAGGGATGACAATCTTCACGTGTGAAGAAGAAATTTTGTATGGAAGAGAGGTGGGTTGTGATTCCGGTCCACTGTGGGTGTGATACAGGGGGTAAATGAGGTGCTGTATCAATGGGTGTTAAGAGGTCAACCGGTCGCTGAAAAGATTTAGGCGATGAAGAACTAATAGGTAGGAAGGCATGTTTGAGGGGATCCATCATGATTAAGGAGTTTGGTGATGTCGGTTCGAGAGGTTTCTCTTCTAAGGATGACAGAAAAAGTGGCGAGCCTTCTTCTTTTATAGTAAGAGTGGCGGAAGGAAATGTTTGGGAAATAGATAAGTTAGATAACATCCGCTCACAGTCTTGCAGGGATGTGGTGTAAGAAGACTCATTCGTGAGAAGAGAACTCTGGGCGGTTAATTCCTTTATGGGTAAAGGAATGGCAAGGTTATCATCTTGTCTTGATGGTGGTGTAGGGGGTGCGGATCCCTGCGTTAGTGAAGAGGCCTGATTCAGAATTTCCTCGATAGAAGCTTTTGGTTGGGAGTTGAAAACTGCATGGATTTCATGAACACTCTTCTCCTCGGCTGAGGTGTCTTGATTTATGTTACTGTTAGATGCATGGTTTGGAAATGGTTTGTTGAAAATTTTTAAATTTCGATTAGCGGGGGCATTAGGATTATCGAGAGTTATATCCCCTGCATCAACCATTTCCTGCACTATGTTTTTCAACATCTTGCAGTTTTCGTGACTGTGTCCCTTCACGCGATGGAAGTTACAGAAGTCATTTTCTTTATACCAAGAAGGAATAGCATGGGTGGAATCAAACCCGGAGTGAGGTTTAACAGGAGGCAAGGTGATAGCTCCTGCTTTAAGCAATTTTTCTAAGATCACACCATAAGTTTCTCCCAAGGGAGTATAGTTGATGGGCTCGGCTTTATACTTATAGGTGGCTTTCGGCTGGGTATTAGACAGTGCTTGAGATTTGACCATCACAGCGTGTATGGCACCCTTTGATTTCGAAGCAGCCGATGTGTGAGAATTGGTGGTGTTGGGTTTGGTGGTAGAGTCTTGGGTTTGGAAATTTGAGCTTTTGTTGCGTAACCTCAATTTCTCTTCCTCTAAGGCTCGAATCTCTATTTCCGAGCCATAGTAAAGGCCTCATCAAAGGTGTGGAAAGTTTGAATTTGGAGGGTGGGAGAAATGTGTTTAGCACAGGCCCGCGTAAAGAGTTCGATGAGCTCGGCCTGAGGTAAGGCGTAAGTAAGTTGGTTGATGAGGCCCCGCCATCGTCCAACGAAATCTGCGATAGACTCGTCTTCAAATTGTCGGATGGCATAGAGGTCGGTAATGGATACTTTCTTGGCAATATTGATGGAGAAGTGATCCAAGAAAGATTGGGCTAACTGGTTAAAGGAGAAGATTGAATGCTGGGTTAAAGCACTGTACCACTCCAAGGCAGGTCCTGATAAGGACATGGGAAAGGTATGGAGTAGTAAGGCATCGTCATGAGCAATCAGATAGCAGGCATGTCTGAACGATCGCAAGTGTTGTTGAGGGTCCTCCTTACTATTAAAGCGAGTAAATTTCGGTAATTCCCATTGAGGAGGATATGTATGAAGGGGGACAGAAGGGTGAATAGGCTCCTGACAAACTTGCTCGTATGTCAGGGTGTTACGACTTCCTGAAACAGAAGCCTCAAGATTTTGCATCTTGTCCATCATCTGTTTGATTAAATCATTGGTTGGGTTAGATGATGGTGTTGTCGTTGTAAACAGAGGAGGATTGGTCCAAGAGCTGCTACTAGACAATGATGGGATTGAATGTTGATAAGATAATGGTGATGAATGTGTTGGGGCAGCCGAATAAGGGTGTCCTATATAAGAGGTTGAGGCCACCGGATGAATTTGTGGAAATGAAAAGGTGGGCGGAACTTGTGAGGGAAAGCTCGTGTGTATAGGTGGTAGAGAGAAAGTGATGAAAGAGGAAACCTATGAGAGAGATGAGGTAGGGGCAGTGGATGGTAGTGATATGTGGGGTCCCAGATTAACCAGAGGAAAACCAATCGGTGCAGTATGAACCACCGAAGCTACTGAGCTGGGAGACGGGGCTAAGGATGAAGATGGTGAGGTGGAGTTATTAGGTGGGGAAGGGGCTAAGTGAGCGGTGATACTAATAGGCATACCAATGAGGAGCTGACCGTCGGGTGCACGGTCAGGGGTATGAGACAAATAATATTGTACGGCGCTAGGATTAGCATCCAAAAATTTGGCAAATTCCTTATCTCCTACAGGGATCTTGGGAAAATTGCTGGTATCCGTAGGATTCCCCATAGGATGCGAAGGGGGTGACTCAGGCAAAGGCACGGAACAGGCATGTGAAACCATGGTTGCTGCTTGTTTCCGGGTGATAACAACCATGGAAAAGAGGACACAACAGGGATTTAATCAATCCGGAATGAAAATAGCAACAAAATGTTGGAATTGATAGGTTTCTGGTGTGTCAAGAACTGTTAAACACAGTAACCGATATCGGTCAGATAACCGATGTCGGTCAAAATGTAACCGGCGTCGGTCAGTTAACCGATGTCGGTAGTATGGGACCGGTGTCGGTCACTGTGAAAGCAAAGAGAGGATGTAAGAAGCTGCTGGTTTGGGGATAACAATGCTTAATATACCTACCAAACTATCTTGAAGTGATCACTGAAATAGTGTATGACAGAGAAACAGAACTAAAAACAAGCAAGATGCACAAGCAAATCAATAGACTAACCCTAGGATTAGTTTTAATCACTTTGGGCTTATGCCTTAGATGTCAGATGATGTCAATCCTAAACAAAAGACCTAAGGGAGATGTCAAGTTTGTTTTGGCTCATAAGGCTACCTCAATCGGGCAGAGGAATACCGCGGAAAAGGGGGGATGTTTGAGCTGTTGTGTTGATTATGATGTGATTTGGTATGTGTTGTGCAGTGAGAGTAAGATTAATTTCTCGTCAATACCGTGGATATCACCCCCACGTGTACGACCTGTTACTTAATCTACGTTCACTAGAATTAAAAACAGCAAGCAAGAATGTGATGCACGTGTTTTAAACCCAAATCGAAAATGATATTCGATGAAGCAAAGAAGATGACTTTCACTAAATGCAAAGATATGAAAGCAAGACAAATTCTTTTACCAAAATGACAAAATATTTTGTGAATATTTAGAAGAAAGAAACAACAAGTATGCTCCCTATATGAAAGCAAGCAAGAAAGAAAGAAACCCGAAATGGGTCCCACCGGGCGTGCCAAAATGTTTCACACAGAATGTTTCGTTCCGGAATAGAGTTTCTTCTATCCTTTCATTCTCTTGAGAAACAGATAAGGGTTAGGGCTAGGAGGAATACCTGTTGAATGTTGGGAAGGTGTGCGCATACCGTAGAGAGATCAGATCGATTGTGAAGAACTCCTTTTTGTCTAGGAAGGACTACCTGTAAGTAAGAATACAAGACCACCAAATCTTAATTAGACAATAGGTGAGGGAACTACCTTAGGCCCAGGAAATATTAGACTTCCTTTCGAAGGTGGTCAGTTCCCCATTTGATATGAATTAAAGGAAAATGATAACAAAGAACCACAAGATAATACTTACTGGTTCCTGATGAAGATACAGGTCCAAGGAATGTGGTGGTGATAGTAAGGCTTAGTTGGGATGATCCGGTATTGGAAAGCGAGCTGATGAAGCTATCCTCAGTCTTTTCCAATGCTTGAATGAGGGTGACAATGATCCAGTTGCTCAGTTGCAGTCTTCAGCTCGATGCTCTTCTCTGCAAACTCTTCTGCTTTTCTTCACTTGTCTCTTTCCTACCCAAATGAATTCCAGATCCTTTGTTTTTGGCTGGGGAAGGTCATTTACAGGGAACCGATGGCGTTACGTAACCGACGGCAGTCGAGTAGGGACCGATGTCGGTTAGGTCAAAGTTGGCTATTTTTAGTAAAATAGCCAACTTTCCCTCCTTTTCTCCCTGAGGGATCAGTTGTGGGCTTGGTCAAGTTATTATTAGGTTTGTTTTGATTGCGGGTGAGGGGTGATGAGTCATGGGTGTGAGTCTGGACCAAGTCATAGGTCTTAATTAGGTTGGTTTAGGGTTAGGGCTAGGTCATGATGAGGTGGCAGGGGTGGAGATGTGGATTTATTAATTATATGGTAATTAATAAATAATTAAGTGTGTAAGGTTTAGGTGGTGAGGTATGGTTAGGTTGCGAGGTGATATGCGGGGTACAGGGCGTCGTAAGACACAAATTTGGTGTCTACAATTGGATGCCAATTTTCTTGATAATAACATGCCCCATTTGGAAGGGCAGTCACCTATAACAACATTCATAGTCAGATGCTTACCAGTGTAACCAGAAAGTTGTACCACCAAACCTTTGACATACCCAACCAGAAGAACCTCCCTAGAATCCATGGAAAAAAACTTCCTAAAAGTAGTTGTTATCTTGATGTCCAATTCATTCATGGCTTCTAATTGCATGATATTACAAGAAGCCCCTAAATCAAACATTCAAATGTGGAGAATCCTTTCATTAACAATAGGAGTGGTAAAGAAAGGATCCACATCTAGTTGTGATTCAACAAGGGAAGTTTGATGCAGGAGTATATCTCTCTAAGGTTCTCATTTTAATGTGTTGGTCCAATTTTGGTATGTGAAGGTGTTTTAGGCGGTCTAGATATCATTTAAGTGTCATTAGAGGTAATTAGAACTCATGATATGTTGAGTTGTAGAAGCTAGATTTCAAAGTTCAAATAATTACTTCTTCTTCCAAAAGGGTATTTTCAAAATATTTGAATTAATGTGAGCCATCCTTGGCCTTCTAGTATGAGTATTGTAATATTAAGTATTAGGGGGGTCAATGATAAGGTAAATCATGTTGTGTAAGACTCCTAATAAGTGTGAAAAGGAGAAAAACATGTAATTGAAGGTTAAAAGTGTCTTATTCAAAGGTTTTAGAGTTCTTGACATATTGCTAGAATTTATTTAGGGTAGAAGTCAAACATATTCAGCTGAGTCTCACATTTTTGTAGTCAATTACAGAATTGGAGGAGGAAGAGGCTCGAGGAAGGATCCTGAGAATAAGAAGTTTGTAATGAAACATACTTATATGAAGTGCTCTATTTTTTGTAAGGTGTCACAATTTGATACTCCATGATACAAATGTGAGTGATTGTGTTGGAAATTTCTGATGAATCTATTTTTTGGAAGCTTCATAATGTTGGCAAACCATTTTTTTAATGTTCCTAATATGCATGTGTTGGTATTGCATTTGAACTTGCTTAAGGTTACTAGGAAATTTTGTAACAGTCTAGTTCTATCCTGACCAACTTGAAATTTGATCTTTGAAAAGGGAAACTGTGTCATTTTTGATGAAAACATGTCATTGTTAGTATTGTGATTGAATTCCTGTAGCCATTGATTCTTATAACTTGATGGTTTTGATAAACTTGTATTAACTGTGTTAACAGTATATTCAATCTTTTTTAAACATCTGGGTGTGAGTATTAATTCTAGATGTTGGGAGTAATGATAAATAATTTCACTAGAGAGTGTGCATGCCTTGGTAGGAATAGATAATATTGTGAATGATTATATTGTGGAAATTTACCTTATAACTAAGTATAGAACCCTATCGTAGGGTATTCTTAACACATATTGGTTGAAGCAATTGTGGTATGTGTGCATAAGGTAAGAATCATTGTCATCATAACAGGTATGAAGAGATAAATACAGATCTCCAGGGGAATATTTATATCTTGAAAACAATTTTATTAAGTTGTATAATCATTTGGAGGTTTACACAGTCTAGAAACCTTGTTGAGGGCAGATAAGGAAGTTTATAAGACTTATGTGAAATAGATGGATGTAAGGACTTCATTAAAAGTGCATTGTGTTTATACATGTTGAGATAGACCTGAGATGAATGTTGTAAGCTTTGAAACCAATTTTGTTTGATTTTTATGACTATTTTACCTTCATTTGGAACTATGTAACCCTTGAAGGGTTTGGAAGGGAAAAGAGAGTTTGGAGGTCTTGAATACTATTTCAAAGTTCAAGAATCTTGAGTAATAATCTTAAGATGTATTTAGATCATCTCATTGGATATGGAGAGTTAAGAGGATCCCTAAGGCGCCATTGTAGGTGACAGTCTTGATTTTTTCATGTAGGTGTTTTATAGAGGACTGTGAGAGAAGTAATTAGACATATGAACTAACAATTTGTCCTAAGTATTATATGATCACTTATAAACCTTGAATATCATTCAAAATGGACTAATAATTTCATATTGCACTCAATTGACCATGAAGATAGGTGTTAGTCATATTTACATCCTGTGACAATGGTTTTATGTGTTATGTGATAGTTAAACAGTGAAACAAAAGGTTATCTCTTAAATGTAAGAAGGGTTAAGTTTCTACTGGTAAGATCATAAGATTTTTTAGGCATATACAAACCTCTTGTAGAATATTTGGGTCATGGGCAAAATAATCCAGCATATTACAATGTTTCAAGCTTATAAGATAGTCGAGGACACCCTAGTTAGGGTCAAAATAAGTATAGAAGGTTGATGATATATATTAAGGAATTAGAAGATAAATTTGAAAAATAATTATCTTAGAAGATTGTAAACAAGGAATATTCAAATTTTGAGGCTAAAGGATTACCCACAAGCTTGATATGATTTTAAGTTTTCTCTCAAATGCAAGGAATCTATAGTCTTGATTCCTAGTTAATAACTGACAAGAGAATATTTAAAGGAATATTTACAAAGAAAGGTATATTGACAAGCTAAAAGAAGTTGAAACATAGTAATGGGTGTCTTATAAGGTGATTGGTTTTCTCAAATAGTATTCATATCAAAATTTATACCAAGATAACTACATTAGAAGGGATACTAGAAGAAGTGATAAGCTAAGATGGTGAGAGTGGAGAAAAGGGTCTTAGGAGAAGAGATGAGAAACAAAACTTTTCCCACATCCTTGGAAGCCAATATGGTACTTAAAATTGTCTTTGGTTAGTCTTAGAAGCTTGTAGTTTTTCCAAACTACCAACCTACCAAGTGCATTGCCTTAAGAAGCCAATAAAGATAGTTTGAGTGACAAAAGGGAAAATTAAAGGTTTTGATTAATTTGAACAATTTTCATTATTGAGATAACATGGTTTTGGGATAAGAAACATGTTGAAATGATTGCTTTATCCTATTTGAGTTTTTAATCCAAAATTGCATGTTTTGTGAAGGTTTATTGACTAGGAAAGTGAAGAGTATTTTTAAAAATTTTGACAAGTGTATTATATTTGATTGATTATAAATCAGTGGAATAGTTGTGTTTTTATGATGCTCTACATCAATTGGTATTAGAGCAAGATAATACGTTCTAGAAAAGAAATTTGTTGATTCTAACAAGAAGTTTTCAAATTTTCTTGAGAGTGTTGGCAGGAAAGAAGAAGAAGAGGAAGGGATCTAAGGTGGAAAATACTTGGAAAGAGAAGAGAAGAGTTTGAGAGAGAAGAAAAGAGGTTAAAAACACCAAAAGGCTAGGTAGGAATCCTAGGTGAGGTGTTGGAAGAAGAAAGGTGAAAAAAACTTGCTTGAGAAAGAGAGAGGAAAAGTGGGTTGAGAAGAAAAGGGAGAAAGAGAAGATGAAGAATTTATTGTTAGAAGAGAAGGAAAAAAATGAAAAGAAATATTTGGGCTATATCACACTGGTATTTTTGGGAAAGGGTGTATTGGGGGCAAGAGTGACTACTTTTTCTGATGGGATATTATCTTTTAGTTCTTGGGCTAAGAAAGAAGTACTTGAATTTGGAGAAATTACATGGCCTTGATCTCATATATTTATTTTAGGAGTGTCTTTTGGGATATTGGTCAATATAAGCATCCTAGCCCTGGAAGTTGGGATAGGTCCTTTGATTTGTTTGTTACACAAACTATATTCCTTCTCTTGGGAAACAACAACTTTTATTAATAACTTCCTATCCTCCTCTAATGGAATTTCACCATCATACTTTAAAATCATTAAGGATATTAAATATTCAAAATCAAGGCCAGGGAGTTTAAAAGATTGAGCCATATCAACATCAACATTTACTTCAGAGGTGATGGAAAATACCTGATTGGTGTAAGCCCAAAATGTTTCCATAGTTTTAACACAAAAGAGATCAGTAGAAGTTTCCCCTTATACATGATCCTTTTGACATTACAATATACATACATCACTAAAATCAGCTTCTTCATCTTCATCTTCAGCAGAATGATTGCAAGGAGCATGAGGCAAAAGAAATTTATCACATAAATAAAAAATGTGCTCTTCCTCCACCACAAAAATTCTTTCCATCAACAGATTTGGGAATGTCTTGATGTCCCTGAAGGCTTGATATTTATTTCATGAACCCATGGGACATTTTCCTCTGTCCTCTATTCGGTGATATCCTTTGAGATGGTTCCCAAATCTATTATGTCTGAGGGCTTGGTGTTGAGGATTTGGATTCAAACCCTTTTTTTCTATAGAAAGTTTGTATGAAATTTCCTTGACTCCTCCAGCTAAGGTTTTAACTACTTCTTCTAGATCCACAAAACTGCTTGCTTGAGGTTTTTCTAGATTGACCAAATTAACACCTTATCTCTTTGGAGGCTTCCATAGCTGCTTTGATGTTATTTTCTATCCAAATAGCCATAGAAAAGGATAGCCTTAAGGTATGAGGGGAATTATCCCTTAAATAGTAAGCTGTCTTTTTTCAAAAGATTCAAAGTATTTAATTACACAAGGTTCATCACTAGGCCTTATGTTATTTAGAAACCTAGTCAGAGTTTTATTGAACCTTGTATTAAAATTTTATACACACTCATTGGGGTTCTTCTTAATGTTCTCAAATTAAGATAATAGAAACCTAGGCATCAGTTCTATCACCATATTGTATTTTGAAAGCATTTTTCATTTCTCCCCAAGAGTCAATTGATCTTGTAGGTAATGAATTGTACCATTCTATGGATTCTTCTTCTAGTGTGTGTATAAACAACTTGACATAAACACCCTCAAACTCAACCTCATAATCATCCATGACATTCTGGAAAAATTTGAGATGTTGGTCCCCACTAATAACATTATTCCCCTGAAACCAAGACAACCTATTTTTGATTTCATTTGGTACCTCATTAGGATAGCCCACTCATACCATTGAAATTTATTGGTTGATATATAGTGACTACAAAAGGAGCTCTAGGAGGAGGGTGATCCATATTATCTGGTGGATGAATTTTTAAATGGAGGATTGAATCTATGGGGAATAGGATACCTTTGGGGTAAAGGGGTATGATATAAACAATGGAAGCCTTTAGGGGATTTAGTTTCACAGAAAACTCTATTCTCTTGGGTAAACAAGTGTGGAACCTGAGGGTGATCTCTATCAATATCAAGGACTTAACCCTGTCTGAATAAGGAATGCAAATGGCTTGAGGGCTACTTGTTTCAGAACTTTCAGATGTGCTAGAGTAATCCTCTATCAAAGGAGGATCAAACTTATGGGTTTGAACACCTTTATTTTCTGAAATTTGACCCTCTACAGGTTTCCAAACTTTACCTCCTTCTCAACTATGCACTTTCTAATTCTGGGAGTAATTTTCTTGTGGGGTCAAATCTGAAAAAGGACCTTTGTCCTTCCAATTTTGCAAAATGGAGAGTCAATCAACAAGGTATATAAGGTGGAAATAACATTGGTCTAACCTAGATTATTATTTCAAAGGTGGAGCTTCCACTAGAGCCTTGTACTCTAGAAATGTAGATTAAATCAACAATATTTTAAGGAAACCACTTCACAATCTCAACTTACTTCCAACTTTTTTATAGAAACAATTCACACATAATCTTGATTATATTTGGAAAACCACAAAAGTAGCACACAAATTAATCCTTACCTTGTAATACCTTAGCAAATTTCTTCAAATCCAGACTATCCTGAGCCTAATCCAGAGTAAAGAGTCCCTGGAAATGGTGCCAAGGAGCATGTATTGGCTCCAATTTTACACCCCCTTACGGGACCTAACAATAACTTCCTCAAGGTGAGGATGGACTTAGAGTATGATAAATGATTATGGGATATGTTGTTTGTATGGGGATGTATATGAAATTATCTTCTATACCAAGATTTTGGGATGATTGAGAGGCACATACAAAGGGGATGGCCTGATCCTACTACTTTTGGTCCTGCCTAAACCAAGGTGAGAGGACCCTTAATGTAACCTGAATGGAAGAATAAAATTCTACAATGTGTTCTTCTTGATTTGCAAATGATGGGTCAATCTGGGATGAGTATGGCCATGAAAAGAAATATCTACTCACAAGAGTTGTCACATGGAATATTGAATATACTCAGTGTCTCAGACACATGGTTACTAAAGACAGTGGAACTTGGTTCTTTGTGCATAAATTGATGGGAGTTAAGGTGTAATGCCATTTTTAAGGATTCCTAGATTAGAACACAAGTATGATAGATTAGATTTAATAGTTATAGTAGTAATGGTAGGATGGTGAGATAGGGTTATTTTATGGAAAAAGGAGGGAAAAAATGATAGTCAATTCTCTAAAACAATGTATCAGTAACTACCTAGGCAACATACTTATCTAGAAACATAGTGAAATGAAGATTAAGTAACAACTTCTAAGAAATATTCAGCATTCATTGATACCAAATCAATACAAATATCTCCAACACAATCTTCAGAACACTCAACACAAACGCTCATGCGAGAGTTCTAACAAAATCCTCATTTCTTTTACTTTCATACACCAAAAATACACTCTAAGGATGACAAAAATCACTCAACAAGATGGTTGTAATAAGGATTTTACAATCATATCAAATATTTCAGAGTAAGTGCTACAAGGAAATATTGATTTAATGACCAAAAATGAAACAACCAAGGATTGATCTAGTGTATTATATAAATGCAATGAAAACAGAGATTGCAACATAAGTTAGGATTCATTAATCTCTATTTATCATACATGATATACCAAAACACATACTGGAAATCATAGATAGACATATTTCATTTCAAATTATTCATTCCTTAACAAGGGGACATAGATTAAATGTCTTCAATGCTTACCAATGGATGTACAATGCAACCACCTTGGCATAAGGAGTCCAGAATTCAAAGTTCATACACTTTCTATTGATGGAAAAACAAAACTACAGAGTTACAATGATCTTTTCTCAACTTATCAAATAAAAACTATCCCCTTTTTTTCATATGAGGATAAACCCTCATATTTATACAATTTTTTTTATGAATTCACTTTTATTTCCCCCCCAAACGCATATGCGAGAAATCCCATAAGGCGTCGAACAATGATTTCCATATTTGGAAAATTTATTTCAACTCACAAAGATTCCTTTTGTTAGCCATCAACTTGATTCTATTTTTGGTTACAGATATGGACGTGTGCAAGATATTTCACTTGTGTTGCCCAATTCCCCTTTTTCTTTTTCATCCTGTCACAATCACTTATGTGCCCAGTCACAAAGCATTTGTTCCTTGATTCCATTACTCCAACTGATTTGACACCTTACTTTTTAGAGAATATGTTTTTGGGAAATGAATAACTATGGATATTCATTTGAATTTGATGCCTCCCTTGCACAAAAACTTTAATCAAGACAAAGGAAACTTTTTGACATACATCATTCCACCTTCCCCTTTTTAAAATCCATGTGAACATCTAAAATTGATCTTGCATTCAATCCCGATATGATAATTCACACAGACCTCTCTAGGATTCACCCTCCTATAAATTATCACTGATTTCTTCATGAATTTGTAACTTCCCTTGAGTGTTACAAGTGAATTTTCTTGTGAAAGAATCAATGTTATCAATTTTCAAGCAATGGCGGAGATGAAACTGGGAAAAAATTTGAAAGAGATTTCTTCAGAAGATTTACATGCAATATTTAATTCTTTCTGGCCTAAGTGAAGCATTCATTAAGATGTTGTTCATGGTTGAAGACCAAGAAGAGCCCACAGGACCGCTAACTGTCAACATAGTGCAATTTCTCTAATGAGGAAGTTGATCAAAATGAATCCCTTCTTCTCTGTATTCCAAATTTTAGTTCATCATTTTATTTTCCTAGAGGACCACGTAACTCCAAGGAAGTTGAATACGTTTTGGATTCATTGTAGGTTGGTGATTAATGAAAATTCCATAAGGATATCACCCATTTTTTTCAACAAGGAGATGGAAGAGAAAGAAATCCCATCTGATGTTCATGTAATGTCTGATGACAAGCCTCAAGAGGAAATATCCTCAATTTCTTGTAGAATAGCCAAAATAGAGTAAAGGCTCACCATTCTTGAAAAATCTTATGTGAATTCTACCTTTGAGAAAAATCCTGAAGTGCCTCTACCTCCATTGAAGAAATGCAAAAGGGGACCAGTTGATCTAGTAGGTGTGCATCCAAGCCAGTCTCTTTTGATCCAATTGATGTGTCCTGAGCCAATTCCTTACTAATCCAATTGATGTACCTAGGCCATCCACAAATTCCAAAACTACTACTCATCGGGGTACCAAGGCATATCTCACATGAGGGCTTAAGCTTCATGAATGAGCCTCTTCCTATGGGAAGAAAATGGAATTAATTGATATTTTGGAAGGCCCAAGGACAAGTATCAAGGAACTTATGGACAAGGGTATGTCTCGTAGATTAGAAGGAGATGTACAATATGTTTATGGTGCTCAAGACTGCAAGGAATTTGAGTTTAAGAGAAAGATATGTTAGCTCATCTTCCTTATCTTTTCAGAGGAGTTTGTACTCATAAATTGACAATGTACTTAGTTAAAAAACACCATTTTTGTATATATATACCAAAAAATTTATATGAATTTCAAGGGAAGGGCCCCCTATAGAATCCCCATTTCTTACCTATATCAAAAAAGTTATATACATATGTTACAAATTTCTTACAAACTTCTTATGTTAAGTTTACTTCAATTGATGCATATTATTTGATTCCCTTCAGTTTTTCATTTGATCCTTTCCTTCATCTAGTTGTTCTAAGAGTTTCTTGTAGCACTTCCAAGTGTTCCTTATGCCCTAGAATATAGCCATTAATGAGACCTTTCCAACAAGATCAATCTTACATGATTTGGTTACCCACAACAAGAGTTACAGGCGAAAATGCTCCATCACTCATTTCACGGATTTTCCTTGGATTTATCTCTTCCTCACGGGTCTTTTGAAATATTTGAATGTTTTGAACATCTCAATGGAATTTTTCTCATTTGGAAGATTCTTGAGTATCCCACGGACTTTTGAAGTTCACAGAACACTAACCTCTGGAACACTTGCGAGAACATTGAATCAGTGTGTCGTGAATTTGTTACATACTGCACACTCTTCAATCCTTCACAAAAGGTCACCCCACAATATTAGATTATTCACCAATCGACCAATTTTACTTAAAGCATTATCCACTCACTTCCTTTGTTTCATAGATTCTATCCCTTCCAACTGATTTTCAAATCTCTCATGGGATTGAAATCCACAGATTACCCTAACTTGCTTTAGCTTATGAGATTGACTTGATGCCGTGATGGCCAACCATATCAAAATCCCACCTAAATCTTGAGCTGATTCTTGTTGTTTCATGGATTGGGGAAAACCTGCGAGAACACTAAGTTCTGCACTCCGTGGACAGATGACTACTACTTAGTGTACCGTGAATTTCTCAGAGCATAATGGCCAAGCCCATTTTACAAGTTGTTTCAAAATTATGGGAGAGGGTAATTCTTGGACAACATAAATATATAGTGTTACTGAATTTATGTACTACATATTTCCAAGGATAAGGGAAAATTTTGGAAGAGTCAATCCAATTTTAAACACTGGTTCAAAATGAGTACCAAGGTGTTCTACTAATATAGTAGACTACCTGCTCTTTTCCTTGATCATTTTTTTGGGCTAGTAATGATCCTATTACATATTTTGTAGTAGAAATGTACAAAAAAATTAGTTTATATAATATTGGCATGAGAACTGGTGGAGTTGATAGATTTTATTTTAGTTTGGGAAAATAATCTTGACATTCTTGCTTCCACCGAAACTAGAATTCCTTTTTCAGTAATTGATTGAAGTGATGATACTTACCTGCCAGTTGTGAAATGAACCTTCTAATTGGTTGGATATTTCCTTGAAGGAATCTTAATTGCCTAATATTTTGAGGAGGATGCATTTCCATAATATCCTTGACCTTTATGGGGTCTAATTCTTTTCCTCTCCGTGAAAAAAAGAATCCAAGTAACTTTCCTAATGTTACAACCAAACACACATTTTTTGGATTAAGTCTGACCTTATATTCACACAATATTTCAAAGATGTTCCTAAACACTGTGAGATGATATACTCATGTTTTAGATTTTGCTAGGATGTCATCTACATTGTCTTTTATGATATAATGTATCATATCGTGAAATATGACTCTCATCACTCTTTGATATGTAGCACCTACATTTTTAAGGACAAAAGGCACAACCTTACAGTAGAAATTTCCCCATGGTGTAATGAATATTGTTTTATGTTGATCTTCATCAACAATATGCATTTGATTGTATCCTAAAAAATCATCTCTTAGGGAAAGTATTTCATGACTTGTTGAATTGACTATCATATGTATGCTTGGTAAAGGAAATATATCTTTTGGAAAAGCCTTATTGATGTCATGAAAATCTATACATATTTTTATTCCCGAAGTTTTATTTGCAACAAGTACTATGCTTGAAATCCATGTTGAGTAGTCTATTGGTCGAATGAATTCTACTTCCAATAGTTTTTAAAGTTTAGATTTTACAAGTAATGAAAATTTGGGATGTATTTTTCTCAATTTTTATTTGACAAGTTTTGCATCTAGATTACCACAAGGTGATGTACCACAAGATATGGATTTAATCCTAACATATCTTTGCAGGTCCATGTAAAAATATCTTGAAATTCCAAAAAGAGTTCCATGAACTTTGTTTTTTTTTTTTAACTTTCTCCAAGTTGTAAAATATTTGGTTGCACATGTGTGCCGATGTTGATGTCAATTGCTTCTTTGATTAACATTTTAGATGTGTCCCTTTTTGCAAAGGATTCCATTGGTTGATGTAAATTATCAATTTGAGATGAATTATATTCCCCTCTCTCTAGTGCCTCAAAAAGGTTTTCACTAGGAGATATGTTCCTATTCTTTTTATTCTTTTTCATTTTTTTGATTTTTTGTTTCTTGAATATCACCTCAATGACGTTTTCACTATGGGAGATTTATTTCCTTTTTTTGATTTGATTTGTACCTTTTTACAGATTGGGGTACTCTAGTTCCTCACCAAAATAATTAGTTGCATCAAGGTCAATATCGAATCCATTCGTGTGATCAGAAAGAGGGATGGAATCCTCATTTCCAAGAATCTCTTTAATGGCCTCATTTTTTGAAGGAGATCTATAGATATGTGATTTAATTGGTCCTGAATGATAAGTGTAGGATGGTGTTGTCATGTGTTTTTTTGTTGAAAAAGTTGTCATCGATGTCAAATAGGCTTGAGCATGGGCTTAAGTAGGTATGTCACTCTTCATGATTTCTAATTGAAGTGTGTTATTTTTTCTCGTGTCTTGCATTGTATTGGTCTTACTTTGTGTCAAGGTATTATAACTACTTCAAGATCCTAACATGGAGTCACGAGTTCATCAGTAGCATAGTGTGTGTCTCAAGGAGTCAACCATGGTAATTAAGTTGTCCTTGTGTCTATATCAGTGTCTATAATTATTTTGAAGTCAAAAATATGTGTCTCATTTCTCTTTAGGTGTCTCCAAGTGTCAAGTAGTTATTGGTTTAGAAGTATGCTGATGCATTGCTTAGGTGTGTATAAAAGTCTTAATGTAGAGTGAGCATGTAAAACTTCTTGGTGTTTGCTATGGAAGAAATTTTTTCCAAAGTGTCCTTTAAGGTGTCTCAGAGGTGTGATATCGGTCTCTTAGTGTTCATCAAGTCACATTTGGTGCTCAAAGTGGAAAGCAAGCTAAACTAGGCTTAATGCAAAGGCCTATTCCTAGCAAGCCATGGTGTATGATGGCTTGCATGTATGATATGGATGTTCCAAGTGTGTGAATGATTGATAAGCCTTGTACAAGGCATATAAATGTGCAAAAATCTAGAAATCATGGTTTTGAATCTTGTAGGAGACCTAGTGCAAATAAAGTCTTGAGAACATACCTATTAGTCATAGGAAAATGAGATAGGACAAGAAAATTAAGAGGGCCTCATGACAAAAAAACCAGGGGATATAATGGAGTTACAAGTCCTGATGGTGTGAGAAAAGATTCAGATTCAAAAAGTGAAAATCAAGGTTGTAGATCCAAATTCTCCAAAACTGGGTTTTTGAGAAGGCCAAAATAAGCACCTCAACTTATTAGTAGTTGTCCTAAATTGAAAAGGAATATCCAGATAAGTCATAAGAATTTTTTTAGAGGAAATTGGGATAAAAATTTAATCCAAAAACTCTCTCTCCTCCTTAAGTGATAGAATAAATATGTAAGGTATTGACATAAAATGAGTTGAATAAGCTTATTTTGTACTTTGGAGATGCAAAGGACTCTCTAAGGGTCATGAAAAACCATTTGTGCATCTACATGATTGACTGTAGCATATAAAAAAATGATTTTTTTTCAATAAATTTGCATGTACAAGTGTATGAATAGTGTTTCATGAAGAAAATATCAGTGTTCTAGATAACCTTTAATGTCCTTTAAATGATCATAAAGTGTGCTAAGAAAAGTATGTGAGAAAATTTTAACTTGGAGGTTTATTTCTCTTACCTACCACTTGAAGATTGTGTATGCTTAAACCAACCATGGTGCTTTGTGTAAGTTTTTATATGTGAACCTATGTTTGAAGCTAAAGATGGTTATCAAAATATGACATAAGATCAAAATTTCCTGTTAAAGTCCAATTAATGCTTATATGAAGTGATTTGAGGTCCCAAACTTGTTGGTTTCCAACTTTCATTACTGTGTGTTCAAGAAGGGTGATAATCTGAGTTGAACTGGTAATTGTTTCTTAATAGTTCATGCATAAAAGTCTTTGATAATGGTGTGTAAGCTCTCAGTAAAGTTATCAAATGATTACAATAGTGTAAAAGTGAAATACAAGGTGGATTGAGCCTCCAAGTATCAAGCTAGGGTTTGGTGTGACAAAAACCTCTTTATGCATAGTTTTGAGAAAACCAATTTGTTTGATCCTATTGACAAGATCTTAGATAAGAAAGTGGTTCTTATTAGTTTCATAATGCTCATATTGTCCTTGAAAGATGTTTCTACAGTCATGGTTAACTAAGAATGTGGATAGTTTCTTCAAATTTCTCATCTTTGTAAGACTAAGTTGAGAAAAATAGTGTATGTTCAGTCTTAGAGTTTGTGTAATGGAGTACTCTTGTGATGACTTGACCTCTTAAGTATGGTGAATGATAATATGATCTTCTATCATCATCCTCGAGCTATGTAAATTCTGAATACCCATCCTTGGTGGAGTGTCATGCTCTTGGTTGACTAAGACAGTGTGGCCCATGAATGTGAGTTTAAAAGTGTGAAGTAATAGTGATCAAGAGGTCCTACCTCTTCTTCTTTTTGATCTTAAAATAATTGAATGATTGATAAGAGACTCTTGTAGTCCTCATACTTTGTTAACAATTTCAAGTTGATCTTGTATGTATGATTAGTCTTCATGAACAAACTGTTGTGATCCATTCTTGCACCTATCTTGCCTTTGTGACTAAAATGAAGATTGTGAGGTAAATGATGAAGGTAGAAGAATAAGTTACGAAGAAGGATGAAGTGCCAAGGTCTTAGAGGAATTAAGAAGGTTTTTTAACACCAAAAATTTGGACAAATAAGTGGTTGCAGTACAAGACAAGTGTTTATTCAATGAAGGAAGGGTCAAGAGTTACATGAACCGTTACAAGCCTATCTCATAGGTTTGAATGGAATATTATAAGCTATGATTGGATTTCAATGACTTGAAAATAATCCCTCTCATCTTTCAAAATCATGCAAATCAAAATAAAATATGTCAGAAGTACTTAAAGACAAAATAAAGGTAGTTTAGAAGAAAAAAAACAATTACCTTTGTATGAGCATTCAAGGGAGTAAGATGAAGATCCTTTGAATATGAACATGAATGGTCATTTTTAGGTGTGTGATGGTTGCTTATAAAGTTTATTTTTCTGAGCTTGATGTAGCCTTTTGTAAAAATAATAATGAAGGCATGCTAATTTGTGAGATTAGTGAAAGGTGATGAAAAAGAGCTGAAACTGTGATCACAAGATGTTGATGTAAGAAAATGTGGTGAAGGTGATCAAATTCATGTTGATGAAAGAATGAGTTATAGCTTATCAAATTGGGAGTAATATTCCTTGCAAGTAGGTGCTTGTAAAATAATAATCAAGTGGGTGCTTGGTATATAATTGAAGTAGGTGCTTCAAAAATGGAGTTGGTGCTTTAGGGGCGAGTGGGTGCTCACCACCTGGTGAGATCATTATAATTATTGTAGGAAATTTATCCATGATATTGTTCTAATTTCTATTTTAAGTGGGTTTTATCCCTTATTGGGTTTCCCACATTAAATCTTGCGTTCTCTTGTGTTTGTTGTTTATTTTTCGATGATGGGTTACTTTGATTAGTTCATTGTTTGAGAGGATAATAAATGAATGGTGCACTAATTGCTAAGTTCAAATTTACAAGTTTTAGAAGGAACTGATTCACCCCCTCCCCCTCTCAGTGCTTGAATGTTTAACATTTTAAAGGGAACAATTCAACGATGAAACATGACAATTTAACCCTAGTGTCAAAATTTTGTTTGAAACCCATCCTAAACACCTCTCAAAATTAGTCTTCCCTTTATTTCATGCCTATAATGACATTGCAAGTACTCACATTTATTTTAAAAACCTTTCCCAAGTGTTTGAAACATGGTAACAAGATCTTTGAGTTCTTTCAGTGAAATTCTTTTAAAGGTGGATTCTTCAATAGGCCTAGAAAGGTTCTTTTTTCCCTTTCTGCGATAGGTGTGCATCCTTCGGGACTGATGTGAAAGATAAAAAATAATTTAGGAGTGGTGTAAAGGAGTTATAATGTAATGGAATAGGTTTAGGAATATTTTGGAAGGTTTCAGAGGTTTAGGAAAAAGAACAATGAAAGCGGGTTTTGGAGGGTCAAGGAACTAGCAGTTCAAAATGGTACCTGAGCTTTGGTAGATGATTTTGGTATCTTTGTAAGGAGTTAGGGGGGGAAATTAGTAATTAGAAAGATACTTAAACCCTTTACACAATGGTTCTTTTAAATTTTTTCACAAGACTCATACCCTTCTCAGAAAAAAAACATTTTCAGTAGACACACCCTGATGTACCAAGAAAAATGATATTTTTAAGGGGTTAAAGGAAGGACCCATCCCATTGATCTTTGAAGGATGTTTGGAGTCAATTTAATATAATTAATCAGTGAAAAATACCTTCTGGAGCTCTGGAAACTTCGAGTTCAAGGTCTTTCTCAAGGTAAGCTTTTGATACTTAGCCATTTTCACAAGAGGACACATGTTAGCACAAGTTTATGGAAAATTTTACCATCCCTCCTGTCCCTATCCCTTAAGGATAGAGAAGAAAATAAAATGTTCCCAACCCCAGTTATTCCTCTTGGACCTCTATATGACCTTGATCAGCTTCGCACAAACACTTTGACCTAATTTCTAGCCCTCATGTTGTGCAATGAATGCATGCCACTTGTCAACCCATGGTGAGGGAACATTTTTTTCCCTCCTATCCATGTCCTTTGGGGAAAGAGGGGATAATAAAATGCACCCTATGCTTTTCCTAGGTGTTGGATTTTCATGTGACCTGACGCAAGCTCCACAGTGCATTTTTAAGCCATTTCTCCTCTCCGCCTTATCAAAGCACTACCCGATACTTGTCACCACCATATTAGGGAAAAATTTTCTATCCCTCTTGTCCCTATCCCATGGGTATAGAGGGGACAAGAAAATTATACCCATCCCTACCCATGCCATGGTTTTTCATGTGACCCAATCTCAACCCCCAGGGGCTAAGTGCTTGTTTCTCATCCTTCATCCATCAAGAAATCAATCACCGTGACTTTTTAAATACCACATCCGGGTGAATTTTTATGTCCCCTATCCCTATCCCTTAGGTATAGAGGGGACAATAAAATTTTCTTCTTACCAAGTTGGTTAAAAACCTAAAAATTTGACTAAGTGTTTTGGTTGCTTCTTTCTTGCGTGTGAACTAAAAGTGTTGTCGTGAAGTTTTAAAACTTGAAATAACTCATATTCACCTCATTCTTTCTCCATAAATTCATGGTTTATAATCTAAAGCACCCAATAAACTTGTAAATTTTCTAGACAATCCACCCAAATTTCTCAAGAATTGTCGTATGCTCCGAAACAAAAACTTCATATCATTCAAACCGGTAAGCAGATTTGAATGAGATTTTCATAGTTTCTCATCATCCCAAGTGCTTACAAGAAGAATATAAAAGAATACTAGATGATGCTATGATTTTAATGGAAAAAAAACCTACTTTTATTCCCTAGATCATGTTTTTTTAGTTTCTAAACATTATGATGGGAAGATCGAGATGAAATTTTTAGCATGGAGTCCTAAGAGCAAGCCTATTCAAGTGAAAATATTTTCGTTGAAATCCAAGGTGGGTAAGTGATATTTACAAAAATAGTAAGTATCTAGTACCCACACTTACTAAAAATATTCACTTTCCCAATAAATCAATTCCACTCATATCAATGTACTTAAAGGACAATGAAGATGACAAACTAGGCAGTTTTGACCCAAGAAGCAGAAAAAAGAAAAAACTAAAAATTAACTTTATTTAAATAGAAACTATCAAAAATCACTAAAGAAAAATCATGGAATTTATTATACACATGTTTAGGGTTTCAAAATAATGATTCTAGGTAAAAAAAAAAAAGCACTATTTCTCAAAATAATAGTCCTTGAACCCTAACTTCTAAAAATAGAAAGTCTTTGTTTCGAGTATAGAATGTTGTTTTCATCTTCATTTTGGATCATGCTGTTGATTTTTGCAAGTATGAAGTTAAATTGTTTTTGGTCTTGATCCCATTTCAGCCCTAGTATCAGAATACCAAGGTGTGGGTGACAATGATGTTGCACATATGGATATGGTAGATCTCAAGAACCAGATGCTAAGTGATCCCAGAGAGCCAGTGTAGGATAAAGTATTCACAAGTGGATTGTATGCCATGGGTGGTCATACCATAGCCATTCAGAGAAAAAAAATGGTATTAACATTTTCCCATCACTAGACAAGAATCATAAGAGTGGATGATAACTCAATTCTAGTGGTACTCACTCCTAAAGCAATTTCTTAGTATATACAAATTCTGACCTAGAACAACATGGTAATCATCATAAAAGAATTTACATCAGGTGATTGGTCTAAGAAAAAATCATATCTTCAAGGTATTGCATTGGGTTCATGGTTGAAATAGGGAAGAAATCCATATCGCATGCCAAAATCTCTCTCTCGAGGTGAATTTCATAAAGGATTTTCAAATGCAATCATCCTACTGAGTAGGGTGATGGGAGAAAAGGATACAAGGTATTTTCAGGATTGGATGACACTTTTTCATCCTCATCATCATCGAGGGAAACAAAATATTGACTGGGGGAAAATAATTAGTGATAACCTATAGCATCAATTGCTTCAGTTGTCAGCTACTAAGAAGATTTCAATGACCACTTACTTGGTTTAATCCCTTGTGAGCACAAGATCATTCAGAGGTTTGACACTCACAAAAACCATTTCCTAGAAGACCCATGCATATGATATGTATCCACAACTGACCCTGAAAGAGAGAAACCACCATTTTGTAAGAGTGAACAATGCATTCACTATGTTTATCATCAGGTTGTTGGAAGGAAATTTTAAATCAAGGTTGTCTTCACCGGATGCTACTTTGATCAAAAGATATGGTATTTCTTCACACAGTTCTCAAATGTTTCCTACATTAGAGTGTATGGTTTTGATATTTCTCCACGTAATTTGCCAATATATCTCAATGACAAGATTGTGATTTTCAAGCTGTGTAGGCAACTTGTTCACATCAATGGTAAGCTAACCGAATGAAGAAAGGTGTCACTTTACCTATATTTCTCAGGATATTCTCTTTTAAAAGTTCCAATAATGCCACTAACTTGGAAGATTCATTCACTCCTATAAGCCTATATTCATACACTCCAAGGGAGGACTTTGATATTAAGAGAAATCTAGAAATATTTCACCTTTCTGACTTGCATCATGTTCCACAGATTGAGGACTATTGGGTGAATTGTGCAGATGATTTTGAAGTCAGGGAACAAGATAATACGAGGATGAAAATTGGGAAAATGAGAAAATTCAATTTCTATTGGTTTGAAGGAGTTGATGATGATAATACTAAAATGTATGATCCATAATATCAATCTGTGAAAGCCTCGCCCCTACTGTAAGTCTCGTGGAGCATCCGTGAATCAGGGGATAGAAGTGAATGAACCAAAGCAGTGATTAAGGAATCCAAAGAGTAGTTTAAAAATAAGAAATCCACACTTATATAATCTAGAAATTTCCTAGTTCTCAAATAATAAACCTCTCATCTCTCCACTTCAGAGGCAATCGAGAAAACTTCAACTTCTACTCACTTAAGGAAGCGATCAAAGAGAAAGTCGGTAAAATAAGAATCTCCTCACTACAAGAGGTTGCATTAAAAGTAAATGGTAATAGAATATCCTATGGTAGATTTCAAACAAGGGAAAATTTTAGACTTTCAAGCTATATCCTCTATGGTGAAGATGAAGAAACAAAATTTGGCTCAAGTTACTTCTCGCTTTTACAACGGTGTTTTTGGTAATCAATACGTGGAAGTATTTCAACCGAAGGTAATCAAGCCTGTTGGTGAGATGAATCCTTTCAACTATGAGATGATCATCATTCAACTAGGTCCGTGTTGTCACCCCTTCAAAAATTTGTGCATTTGTGGGAGAATTTTCAATTATTTTTGATGAGATTAATCATTGTCAAGTTTTGTTTGCCTGTTTAAAGTATAGTACCAAAGGGTGAACCTTCAACAGTTAGAAATATTTGGGACTGTTTCTCTATTTTACGGGTATTTCGGATTTTTATGTCCCATCTGTCCCTTGTTCAATCTGGCTCACCTTTCCCCGATTCCTCGTTTTCCCCGAATCGAACAAGTATTTCAAGTGTTGTGGATACTTCAATTTTGTGGAGAACTCATGTCCCAATGTACCATGGATAGATTGTGTGAGTTTTATCTAATTTATCTGATGCTAGTGCTTTGCGGAGTTTTCAGATTTCTATATACCGCATGTTCTTAGTGCTTCCCAACATTTGTTTCCCCGTGGACCTATTTTTTCCACACCTCATTCACTGCGGGTATTTCATTCTTTCACGTCCTAAATGTCCTAAATGCTCCTAGGCTAGTTGTAACTTGCAAACCCATATTTTTCACATCATACACAAAGCCTCCTTTATGTTGCAGGGATTTCGGCTCCCACTGTCCCAGGCGTCCCATGTGCCAGTTGTGCTCATTTTCCTGCCATATCCGCATACTGAAGGCATGTTCTGGTGTGTTGTGTTCCCATTACCTGCAATAAATTAAATCAAGCATTTAATTCACCCTGTTGACCTACTCAAAATGAGATGTGTATAAATTCATAGGGAAAGATTGCTTTTCCGTCATATCCCCAAAATCATTCTCCGTTTTCTATTTAGCTCCCTCTTTCCATTGTTTTTATCCATAGCAGAGCATTTTCTAGTCTTTTTCAAAATTTCCAAGTGCATCTTGTTCTATTAGAGGTCATGGTTCATTTGGAATAAAATTCAAGGTTTCAAGAAGCTCATTACAAAATTTTATTTCCATTACCACAAAAGCCCATAAGTGATTGTAAATTTCTCTCTGGCTGGTTGTTCAAAATTCACACTCACAATGAAGATTCATTTTAAAGGGCATAAACATATTTCTTCTTTAGAAACATCCATACCTGAGTGATGCAACCTAGAATTCACTAGTAAAATCTCAGGCACGTTGGCACATAACTCAGCCTAGACTAAGCGCTCACCCAAAGTGAGCAAAGGTACCAAGCCCCTCTTTAGGGTTGTTGTTGCAGGATGTTAGCATGAAGAAGAGTAAATGCATTCAGATCCATAACTAATATATCATTCTATAGTGCATGTTCAGATCTAAATCTAGAGAATAACGGACTTAAATGATAACCATGATGAAATCAAGCATGCAAGAACTAATTATACTCAGGATTTGATACTCTGATTCAGCCAATATATTCCATTGCATTAAACACGATAAATACAAAGAATCTTATTACAATAGATAACACCATAGTTCATGCGCACATCATATTTGGCATCATAACCTCACAATAACTTAGTTCTCACATTCCCCTCTCTACTACATAGTTCATTACATATTTATAAGAGTGAGGAATTTCCCTTCACCGCTTATCTAATCCCAAAATAGGTCGCATGATATTATTTGCCACACGCCGTTATAATAATAGCCACACATGCAAGTGTGCTAACAATAGAATTCTTCTAGTTAACTATCAGTAGTAAATCTATTCTCAGCATGTACCCATGCAAAGTGCTTCATAGCCAATCCTCCAAAAATAGCCAATGAATTTCGCGCAAGTCTTTAACCGGTTTGTGTGTTCGGCACGCTATCTCCAAAAATATCTCGTATACATGAAAATGGCTAAGTCCCAAATCTATCTCTCTTCTTCGCGCACGATTCTTTCCTGACCCTTCCACGCCTTTGAATGTGCTCTATTCTTCTGCACGAACCTTCTATATGTTTTTTGCTAAGTTCCATGTTTTGATTGACCAACATTACCCCACACTAATTTCATTTCCGCCCCAACAATGGTTGTCTCCAAAATGAATAAAAGAATAAAAGAATAGAAAGATTTTTTATGAATAAAAGAATTACTTTACCCTGCAACATCTTTTACGTCAACCGGAAGAATCAATTATGGATATTCTTATTTTATTTCTGCCTCTAAATTTTTCCAATCATTGAGTGTAGCCTCTTCCTTTTCTAGGATATCTACTGCAATTGACTCTATCTCATCTTGTGAAATTTCTCCTTTCTCATTCTGCAAGACAAAAACAATGCTGAACATTACAGTCATTCTTCCATCTAATAAGTCAATCTTTTGTGCTATGAGTTTCCCAAGCTCATCTAGCCTTTCCTTGTGTGATTCTTACATTGTTGTAAGGGCCTTGCACTTATAATTGACAAGCGCTAATCATTCTACATGGAAAAAGGTCTCATCCTTCATGGCTTTCAGGACTTCATTGTCTTCCATAATGGTCTTGGTTCTTATAACGGCTTTTGGGGTTGTATAAATATTCAGCACTTGATCTGCTTTCTTTAGTTCCTCCTGCAAGATTTGAAGCAATGCCTCATATGATGTAATCTTCCCAATCACCAAAGCCTTTTCTCACTCTACTTCCTACTTAGGATTCTTTAGTGCTGGCATGCGCAAAGGTCCATCCTCAAGCACCAAATCTACCAAGGTTTGTACATAATGCATTATCGAAGGAAAATTTTTGGGCACCTGTTGATCATAGAACACTTGACAAAAATCATGCAAGAAGTCTATGCGAGAAAGCAGATCATATTTAAAGGTGCAAAAAGATTGGGAGAACATGCGTGCGGGACAAAAGTTCAGCTTTCGAGACTTGTCTGTTTTCTCTCATGAAGGTCTATTTTTATAGATGGTGTGTAAAGCACACAAACGAGGAAGAGATGTGCATACCACACATTGGCTATTCTTGGAGGATTGGATATGAAGAACTTTGCATGGACACAGGTCGGAAATAGATTTTCTACTTTTAGTTAGCTAGCAGTAGTTTATTGTTAGCACACTTGTATGTGTGGCTAGTTTTGTAACGGTGCATGGCTATTATAGCATACGACCTATTTTTGGAATATATAAGTGGTGAAGGTAAAGTCCCCACCCTTATAAGTATGTAGTAAACTGTGTAATAGAGAGATCGACATATACAGAGATATGCATACATAGTGAGATTATGCTGCTAAATATGTTACTAACATACTACTATTATTGTAATGAAGCTTCTGTATACTTATGATATTTAATATAATGGAGGATATTGGCTGAATCCAAGTGTTAGCTATGTGTGTATTTGAATATAGTATATTTTTTATCTCATCATGGTTAATACTTAATTATGTTCTCCCTTAGGTATAGTTCTGGTATGCTCTGTAGAATCATGTGTTAGTAATTGAACTATATGTGTTAAGTCTTCATCATGCTAGCATCCTACAACATCAACCCTAAAGAGGGACCTGGTACCTTTGTGCACTTCGGGTGAGCACTCAGTCCAGGCTGAGTGATGTGCCAGTGCGACTAGGGTTTTATTGGATTTGTATCACTGAATTCTAGGCTACATCATTGGTTCCGTTGCCGGGACCTCTTTTTCAATTGTTTTCAAGATGGTTCACAATGAAGACATACCGGTTGACCTTAGCAAGTGTTGAAGAATGGATACACAATCTAGAAGAAGAATACGCATGGTGATTTAGCACTGGATATGATTTTAACACATGTGTGTGGGTGGAACAAAATATGTATGACAGTTTATATGAGAGATTTTTTGTTATCTTTCTAGTAGAATTGTATGAGTGCCTGATTGCTTATGCATCTAAGCGGAATTGGAGGTATCACACACTTGTCTAGACACAGGAAGAATTCTAGGCCCTTTATGATGCTGATATGATTTGGACTCGAGCTTTGGATACGTGGTTTTGTGGTGCCTTGAATAGTTATATCTTGAAATACTCAATTTCCACTTATTCATGTCCAGAAGTAGCTGAATTCCAATTTTTATGATACCCAAGGGGGGCTTACCTACAAGCAATTCCTTTGGAAATCTAGATCCTAATGGTAACCTTGAATCTAGAGAGGATGGCTAACTAAAACTCACCATGTGCAGAGGTAGGAGCAGGTTTGGTGAAAGATAGCAGACCTAGCGGTAGAAAGGCAGAGAGAGGAAAAGCGACTTAAGTATAATGAGGCACGCAAGAGGGAGATAGAGAAGCAACGTAACGTTGCAAAAAATATGGTGTTGAGGAGAGAGATGGATCGTGAAGGATTTGAAGCTCACGTAGAAGACGTGGAGCCATAGCATCAGGAACTCCCCCATATGGGAAAGCATAATAGGGATCCCTCCTTGGCCTCACGCAGAAGCATGCCAATAGAGACTACCTGGGCCACGGGTGCACATATGAATCCACCTAGTAACCTCACCCTTGCGTTTGGTTTTTCAACATCTAGTACAACAAGTAGTCAATAAGATAGTTCAAGCAATGGGAGAGTAGGATCGAGTCTTATAAGAGGTGCATCGATGACAGCACAAATTGTTTTGTTGTTATACGGGAGTACCTTTTTGGGTGTGTCATCAACACAAAATACAAGCATGCTGATTTTTGGATTAACTTCTGGGAGTAGTAATGCTTTGCAGACAATCAATGTATAGTTCAATTCTACTGTTAGGACATAGGGAATTACATCTTCTGGTCTGACCCCAGCTACAGGTTTAGGATCAAGAGGCATAGGTAGCTCTGGTTCAAGTAGATCTGAAGGTTCTGGAGGCAGGGGAAACACATGAGGTTTTAGATCAGGTGAGCAAGGTCCGTACCAACCTCAAAATATTTACATGGAAATGTCTCTTCATCTTCCAGAGTATAGGGGCATAGGAGATGTTGTTGAACATGTGTATATGTGTGAAATACCGTGGCATGCAAAAGGAATCACGGTTTCTGAGCATAGGGCAAGCCAATTTTCCACTACGTTACAAGGGCGCACACACAGCTAGTACAGAAAGTTTGAACCTAATCAGACTTGCATATATTATACAACTTTAAAGGATGCATTCCATAAAGAGTTTCATATCCTTGAGTTTGAGCAGAAGAGTATAAGTGCGCTCAAGGATATCAAGCAAGGCACTACTGAAAGTGTTAGGGAGTATGATGCATGGTTTAAAATGTTGTTATCAAAGCTTTCTTATGACATACACGCAAGCCAACATGCACAATGGTTCGTTGGGGGCTTGATTACCCATTTTAGAAGGGCATTATCACATAAGACATACACTAATCCACACAAAGAACTTGAAGCGGCCTTGCGTGCTGAGGAAGTTCAAAGCATAGATACCGGGGGTGAGCCTTTTTTTAGAAGCACAAATAGCAGAAATGGAAAAATAGTTGGAGAAACTATCAGAAAATTCAACACATGAGACACGCACATGGATTTGGTGCACAGATTGTGAAGTAGAAGGTCACACAAAGGATAGTTATCCTCACAGAACAGTACACTCATTGCTGATGAATTGTGAAATATGCCACTTAAACCATGATGGTAGCCACTGCCCATTATTACAACATGCGATAAGGAAGAATGTTCAAGCTATTGTAAAATCTGCAAGTCCATGACTCATGACATGGAAGACTTCCAGCTGATTGGATAGATCCATGATGCTATAGATATTGGTGTACGATAAACAATAGTTTTAGATAAATCTAAGGGAAAGAATGAGCATTAGGACCGGGAGCATAATCATGCACGCTATGATCGGAATAAGGGGTGTTTTGAAGGAAGTCATGGCAGAGGTGAAGGATACCTCGGTGGATTTAGAGGATGACGCCATGGTGGTGGAAGAAATGAGTTTCCTCGTGGAACATGTTATACATGTGGATCTCTTGACCACTATAGGTGTGAATGTCCTCAGAATATCATCTATAGATATGAAGAGTGCTTGGACTTATATGATCATCTGAGTAAGCAACATAAATAAGAAAATAAAGGTGTAGGGATGGTTAGGATAGAACACGTTGTGGGTAATCAATGGATGCCCAAAACAGAGGCAAAATCTGAGGTATTATAATTGAAGATCATGACTTGCATTGAGGTGGAACATGTCAGGGAAGCATTGTAGAAGAAGCCTACCATCACTAAAGATGAGGTTCTTCATGCACAGTACCCATATCCTAACTATCAGAAGGAGGTTTATAAAGAAACCATGGAAGTTATAAGGAATCTTTAGGGTGAGATACAATACTTAAAGGAGAAAAAGAAAGCATCAGAGATAGTCCAAAATGATATAGATGACTTGAGGGAAGTGTGTAAAATGTTGCGCTAGGAGAACATCATTCCACTGTTAGGGAGTTGGTTAAAAGGAAACACTCTGCGCTAAGTACTAAGACTGGATGGAAGATCCTGCATGCAAATTTCCCTCCTCATAGCCTAGATTATGACAAGGAAATCACTTTGAATGCCTTTGTGGATGGGTGGCTGTTGAGTAATATATTGATCGATATAGGCACGGAGGTCAATGTTCTTACCTTGGATGCATGGGTACAAATTGGAAGACCCCCATTGCAGCCATCCTCTAATTTATTATTCATGGCCAATAGGACTAAGGCCAATCCCATAAGAATTTTGAAAGATGAGTTCATTACCATACAAGGAGCCAAGTTCACTGGAGACTTTGAAGTTTTAGCACTGGCAGAGTCAGATAGCTTTCTAGCTCTATTGGGGCATCCTTGGTGTTATGTAAATAATTTTCATCTTCGGGTCGATAAGGGCTATATCAGTTTTGAAAATAAAGAGGAAAGGGTTATTATCCATTTAACAGATGGAAATTCCGCACCCTATGGTGATCCCTTAAGTGAAGAAGATCTGAATAGGATTTATGTACGTGCCATCCAAGATCCAGAGATGATTAAACCAACCAAAGAAGGACTAATTTAGTGGGAGGATGCACAGTCTATTAACATCACTACAAGTGTTTCTTGTAATAATTGGGCTCACAACACTTATGAGTTAGTAGGGAGCGAAGTAAAGAGCATATTCCCTCGAGGCACAAAACCATGTTATGTCAAGAGGATAGGTAACAACTCAGTACCTTGTTACATAGGAGAAGGGGATGTCATGGTACTCCTGTGTGCCATGGAAGAAAAATGGATAGATCCACTAGAAGGAATAAATATGCTAGCATATACACTACGTGGGACAACAACACGTTGGTGGGTGGTCCACAAGGATAATCTTGTTGGATGGAATGAAATTGGGATTGCTCTTACTACTATGTTCTTTAGGAGTATTACACCTACTAAAACGTATATTTATCATGGTAATCAATCTATTTAGCACCATGTTCAGAAGTGTGAGAGACTTTGGATAGAAGGGTAGGAAGCTTTACCACCTTCGCTATGGGTGCACCGGTTTTATTCCATTTTACAAGGTTGCACGTGTGCTTGGTATGTATATGCAGAACTCCATAGAGAAACTGGAAATTAGCAAAATTTAGTTACAGGAATGGCCCAGACATTTGACTTATTCTCTACAAATCCTCCAATAGAAGAAGCATTGAAAGTTATCATGTGCTTAAGTATGGGGGCTAGTGCCAAGGCTGAAGAACTCCTTCAGAAGTTATTAGATAAAGAAGACTCAGGAGTGCATCTTGATGAAGAACCAGAGGCCAATGCAACATTACTTCAACTCACTTTCCTTGAGAAGGAGAAAGGAAAAATAGTCTACCTAGTGGATGAAAAATAAGTAGACAATATGGATGTAAATCACTCAACAGGAAGGCATGAGGTATTGGATAGTGTGGATAAGACCACACGCACTTATCATTAACCAACGAAGACAAATTGGGTGAATATTGGAACAAATACTGAGCCTAAGGAAGCCCTAATTGGAGACTATTGGTCAGACTTTGAAGTGGAAAAAATCATATAATTACTAAGGGATTACCAGGACCTATTTCCTAGGGGGTAACATGAACTTAAAGGCATGCATGAATCGTTAGGGGAGATGAAGATAAATCTTAAAGAGGGTGTGTGCCAAGTTAGAAAGAGACCTTACAGAATGAACCCCAATTTACGTGAAAAGGTCAAAGAAGAGATTGATAACATGTTGAAATATGGAATTATCAAGCCCCTTGATGAGTTATAATGGGTTAGTCCAATGGTGATCAGTATCAAGAAGGATGGACGGATTAGAATATGTGTGGACTACAGGGAGCTAAATGCTACATGTGTAATTGATCCATTCCCTACGCCATTCACTGAGGAAATACTAGGAGTTGCAGGGCATGAAATCTATTCGTTTACAGATGGGTTCTCTGGGTATCATCAGGTTAGGATTACCCATGAGGTTCAAGAAAAGACTACATTTACTACTGAATGGGGTAGCTTCACAGATACTGTAATGCCCTTCGGTTTGAAAAATGCACCTGCTGTATTTTCGCACAAAGTTGTCAAAGTGTTCATGGAATTCATTCACAACTTCTTTCAGGTATATTTAGACGATTAGATAGTGTATGGATTAGTTAAATATCACTGTGAAAATATGCGCTTAATGTTTGAATGATGTTGATAGTTGATTATCTCTTTAAACATCAAGAAGTGCATATTTGCTACACCATTTGGGATATTTGAGGACACATAATCTGCAAGGAGGGTTTGTTGGTTGATCCAACGAAGGTTGTAGTCATTATAGGGCTAAGGGAGCCTACCAGTCAAAGTGAGGTGCACAGATTCTTGGGCCATACATGATATTATAGAAATTTTATCAAAGGTTATGCCACAGTTGCAGCACCATTAGAAGAGTTACTGAAGGGAAAAGATACATTCTACTATGGAGAACAACAGCAATGCACATTCGAGACATTAAAGGAGAAACTTACTACCGCAACTATTCTACATTTTCCTTCATGGGACAAACCATTTCATGTACATGTTGATGCCTATGCCATGACCATTGGTGTGGTGTTGGCTCAACATAGAGAAGGTATTATAGATCATCCTATTTGTTTTACAAGTAGAAAACTGACTCCTGCAGAACAAAATTACACAACTACAGAGCGCGAAGCTTTGTCAATGATCTATGCATTGCATAAATTCCACATATACCTACTAGCTACACCATTCGTCTTTTATAAAAATCACATGGCATTGAAGTATTTGGTAAATAAACCTATTTTGCAAGGGCACATATGTTGATGGGTGCTCTTATTTCAAGAATATGATTTCACGGTTGTGGTGAAACCAAGAAAAAGTAATTCTAGACCAGACCATTTATCAAGAATACAGTTAGGATAAGAAGCGCATGTAATAGAGGATACCATGCTAGATGCACAGTTATACAGGTTACAATGTAAACCATCAGAACTAGAGGAAATTGTTGTCTTTCTACACATAGGGATGACACTAGAAGGAATGAAATCCTTAGAGAAGAAACAACTTGCTATACACATCGTACCTTATATGTTAATCATTAGTGACTTGTACAAATTGGGCCGAGATGAAGTATTGTGTTGTTGTGTATTGGAACATGAGCGTATGGGTATTATAAAAGAAGATCATGGTGGAATTGTAGGTGGCCACTATGCAGGTGATTCCACAATGCACAAGATTCTACTCACTGGATTATGGTGGGAGACCCAATATAAATATTGTAAGGAATTTTGTAAGGCATGTGACCATTTTCAACATCTTGGAAGACCAGGTCAACGAGATGAAATGCCTTTGAGACCTATTGCTAGCGCAAAACCATTTGAGAAATGGGCTATAGATTTCGTGGGTCCCATTTCACCAGCTACATGTAGAACCGGATCATGCTACATTATAACATGCACAAACTATCTGAGAAGGTAGAAAGAAGAAGCACCTACAAAGGACTGTACATCAGCCACAACAGCTCAGTTTCTATGGGAAAATATTATTACAAGGTATAGATGTCCTTTGAGTTTTACTGGTGATAGGGGCACACATTTTCTTAATGAGACAATCAAAATTTTATTAAATGATTTCATGATTACACACCATAAGAGTACATCCTATCATCGTCAAGAAAATGGAACCGTTGAAGCTTTCAACAAAATTTTAAGCCAGACATTTGAAAAAAATCTACGATGTTGGAAGAAAGGATTGGGATGATAAATTATCTGGAGTACTTTGGGCATATCAAACAACATACAAAAGGTTGAACAAAGCAACACCATTTCAATTAGTGTTTGGTGCAGAAGACGTTCTTCCTATGGAATTTATGTTACCTTCTTTGTGTATTGCACATGCTAGAGGTCTAACTGATGAGAAAGCCTTAGAAGAACGGATTGAAAAGATAATTCAGCTGGATGAACGATGAGCCATAACACGTTGGATTCAGAAGAAAGAAAAGGCAAGGCAAAAAGCATGTCATGACAGAAACGTTAGGGACAAGAAGCTTGAGATTGGACAAATGGTGCTTCTCTATGACTCTAAGTTCTTATTCCATCCAAGAAAACTTAAGGTACATTGGTTGGGGTCATATGTTATCACTTATATCCTTGAAACATGCGCTTACTAGTTAGAAGCCCTTGATGGAACATGGCTACACGGTTACTTCAATGGGAGTAGTTTGAAGCCCTACTATAAATAAGGCTTCTTGGTGTTTGTAATAAGGTAGTATTTCCATTTAGATTAGGTTTTCAATTCTAAATTCCCTTAATGTGTTTCCTTTTTTGTTGCTACGCTTTGTCAATTTAGTTATTGTTCTTGTGTAATAAGCGTGCTTGCGTGCATGAAGCTAATTACTATATGAAGCATGTTTATGCGTAGATGACTGCACATACTTTTAGTGTGGGGTGGATTTTTGATATCTAGGTACAAAATCGTGGGAATTGAAAGGTGAAAGGAATAAGCTACTACGGGTGCTCTTCAAGTCAAAGGATTGCTTCTAAAAAGTGACCAAAGATGGAGATGAATGAAGGGACAGTATAACGTGAGGTAAGCAAAGGCCATAACAACTACCAGTAGAAGGTGCAGTGATGAGGTACTTGGGTGTAAGGAAGCGCGTTGAAGAGAATTTTGTGACCATAGGGTAGGAAGCCGCACTAGAAGGTTATAGTTGGGGCATAAATATGTAATGCGTGGAAAGGATGGAATTGGTCAATTAATGAGAGGATATTTGGTAGGTGAAGGAGCAATGACTACATCAAAAATTTGAAAATCTATATAAGGATGGGATGCGAGTTCATTTTTACCATTACAATTAAGATTATTTGAAAAAAATCTAAGTGCGAAGAGACGAGTATTGAATTGAGGTGCGAAAGGTGTGTAACCAGTCATGATGAAGAGATCTGTGTGTAGAAAGAGCTTGCATCATCGGTGGTGAAGGGTTTGAGCAAAGGAAGGTGATAGAGAGGAGCGAGGGCAAGTGATTTCACCTAGGGCACGTAGAATCAAGCTAGGGTTTGATTCACACATTGCAGAATTCAAGAGGTGAGGATCTACAAAGGATTGCAAGGTAGAAATGGCACCCAAGAAAGCAGTTGCAACAGGAGTGAAGGGAAAGAAGAAGGTGGTCATAGAAGAAGAGGAGATGGCTCCCAAAATAAATTTTTCTGAAATGCAATATCCAAAGGGGGTTATTATAGGCCAGGAGTGGGATTCTCACATAAGAAAAAACAAGGTGAGTGAGTAAAATGACCATACTACAAAGAATAAGAAGGAGCTTGATGCCTTGCTGAACACAGAAAAATAAATGCACGACGGAAGACATGCCGGTGTATGATGATGCTGGCGATAAGCTCTTGAAGAATATTGGAGTTTACCATCTAGATAATCTCCCTTACTTTGGAAAATATGATCCCTTATACCAATGGCTCATGAGCAGAGTGCACGAATATTTTTCTACTTTGCAAGACGTAGAGCTAGAATTTCAGCCACGCTCATCTCCACGGTGATTGGATTGAAAGGCATCGGAAAAGATTTGAAAGATGATTTAACAGACAAGGCCGCAATCTTGGAGACTAGAAAGGATCTTGGGTTACACAAAGGTTTCGCATGACATGGACATAAATAAACTGAAGAAGTATCCAGTTGTGCAAGCAGCTGCACATCTTGTTACAAAGCTAAATGACCAAGAAAGGTCGTCACAAGTGAATACCATGTGGCTACACATTGTTAAGAAGATGTCTGAAAGGGTAGTCTACAACATTTCCCGTTACATTGTAGAAATCATCATTGAGGAATCACGCACATGAGGAAAGATCAGATTTGGAGATGTTCTATTATCACTGTTGTTCATGGACATCGGAGAACCTGATGGACTAATAGAGAAGATATGGGAGTATCCCATGGAGCACAAGTCACCTGTAGAACACTTCAAAAAGTACTTATGTGAAGGATACATGAAAGAACAGGTCAAGTAAAGGGCTGAGAAGTGGTACGATAGGGTCTATGCAACCTTTGAAGAAGAATGGCGTATACCCAAGGACTTTCCTTTGGTGGCTAGAAAGGTGGTTTAGTTCGTTGTATACCAGCAATTTTGCATAGCACGGTTCGCCATGAAGAATGGAACATGGAGCCCTTGGTGTAAGTTACCATATGCCTTCACAGCAAATTACTTCTAGGCATCAGTACATACGTTCTCAGATGCACGGCACCTAATGTTGAATTCAGACAAGGTAGATTGTGACTACCACACGCTAAGGAAGAAATATGTGTATCCATGACGGGGTGCATATATTGAAAGGCTCATTTCAGATGTATTGAGCATTAAACCAGTAAGCTTGGCTATGGGATATGTTGGAGAAGCACTAGTGTACCTTCAACTGAAGCCCAAGAACCACACAAGAATTAGCTAGAAGAGCTTGGAAAAATCATTGCGCAGAAGATGGATTTACTAGAGGGGAGGATAACTGCAATGTCCAACATTGTGTTAGACTTGCAGAATGAGAAAGGAGAGGTCGTGCAAGATGAACCAGAGTCCATTGCTATGGACATTCTAGAAAAATTAGAGGAAGCACTCGCTGAGTGGTAGACCTTGGAGGCTAAAATAAAACAGGAATATCCTGAATTAGTTGTTCAGGTTGTAGAAGAAGAGACTACAGAGTTAAAAAATTATTTCATTCTTTCCATTCTTCTATTCTTTAATTCAATTTTGAAGATGACCATTGTTGGGGTGACAATGAAATTAGTGTGGGGTAATGTTGATCAGAGAACACTTGAGAGAAAGCATGCAAGAAGTCCAAGTGGGAAAGCAGATCATATTCAAAGGTGTGAATGGATAGGGAGAACATGTGTGTGGGGAAAAAGTTCATCTTTTGGGACTTAGCCATTTTTGCTCATGAAGTTCTATTTTTAGAGATGACGTACAGAGCACATAAATGAGGCAGAGACTTGTGCACCATGTATTGGATGTTCTTTTAGGATCGAATACGAAGCACTTTTCATGGACACATGCCAGAAATAGATATGCTACTGTCATTTAGCTAACAGTAGTCTATTGTTAGCACACTCACATGTGTGGCTAGTTTTGTAATGGTGCATGGCTATTAGTAGCATGCGACCTATTTTGGTAATAGATATAGTAGTGAAGGGAAAGTCCCCACCCTTATAAGTATGTAGTAAACTGTGTAATAGAGAGATCGACATATATAGAGATATGCATACATAGTGAGATTATGCTGCTAAATTTGTTATGCACATACTACTATTATTGTAATGAAGCTTTTGTATACTTATGATATTTAATATAATGGAGGATATTGGCTAAATCCAAGTGTTAGTTATGTGTGTATCTGAATCTAGTATGTTTTTGATCTCATCATGGTTAATACTTAATTATGTTCTCCCTTAGGTATAGTTCTAGTATGCTCTGTAGAATCATGTGTTAGTAATTGAACTATATGTGTTAAGTCTTTATCATGCAAGCATCTTGCAACAATAACCCTAAAGAGGGACCTGGTACCTTTGCACACTTTGGGTGAGCGCTCAGTCCAGGCTGAGTGATGTACTAGCACAACTAGGGTTTTATTGGATTTGTATCACTGAATTCTAGGCTACATCGGTACCTTAGGCTCTAAGTGTGGATTTAATTTCTTGATATTTTCCCCGATTTCCTCTGCCATGTTGATGAAAATAGTGTTCTTATTCTATGCAAGTATTTTTCTTGCTTTACGCGCATTATTTCTACATCCTTAGTTTTTATTTTTTCTCTTAGCACCCTAATTGTTGCAGCCTTATCCACATTTCATCATGCCACCTTTGTCGATACTTTTACCAAAGCATTACTCACTTATTCATCTGACATAATAGTAGGCTTTACTGTTATGTGTCTGGCCTGAGGTGTCTTATTCAATCTCCTTGATACACAGGACTCTTCACATACATCAAAGTGTGGTTTGTCCATGTGTGTGTGCATAAACCATGACAACTGCTTCCTTGTGCACATGGTTGCCATATCTTCATCCATTAGCTCCCACCCATACAAATCCTTTGGTGTCACTGTGCTTTGAAAACATGCGTAGAAAAGTTTACCTATGTCCTTAGCATAGCCCATGACCGATGAAAAATATTCTCCATTTGTTCTTTTCGATCTTGGCCCCTTCGGAACATGATCATCAAGATTTGGAGCTTGTTCTGCTATACCCTGTGTAATCCCTTGTGCTATCCCATCTACCTCCTTTACTCCTTCCCCATCTTTCATTTCTTTATCCTTTGGTTCTTCCACATCCTCTGGTGGTGTAGGGGATTTAGGTGCGCTTTCCTCAGACTCTTTCGCTTCCTCATTCGGCTTCAACTTCCTTCTTCTCTTCTTAGCTAGCTCCTTCTGTGGAGAGATTCGTGGTGATCTATGTAATGATTGTGGAGTAGCACCTTGGGTTCTTGTTGTTCTGAATACCCTTTTGAAGCGGCACTCTCCTTGTACTGCATCTAGATCATCATCTTCTCCTTCCTTCTCATGAGGTGGTGTAGTCACGCATTCCATTTCTACCTTGTTTGAAGGTTGTCTTCTTCCCCTATGCTCTTGGCCACCACTATCTTTTCATTCATCTTCCTTTGCATCCGCCACTATAGTTTCTGCAGGCTATGGAGTTTACACATTTTCTACAATATGCTTACCCTTAGGTAGTTTTGGACGCGCGAACTCATTTTCCACATATTTGTTGTTCTCTAGCTTGGGCTTGAGTTGGAGATACACAAGTGTTGCTCCAACGTCTCCTAATGCCAAGCTTACCGACTTTAGGTTTATTACATCTGAGATAAGCCTCTCAATGTAGGCAGTCCTTCCTGGATATACATATGTTTTTCGTAGGGTATGGTAGTCACAATCTACCTTATCTGCATTGAATATTAGGTGGTGTGCATCCAAAAATCAGTGAACTGATGCCTAGAAATATTGTGCTATGAAGGAATATGGTCATTTACACCATGGGCTACAAGCCCCATCTTTCATGGAGAATTACGTGAATCGCGCGATGCAAAAGTGCTGGTATACCATGAACTACACTACCTTCCCTACTACCAAAGGTAACTCCTTAGGTATGTGCCATTCTTCTTCAAACGCTGCGTGAAGCCTATGATACCACTTCTCCACCATCTACTTGAATGGTCTGGTCATTGATCCTTTGCACAAGTACTTGCCAAATATTTCCTCAAGTGAGTTGTTCTCCATGGGGTATTCCTAGATTTTCTCCTTTGGCCCATCGGGCACCCCAATTTTCATAAACACCAGAGATAATAGAACAGCCCTGAAACTGATTTTCTCTCCTGTGAACACTTCTTCAATGATAGTTTCTGTGATGAAACTGGAGATGTTGTAAGTCACTCCCTGTGACATCTTCTTCGCAATGTGTAGCCACATTTTGTTTACTTGTGACCATCTTTCTTTGTCATTAAACTTTGTCACTAAGTGTGTAGCTAATTGTATGATTGGGTACTTCTTTAGTTTATCAATGTCCATGCCATGCGGACCCTTGGTATACCCCAACTCCTTCCTTGTCTCCAGGATTTCAGCCTTATCAGTTAAATCACCATTTAGATCTACCCGTGTGCCTTTCAACCCTGTTACTGTTGAGATCAACACGACTATGATCCTTACCCTGTGTCCTACAAAGTAGAAGAAATATTCATGTACCCTGCTCATCAACCACTAGTACAAGGGTTCATATTTACTGAAGTAGGGGAGCTCATACAACTGGTAAACTCCAATTTACTTCAACAACTTCTCCCCAGATTCATCATACACTGACATGTCTTTTGTGTATGCTTATTTATCTTTGTGTTTAATAATGCATCCAACTCCTTATTTTCAGGTGTATGATGGTTGTAATCACTGATATTTCTCTTCTGGATGTGGGAATCCCATTCTTGACCCACAATCACACCCTCCGGATACTACATTTCTAAGAAATTACTCTCAGGAGTCATTTCAACCTCTACTTCCACTTTCTTCTTCCCTTTAGCTCCTACTGGTAGGTGCTTTCTTTGGTGCCATCTATAACCTACAATCTTCTAACTTCAAATACTTGCCTTCTATCTCTTGCAACATGCAAACCCAAACCCTAGCTGATTCAGCATTCCCTAGTTGAAATTACATGACCTAGCTCTTTTGCAACGCCTTGCTTCACTCAAACCCTTCACAACTGGGGATGCAAGCTTCCTCTATGCACAAATCTTCTTGTCACGTCTCGATTCACACTCTTCACACCTAAATACTCTTCTTGGAGCTCAGTCGTACTTGGCTCTTTCAAATTATCATGATTGCAATGGTAAGAATGAACTTGCATCCCATCCTTATATAGATTTTCAAAAAGTTAGTGTATTTATTACTTCTTCACCTACCAACAATCCTCTCATTAATCAATCATTTTTCATTCTTTCTACACGGTACATCTTCACACCCAAGCTATAACCTTCTAGTGCACCTTCCTACCTTCTAGCCATGGAATTCTCTTCATCATTCCTCCATGCGCTCGAGTACCTTGCCATTGTGCCTTCCCTTGGTAGTTCCCATGGCCCCTGCTTACCTCGTGTTATACTTGTTTCTTCATTCATCTCCATCTATGGTCATCTTATTTCTAGAAGCAATATCTTTTCTAAAAATTCTCCAATTTGAATAGCACCCATAGCAGTTTGTTCCTTTCATGTGTACTTATTTTCAACAGTCCTGTACCTAGATATCAAATAACCACCCCACACTAAGGGTATGTGCAGTCCTCTGCGCATAGAAATTCTTCAAATAGTAATTAGCTTCTGGCGTGTAAACATGCGCTTATTACACAAAAACACCAACTAAATTGACAAAGCATAGCGAAGAAGAAGGAAATACATTAAGGAAATACAAAATTGAAAACCTAATCTAAATGACAACATTACCTTATTACAAACACCAAGAAGACTTATTTATAGTAGGGCTTCAGCCTACTCCCATTGAAGTACCTAGGTAACCGTATTCCATCAAGCACCTCTAATTGACAAGCACATGTTTCAAGTATGTGAGTGAAAACATATGGCCCCAACCAATGTACCTTGAGTTTTCCTTGATGGCGCAAAAACTTAGAATCATAAAGGAGCACCATTTGTCCAATGTGAAACTTTTTATCCCTGATGTACCTATCATGCCATGCTTTCTGCCTAGCCTTTTCTTGTTTTTGAATCCAATGTGTTATTTCTCATCGCTCATCCAATCTTGATTAAATTTTCAATCCATTCTTCTAATGCTTGCTCATCAACTAAACCTCCAGCATGCACAATACGCAAAGATGGTAACATGAATTCCATAGGAAGAACTACTTTCTCACCAAACACTAACTGAAATGGTGTGGCTTTGTTCAACCTTTTATATGTTGTGTGATATGCCCAAAGAACTATAGACACTTTATCATCCCAATCCTTTCTTCCAACATCACATATTTTTGTCAATGTCTGGCTAAAATTTTGTTGAAAGCCTCAGTAGTTCCATTAGCTTGAGGATGATAGGGTGTTGTCTTATGGTGTGCAATCATGAATTCATCTAATAAAATTTTGATTGTCTCATTAAAAAATGTGTGCCCCTATCACTGGTCAAACTCAAAGGACATCCATACCTTGTAATAATATTTTCCCATAGAAACCTGGCTGTTGTAGTCATTGTACAATCCTTTGTAGGTGTTACTTCTGCCCACCTTGTCAGATAGTCTATGCAAGTAATGATATAGCGTGATCTAGATCTGCGTGCGGCTAGTGAAATAGGACCCACAAAATTGATAGCCCATTTCTCAAATGGTTCTACACTAGTAATAGGTCTTAGAGGAATTTCATCTCGTTGGCCTAGTTTCCCTAGATGCTGACAGTGATCACAAGCCTTGCAATATGCTTTACAATATTTATACAGGGTCTCCCACCATAATCTGATGAGTAGAATCTTGCGAGCAGTGGCGTCACCTGCATAGTGGCCACCTACAATACCACCATGAGCTTCTTCCATTAGATATCTGTGTGCTCATGTTCCAGTACACAATAGTGCAATACTTCATCCCAGCCTAATTTGTATAGGTCACTGCTAATCAACATATAGGGTGCCATGCATATAGAATTTTGTTTCTTCTCCAAGGATTTCATTCCTTCTGGTGCCATACATATTCATAGAAAGACAGAAATGTCCTCTAATTTTGATGGCGCATGTTGTAACCTGTATAATTGTGCATCGGGCATGGTATCTTCAATGGCCTATGCTTCTTCTCTTGACTGTATTATGGATAAATGGTCTGGTCTAGAATTACTTTTCCCTAGTTTTACCACAACTGTGAAATCAAATTCTTGAAATAAGAGTACCCATCTGCATATGTGCCCCTGTAAAATGGATTGTTTACCAAATACTTCAATGCCATGTGATCTGTATAAAAGAAAAATGGTGTAGCTAGCAGGTACTTTCTGAATTTATGTAGTGCATAGATCATTGACAAAGCTTCGCACTCTGTAGTTGTGTAATTCTACTCTGTAGGAGTCAACTTTCTACTAGCAAAATAGATAGGATGATCTATAATACCTTCTCCTGGTTGAGCCAATACCATGCCAATGGATGTGCCAGAGGCATCCACATGTACATGAAATGGTTGGTCCCACAAAGGAAAATGTAGAATAGGTGTGGTAGTAAGTTTCTCCTTTAATGTCTCAAATGTGCGTTGTTGCGGTTCTCCCCAGTAGAATGTACCTTTTCCTTTCAGTAACTCCTCCAAAGGTGTGGCAACCTTGGCATATCCCTTTATGAATTTTCTATAATACCTGCATGTGACCCAAGAATCCACACACCTCACTCTGACTAGTAGGCTCTTTTAGGCCAATAATGACTACAACCTTAGCTGGATCAACCAACAAACCTTCCTTGCAGATTATGTGTCCTAATAGTATTCCAAATGGTGTAGAAAATATGCACTTCTTGATGTTCAAAGAGATACTCAATTATCTACATCTTTCAAACATTAAGCACAGATTGTCACAATGATCTTTAACAATCCATACACCGTCCAATCATCTAAATAAACTTGCAAGAAGTTGTGAATAAAATCTTTAAACACCTGAACAACTATGCGTGAAAATACAACAGGCACATTTTTCATACCAAAAGGCATCACAGTATAGGCAAAGCTACCCCATTCAGTAGTAAAAGTAGTCTTTTCCTGATCCTCCTGGGAAATTATAACCTGATGATACCTATAGAACCCATCTGTAAATGAATAAATTTCACACCCTGCAACGCCTTCTAGTATTTCCTCAGTGAATGGTGTAGGAAAGGGATCAGTCACACATGCAACATTCAGCTCCCTGTAGTCCACACAGATCCTAATCCAAGCCATCCTTCTTGATATTGATCACCATTGGACTAACCCATTCTGACTCGTCTAGGGGCTTGATGATTCCAGACTTCAACATTTTGTCAATCTCTTCCTTGACCTTTTCGCGCAAGTTGGGGTTCATACTGTAGGGTCTCTTTCTAACTGGGCATGCACCCTCTTTAAGATTTATCTTCATCTCCCCTAATGATTCATGCACACCTTTAAGTTCATGGTACCCCTGAGGGAATAAGTCCTGATAATCCCATAGTAACTCTATGATTTTTTCCACTTCAGAGTCTGACCAATAGTCTCCAATTATGGCCTCCTTAGGCTCAGTATCTAATCCAATATTCACTTTCTTTTTCTTCATAGGTTCATGATAGGCATGTGTGGTCTTATCTGCACTGTCCAACACCTCATACATACCTATTGAATGGTTTACATCCAAATTTTCTACTTCTTCATCATCCACTAAGTAGACCATTTTTCCTTTTACTTTCTCAAGGAAAGCACACTGAATTAGTGTGGCATCGGCCTTTGTTTCTTCAACAAAATGTGCTCATGAGTTTCCTTCATCAAATAAATCCTGAATGAGTTCTTCATCCTTGGCACTATCTCCCATAGTTAATGTTTTATAACTTTTAATGCATCTTCTACTAGAGGCTTGGTAGAGAAGAATTCAAACGTTTAGATCATTCCTGAAATTAAATCCTACCAATTTCTAGTCTCTCTATGGAGTTCTGCATAGACATACCAAGCATGCACTCAACCTTGTAAAGTGGAATAAAAATTTTGCACCCATAGCGAAGGTGGTAAAGCTTCCTACCCTTCTATCTAGAGTCTCTCACACTACTGAATGTGGTGTTGAACAAGGTTGATTACCATGATAAGTATAGATTTGAGTAGGTGCATTTCTCCTCAAGAACCTAGTAGAAAGAGAAATCCTAATTTCATTCCATCCTACAAGATTATCCTTGTGGACCACCCACCAGTGCACTGCTATCATGCATAGGGTATATGCTAGCATATTCCTTCTCTCCAACTGGTCTACCCACTACTCCTCCATGGTGTGTAGGAACACCATAGGGTCTCCTTCTCTGGTGTAACGAGGTACCGAGTTGTTACCTATTCTCCTGATATAACATGGTCTACAATCCTTAGCGAATAGACTCTTTACTTTGTGCCCCACCAACTCATAAGTGTTATGAGCCCGTTATCACAAGAAACACTTGTAGTATTGTTGATAGACTATGCATCCTCCCACTGAATGATTCCTTCTTTAGATGGCTCAAGCACCTCTGGATCTCAGATAACACGTACATAAATCCTATTCAGGTCTTCTTCACTCAAGGGCTCAACATAGGGCACAAATTTTCCATCTGTTAATGGGATAATAACCCTTTCCTCCTTATTTTCAAAGATGATATAACCCTTGTTGAACCGAAGATCAACATTATTTACATAGCACCATGGACACCCCAGTAGAGCTGGGAAGCTATCTGCCTCTGCTAGCACTAAGACCTCAAAATCTCCAGTGAACTTGGCTCCTTGTATGGTAATAGATGCATCTTTTAAAACTCCGATGGGAGTGGCCTTAGTCTGATTAGCCATGAACAATACATTAGAGGATGGCTGCAATGGGGGTCTCCCCATTTGTACCCATGCATCTAAAGTAAGAACATTGACTTTCACGCCTGTATCAATCAATATATTACTCAATAGCCACCCATCCACAACAACATTCAGAGTGATTTCCTTGTCATAATCTAGGCTATGAGGGGGAAGATTTGCATGCAAGATCTACCATCCAGTATCAATACTTGCACACAAAGTGTTTCCCTTTAACCAATTCCCTAACAGTGGAATGATATTCTCCTGGTGCAACATTTTGCACACTTCTCTCAAGTCATCCATATCAGTTTGGACCATCTCTGATGCTTTCTTTTGCTCCATCTTCTATGATTTCTCCTTTAAATATTGTATTTCACCCTAAATATTCCTGAGTACCTCTATGGTTTCATGATAAACCTCCTTCTGATGGGCAGGATCTAGGTACCATGCATGTAAAACCTCCTCCTTAGTGATGGTAGGCCTCTGTTGTAATGCTCTTTGGCACATGCTACTTCAGCATGAGTAGTGATCCTTACTTGTAACGCCTCAGATTCTTACTTCCAACTTGGGAATCCACTAATTTTCCATAGCGCATTATATCCTAACCATCCCTGCACATTTTTTTTCTTGTTTATGTTGCTTGCTAAGATGCTCATATAAGTCTGGGAATTCCTCATAACTATGATTCTTTCCACAAAAAGAACATGTAATATTCTGAGGACATTCACACCTGTAGTGGTCAGGAGATCCACATGTATAACATGTTCCGTGAGGGAACTCACCTCTTCTGCCACCATGACCTCATCCTCTAAATCCACCATGGACTATCCTCTCAAAATGCCATTCCCTTTTTGATCATACCGTGCCTGATTGTGATCCTGATCCTGATGCTCATTCTTGCCTTTAGAGTTATCTAAAACTCCTGTCTATCATACACCAATATCTATAGCATCATGGATCTAACCAATCATGCTCTATAGTCTTCCATGTCATGATTCATGGACCTAAAAATTTTACAATAGTAAGAGACATTCTTCCTTATCATGCATGTTGTAGTAATGGGAAGTGGCTAGCATCATGGTTTAAATGACATATCTCATAGTCCAACAGCAATGAGCACACTGATCTGCAGGGAAAACTATCCTTTGTGTGACCTTCCACTTCACAATCTATGCACCAAATCCCTATTGTGCATCTCATGTGAATGAATTTTCTGATAGTTTCTCCAACTACTTTGCCATAGCTATAATCTATGCTTCTAAAAATGGGCTCACCCCAGTGTCTATACTTCCAACTACCTCATCACATAAATTTTCTTCAAGTGCTTCATGTGGATCAATGTATGTATTATGTGATAGTGCCCTTCTAAAAGGTGTAATCAGGCCTCCAAAAACCATTGTGCATGCTGGCTTGCATGAATATCATAAGAAATCTTGGATAATAGTGTTTTGAAATGAGCATCATACTCTCTGACACTTTCAGTAGTGCCTTGCTTAGTATCCTTGAGCACACTTATACTCTTCTGCTCAAACTCAGGGATATGAAATTCTTTGAGGAAATCATCTTTTAAAGCTACATAGTCTACACAAGTCTGATTAGGGTCAAACTTTATGTACCAGCTATGTGCGCACCCTTGTAATGTAGTAGAAAATTGGCTTTCCCTATGCTCAAAAATTCATGATTCCTTTTACGCGCCATAGTATTTCACACATGTGTACATGTTCAGCAACATATTCTATGCCCCTATACTTTGGGAGATGAAGAGACATCTCCATGTAAATATTTTGGGGTTGGTGTAGACCTTTCCCACCTGATCTAGAACCTCATGTGTTTCCTCTACCTCTAGAACCACCAGATCCACCAGAGCTAGAGCCACCTATACCTCTTGATCCCAAACCTGTAGTTGGGGTCGGACCAGAAGATGTAATTCCTTATGTCCCAATAGTAGTACTAAACTGTACCCTGACAGTCTTTGAAGTGTTACTACTCCCAGAAGAGAGTCCAAAAATCTGTGCACTTGAATTTTGTGTGGATGATACACCCAAAAAGGTACTCCCATATAACAATGAATCCATTTTTGCAATGCCATCATTGTGCTTCTTATATGACTCACTCCTACTCTCCCACTACTTGAATTAGCTTGCTGACTATTTTTTGTACTAGATACTGGAAGACCAAGTGCAAGGGAAAAGTTTCACCAGGTGGATTCAGATGTGCCCTGCAGCCCAGGTCATTTCTAGTGGTGTGCTTCTATATGAGGCCGAGGAGGGTTTCCCTATCATGATTTCCCAAATGGGGGAGTTCCTGATGCTCAGGTTCCACATCTTTGGTGTGAACTTTAAATCCTTCCCAAACTATCTCTCTCCACAATTCCATTCACTCTGCAACCTCCCACTACTTCTCTACCTCCCTCTCGCGTGCCTCATTATACTTAAGTCATTTTCCTCTCTCTACCTCTCTACCGCTAGGTTTTCCATCTTTCACCAAGCCTGCTCCTTCCCCTATGCATGGTGGGGTTTAGTTAGCCATCGGTTTACTCTCCAAGTTCAGGGTTACCATCAAAATTTTGATCACTAGTGGAATGCCTTGCTAGGTAAGTTCCCCTTGGATATCGTAAAAATTGGAATTCAGCTACCTCTGGGCACGAATAAGTGGAAATTGAGTACTCCAAGATATAACTGTTCAAAACACCATGGAACCACATATCCATAGTGTGAGTCCAAATCAATATCAGCATCATACAGGGTCTGAAATTCTTCCTGTGTCCAGACAAGTGTGTGATACCTCCAATTCCATTTAGATGCATAAGCAACCAACCACTCGTATAATTATACTGGAAAAATAACGAAGAAGATTTCATACAAACAATCATACAGATTCTATCTCCACCCACGTGCGTGCATCAAACTCAGATCCAGTGTTGAACCTCCATGTGTATTCTTCTTCTAGGTCATGTATCCACTCCTCAACACTTGCTAGGGTCAACCGGTATGTCTTCATCATGAACTCATCCTGAAAACAACTGAAAAAGAGGTCTTCGCAACGAAACCAATGATGCAACCTAGAATTCACCAGTAAAAGCCCAGGTATGTTGGCACATCACTCAGCCTAGACTGAGTGCTCACCCAAAGCATGTAAAGGTACTAGGCCCCTCTTTAGGGTTGTTGTTGTAGAATGTTAGCACAATGAAGACTTAATGCATTCAAATCCATAACTAATATATCATTCTACAGTGCATGTATGTTCAGATCTAGATCTAGAGAATAACAGACTTAAATGATAACCATGATGAAATCAAGCATGCAAGAACCAATTATACTCAGGATTTGATACTCTGATTCATCCAATACATTCCATTGCATTAAATGCATGATAATATACACAAGCTTATTACAATAGTATAATACCATAGTTTATGTGCGCATCAGATTTGGCAGCATAACCTCACAATAACTCAGTTCTCACATACCATTCTCTACTATGCAGTTCATTACATATTTATAAGGGTGGGGACTTTCCCTTCACCACTTATCTAATCCCAAAATAGGTTGCATGCTATTATTAGCCATGCACCATTACAATAATAGCCACACATGCAAGTGTGCTAACAATAGACTTCTTCTAGTTAACTGTCAGTAGTAAATCTATTCTCAGCCTGTACCCATGGAAAGCACTTCATAGCCAATCCTCCAAAAATAGCCAATGCGTGTCACACAAGTCTTTAACTGGTTTGTGTGTTTGGCATGCTATCTCCAAAAATATCTCGTACACGTGAAAATGGCTAAGTCCCAAATCTATCTCTCTTCTTTGTGCGTGATTCTTTCCTGACCCTTCCACACCTTTGAACGTGCTCTTTTCTTCTGCGCAAAACTTTTGTATGTTTTTTTCTAAGTACCATGTTTTGACTGACCAAATTTTAATAATACCGATTTCAGAATTCATATGGTGGAAAATTCAAGCACTCTCACCAAATCTCAAGATCAAATTTTATTTGATCAAGATAGTGAAAAATATAAGAGTAGGGTAGCCAAGTCCTAGTTTAAAAACCAAAAGAAAGGTTCCTCAAGGCTTCCCAAAACCATGAATAGAGTTGATTTCAAGGATGAGTTGTCAGATATCATTACCTTTTTTGCTAGGATAATGGGTCTTCCAGCCACCAGTGAATTTCAGTTTTGAATGTGCCCTTTTATCAACATCATATGTTAAGGAAAAAAAATTCTAACTGGGGAGAAATCATCTATGAAAATATTAGTGAGTAATTAGCTAATGTACAAAGAACTAGGATCTTCTACATGAATTTTTATCTGATGTATACCATAACAGTGTACAGAGAATGGTTTGGCATCTCCCCTAATGTGGATAAGAAAGATGCTCCAATATATGAATACCGCCCATAGCTGATTTTAAATAATAACAATCATCATTTTAGAAGAGTGAATGATGCCTTCATCATGTACATTGTTAGTATGTTAGAGGGTAACACAACTCAAAGGTTCTCAGATGAAGCCAAATAATTGATTTCTATCTATGGGAGCTATTTCACTCAATTCAGGAAGTTTTATTATATTCAACTAGTTGGTTTTGAAGGAACACCTTTGAAACTTCCAATGTATTGAAATGATAAAATGGCTCTGGTTGAGATATGTAGGCAACTTGATGAAATTCATAGAACCTGCAGGGATAAGAAAATTACAGGCATTCAATTCCCAATCACTCTGGGTAATTACAACTGCAGGACTACATTAGATGCCCAAAATATTGATAGAACTATTGCCCCTCTCACTCTCCATTACTTCAAACCAAGGACTTGTTTTGACCTTAAGGGATATATTGCTAGTAATTTTAGAATGGGCTTTCATCATCTTGTTGATCTTGAAGACGATTGGGCTGATTTTGCTGATGACTATGAAGCCATAAAAAGGTACTATGACAAGTTGTCTCTTCAAAAAATTAAGGATTTTGAGGTATATAAGGTACCAGATGAACTACAATATGATGATCAAGATCTGCAGTCTCTTGAATATGAAAGGTCTATCATGCATACTCCCATTGAAACCATTGATTGATTCAGTAAGGAAAGGAATTATTTGAAAGAGCTTATAGACCTTATCTTGGTCAGGACCAAACTCTAGTTTGACAGAAAAATGAAGGTATATGGAGCAAAAAAGTCAAGGTCTTTCTCTCAAGAAACCTCCACTCCTCAGAAGGAGATTCCTATGGAAACTCCTGAGGCACATGTACAATATGTTCCTTCCACTCTCGAATCTTCAACTTTGATATACATAAAAAGGGGAAAGCTAAGAAGGGTGAAAAGTTAGAGGGAGTTGTTGAGGAAGGAAGTAAAAAATTACTTTATCCTAAGAAAATAAAAATAACATCTGAGACTGAACAGACTTATTGATCTCTACGGTGATGATGAGAATTTAAAAGAAGCAAAAGAGCAGGAGAAAAGTAATCTTGAAGGAGGTAACAAAGAGAAAGAAGAAGAAGAAAGTGATAAGCCAAAATATCACACTTTGGAGGCTAAGACATTATTTATCTAAGAGAAACATGTTCAAGAAACTCCCATTGAAGGAATGACTGTCTCTAGCATTGAAACATCTGGCTTGGAAGTGTCAGTTGCATGAACCCTAGGGTCAATGTGCACTCTAGAATTGGGGGCACATTGTTCCTCCTTCCAGTACTGCTTTAACTTGGGTTCAACCACTTGTGGAGAGTAATAAAAGGAAAACTACATCTAAGATTGTTGCTCCCAAATTTGACACAGTGACTGCCCTCCTAGGAACAACTCCAACCCCACTTGCCAAAAGAGCAAGAACTAATTCTAGACTGGTGTATAATTCCATCCCCCCAAGAGTCAACAGTTTATAGAAATTTCCAAACCTAAAGTGGATAAGAATGAGAGAGATTTGGTTTTTGGGTGATTTGGAATTGACAAGAAGTTCATTAGGATAATCCACCCCAGAGAGTGAACTACACAATTTGAAGGAAACAATGTCGAAGGTAATTGAAAGAGTGGAAAAGGGGAAACAATCTCAAGAGAAATTCGAGGAGCATATACAAATGATACCAAATTTTATCAAATCCACACTAGCCAATGATAAAGTGATTGATCTAGCCCCTTTGAATTCTATACCTCCTCCTATTATCCTCACCAATGAAGAAGTTCAAGTCATTAAGGACATACATAAACATGCTGCCTATGGGAGGGCCATGGAGGCTATGGTGGAGGAAATGTTAATCATTGGCCTCAATTTTATTGAGGAAGCTTACAAAGCTTATGATCAAATCACAAATATATGATTGAAGTTTACTACAACACTCAATAGTTTGACTAGGGAATTGAAATTGTGGATTGAATGTATACAAGATCTTTAGATAATGAGCGAGACCGATGTACAGGTTATTTTGGTAAACAAAGTTTTTGATGAAGAAAAGTTCAATCTATCTAAGCAATGGGTGTACAACATTGAATGAAAGATGAAAGTACTTGAAGAATCTATCGAGGGAACTCAGGAACATGAAGAAAAAAAGATAAGCTTACAAGGCATGTGTTATCTCTGCTTTCCAGGACCTCCACTGCCAACTTCTTAAAGATAATTTAGAAGATAAGTTCATAATTCAAGAAATTAAATCCAAATTTAAATCGTTTTTCAAAGAGGATTTTTTTCAAACAGGATACTATGTCTAAGGAGAAAATGGAAAAGATATGTGCTCTCAAAAAGGCAATCACGGAGGCAAATAAAGAATTTTTGGAAAATGCAAAAGTTGGGAAAAGCATGGAAAACTTTTTACATACTTGGACACATGCAACTAATAATATCACTATTCCCCGAGGCATGAAGATAGTAGGAGCATTGGTGAGATTCAGGAATCAAATCCTGAAAGTGAAGACATCAGTGATAACCTCTTCAAGTGCTCAAATGACTAGTTCTTAGGCCTCTCTTTAATTAATGAAATTCTGTTAAGGTGGTCACCTTTTTTTGTGGTCATATAAAATCAAAGTAGGGGCCAACTTAATATTGTAAGACTTGTTTAAATCTTAATCTTTTGATTAAAAGAAAGGAAATTGAAAGGACTAGTTTTGTAACTACCCAAGTGGCTATAAAAGGCCTTACCTCTTATTTTGAAGGGGTTGGATTTTGATGTATTTGATGTAAAAAAAAGTACTGAATTGACAATCAATACAGAAGAAGTTATATCTTTTATTGTGTTCTATTTTTCCTTCTTTCTATCTAATTCATGTGAAGTTATATATATCTAAATAGGAAATTTTGTGTCCTCCAATTGATGTTATGCTTAGAATTTTGTGTCTATTGCATATATGCCATGTATTCAGATTTGTATGATTGTGATCTTGTTAATCTTGCATGCATAAGTAAGATATTATTCTGCAAGCTATATGTCTAAAAGTGTTGCCTTTCTCATTATTTAAAATATCAATTATTTGGCTTCCTTTTCTTCTACATTGAAAATATTATGAAATGTAGACATCTAAAGCATCAAAATCCTCATTAAAATATTGATAGTTTGTACAATTTTAAATAAGTAGATTTGCTTATTTGTTTTTGTGTTCAATAAGGGAACCTCTCCAATAAAGAGGAGGGATTGTTGTCCCCTAATTGTTGCTTGTTCTTAAAGTCAAATCTAACCAACAATCTAGAAAAAAAATGAGGGAGATGCTCACATGTTCAACGAATCTTCCACTCCGCCTTCTTGCGAGAAACATGATTATAAGGAGAAAATTGATCAGTTGGAAGATCATGTTAGAACACTCACCTCATATGTGTAAAACTTTCATGGATCCTAATGTTTCTCCCTCACTCCCATATGAGGAAGTTGCTCCCATTACTAGCTTCGATCTGAAATCAATCTAAAGAAACTCAACGTTTCACAATCCAGGGAAGAACAAATGATAAATGGGTGAGTAAGATTCTTGAAAAAGGTAAGGTGTTACTTCCTAAGGGAAGAACAAATGATAAATGGGTGAGTAAGATTCTTGAAAAAGGTAAGGTGTTACTTCCTAAGATTCTTTCATTGTTTTAGTACATGAGTGCAAATTACACAAAGGTAAGAATGACTAGAGAATAAATTGAAAAAATAAAAGGAGCATTGGGACCAAGTGTTTGCAATGGTTATCGAGATGGGCAAAGTCAACTCTTCCCCACTGATGAGAAGGAAAGTATTCAATTCTTCATCTACGGACTTGTCTCAAGTTCGGGCTAAAACTCTTGATGCTCATTACGAAATGCTAAACAATGATCTTTGTGAAATGGAATCATATGAGGAATGTACTTCAAAGATGCAAGAGGATGTCAAAAAAGAGATACAAAAACTTGGAACACCCGCTGTGGATGAAAACAATTCAATGATCTTGTAAAATCATTTGAAGAGCTTGTCAAGAAAGAAGCCAAAGACACACTTGATATCTTGATGAGATACGAGTTTCCATATCTAACACCGCAAAGGAGCATCAGGAGTGGTTTCACAAATGCAAAAAAATCAACATGCTACTTTTGAGAATTGGCTCAAGGCATTGAGTTTTGTACACATTCCCTGGGATGAGAAGGTTGCACCTGCAACGACTTAATATATCAAAGAATTCAAAGGGATCGAGATCTTTCCAGAGGAACTTTCTAAAAGTACATTAGATACGAAATCTCCAGCAACAAGTGGCATCCATGTCTTCATTCGAGTAGATATCTCATATCCTTTTCTCTCTCCCCCCTTCCTTTCGTCTTTCACATTCTATTTCTTCATTAGGGGGTTGCAATTTTCATTTTTTTCTTATGTCATTAATGTGACTATAGTTGAAAATTGTAATAATTTTCCCTCAATTAATAAAAAGGGAACTTAATTTATTTCCTAAGAATGAGAAAAGTCACAAGTTGTAAAAGACAAATGAAAATTCATGTGGGGCGTAGGTGAAGAGTCCTTTGTGAAAACTATATATTGTAGTGACTTCTTCACTTCAAGGAGTTTTCAATTTTGTGAGTTCATGAATAGTTCTATGATTTAATAAAAAACAAAATCATGCACACAGGCTCTAAACAATTCCCCAAAATCTACAACAATGGAAGTATAAACTAGAATAATCCAAATCAAAACAAAAGTACACACACATAACACAACATGTACCGTGGTTCACCCAATGTGGGCTACGTCCACCAAAGATAGAGATCTCATATATATAATACAACAAGAGTACAAACCAACTCTTCAATACAAGAGTACAATGCATCTCTCCAAGAGTATCTCATCTCCTCTAGATCTCTAAATGGATCTCCATGAGTGCACTACAATTGTGCCTCTAAACACCACCAACAGATCTCACATAACCTAGGAACTACTGCATCTCTGAACTGCTACCAAGTTCTCTGTGGATCTGCAACAAGACCTCTTACATGGGTCTACCAATGTGCAACCATGACTATGCACCAAGAAGTAAGTCTGTCTCTCCATCACTGCATAACCTGTGCAAACATGAAGACAACCTCCTCTACAATATCTAGATCTACATGGATCAACAATACATGATATGATCTCACAACATGGATCTAACAATATAAGACTAGATCTACATGGATCTATAATACAAGATCTCACCAACATGTGGATCTACAAGAAGAAACTCTATGTGATTTGCATACTATGCAAGCCATTACAATGAGACAATAACTATACAAAGGAAATACAGTAGAATATGTTACCCTCTTCTCACCATTCAGATGTACCTGCTATTTCCTTCTGTTCAGCTCCTCTCCATGAAAGCTCCTGTCTTCATGTAACCTATTCTTTCTTTCTTCTTCTTCTTCTTCATCCTCTCAATCTAGGAGAATCAAGGATCTAATTCAATCCTTCTCTTAATTCTATTTCTAAACCCTAGCTTTCATTCTTATATAGGCATATATAAACTTAGGGAACAATAGCCATGCAATTACATCCTTTAGATCATGCTTTAAAACAAAATATATCTAATTCCTGAGAGTTAAATAAAACACTCCTGCACAGGTAACCGATGTCAGTTAGCCCTGACCGATGCTGGTTCCTCCTTAACTGACTGATGCTGGTCATAGGTGACCGATGCCGGTCCCCCTAACCGATGATGGTTACTGTGTTTCCTCAGTCAAGGTGTAAAACATGCTATCAGTGAAGCAATTCAGCTCCACAACCTAACAATCTCCCACTTGGAGATAAATTTTTGAACCTTTGTACTGTACCTGTACCTATACATCACCGTCCTCTACACACTGTGAAGACCATCTATTCTTTCCTTCAACAATTCTCTCAAAAATAAAACTAGGAAGATCAAACCATCTTCTCAAAATGAAGATAAAAACATTGTGACTTACCATAGACCTGCATGAAGCTACTACTGATCCGTGATAACCGAGTTATCCATACATCAAGCTCCCATTGAATCATAACACCAAGCCTCTCATGCAACCAAGCCATCATGACTAACACACCTGCAAGATCTCCCACTCAAACTGAAGTATTGAGCTTCAACTGCAACCATAGCCATACCTGTAAAACCAACCATGTTCTCCATCCATCTATCCATGTCTCCATGCAACCACCAATGCAACTATCCAAAGACAAGTCAAACTAGAATATGTGAAAGCAAAACAAGATCTAGGGTAAAAACAACCCTGAATGAGTTCTACATGCAACAGTGGGTGATCAATCCACAAACACCTGCATAACTCAAATAAATCCAAACACTGCAATCTGCAAATCCAACCCTGCATAAACAACTAGCATGTCCAAGACATTCATCTGTAGATAACATACCTATCAAGGAGTAACATAGTAATCAAGAGGAAATACAAACATCCCCTACTCATGCTCAAGGCATATAAACTGTGCTCATAGGCATCCATGTGCAAATCAAACATCTGCATCATCATAGACTCACAAAACTGAATCTATCCACATGTATAAACTCACCTATACATCCATCCATATCTCTAGCTCTCCAGAAGCTCCAAGTCTGTCACCGACTAAATCCAAAGCCATATATGAATCTTATTGCTCATCAATGTCAATAACAAACAACCATGCTAAACCATGCTACTAATAAATAGTGCAAATACCAACAAACATGTCATCAACATACTGCACAAACCAACCAAGATGAAAGAAAAACAAGGGCACCATCTAAAAATGGTAAATAAACACTGTTGTCAAACCTGTGACCAGACCACGGTTTCCTAACCAACCCCGGTTTCCTAACTGACCAACCATGGTTACCAGATGACCCGACCACGGTTAATCCTAACCGACACCGGTCTTTGTAACTAGCATATTTTCTCCTTTAACCCTTAAAACTCTGAAAAATTGCTCTATCATCTTCACCCAGCTGAATCTAACCATCAACTGTAATCCCATAGGGATATCTGAGGCACCATAAAATAAAACAAGAAGTGACATCACAAAGCAATAAACTCAATATACCTAAAAATCATGACTACCCTCCAAAACCAACTAGTGCCTCTGCCACTCTGAATAGTAGCAATCTCCTCTCACTCTTGCATGTGCATCATGTATCCAATCCTGCAATGCCAACAACCATGGCTTGCTCCCACTGAACACAAAATTCCTTGCACTGCCTCTAACACCAAGCTCAAAAGCTAATATGTCAGTGAGAAATAAAACCAGATGAAAGAAAATATAAAATGATTCCCTTCTTATCAAAGAATAATGCCTACATCACAGAAGTTTGGACTTCTTGTGAAGTAGGTGAATCAACTTCTTTTCATCATGTGTACTCAACATCTTTCGTTACCTGCAACTGTGTCTAATCATGAATTTTCATTGAGGATCTCATCCTTAGACTAGAATATCCTTGTCCTCAAGATTCCACACAATAGGGAAATAAAAGTCAAATAACACCAAAAACATGGTGTAAATCTGTGCACACTATCCAAACATAATATCAGTTACTCCAAATGAAAGAAATAAAACATGAACCATATAGAGATACCTGACCCAAAGTATCACTGGACTAACCAAGCCAACTCCATCCTCTTTTCTGATCCAAACATTGAAGTGATCTGCACTGTTTCTACCTGTACACACTGTGCAAGAAACTTGATCCTCCAAAACAGGACACTGAACCATCCATGCCCTCTTCTACTGTAAGAAACCATGTGCAAACTTGTTGTCACAGAGACCAACCACGGTTCACTGACCGGTACCGGTTACCCTCTGTGACCAATGTCAGTTCCCATATAAAATGACTGACGTCAAGGTGCTATTTAGAATTTTTAACACAACTAGCCAAAAATTGGCATAGGTCACCAAACCAGGTGCCTACTCTGACCAAAGCCGATAGTTGTGTTGAGCCAGTCATTTCAAGAAGCACCCAAATCTTGCACAAAAACTTAACAACAATAATACATGCAATAAAACTGCACCAAGATGAAATACATCACCTTACCAGCACCAAGATACTCAACCACATCTTCAACTGAAGAACATGCTTCTCTAATGGAAACCCCGTCTTCGTTTTGTGCTACTATATTCTACTTCTCTAAAAATCCCATGCATCTAACTGCACCAAAGGATGCATAACTGCTCCTCTATCTCATTCTCAGATCTAGATCTGCAATCCCAAACATGCATGTGCAACCAAAATAATATAAGCACTGCAATACCAAGATAAAACCATACCTCAATAACCCGGATCTATAATCTGACCAACATGCTTGTGCCTCCAAGAACCAGGGACACCTCAACAACCAAGATACATTCCATGCATCTTCTTAATTCTTCAGATATGTGATTTTCTATTTAAAACTAGGTTGCCCAGTAACCGACCATGATCACCCTGTAACCGACCACAGTTACCCTGTAACCGACCCTACCGTTGCCACTTAACCGATGTCAATCACTATAATTTCCAACAACCTTACTCTTCCAGCTCCCACTTGAGATTGAATCTCTTCATGTGATCTTCTCATCAGGAAAAAAAAACCCTACTCTCATACACCTGTCAGTAAAACACTAACAATATACTGAAGCAAAACCTTGCTCTGAAATAACCAAGCTCTTTGATACCAGTTGTTGGGAATTTCAGGACTGCGGAATAGTGCTATGATTTAATAACAAACAAAATCATGCACACGTGATCTAAACAATTCCCCAAAATCTACAATAGTGGAAGTATAAACTAGAATAATCCAAATCAAAAAAAAGTACACACACATAACACAACATGTACCGTGGTTCACCCAATGTGGGCTACATCCACCAAAGATAGAGATCTCATATATATAATATAACAAGAGTACAAACCAACTCTTCAATACAAGAGTACAATGCATCTCTCCAAGAGTATCTCCTCTCCTCTAGATCTCTAAATGGATCTCCATGAGTGCACTACAATTGTGCCTCCAAACACCACCAACAGATCTCACATAACCTAGGAACTACTGCATCTCTGAACTGCTACCAAGTTCTCTATGGATCTGCAACAAGACCTCTTGCATGGGTCTACCAATGTGCAACCATGACTGTGCACCAAGAAGTAAGTTTGTCTCTCCATCACTACATAACCTATGCAAACATGAAGAAAACCTCCTCTACAATATCTAGATCTACATGGATCAACAATACAATTATGATCTCATGGATCTACAATACAAGGTCTCACAACAACTTGTGGATCTAACAATATAAGACTAGATCTACATGGATCTAATACAAGATCTCACCAACATGTGGATCTACAAGAAGAAACTCTATGTGCTTTGCATACTATGCAAGCCATTACAATGAGACAATAACTATACAAAGGAAATACAGTAGAAGATGTTACCCTCTTCTCACCATTCAGATGTACCTACTATTTCCTTCTATTCAACTCCTTTCCATGAAAGCTTTGTCTTCATGTAACATGTTCTTTCTTTCTCTTCTTCTTCATCCTCTCAATCTAGGAGAATCAAGGATCTAATTCAATCCTTCTCTTAATTCTCTTTCTAAACCCTAGCTTTCATGCTTATATAGGCGTATATAAACTTAGGGCACTTAGCCATGCAATTACAATCAATAGATCTACTTTAATGCTAAAATTAGATCTAATTCCCGAGAGTTAAATAAAACACTCCCGCACAGGTAACCGATGTTGGTTAGTCCTAACCGATGTCGGTTCCTCTTGATCTGACCAATGCCGGTCATAGGTGACCGATGATGGCCCCTCCTAACTGATGGCGGTTACTGTGTTTTACAACAAGGTGTAAAACAAGCTATCTATGAAGCAATTCAGCTCCACAACCTAACAAAAAATGCCAATCAAGAAAGGTGTTTCAGATGTCTTGATATAATTAACATAGTTATTATTCCTTCTAATTGTGTGTTGATAAATCTTTGTTTAATATTTATAAGAATCTGATTTAGCCTACTTTCAATATCAACCCCCTCTCTAAATTCCCACTCCCGATATTTCACCTTCCTTTCAAATTCCTCCCTTGCACAAAATTGCAAGCATTTTCCATAGGGGTAGTGGAGTGTGCTCATTGGATCCCCGGCCTATTGTCCAACCACATAGTTGTTGTTTTTCACATACAATAAGGGATCCTCCCCTTTCAAGCAGGAGGGACATAGTCCCATAGCGTTGGTGAAAATTAACTAATTTGTCCTAGCGAAAAATTATTTTGCCAACAGTTTTTGACACCCATTGTGGGGAAATTTTTGTTGTCTCTACACTACATCAAAACCACAAAATTACATAAAAAGTAAATAGTTTGAAAAAAAAACCAATTTTTGAAAAACCACAAGAGTCCTCATGTATACTCAACCGTTTTCCCTTCATGGCCATACTTGGTAATCCCCTAGTTTTAAGACCTGAACTCCTCTTCCATATCCAAGAAGATATTGTATTAGACTTGAGGGAGGCAATCTGGCACAATAAAGTAAATTTATTCCATTATAATGCAACTACAAGAGTTTTGAATTATCAAGAAGAGCGGTCCGAAGCTTTAGAAAGAGAAATACAAGCTCAAAATCAACAGAGGAGAGCTTGATAAAATTCAGATTGGAGTTGTGCATGCAACTAGCAAACTGGTTGATAAGAGGTACACAAGATCTAGTCGGGCTAGTGGCATCACATATCCAACCTTTGAGTAGAAACAAAGAGCTAATTTCAGACTTTCCCTTGATCAAATAAGAAGGAAAATTGATTGAGAGTATCTTCCAAATTTTGATCCTAATTTCCACATTATTGAAACAGTTGAAGAACCTTTGAATTGTGCTCCTACAAGTGAAGGAGAACAAGAAGAACTAGAAGAAATATTTGGGGAAGAAATTGTAGAAGAAGAAGTTGAAGAAGAAGAACCACCAATGGATCAATAAGCACCATTTCCTTGGGGGAAAAACATAGGTCCATTAGCTCTCAATCCGCATTTACATAATTTTCCTAGAGGATCACGAAAGAACTTTCCCAAGTTCTATGGGGATGGGAAGTAGCACCTGGATGACCACATTTCATCCTTCATCACTACTTGTGGAGTGTTAGGCATTGGCTATGAGGATGTATCAATTTGTCTATTTGTAGAATCTTTGGAAGATGTGGACATGGACCATTTGTAAAGAAGGTCCATAACGAACTGGAATGATGCGAAGATCAAGTTTGAAACTAGGTTCAAACCCGTAGAAAATGCTCATGCACTTTTGGCCCAATGGTCTCAACTGAAGGAGTCCTTCGAACTAATGAGGGAGTTTGTGGCAAAGTTCAACAAAATGCTCTACAGAATCCATGCAGTTGCTTGACCTACAAAAGACAACAAAATAAGATTCTTCACAAATTCCCAACTTCCTGAGGTGAGTTTCATGTTGAGAAGAGCTCAACCAACTGATTTGGATGAGGCACAAAAGCTTCTGATCGAGTTAGAAGATGACTTGATCATGTCAGGGAAGATAAAAAAAGGTCCAAGTAAGGAGAAAGGACAAAATTCAAATACAGGTACCACAGATCCATTAGTTCAGAAGTTGTCTCAAGCTTCCATAAGCAAAGATGCTCCCAAGAAGAATTTTCCAAATAGACAAAATATTCGTCTGCCACCCCGGAGACTTGCTCTTGAGGCACCTCCATTAAATGTACCCTGTGATGCTGAAGAAGAAGAACTTGAAGAACAAGAGGAAGAAAATGAGGATGGAAACGTTCTTGAGATTGAGGAAGTTGAAGATGAGGTACGCGTAAATTTAATTGAGTATTATTCAGGAGAAGATGATGATGATGAAGATGCTCTAAGCTTCTTATGTGCCATATTCACACGTTCTCAATCACAAAAGGGAGCTTGTTCCTCCACAACTATGAAAAAGGAGGATGATCCTCAAGTGACAACTCTACAAAACAAGATAATTAATAGAGGATCTCCACTTGTGCCTTCTATGGAGTACGCAAAAGAGAATCCCGACCCCGTGGCGAGCAAGAAACAATTTGCCATTCCAAGTAAGTCTTTTGGTACTTTTCCTAGCTCTAATTTTGTATCCAAAACCAATCTTGCAAAAACTTCAAATGCTCATCCAAAAGCAACCACTTCTTTACCCAAACTCCTAAAGAAATGCCTTCACCACCTTGCAAAGCATCCACTGTCCCGGGAACTTCTTCCTCATCTGCTTATGCTTCGTTCAACATTATTGAGCATGTGAACAAATCTAAAGTTCAGATTTTTGAATATGAATTCTTACAAATGCATCCAAAGCAATTTGAAAGGCTCATCAGTTACATCAAGGGTGGTAACCCAAAGCCTAATGCTACAAAATCCAATTCCAAAGGGTTGCTACCAACACCACCCACTTGTCCAATGCAAAACACACTTTCCCTAAGCGCATCCAAAACTAACAAAGTAGATATGTTCTACCTTTCCCTCTTGACTAAAGGCCACTAATTAAACAATTGCATAATACATTTAGGTGCTTCAGATAATGTAATGCCAATAAAAGTTGCTAACGCTCTCAGACTTACCTTGACATAAGTAACTGGATCTTGTTATTCTATGGAGTCTAAAGAAGTTCCATTGGTAGGAAGGATCAAGGATGCACAAGTAGCCCTTGTGGATTTTCCAGACAAGAAGGTTTTCCTGACCATTTTGGTGGTAGACATTCCAATATTTTTGGTATGTTGTTGAGTAGAAGTTTCTGCATAGATTTGGATGGTGAGATATAAATGGATTGGTCCTCGGAAACCATTCCAATGAAAGGAGACATGAAGAAGTTGTTACCCATGTGAAAGATGAAGTACATTGTCCAAAAATCGAAAGACCCTAAGGCTAACATATTGTTTCAAGATAGTGGATTGGGTGACTACTTCTTGACTTCCGAAAGAGACGAGAATTTTCCTTTCCTCATGGAAGATGAAGAAGGCCAATTATGGATAATGGAATGGGCAATGGAATTTGATGGAAGCCATTATAGTGTAGGTTATGGAGCCAAAGTTGTTCTGAATTCTCCGAATGGTGAGTTGCTTCCTTTTGCCTACAAATTGCAATTTGAAAATACTAATAATGCTGCAGAGCATGAAGCCCTTCTTCTAGGGATCTATGTTGTTGAATCCATGGGTATCAAGAAGTTGAAATGTCTTGGCGATGTCGAGGTGATTGCCAAGAAAGTGAGAATTACATATAAAGTTAAGAACTTGAGTCTCAAGCATTATAGGAACCGAGTATGGGATTGCGTTGACTCTTTTGATGCTTTCTCAATCCAATCTGTTACTCATGAGAAAAATGAGAAAGTTGATTCTCTTACAGTCTCAGCATCTCTTATGGCCCCACACCCGTCCTTCGACAAGGACAAAGTGACAGTTGAGATAGTATTCAGACCGAGTGTGCCGGAAAATTTCAATCATTGGCAGGTGTTTATTGATGATAGCCATATTCTCTCTTTCTTACAACAAAGAGATAACTTCAGCAATCTCTTCTACGAAGGAAGTGGTGCTCCAAATCGAGAATCTGTTGTAGATGAAGATAAAGGAGATATAAATGGAGTTGATCCAGAAGGGGTCATCAGACTCAAGGAAAACAAGATTCCAAAAGGTCTTGTGTCTCTTGAAGACTAGTTTGATAAGCATGATCAATTTATTAAGGAAAAAACAAAGGAATCCTCTCAATGTACTGTTGAATTTGAGAAGGAAAATATTGGTACCACAGAACAACCAAGAATGGTATGATAGTATGATGTTCACTAGAAAAAAAGAGGAGCTTCGTCTCATTGTTGAGAAGATAGTATGATGTTTTGGCATATTCATATGATGAACTCAAGTCTTTCAGGACAAAAGAGATGCATCACTCAGTCCCTCTCAAGCCCAAGGCTAAGCCTTTCAGACAGAAGCAACGGAAATATAACCCAGAGATTGTTGATATAATCAAGGAAGAGGTCTTGAAAATGCTGAATTCACCAGTCCATGTGGGTGGTCAATATTGTTCCAGTGCAGAAGAAGAATGACGAAATAAGGATTTATGTAGACTTCCAGAGTTTGAACCAGGATTCATTAAAAGATAGCTACCCACTCCCTACCATGGACCACATCCTACAAGAAGTCACATGATCTGAGATGCTTTCATTATTTGATGGCTTCTCAGGATATAACCAAGTTAAGGTAGCAGAAGAAGATAGACACAAGACTGCTTTTACAACTCCATGGGGCACTTTTGTCTATAACAGAATGCCACTTACTCTTATTAATGCTAGAGAAAATTTTCAATGGGCAATGGATCTTGCCTTCAAATACCTCAAGCATTGCATTTTCATCTATCTTGATGACCTCACGGTCTTTTCCAAGAAGCGAGGAGATCACATAAAGCATCTGGAACAAGTATTGATTAGGTGCCAACAACATGGAATCTCCCTAAACCCTAAGAAGCGCGTCTTTGGTGTTACTGAAGGGAAACTCCTTGGTCAAATCGTGAACAAGGATGGAGCCAAAATTAATCCAAAGAGGATAAAGGAAATTCAAGCATTGTCCCTACCCACAAGCAAAAAAGGAGTCAATTCCTTCTTCGGAAAGGTAAACTTTCTTCGTCGTTTTATTCCAGATTTTGCCGAGCTGACCAAACAAATCACCAACATGGTAAAGCCCAAAGAAAACTTCAAGTGGAATAAAGAAGGCAATCAGACATTTGATGCAATCAAGCAAGCAATAACTAAGGCTCCTACCCTGGTTTGCCCAAACTTTGAAAAGTATTTCATTTTGTACTGTTATGCGTCAGAGCACACTCTTTCGGCTATTTTAGTCCAAAATAATGAAGAGGGCCTTAAAGCACCTATTGCTTTTGTGAGTTGGCCGTTGAAAGATCATGAGTTGAGATACAATCAAATCGAGAAACATGTTTATGTCGTGGTCAAAGTAGTAAAGAATTTCAAGTTTTACATCCTTAACTCCCGCACTGTGGTGATGGTTCTGGGATTTGTAATCAAATCAATCCTAAATCAACAAGATCTAGGAGCCAAGAGAGGCAATTGAGTCGCAAGGATCTAGGAGTATGACTTGGATATCCGACCTTTGAATCTAGTCTGTGGAAATGGATTGTGTCGATAATGGCGGAGGATGAGATCCTCTTGACTCAAAATGATACAAAGGAGTGTCTTTGCTATGAATGCGTAAGTAAACACTTGCCGCAAGTTCTTTTTGTAAATACCACCAATGAGTGGTATTATGATATTTCATACTTCCTCACTTATGGAGAGTGTCCAGCTCATCTCGATTACAAACAAAGGAGGACTCTCAAGCTGAAGTTAGCCTGGTATGTCATATGGGATCATGTGCTATATAAGAGAGGACTTGACAAATGTTTCCTGAGGTGTGTTCACAAAGAGCAATAAGATAGAATGAAACTTAACATTGTTTGATGTTTGGTCCTTGTCTTTTGCATTATTGTTTGTACCATGCTTAGAGAAGGGGGACTGGAAGACTTTTAATTTCTCATTTGGTGTCTTGTTATTCGATTGAACTTCAATTTCAATTTCTCCATTATACATTAAGTCTTGTATAAAGTGGCGTAGTCTTACACATCGATATGTAGATGGCCATGTATATGATGATAGTCACACTATTCGTTTTCCATATACCACGCGGGTTTAGGATGCTCTTCTTCAAAAGGTCATGTAAATGCTTATGTTACCATTTTAGAACTTGCTAATTGATGGAGGACACTCGAAAAACTTTCTTTGAGAGGGGTAAATTGTTGTCTTTTGACCTCACACGAAGCATTTTCTTTACTGGAAAGGATTAGAGGATGTTTATTGGATTTTTTTGTTTTACTAGATTGTTGAGTTTGATTTTGTATGTTTTGAGCATGACAAGAATTAGTGATTATGTCATTTACAACATTTCGATTAGGTTGATAAATTTGGAGTTATCATGATTTTTATTATTGTTGTTATTACTATTGGGTTGGTCCTTTGAAGGTGTCTTGATTAGGTCCTTAGCGGTGAGAGCCCTCTCAATTTGTTGTCCTTTTTCTACAACTTCCTCAAAGTTTGTCAATCAATGCATTTGCAATTAAAATGATAATTTTGAATTTAGGTTGGGGATGAAAATACTAAATGTTTCTCGAGTATAGAGAAAGGGAATCAACTTGTGATTCCTCGTCATCGTTGAAGAAACAATGCAAAAGTTTCATTATTCCTTTGCTTTTGTTGCAAAGGTCTATTATTATGATTTCAAAAGTTAAGTTGAATGAGAAATGTTTGATAAATTTCTCTGAAAAGTTTGTGAATGTTGTGATCGATTTCTTTGGAAGGTGTAAAAACCAGTCCAAAGCTTTCCCTCATAAAAATTTAGGAAAGAGGCACAAGATAAAGATGTTATTATATGCCACTTGTTGGCATGCCATGAAAAATTATTTAACATGCTCGCTTGGATCATGTTTACCCTTGTATCTATCAAATTTGGGTGTTTTGAATGATTTGGGAAAAGGTACAAGCAACATGTCCTTATCGAATGGGTAAGGACATAGTTCGTCGAAATTAAATTGTTTTGTACGCTTTTGAAGTCCCATTCAGGTTTATTTCATATTCTTCCATTCTTGTGCGAATGGGGAGTTTGGTCGAAGAGTGTTCTTGGTTGCCTCATTTTCATGCATAGATTTACATTTTCCCTCATTTTTAGGATTTTCATTTTTTGTGAGTTGGTGTGTTAGCTCTTTGATTTTGGATAACAAGTATTCTTTTGATGAATTAGATGTAGTGGTTAGTTTTTCGTTTTTTGTACTACACTCGGGTTTTTCTAATAAGTCTTTTACGTGATCATGCCCAAAATCTGAGGGTAGTTTTGCTCCCATTTCTAGGAGGTGAAGAAGATATTGATTTTTGTTTTGCATTATGAGGTTATCAATAGCTTCTTTTCTATTTTTTGATAGTTTGGGTTGTTCTTCAATGTCTTCTTCTTCAAAAGCATCATGCCCAAAAGGGTTGAATTTATCAGACTGCTTATGGGCATTAGTGCTCTTGCTACGTGTAACGACCATTTTTTTAGAGGTAAATACCTAAGTGAAAGATGTTTTTGAGATTTTTTAGAAGTTTGACAAAGTTTGAGCTAAAAAGGTGGATAATAGCGATTTTTATAATCTTTGTTTAATAAAATTGATGTGATCAAAACGTAAGTTTGAGATTGGAAATTGTTTTGATTGAATTGGATGTGGTTTTACTTAATTTTTAGATAATGTTAATATCCAAAGTATAAGGTTCGATTTGATAGGCTTAAACTTGGATATTTGATTGGGGTTGACTTTAGAGGAGGCATAGCAAGAGTATGCTGAGCTACTAGATTTCAGAATGAAGTAAAACCCGAAGGTTGAGGCTAAGATGTGAATTTTTCATCTGCTAATTTGGCCAGACCCAATGCCTCCATCACGGTATTGGGTTTACACATTTTGACTTATGAGGGGATTGCCTCCTTGAGGCCACGGATGAAACAACTTTCGAAAAAGTCATATGACAAACCTTCTGTGTGATTGACCAATCTCTCAAAACTCATATGGTCATCACAGATTGATCCTATTTGTTAGAATTCAATGAGTGCTCTTGTGAAGTCATCATATGCATTGGGGCTAAACCACTCCAGAATGAGGGATGCAAATCATGGCCATTCTGGTTCATCATTAGCTTTTAAATACCAACAATAACAGTAGGTATTGTGGATACTGAAGAATTGCTCTGTTTTGTATATCCACCTAGTTGGATATGTAACATTGAAGCAATGAAAATCCAACTTGGGATCATAAGGCATATTTGGAGAACTGAAACTATGGTCTGAAATGTACTCAGTATGGAGCTTCTTATTGAGGCGACATTTTGTTGATCGAGTCCTTGCATCATGTGTGAACTCAAACACTTGTGTCTTTAAGGTAGTGTTTTCTTCCTCCATATTGTTTTTTGCCTGCACGAGCGACATCCATGACCAAGAGGGGTTCCGAGGTTCCAGAAAAGGTTGGTTGAAGTTATATGTTAAATTGATTGGCTTGACGAGACGATTGCAATGGTATAACTACTTTGAGGACCTAGTTTTTTTACTATAGCTAGATTTTCAAGTCGAGGGAATAAGTTGGGTTTTCAAGTCGAGAAAACAAGTCGAATTTTCATGTCGGGAGGAACAAGACAGGTTTTCAAGTCAAGGAAACAAGTTGAGTTTTCAAGTTGGCAAAACACATCGGGGAAACGGGTCGGGAAAATAGGTTGGGGAAATAGGTCGGGTTTTCGAGATTGCAAACTAAAATACAAACTCCACCACACCTTTCGCTATGATTCCTTGAAGTTTGGAAAAAAAATTGTTGTAGCTGAGGCAGTCTTGGAAAGAGCTTTCATACAAGATGTACTGATCCTCTTATGACATATTAACACAACATAATGTGGTACAAATTAGTTTATTAAACAAAAAGATTGAGATCGCATTACTAGATCATAGGCCACTTCGAGGGGCAACCTCCTTTGAGCAAGTTCAAGACAATAATGTTCATAGATGTCTTTCTTGGCCTAAACACTCCCTAATATACTAGTTCTATTCTATAAATTGCTACTATTCATGCATGTGGGATCATTTTTAATAGCCACGCAATGACTTATAAAGCACACACATTTGTAACATCTATTACAATAATAGAAGAATGGTAGTACAACGGATCTTAACAGTTACATGGTCTAAGACATCTCTTTATTAAGACCCCTAACTACAACTTTATCGGTGAGTTGAGCAATAAGGAAAGGCCTTTTAGGCATCGACTAACGAAGGTCCATTAGAGCCTTTGTGCAATTGAACAAAAGGCATTTAAGGCATTTATGCACCCTTCAGACAAAGATTTAAATTATTCTATAGAATAGGATGTTTTGTGTGCAAAACACAACTTGTAATATAAAATATAATACAAATATAAAGGCTTGAAACCAATAAAATAAAATAATGTCATGAGAAAACAACTAACCTTTTGCAAATTTGACTAAAACCATATGAGGAATCCTAGATATATCTAGTTTGTTATGAAAGACTGTAAACCATTACACATTTGAATGCAAACAGCATAATAACACTCTTCTATTCAATAAGAAATGAACATGTATGGTACATATATGTACAATATGAAACAACATTGAGAACAAGGATTCACATCATCTAAAAAAGGAAGATGCTTTCTAATTGATTTTTCTAGACTAGTGCGACTATTCAATGCTTGTTCCTCTTGGGCTCAAATGATTACAATATATCTCTACAAAAAATAAGTTATAAACAAGTTCAACTTCAATGACGGATAATGGGTCACCTTAGTTTAGGTCTAACAACTTGACTTCCAAATGCATGACATGTTGACAAGTGCACTCACAAGGCGCGAACTTTCAAAACAATGCCTAGCATAACATAATGTGGCGCAAAGCCTCCACGTAGGCGCCGAAGTATTTTTGTGCAAATGCTTAGTTGCACAATATAAAGGTTGGTGTTACATGGGGTGCACAATACAACTTGTCATTGTGTGAATGATGCTACTCGGCATGGTGTTGTGTGGGGTGTGAGGCAACTTAATGTTGCACAAAGTGCACAAGACTCAAAGGGTGGACACGCAGATATGCTCTCAAGTCATTAGTAGTGAGATAGGTTGCTAGAAAACACAAGTTTGAGTGGAGAGGATGTGTAATATGTAACAAATGTGTAGTAGAAATTGTGAAACATTTCAACATAAAACATCCTACCTACAACAACAATTGAATATACCACAGAAATAAGAGTGGACACTATGAGAACTTTTCAAAGAGGAAATAATACAAAAGCTTGGGAATTTTTTATCCGAATAAAAATGGAAAGAACACGGCTTTATAAGCAAACAGCATTGTCCTAATTCTTGGTCTATTATTTTGGCAAACATTTGTAATACTCTTGGTCCAATGAACCGTGAGGTCACACAAGCATAACTAAAATAATTTCCTTTGAAGTTATGTACGAATAAAATTTACTTGGGCACTCAAGTGAAGCCTAAACAAGTCCCAAGTCATTCATAATTTTTAAACAGAGTATTTTTTCCATTTGCTTTATTTTCTCCATGGATTCAATTAACCATAAACAGATCATGAAAAAATCGTCACTGATTAACTACTCTCCATCCTTTAGATTGGAGTAGTTTCATGTAATATTTGTTATTGTGGTCAATATGAAACAAATTTACAAGCAGGTGCAAGATGAATTTGTGCTGCCTTGCCAATGTTTAGTTATTGCAACACATGGGTTTTGAAATATTAAATTCCTTATAAGCTTATTTATGCATTAACTTTGTATGGGTAAATTTATGAAACGAAAAATACTCTTTGATAGAACCTGAGGTGAACTAACCAAATATATTGTGATTTTTTTAACAAAAAAAACCATACGTTGAATATTGCCCTCTAAAATAATCCCCATGACTAACTTCAATTGCTGAAGTCAGAGAACTTGTACCTTTATTTGCCAAAATTCCAATTAAGTTATAAACTGAAATTATGACTGCTACCAATGTAGCTTCAGCTTTGTGGCAAAGCCTTGGGGCGGATAAACCCCACTTAGGGTCAATACCTGGTGATTTAATGCATGAAATTTTTGCATTGGTTACATATGGCCAAAGCCAAATGTTTTTGCACATTTTCCATTTGCATTTTAATAGATTTTGCTACATTTCTCAAAGCTTACCAAAAAGGCAACCAAACTATTTACCTGCTGGATGATATGCTTACTATGTAAAGAATGACATACAAAAATAAAAATGAACTTGGAGCTCAAGTAGATCCATTGCAACCATATTTTTCTCAGAGTAATCCCTTCAGCTTCCTGATATGGAGGCATAGGCTCGTGAGATCCAGAACAAGAATCGAGACTACCTGAATTAATCCATACCGCCAAAACTGGCTTTAGCCATACTCTAGAAGCTAATCCTGCATTGTATCCTTGAAGGAATCTTCCAACAAGCTTAACAACTTTTTAATAATGGATTTGGCAGATTCATTTTTCTCCACATCATACAATTGCAATAATTCATTGTATAAAGATTTATCAATCTTCTGACTAGAAATAAGGCAAGATAATTCTATCATATCAGATAGGCACTCAAATGCTGCCACATGGACCTGAATTTTCAAACAAGACATTGTTCGTGAGACATGGATTTTTTTCATAAATGTCTATCTTTTGAACAGTTGCAGTTTCAAAGGAAGTAAAATAGATAATTTATTCTATAAACAACATTTATCACTAACTGGGCTGGAATACAAGCATTTCATCATGGATCAGTTTTCCATTTCTTGATTACTGGTTTAAACTATCTTACCATCTTGAAATGAAATATGACCAACATAACTTCAAAACTAAGTGTTAGGAGACGTAAAATAATAGGATCTGAGAGTTAATAATAGCATAGATCAGACCATAGTATGTAGGAACTCGAAAATATTTAGAAACTTGGGAAGACCTCAAAATAGAAATATCAAGGCATATATCATCCAAACCAAAAATCTAATCACCAAATTAGCCAATATGTTTATGGAGTACTAAATACTTAGTTTATAAATGGCCTACCCAATATATACAAGGTCTAGTCACACCAGTAGAACCCGATTCCCCAGGAAAAAAGAAACAACCAACCTGCATTTAGTAGTAGAAAACGATAGTTCCTAAATAATTAAACAAATAAACCAACAAAAACACTTGACAAGAAAGTATTACAATGAGAGGAGAAATGGTGAAGGACCACATTTTGAAAGATATTGTCCTGTAAACAAACAAAAAAAACCTGTAATACACAAAAAAGTAATAACCAAACCATCAGAAAATACAAGAACATCCAAGAGAACCGAGCATAATCTCCAAGGATAAATCCACCAAATGAAGCAACACAATCGGTAAACTATTCACAAAGCCTGAATTTTGTGAATTATTCTTTGCAACAGAAATAAAGTACACATTTGAAAAGATTCCAAATACACATAACATCGTATCTAAAACCTTTGTGATCAAAACAATCCTACAAAAAATTGAAGCACTTAACATGAACAAAATCAAAACTAGATGACACAGAGAAATTGTGACATTAAGATAGATACTGTCAAAATAAACATACAAAATTCCTTTGGTCACCAAGATTCTCATGTCAAGGTGGACAATATCATGCATCACATGGCCACAAGTGAATAAATCGAAATCCACACTCTTATTCGAAAGAGCAAAAAAGATAAAACTCTATTTGAGACAAAACCAACCTAAACAAGTGATATAAAACAAAAAACCATTGTTTCGAAGTATTCATCGAGCATAGCTTGATACTTGTGAGCCATACCCAAAGTGGTTGATGCAGTCTTGTGTGATAATACTTGAGCATTGATCAGTTGGACGACTCATCGAAGTTGCCCCTCTGGGTTTAACAATATTAAGCCATGTAACGAGAATTTGTCTCAAGGTGGATGCTTGTAAGTCATTCCTTGGTGGTTGATGCCTATACCATCCCTTGGGAATGATGTTGTGAGATTCTAGTTATATCTCATGGATAAACATTGTTGTTAGCATCTCTTAGTATTGTATGATTATTTTCTTGGGTTGCATGGGAAGATTATTTGATAGGATCCCTAAATTGGCAACTCCTTGGTGACATTACATGCCAAAAGATGTCTGTCTCTGAAAGTGGTTTTGTGAATGTCAAAGGGTATTAATGTTGCTTGGTGTATGTTTAGGTACTATCTCAAAACCAAGTTGCCTTAAAATATATCATCTGGTGCAATCCAGGCAGGAAAATCCATTATCTACATTGTGGAAGAGATAACCAATTCAAATGCAATTTAAGTAAAAACTAACTAAAGTCTTAATGGCTTCTTTCCGATGCAGGGGCAGCTGCCTAGGGGCATTATATCCAATTAAACATAGATATCAAATATTTCAAGAGTTTTTGGCTTATTACTAATGGCGAAACATGACTATTCAATTTGATAGTGTACAAAGATGGCGGTTATCTTGTATGGGATAAAGTTTTGATCTAAATAGTGCTAGCAAAAGGTGTTAACTTTTATGACATTGCAAGGAAGCAGAATGCTGTTAGTGGCATAACTTGTTTTTCCATTGTAGGGCAGCAGATTTATGTTAATTATCAAAGTTTGTTGTATTCTCTAGAATCACTATAAAGAACCATACGACAAACACTCAAAAACATGCATATATGATAAATCAATGAAAGCTTAAAGTAAATACACCACAAATTTACCGAGCATAACATGACTACCACAAATATACTACGAAGCTTTGGCTTGATTTCGCCAAAGTAAGAATAACTCTCTTTTACAATATAATTCACTACAACTAGCTCTCCATGCTTTTATAAAAACAAGTAGAGGCTATTATAAGGTTGGAGAGAAGTTGCTTGTAAAGCAAGTTTTCTTTAATCTATTTATAGTGGAAGTTAATCACATCAATACCTTGGTGCTTTTCTCTATAAATAGATAAGGATAGTGTGCACTAATAGGTGAATTATCCGCATATTGAATTACAATTAATATTACAAGTGCTTCTTAATCACATATAATAGTGTATGAATAATTAAATACACTAACATAATGCTCTTGCTTTTGTTAGATCAAGGATATCCTAAGGGAAAATTGACTTGTGAATAAATAACATGGTTATGTGGGGACGTGTCCCCCCCATTTTTGACACGTCCGAGATGTCCCCGACGTTCCCCATGTGGTCTACCGCCTTTTTAAATAAAAAAACACACTTTCCACACTCAAAACTAATTTTCTTTTTAATTGTAAATCACTTATAACATAAAAACAACATTACTAACCTAACCCTAAAAGTGCAATTTTATGTTATAAATTTACATTATGGGTTCATTTCATATTCACACCAAGCAAGAGCAAGAGCAAGAGCAAGAGCAAGAACTAGAGCAAGCAAGAGGTATTTCTAATTTTATTTACTTACAATACTTGTTAAAGTTCTTTTTTTTTAAATTTAGATTATATTTGCATTTTTTAGGGGCTGTATTTTAGCATTTGCATCTACATTCACAATGTAATCATGCATATAGTTTGTCGGATTTTAAAAAATGCAGATTGCATAGGGTTTGGTTGTAAATGGTTACGTTTCTTTTTAATTACATTTTTATTTCTAGTTTAAAATTTAGATTATATTTGCATTTTTTAGGGGCTGGTTTTTAGCATTTGCATCTACATTCACAATGTAATCATGCATATAGTTTGTAGGATTTAAAAAAATGCATATTGTATAGGGTTTGGTTGTAAATGGTTACGTTTTTTTTTAAATTACATTTTTATTTCTAGTTTAAAATTTATATTATATTTGTATATTTTAGGGGCTGTTTTTTATCATTTGCATCTACATTCATAATGTAATCATGCATATAGTTTGTGGGATTTAAAAAAATGCACCTTGCATAGGGTTTGGTTGTAAATGGTTACGTTTTTTTTTAATTACATTTTTATTTCGAGTTTAAAATTTATATTAATTTGCATTTTTTAGGGACTGTTTTTTAGCATTTGCATCTACATTCACAATATAATCACGCATATAGTTTGTAGGATTTTAAAAAATGCATATTGGTTACGTTTTTTTTTTAATTAATTCATTACATAATCAATCAATCACATAGTTATGGTTGTTTTTAATTCATTGCAGCAATCATCACCATGAGTTCTTCTTCTGAGTATGAGTATGAATTAGAGCAGGAGAGGGTTGAACGGGAAGTTGAGATAGGTGGCCGTGGAAGAGTTGGTGATGTCACAATGGGGGAGAGTGGAGAAGCGACACAAAATGTAGGGGCAGCGTGTTAACATATGGATTTGCACGCATGCAAATGACATGCAACAGTGTGGGAACGAAATCCCTCCTCGATGAAGGTGAGGCTGCCTTTATTGAAAGTCAAAACAGTATTTACACCTGTACATTCAAAATCGTATGCGGGGGGTGTTTTGGAACATCAATGGAAAGAAAAGTGACTGAGGGAGATGGAATGGAATGAAAGAATGAAATGGAAAGGAACGAATGGAAGGAACATGCAAAAGTTAGGTAAAAACAGAGCCTAATATTGCTTGGAGAAGAACAATGAGAATGTTGCTTCGGGCTCTAGGCTTCTGTATGCAGAAATAATGAATGATACTCCTTTCTGGGTTGATTGCAAAGTCAAGAAAAGGAAGAGGGTTATCAAGGCAATTGACATTGACTTTGATGCCCTTTTCAAACCTGCGAATGACGTCATTCCCAAGAAGCCTAAAGTGCTCTCTTGAATAATGGTGGACGACGACGGAAACAAATTTGCGGATCTTGCCATCCCACAGGTTGACAAGGAGCGTAATGCCATGACATCTGCTGATTATGAAGTTTCCAGACTTGGACTTGGGAAGTCCACATTGGAAAGTGACATGGTGATGGCCTGAGATTCGATTGACATCGTGCTAAAGAGACTTGAGAAATATAAGTCTCAGAACTCTCAACTCAAGGCTGAAAAGAATCAATTGGTGGAATATGTTCAACATCTGATAAATCCCATATCATCCACTTTCCCAATACCTGATACAGTGGCTGCCCCTGATGAAGAAACTCTCAATTTATCAAAAGAAATAAACACATTGGGCCATGTCACTAAAACTTGGCTTTCAGAGATTCTTGTTTTAGGCCAAGAGACGATCAAAATAACGGTTATGCTCCATGAAGATGTCAATGTGTATCTTGATCCAATTCTTTCTTTCAAGGAAACTTTTGTTTCTAACATATCAAATTTGAACGAGATATTGACCAGTCTACAGGGGATGACGAGTATGGAATCCTTAGTTTTAGCCATTGAAGGAATTCTTGAATTTGAACATCGAGGGACACATTTTCTTTGGTGTCTGCATCTCAAGTCAAGGAAGACGCTTCTCGAGGATTCTATGATCCATTATGAGAGCGTATGCAATGAAGCCTTCACTTCACTCGCTTTGATTCAAGAATTCATAGCTGAGATCCCTTGTAACCTCGTAAATGAGCATAATCAAAGGTGTTCATCGGAACATGTGGAAGAGCAATTTTCACAATTGTTTAAGGACATGTATACTCCTGCCATTAATTTCTCTTCAGCTTCAATGGAGCGTTGCATCAAATTAAAGAACTTGTTTGAGAATGCTCAATCAAAGATGGTCAATCTGAATGATATGCCAGGTAGGATCTTGGAATTGTAGGTATTTTGTGAGGCTATTCTTCGACCAAATGAACCGCCAGAAGAAGAAAAATGTTTGAAACATTGGGAAGGTTCAGATCCTTTCAATTGGTGAAAGCAGCGGATCTTAATTTCACCGATGATTCAAGGAGATAGTTTTCTTGGTATCTAACGAAGTGGGAGAGTCCATTTCTCATACGTTTGAGATAGGCGGACCCCATTTCAATGGATAAGGCACTGGTTATGGTCATATGTTTTAAAAGTGGAATTTAAAAAAAGGGGATGTTATTGAATTTTCTTTCAGAAAAATGTGGATAACTTAAGTGGTTTCTATTTTTAGTAGCTTTTAATAAAGTTAGTTGAAAAAGTCAAAAGTCACTTAAGTGCCCTATTTAATGTTCATGTAAAAACCCTAACTACTTTGTAACCAAATTTTGGGTTATAAAAGGAAGTCAGGGGCTCATTTGTAAAGGTGACTTTGAGAGAGGAGAAGAAAATACTTTTGTGTGCAAGCTTTGTTTCAGGAAAGAAACTTTGTGTTCTTTTGTGAAGACATTTTGGAGTTAATGAAATATGAACTTTGTGTCTCATTCATTGTCTCTTGTAACATTTGATGTTCTTATGTTCATTAGATGTTAGATGTTTAAATCTTGCATGCAAATATTGTCTTTGATCTTATTGTCAACGTTATTACGCTGTTGTTCTTGTTCACAGTGATCAAGCTCATTTATTTACTTGCTCATGTGTGTTCCCTTTACTCATTCTCGTTTAACAAATGTAAACTCCATTTTATTTGTGTTAGTTATTTATTGTTCTTCTCCATGCAATATTAGGCTCTGCTTTTACCTAACTCTTGCATGTTCCTTCCATTCATTCCTTTCCATTTCGTTCCTTCATTCCATTCCATCTCCCTCATTCACTTTTCTTTCCATTGATGTTCCAAAACACCCCCCACATACAATTTTGAATGTATAGGTGTAAATACAGTTTTGGTTTTCAATAAAGGCAGCCTCACCTTCATTGAGGAGGGACTTCGTTCCCACACTATTGCATGTCATTTGCATGCGTGCAAATCCATATGCTAACAATTTTTGGTGACTCTACTGGGGATTCTAGAATCGTTAACCAGTGCTTGGTTAAATCTTTATGACTATCCCCTCTGCCCAAGCTCTAGTTCTTCAACCGAACCTTGTGCCCGACGAAGATTTTCAAGGAGACATTGCTGCCAACCTTCAAACAGTAGCTTGGGAAAACGGCGAAAGCTTGCAGCAATTTGTGGCTGTTGATAGAGCCATTGACAGAGAAATCTACATTGAAGACCTTAGAAGAAGAGCACCCGCACTTGTGGCCAGAAGACCTCCTGGACACGTGTTGATCGTTGTTCACCGACGCGGCCCTCTTCCACCAAGGTAGTAATCTGTATGACTATTACAGGTAACTCACCTATCTTGCAACCAAATCTTCTTTTTGCAGATACTCAAGAAGACATATCATCAGATTTGAGGCAAGCTATTTGGGAAAAGCGCACAAACAACTATCATTTTCATCTCGCCACATCAGTACTAGATAACGAAGAAGATCAAGCCGCGAGAGTTGCTAGAGTTATTTAGGCAAAAAATAGAAAGAGAGCGAAAAGAAAAGGCTAGAGCTGATCAAAACATGTCAGTGATCCCTTCACAGTAAAGATTTCAAACTGGCAGGAAAGAGGTTTACGCGAGGAGAAAAAGCTAAAGGTCGATCTGATCCCATTTTTGATTTTCAAGGAAAGTTTGGTTTCAAGTATCTCCTCCAAAGAAGAACACACCTCATAGATTTGTAAGTTTTGCATCAAGTCCTGAAAGAGCAAGCAAGGAAGGAATCACTACAAGTCAAGCACTTGTTCTTGCTCACGTTGTTTTGCCTTCGCATACCACCTTTCCCAAGATGGCAGTTAACATACCATGGGGAAATGCCATAGGCCCATTAGCCTTACCAGCTAGACATGACCTCCCACGAGGATCGAGGAAGATTCTTCCCAAGTTCGATGTAGATGGGAAGACATCACCAGATGACTGCATTTCTGCCTTCTTTGTTGCATGTGCAGTTTTGTCAGTGGAATATGAAGATGTTGCTATTCACCTCTTCCTTGAAACATTGCATGACGTTGCCGCCAATTGGTTTCATCATTTGCCAAATGGATGCATTACAAACTGGAATGATATGAAAACTAAGTTTGAAGATCGATTCAAGTCGGCAGAAGATGAACATGCTCTTCTTGCCCAACTATCTCAGGCGAAGAAAGAGCCAACATAACCCATGAGGAATTTCGTGGCTAAATTTAACAAAATGGTGAACAAAGTTCCTGTCGGGATTCACCCGAACGTTGATGGACAAAAATGTTTATTTATTAACGCACAACAACCAGAAGTGTGCTATCAACTGAGAAGGGCTAGAGTGGCTACTTTGGAACTTGCTCAATCCTTGGCCATAGAAATTGAGGATGACTTAATCATGGCGGGAAAATTCAAGAAAACTTCCCTCAAGGGAAAGAGTCAAGAAACCCCCAATGCTTTAGAAGCTATACTCACTAAGTTGGCTAATGATGTGCTAGCTTTGAAAAAGCAAGTTGCTCAAAGTAGTAAACCTACTCCTTACTAAAGACATCCCAAGAAAAGGCTACATTCCCAACAAAGCCAGAATTGCAAGTGCTCCAATGAGGCTTGCTATTGAAGCAGCTCCCGCAACTAACTCAAAGTGTGATGTCGTTGAAGAAAGTGATGATGAAGTTGAGGTCGTTGAAGTTGACGAAGAAGAGCCTGACTCTGGAACATCTAAACCTAAAGTTGAAGAGCCTGAAGGAGAAAGTAATAATCATTTCTTCGAGTACCGTTAGTAAGAAGAAGACAAATATGAAAAAATTATAGAAGATATGAATAGTCAATCCTTCGTTGTCTTCACACGCTCTCAGAAAAAGGAGCAGAGTACCACTAAGGTGGAAGATAAAAAGAGCTCCAAGGAAGTTCCTAAAGAACATAAGACTAAGGAAACTTCCAAAGAATCCAAGACAAATGAGGCTCCTAAAGAGTCCAAGGTGACTGAGGTTTCCAAGGTCAAAACTATCTTAAAGAAAGGAGGGCCTTTGTCAAGTCAATCAGTTGATAAATCAGCTACGAAGAAAGTTTCTTCTTCCACATCAGTATCAACCAAGCCCGAAGCAAAGGTCAAAAGTGTGCCATCATCAAGTTGAAAGAACTAGTATCTGAGACATCAAGTATGGTTACTTTGCCCAAATTTGATATCATTGATCATATCAATAAAACAAAAAATTCCATGTCACAGGTAGAGTACTTGAAGTCCAATAAGGATCAACTCGAGAAATTGGTCCAGTTTATCAAAGGCGACTCTACTGTTCATTCCTCCAAAGGAATTCTGAAAACTCCCAAAGATGGGAAGACTCAAAATATTGTGGTGGCCACTACACCTTGAAAAGATTGAACCTTTCTTTGTGTCCTTTCTTGACAACGGATGCAAATTAAGTAATTGCATTATAGATTTTGGAGCCTCGGATAATGTGATGCCTGCAAAAGTAGCACATGCTCTTGGGTTGACTTGTACGAGAACATTCGGATCTTGTTACTCCATGGAGACAAGACAAGTTCCTCTGATTGGGCAGATTAAAGACGCTCAAATGGTTTTAGCCCAATTTCCTCAAAAGCGAGTTAAGGTAACTATTCTAGTTGTTGACATTCCTGCTTCATATGGTATGTTGTTGAGCAGGAAATTTTTGCAGAGATTTAGGTGGTGAGATTCAAATGGACTGGTCTCATGCTATGATCCCTATCAGTGGAGAAATGAAGAAGCTAATGCCAGAAACTCAAGCAAAATTCACGGTGACGAAAATCTGATGATCCCCGTGCACAGGTCTTGTTTCAAAACTCAAGTATGGGTAATTATATGATGACTACAGAGGTTCATGCACCTAAGGTCACTTTCCAAGACCCTAATGAGATATGGACTCTTGAGTTGATGGAAGTTGTTGCTCAATAGGTTCCGGCGCAGGAGTGGTGCTCATATCTCCGAATGGTAAAATATTTCCTTTTTCTTACAAACTCCAATTTTCCAATACTAACAACACTGCAGAATATGAGGCATTAATCCTTGGCATCCAAGTTGCAGAAGAGAAAGGGATCAAAAATTTGAAAGTCTTTGGAGATGCAGAATTGATTGTGAAACAAGTTAAAAATCAGTTTCAAGTAAAGAATGATCGTTTGAGACACTACAGAAATAAAGTGTGGGACGCAATAGAAGCCTTCGATGCTTTTTCCATAAAATCCATCCCTCGTGAAAAGAATGACAAAGTAGATTCTCTAGCAGTCTCAGCTTCATTGATGATTCCTCATTCAGAGTTTGATCAAGACAAATACACCATCGAAATGGTTTTTAGGCCAAGTGTTCCTGACAATGCAGAAAATTGGCAAGTATTCAATGATGATCAACAAATTATTGCCTTCTTGGAAAAGAGGGATAATTTTGAACAATTGTACTTTGAAGGAAGTGATTCTACATTTCGCGAATCGATGACCTCGCCCATTCAAGAAGGAGTTGAGAACGAGGATCCTAGTGATGGCATCATTCAACTCAAAGGAAATAAAATTCCAAAAGGATTGGTTTCACTTGAAGAACTTTTTGATAAACATGACAGGTTTATCAAAGAGAAAGAGAAGGCAGGACCTACAAATAGATACTGACTATGAGCAAGTTAACATTGGTACCAAGGACAAACCTCACCTGGTCAACATTGGTAAGTGTTGCTCACCTGAGGAGCGCAAGAAATTTGTAAGCCTCCTTACCAAATATTCTGTACGTCTTGGCTTACTCATATGAAGACTTGAAGTCTTTCCAACCTAGGGAAATGGAGCATGCCATACCCTTGAAACCTGGTGCAACTCCATTCAGGCAGAAGCAAAGACAGTATAATCCCAAGATAGTAGGGACAATATTCCATGAGGTTCAAAAGATGTTAGACTGCACGAATAGTTTTCCTATTCGACATTCGACTTGGATAGCTAATATTGTACTAGTTTGCAAGAAAAATGGAGAAATTAGGATTTGCGTAGATTTCCGCAATCTTAATCAAGCTTCCTTGAAGGATAACTATCCACTACCAGTCATGGACCATATTCTGCAGGCAGTAACTGGATCGGAAATGTTATCCATGCTAGATGGTTTCTCTGGTTATAATCAGATTGAAGTGGCTAGAGAAGACCAACATAAAACCGCGTTCACCACCCCCTGGGGTACGTTCAACGTATAGAAGAATGCCTTTTGGTTTGATCAATGTCGACACAACTTTTCAAAGGGCTATGGATATGGCAATTCAAAGATTATAAAGACAAGATCATCGTGATATACCTAGATGACTTGACAGTGTTCTCAAAGAAACGAGAAGATCACCTAAGAGATTTAGAGAAAATATTGCAAAGGTGTAGACTTCATAAGATCTCTCTAAATCCAAAGAAGTTTGTGTTTAGAGTTACGGAAGGGAAACTCCTAGGTCATATTGTTTCTAAAGAAGGAACTAAGATCGATCCTGAGCATGTTCAAGCTATCAAGAATCTTTCCTTGCCTACAAGTAAGCCTGGAGTCCACTCATTCTTTGGGAAGGTGAATTTTTTGAGAAGGTTCGTGCCAGATTTCACCGAGCTAACCAAAGAAATCGCTGATATGATGAAAGGCAAAGAATCCTTCAAATGGTCGAAGGAAGGTAGAGAATCATTTGAACAAATCAAGGGTGCTATTGCAAAAGCTCCTACATTGGTGTGTCCCGATTTTAAAAAGGATTTTATAATCTATTGTTATGCTTCGCCGCACACAATCTCTGCCATCTTGACTCAACACAATCAAGAGGGAATTGAATCTCCTATTGCATTCATGAGTTCTGGATTCAAGAAACATGAACTCAATTACACTCCCCTTGAGAGGCATGCGTACATGGTGGTGAGAGCTTTGAAACATTTCAGGTACTATGTGTTGAATTCTCACACCAAAGTCTTAGTACCAGACACCGCAGTTAAATCAATGTTGACACAACAAGAACCAGGATCTAAAAGAGGTAACTGGGTCTCCAAGATCCAGGAATATGATTTGGATATCAAGCCTACCAAGTTGGTTCGAGGAAGAGGACTCTGCCAACTCATCGCAGAGAATGAACCACAAGATGACTCTGAAGAAGAACCAGTTGAAGAAGGTTTACCACTGGTAGTTTTTGTCAGTACCACAGATGAATGGTATTCTGATATAGCCTACTTTCTCACATATGGCGAATGTCCTGAAGAATCTGACAGCTAAGGAAAAGATGAGCTATCAAATTAAGAGCTGTCAGGTACGTCATTTGGGACAACACTTTGTTCAAGAAAGGAATTGATGGCATGTTCCTCAAATGTGTTGATAAGGAACAACAACCTAGGTTGCTTGAAGCCTTTCACAATCATGCTTGTGGTGGTCATTTCTTTGGCCCAGTGACAACTCATAAAATTTTGCAAGCACATTATTACTGGCCCACTATGTTTTCCGATGCTCAGAAATGGGTAACAAAATGTGAAGCTTGTCAGCAATTTGTTGGAAGACCTAAATTGGCAGCTTTGCCTTTGAAGCCAGTTGTCATTGAAGAACCCTTTCAACAATGGGGTTTAGATTTCATCAGGGTCCTGAATCCAAATTCCAGTGCTAGTCATACTCACGTGCTCACTGCAACTGACTACTTTACGAAGTGGGTAGAAGCTATACCGGTGAAACAAACATCTACTGCGGTAATCTGTGACTTCATCAAAGAGAATATATTGGTTCATTATAGAATTCCACAAAAGATTGTGACGGACAATGCCTCCAATTTTTCTTCTGCAGAGATGATAGGTTTTTGTTATGGGTATGGGATATCTTTGTCTCATTCGTCAGATTACTACCCACAGGGAAATGGTCAGGAAGAATCCAGTAACAAAAACATCATTACTATCGTGCGCAAGTTAGTAGAAGAAAATCAAAGAACTTGGCACAAAAAGTTATATGATGCATTGTGGGCTGACCGCATAACTCCAAAAAGGGCAATCGGGATGTCTCCATTCCAACTCTTGTATGGAACTGATGCTCAAATTCCCATCACATTGGAGTTACCAACATTACGATTGGCTCAAGCAGTTGATGATGAATGCTTCGCCAATGCGTTAGATAAAAGGATCATGTTCCTAAGCAAGCTTGAAGAACAAAGAAGTCAAGTGGCAAACAGGATCGAGGAACACCAATCAAAGGTGAAGAGGTTGTTCGACAGGAAAACTAAGGAGAGACAATTTCAAATCAATGACTTAGTTCTTCTCTGGGACAAGAGACGTGAACCAAAAGGAAAGCATGGGAAGTTTGATTCGTTGTGGCTAGGTCCTTTCAAGATCAAGAATTTCTGTGTAGATAACACCTATTACTTGGCATATCCTGAAGGAACTCATTTGCCTTTTCCCTACAACAAGAGCAATATCTCAAACACTATCAAAATTGAAAACGGGTTGTCCCCCGTATGTACATAGGTAATTAGGATTTTGGTTTGTTTCCATTTCCCCAATTTTTCGGTCTCCTCTCTTGTGTCATCCCATTTTTGTTCACCATCATTTTTGGGATCATGTTCATTAATATTTTGGTCTGGGTCCATTGCTGTGCCCATAAAGTCCTTGTCCACAATTAGAGCCAATTGTTATCAGCTAATTTTGACTTCGTAAAATTAACAAACATGAAAATTTTGAATTTTTCAAAAAGTGTTACTTTGCGTGATTTATCGCCCTCATCGCGATCGTCTCGTTTTTGTGATCGTTATAGTCTTCGTTTCATCCATTTTTGGGCGAGAACTCCCGCCAAGTCATAAACTGCGTTAAATATTAATTAATAATTAATTTAATTAATTACCGTTTGTTTGATAAAATCAATTTTTAATAACTTTTGGGTTTTTTATTAAATAAATATATTAATTAAAAATTCATTCGACAAGATTTATTTTAATTGTCAGGGGGGAAAATAAGCTTTCGCTTCCGATGGCCAGGGATGCCAAATTGGCTTCTCGTACCTGGATTTTTCCCTTTCTTGGCAAATTTATTTTTCATTCTCCGCTTGTGGGATTTTCTTCCACTGACAACCAATTCAATGGATTGGCAAATGGGCAAAAATCTCCCGAGTACTCTTGTCTCTTGTAACAAGAGACAATGAATGAGACACAAAGTTCATATTTCATTAACTCTAAAATGTCTTCTCAAAAGAACACAGTTTCTTTCTTTGAAGTAAAGCTTGCATACAAAACTATTTTCTTCTCCTCTCTTCAATTCACCCTTTACAAATGAGCCCCTGACTTCCTTTTATAACCCAAAAGTTGGTTACAAAGTAGTTAGGGTTTTTTACATGATCATTAAATAGGGAACTTAAGTGACTTTTGAATTTTTCAACCAACTTTATTAAAAGTCTATTAAAAATAGAAACCACTTAAGTTATCCACAGTTTTCTAAAAGTGAGATTCAATAATAACATCCCCTTTTTTAAAATACCATTTTTAAAACATATGACCAAAACCAGTGCCTTATCCATTGAAATGGGGTCCATGCCTATCTCAAATGTATTGAGAAATGGACTCTCCCACTTCATTAGATACGAAGAAAACTATCTCCTTGAACCATCGGTGAAATTAGGATCTGTCGCTTTCGCCAATTGAAAGGATCTGAACCTTCCCAATGTTTCGAACATTTTTTCTTCTTCTGGAGGTTCATTTGGTCGAAGAATAGCCTCACAAAATACCTGCAATTCCAAGATCCTACCTGGCATATCATTCAGATTGACCATCTTTGATTGAGCATTCTCAAACAAGTTCTTTAATTTGATGCAACGTTCCATTGAAGTTGAAGAGAAATTTATGGCGGGAGTATACATGTCCTTAAACAATTGTGAAAATTGCTCTTCCACATGTTCCGATGAACACCTTTGATTATGCCCATTTACAAGATTGCAAGGGATCTCAACTATGAATTCTTGAATCAAGGCGAGTGAAGTGAAGGATTCATTGCATACACTCTCATAATGGATCATAGAATCCTCGAGAAGTGTCTTTCTTGATTTGAGATGTAGACACCAAAGAAAACGTGTCCCTCGACATTCAAATTCGAGAATTCCTTCAATGGCTAAAATTGAGGACTCCATACTCGTCATCTCCTGTAGACTGGGAAATATCTCATCCAAATTTGATATGTTAGAAACAAAAGTTTCCTTGAAAGAAAGAATTGGATCAAGATATGCACTGACATCTTCATGGAGCTTAATCAGTTGTTTTGATCGTCTCTTGGCCTAAAATGAGAATCTTTGAAAGCCAAGTTTTAGTGACATGGCCCAATGTGTTTATTTCTTTTGATAAATTGAGAGTTTCTTCATCAGGGGCAGCCACTGCATCGAGGTACTGGGGAAAGTGGATGATATGGGATTTATCAGATGTTGAACATATTCCACCAATTGATTCTTTTCAGCCTTGAGCTGAGAGTTCTGAGACTTATATTTCTCAAGTCTCTTTAGCATGATATCAATTGAATCTCGGGCCATCGCCATGTCACTTTCCAATGTGGACTTCCCAAGTCCAAGTCTGGAAACTTCATAATCAGTAGATGTCATGGCATCACGCTCCTTGTCAACTTGTGGGATGGCAAGATCCGCAAATCTGTTTCCATCATCATCCACCATTATTCAGGAGAGCACTTTAGGCTTCTTGGGAATGACATCATTCAAAAGTTTGAAAAGGGCATCGAAGTCAATGTCAATTGGCTTGACAACCCTCTTCCTTTTCTTGACTTTGCAATCAACCCAAAAAGGAGTATCATTCACTATTTCTGCATACAGAAGCCTGGAGCCTCGAAGCAACATTCTCATTGTTCTCAACATCATGAGGTTGTGCAAGAACCCTTTCCACGACCTCAATTTCAGGAGAAATAACCTCGATATCCACCTCCTGATCATTTGGGAGATTTTGGGAAATCTCTTCGTGAACTTTAGGTTCCGAAGTGTTCGATATTTGGACTACCTACACCTGAGTGGACTCTTGTGCAAGGCATGGCTGAGGATCGTTTGTCATGAGCTTCTGTGAACTATCAACAATGTGAGTAGAAGAATCTCTACTTGAAGATGGAAAATCCCGATACACGCTCTCTTCCTTTGCTAGGGCTAGGACCCTTAGATTCTTCACCTCGTGACACATTCTTCGGTGAAGTGGATTTTGGAAACCACTCCTTTCTTGTTTGTTGCATATGACTGGATGGCACGGAGGTTGATTGAGAAGGGGCTTTGGTTGAACTGGAGACCTCCTCGAGTTGGCAATTTTTGTTATCCTGAGGTATGATCTTGAGTTGATTGTAATTTGGCAAGTTCTCTTTTGTACCAAGATATGCTTCTTTCAAGAATTGGTTAATTCTTGCTATCAAGAGAAAATTCATCTCTTTTAGTCCAATCAATTCGTGGCAACATGGGTTAAAAGCAACTGCATCATATGAAGGATCGATAACATCTTCATCATCATTTAGAAATGAATTTGGAGGGTTCCTGATGTGAAAGGCCTTGATCTGAGCAAGGGTTTAGATGGGAAAACTCATGTCTCTTACTTCATGTTCATCTGAACAGGCAGCCCAGAAATCTTCCATGGTAGGGTTATGTTGATACTTTGCTCCAAGAATCTTTTGCATATATCCATTGATATCAAACTGAGATCTCTTCATGTATGGATGAATAGTGATGAGGGCAAACTCTTTTTCCATGAGTTGTGCGCTGAAGAGATTTGGACATTGGTATTCCCTGATTTGGATCAGGAAATGAATTCCTAAACGATGCTTGTCACTAAGAAGACAGTGAACTTGGAATAATTGTCGCGCAAGCTCCATTAATGCCCATCTGTCACTGACGTAATTAGGAAGCATCCATAGAGTACCCGTAAAGCCGCTTACGCGAATGTAGGAAAAGGATGAAATCTTAATAAACCATGTTCCCCATTGGGAAATGACATCCATGGCTTCTTTAGAAAATCTTTCCTCTGTATTCCGATTCAGGTTTCGAATCACGCAGAAGGTGAATGCATCGTTAACTCTTCTGAAATGATGAGAGCTATTTTTGAAACTCAGTTGCGGATAATAATGGAAGACATTATTTGATGGACCCATGACTCCTTTTGTTTCGAGTCCCGAAAATAGCTTTCTTTTAGCCACTGCATAAGTCATAAATGATGTCATGTAGAAACATCCAATCATCTTCACTTCAATCAATTGCTTGTGAAGAGTATCACTGATGATGGTGGCCCAATCCACAAACTCTCTCTTTGCAAGGATGATATAGATAAACTAATGCATCCATGGGTGGAAAATCCTGGCAGAGGGTAAACCGAAGACTCGACTCAGGAGAGTAATCATGTCCCCGATTTCTTCGACAAACTCAATGCAGTACAGTTCTTTAGGAAGCCAGTCGTTTCGAGGCCTCTTGGTCACTAACCAATTATTATTAACCATCTTGCTCCACCTGAGGGGCTCTTCATCCCAAAATTCTTGTGTTGAGTTTCGAGTGATATCTAGATTACCAGGGAAGTCAGGTATGTTGAGCAACCCCTCAATGTTCTTTGGTGTGATTAAGAGGAAAGACTCGCGATTATCTTTAAAAATTCCTCATTTCTTGGGATCATAATGCTCCGCACAAGCTATAACCAGCTTCGCACATTGCACTGAGACAGAAAGTGTTGCTGCTTGGGGTAGACCACTATGGTAAAGCCTATCCGAGAATATGGTTTTGCCTTCATCTTTCACCCGATCGCAAAATTGTTGCACATTGATGTGACCCAGATTTGTATCAGTGATATTGTCATATGCCGACTTGATGGAATTGGGAGGGATGATTCCTTGGAATTCATACTTGAGCGCGGACTCATTCGATTTCTCCACTAGCTTCCTCGATTTTCTTGCAGATTTATTAGATTTTTCGTCCATTATGAATTTGATAGAAAAATGACTCAAGCACGCAAAACAATGCAAACCGGGTCTCAATCTCCGAATCCCCTGTTAATGCAAGAAAAATATGACTCGTTTTAATATTATTATTTTATAAAATAATAATAACCACTCCCGTTTACAATTTTCGATTCTGGTGACAACAGTTTTTTTTTTTTTTAAAATAAACAAAATCCCCCGATTTTAATATTATGATTTTTTTAATTTAATTTGCCGAAGCAAATTCTCCTTGGTATGCGTGAATCGTAACTTCTTATTTGCGTGAAAATCCCCTAATTTTAATGAATGTGTACTTTGAGATTTACTTCTTCCTTGCAATCTTTTGATCAATGCGTGGGTATACTTGCTTAATCCTTCTGCAAATGCGTGGAGAAATCAAGTGCATGCATTGAAATTGGTTTCATTCACCTTCTTTCTTTCTTGTTTGTTGTTTGACTTGATGCATGCGTGAAGACTTCTGGATTGGTTTCTCCTTTAAACTGCCTTTTCAATATTTTATTCCTGGGTGAATGCGTGATGATCCTTGGGGAATGTGCGGAGATCCCTGAGGAATGTGTGGAGATGCTTTGTTTATTGTTCGTATTTTATTTTCCAACGTGGCTTCTTTGTTATTTAGCTTTTCTTTGATGCATAAAACAATGTGTGGTCTTCCTTTACCTTTGCGTGGTGTTTTTGGATTGGTGCGTGGTTAAAATTGTCTTCTTCACACCCCTGTTGCATGGAAACTTCCGTGGAATGCTCTGGACTTCTTTACCCTACGTGATTACTCTTTAAGACATTTAACTTATTACTTCCCCCCTTCTGGTTGTGCGTGGAAGGAGTTCTTATTTTGCTGTATGCATTGGAAAACACCTTTGCTTGCTCAAAATTTGTTCCAAGCAAACCAATGCGTAGATTCTTGATCTTCTTACTACTATCCTTTATACTTCATTTGTTGTTTCCCCTCTCCCTGCGTGAAGGATCTTCCTTGCTTTGGATTGTATTTCTCTCCTTGGCCAATGTGTAACCAATGTAATATTTCCCTTTGGTTCTTAAAACCCACGTGACAGTTGCCCAATGATCTTGGATGAGTGTGTGATGAATACGTTGGCTGTCTTAGCGTGAGAATTCTCCTTGTTGGTACCCAAATTAAATCTCCTTCAAAGGCCGAGCAACATCATGGGTTTGACAAGACACTCAGAGGAAAATAGATGATTAAATATGTCGTTTTGTAGCTGGGGAAGCGGTCTATCTGACCTTTTAGTACTCAGGCTCTGAGAGGAGTGGGTAGCACCTTAAAAGGATGTGATCTGATCCTAACTATTTTAGGTCGTGCCTTTCAACCAAGGTAAGAGAACCTATTTTGTAACCTCCATTATTGAAGAATGCTGGTAAATCCTTCTTTTGTACAAATTTTATAGAGAAGACCTTGGGAAAATATGATCAACACACCAAATCTGACTCTCACGAGTTGTCACTTCTAGATTATGGAGATATTTTCAAAACAAGGCAAAGGTTACTAAATACATTTGGAAACCTTATTGTTTTTGCATGTTTTGGTACTAGAAACTATGCATTGGTATACACACAGGACAAACAGGGGTAATACGGGTAAGATTGGATGTTTTAAATGGATTTTGGTGGGAGGTGAGGCAGAGTGAACTTGATTTACCAAATCCTTGAGAGATTTTATAAAATGGAAAACTAAACCAACAAAATGCCACAGAATAGCTAAAATGTTTCTTTAACCAGAATATGTGCTTCAATGGAGGCCCAGATTGGCACTTTTTCATACAATCTATAAGATTTTAACATGAAAGCTCGAGTTAGAAAACCCAACAAAGCACCAAGATCTAAGCCAAATCACGTCTGAGGTACACCCGGAGGCTTACAGATAATTTCTGTCGAACAGATGAAAGAAAAGTGATTTTAAATCGTTTATTCCACTCCTAGATGAAAGCTCTCTTGAGAAATGAAATTGCAGATGCCACTAAACTGTCATAAGGATTGAGACCTGTGTGATTGAATCAGTTTTTAATACAAGATTGCAATAGAAACAAGAAAAACTACTCGCATACATTCAGAGATGAAACAGACACATTTTGCTCAAGATCAACATAGAATAACTCGAGTTTGATTAAATTTATCAGCAGGGGAAAGTTTCTAGAGCAATCTCAGAGCTTGTCAATGGCTGTACACTCGCAGCCACCTTGACATGACCAAACTTAATACAAAAGAGATATACAGGCTTCTCAGACGGCGTCTCAAAAGACGGGCTTTGTCAAATTTTCCTCTTGGGAATTTTCTTCAACCTCTAACACTCCAACCTCTGGCACAAAAAAATTCGTGCCATTTATAACATTTACAACAGAACCCCTTTCCCCCAAAAATCTAGATATTGAGTGCACCAATGCTCGCCATGATCACAATCACAATTTCCGGGATCAGATCTGCAAAATTCGCCAAGTGCTCGAGAGGGCAAATCTCTTCGAACATCCCCCGCATTCAACCCCTTCCTCTGGTAGATCACTTTCTCTTCAATTTGCCAACCACTTCCGCTCCTAATCTGTCAAATATGTCTCCTTGCGTGCTTAGGAGTAGAAAAACGGAAAATTCGATTGGGCTCGATAGTCTAACAATTTTACTAGCGAAAGACGTCTTCCAGATCTCCCCACCAAACTCAGATATCAACATTAACTCCCTTCTCTACCTGACGTGTAGAAAAAACTAAGAAATCATGAAGACTCACACTTCCAGGCGTGCTTCAAAAAATTGGGGGGGAAAATCAGATTCAGACTCTCAGCTGCCGTTGATTTTTTCTTTGAATTTGGGCCGTCCACGTGGAAGATTCAAACTTAAAAACAAACCCGGGAGCTTCCTCTGACTTTTTACAACTTTTGGAGACCTGGAAAAATTTTACATTTTGCTCCGCATCTCTGCTCTTGGGAAATGAGCCTAACACGTGTCCTAAGGTGGGCCCCAGTGGAACCGTGGCCAAATTCTGCCATCTTACCTCTTTTTTGAAAAAAGGAAATTTTTCCAAGTTTTCCCCGTAGCTTCGTCGTTGACTGGAGCAAGCTTTGACTTTTCCCTTATCGGGCTTGCGGGCCATTTTGAGATTTTAATCCTTTTGATGTCAAGAGGCAAAAAATCCAATTGGCCTCCGATGGTCCACTTCCATGCCTCTTTGACTTTTCAAACTGCCACGTGTCACAATGGCGCATCCAACCAGAAAGGGCCACTTTTCAATTGATGCCAAGAAGTAATTTTGACCGGGAAATTACACCCCTCAAACCGTAAAATGCAGAACAACCACCATTTGAGCCCGGGGAGACAAAAAACATAACAGAGGCCGCAATTTGAAGAATTTTAATGACAAATGGGGCGAGACTATTTTGAGCACCAACACTCCTTTCACTGAAAATTCAATTACTCTCATGGGGAAATGGTTACGGGAATTAAAGAAACTTCTCCATAACCGTTTCCCCTTCCAGTTGAAATAACCGATTCCTCTTCCTTCGGGTAGTGGCATTAATTGTCAAGGGAAAGTGGGAAATAAACAACCATTTGCCAGTGGAAATGGCAAGGCACGCTGACAATCTCCATTTTATTTCCCCATGTGGGAAATCAGGAGATTTTTGCCCGTTTGCCAATCCATTGAATTGGCTATCAGTGGAAGAAATCCCACAAGCGGGGAATAAAAATAAATTTGCCAGGAAAGGGAAAATCCGGGTACGGGAAGCCAATTTGGCATCCCCGGTAATGGGAAGCGGAAGCTTATTTTTCCGTCGACAATTAAAATAAATCTTGTCGAAAGAATTTTAATTAATATTTATTTAATTAAAAACCCAAAAGTTATTAAAAATTGATTTTATCAAAGGGTAATTAATAAATTAAATATTAATTAATTAATATTTAACGCAGTTTATGACCTAGCAGGAGGAGTTCTCGCCCAAAATGGTCGAAACAAAGACCAGAACGATCACAAAAACGAGACAATCGCGATGAGGGCGATAAATCACGCAAAGTAACACTTTTGAAAAGTTTCAAAATTTCTATGTTTATTAATTTTGCGAAATCAAAATTAGCTGATAACACAGCGACAACTTGTAGTTCAGCTGGTAGTGCTACCAATTGCCCCTCTCAAATGTTGTCCAAATTTGCCATTGGACCATTTGATAAGAAGAAGCCATTGCAACAATTTGCCCAAATAATTGATAACCCCAAGTCTGTAGGGGGGAGCAAAGTATGGAAGTGCAACATATGTGCACTGACTTGGCATGGCAGCATCACTAGGATCAATGCACACTTGTTGCACCTTACAGGAAGGGCGGTGGCACTTGTAAGGGCCTTTCATTAGAGCAGAGAGATGAGATGGTGAGAATATTCAATGGAAATACCACAGACAATGTGCCAGAAGTTCGTGGTTCTACAGCTAACACTCCAATGACTTCATTGAGCGCTCATAGGACTAGCAAACATAGTAATACTCTGGCTGGTTCTAGTTTTGGAGTGTTAGAAGTGGAAAGCATAGGGAAGAGAAAGGCCGTGGGGCAGCCCTAAATTCAGTTGTTGACATGTTTGATTCAAAGGCAAGGGAAGAGGCAGATGATGCTATTGGGAAATTTTTCTATGCTGCTGGGATTCCATTTAATGCCGCTCGCTCTCCTTATTACAAGAAGGCTATGGCTAAGGTTGCAAAAGCAGGTACAAGTTATGTGCCTCCTAGAGACACAAAACTGAGGACAACAATCTTGGATAGAAACTATTCCAAGGTTAATCTGTTGATGGAGGAGACGAAGGTGACATGGGTGTAGCATTATCATGGATGGGTGGACGGATATTAGACACCGTCCTCTCATCAATATCATTGTCTCTTGCAAAGATGGACTGTATTTCTTGAGAGCAATTGATTGTTTTGGGAAGCGGAAAGATGTTAAGTTCCAGTATCAGATTTTGAAGAATGCCATTGAGGAGGTTAGACCTTCAAACGTTGTACAAGTTGTCACAGATGCAACTTATGTGTGCAAAGCAACAGGCAAGCTAGTGGAGCGGGAATATAGGCATATTTATTGGACTCCATGTTATGTGCATGCCATGAACAATGCACTGAAAGACATAGGGAAGATTCAGTGGGTCAACCAGATAGTGATTGAGGTTAGGGATGTGCAAAAGTTCATATGTAATCACCACACATCATTGGCACTTTTTCGAAGAAGGAATTTTTGAAACCAGTTGATACCCGCTTTGCATCCTATTTTATTTTGTTGGAGAGGATGTCCGAGTTGCAAGAGCCCCTGCAAATTATGATTATGACATAGAATTGTACTAGGTGGCGTGAGTCCAAGACATATCAAGGGAAAAGAGTGAAGTACATTTTGGGTTGATATGAAATACATCATATCAATCATAGCTCCAGTTTTTAGTGTCATCAAATATGGGGATTCTAACAACCCCAATCTTGGTGAGATCTACGAGTGCATTGACAACATGCTTGGGCAAATGAAGGTAGTTGTTCAAGTGAGGGACCCCACTTTGGAGTTCTATAATGAACATATACAACCCATTATTCAACAGAGATGAGAGAAGTTGAACACCCCTCTTTATATGGCTGTGTATGCATTGAATCCCAAATGGTATGTGGAGAGGCCAGGCAGAGCTATCCCATTGGATGATGATGAGGTGAAGAAGGGCCTTATGAAGGCCTTTAAAAAAATGTACAATCCACAGGAGGCTTCACAAATCATATTGGAGTGGCTTGACTTCACTGAACTTGATGGGTACAAAACATCAACAAAGGCAGACAGGGTAACAATAGCACAGGAGAAGCCAATGAGTTGGTGGCAACTGTATGGGCTTCTAAGACTGCTACGACCACTTGCCATTTGCCTCCTTTCCTAGGTTTCTAGCTCCTTTGCCTCTGAGAGGAACTAGTCTACATATGATTGGATACACTCTGTTAAGAGGAATAGGCTACCTCTGCGAGAGCGGAGAAGTTTGTAATTGTACACAGTGCTTTGCGTCTTATGGATCACAAGACACCTGAGTACAAACAGAACCTAGCATTACGGTGGGATGTAGATCCCGAGGAGCCAAGGCAGGTTGAAGAGGACAATACTGTGCAGCGGGGATTGATTGGGCTTACCTTTGAGGACGAGGATGCTAGTTCCAGCGAGGAGTTCATGGATATTGCTTCAGATGTTGATTCTAGTTTTTAGGCTGATACTTGTAGTTGTCCTCTTTTTTGTAATATTGACAATAGACAATTGTTGGTGTATTTGGCTATGAAATTAATGATATGAATATTAGCTATCACTTGATCAATCGTAATTTAGAATGGTTTTACTTTTATATTTTATAATATATTTGAAATTTCAGCTTGTCTCAAATTCAAAATTCAAATACGTATTATGAATTTTCAATTTATGTCATTAACATAATGCTATTATGGTATTAAGGAATGTATTTGATGTTTATGTTATATGAGTTCAAATTTCACCTTAAGGTTTATTTAAATCTCAAATGGTTTTATTTCAGCTTACTTATATAATTTAGTCACTTGGTGTCCCCAAATTTCAACTTGAAATCTGAGACTACCCCATGCTAAAAAAAATTCGTTCTTTTAAAATAATGGGCCGTTTTTGTGTTTTAATTGCCAGAAAGTATCTGTTTTACGTCAAGATATTCCCAAGGAGCCATATAAGCCATTTTCGACAAATACCCAGATGCCCAAATTTGTTTTATTCTGTCGCTGGGTTTGCCTGCGGAAAATTTGTATTTAATTATTTTGAGCCCCGTTTGAGGCAATTTGTGCTCCAGTTTAACCATGTTGTGATCGTACATGTCAATTTTCCCATATACCAGTAGGGTTTTAACCAGGAATGGATCTTGGGCTTCATTTGTGACTTCTGGCAACATTTTGTGTTTTTGGTGTTTTCCCGTTTTGTTTTCTGTGAAATTTCTCTGGATCAATTCCTTTGCCAGTTTGGCATGATTCTTGGCCTGGAGTATCTGGAGATTACCTATGCACGTTGTGCTAGAAGGAATTCGCCATTGGAGGTCTGGTTCTCTTGGAAAAGACGAAGTCGTGCACCAAAAAGCTTCTTCTAGGCTGGCCGCATTTTTGGAAAAAGAGGGTTTGAAGTGAATCATGGGATTTTTGGAAGCAGCAGGCAGGTGAAATTTTTGTACCTGCCTAGCAAGGTACTTTTTCCCATGGAAGCAACATCACTTAAGTCACAATGGAAAAATTAGAGGCAGCAGGCAGACAGGAATTTCTTACCTGCCTTACAGGGTGAAAATTCCATTGTGAAATAAAAGAAAAATCACTTAAGGCATTGATGGGATTTTCTTACCTGCCTTGTAGGGTAAATAATCCCATTATGAAAGTCAAACAGCGTAAGTGGATCATGGGATTTTTAGAGCTGCCTTGCAGAGTAAATAATCCCGTTGTCAATTGACTTTTAAAAATAGAAATTCCTTATTCCAAAAAGTGCGACCCCCCTTGAGTGAATAATAATGCATTGAATAAATATTTGTTAATATTTATTCACCCAATTTTGGCGCCCAGACTTGTAGAAAAGTCAACAAAGGGAAGTGGACAAAAGGAAGTTGGAAATAGACAGTTCTAAAATTAAATAAATATTATTTATTTAATGCAGCCCCTTCATGTCAAAAAGTGTGCCCCATTTGGGAGAGAAATAATACTTTTTAAAGTATTAATTGATTTAATTAATTCATATTTTTGGTGGCTAAGGTCAAAGCACATTGTAAGGCTTGAGTTAATTGGAAGCGGGAGAGCTAAAATTAAATAAATTTAATTTATTTAATGGCAGCCATGAGCATACACAAAATAAGCGCCCCATTTGAAGAGTAAAGCTTATTTAATAATTAATTAATTGCCAGGAATAGGAAAGGCATTAATTAATTATAGAATCATGAGGATTATATAAGTAGAGGCTGCCATAAGGATGAATTAATTAATTCAAAAGCAGAGAAGTGCAGCCCAGACAAAAGTGCGCCCCATTTGAAGAGGAATTTTGCTCAGAGGAAGGTTTATTTACTACTGGAAGCTTCAAAATTTGGCGCCTAGGTTTGAAGGAGCTTGCTTTGTGTCTAAATAATTGTGTACATAGTGGTACAGGTGCCCAGGTGAAGGTGATAAAATTCATGCTTGCTTTGCATGCAAACAAAACATCAAATTTTTGGGGCAGCAGGCTTGATATATGCAGATTTTTATGATTAAAATCCATTGTTCATGTCTTGGTTGCCATCTTTGTCTGAATTAATTGCAGGAATTCATTACAGGTGCTTTTATAAGAGAAAGGGAGCTTAAATCAATGTCCAATACATTGAACATATCCTCCGAATCTAAAGAATTATCCAAATCTACATTGGTTGTGAAGAATTTTGGCCGAATAAAGAGGAAAAAAATTATTCAGACAAAGATTGCTCCAGCCATGGCAAAGCGGGATGAGAAAGAGAGCACAGCAGAATCATGCATAGTTTCCAGATTCAGATTCAGATCCAGATCCATAATTACAAAAGCTTCGGGCAAAAATTCATCCTCTTGTTTTTGACGCAGCCCGTGTAGAAATCAATCCGTGGAAATTTTCTTCCAGGATCTTGTGCATGTGCTCCCAATCTTCCAGTTGAAGCCTTCATTAAAGTTGCATTCACCCGGAGTGCTTTCCAGAATTTTTAATTGCTCGCATGCAATTAAAAATAAAAATGATGAGTTATTTATGGCAGACATTGCACTGATGCATGTATAGGAGAAGAACTGCAAAAGCTTCAAGGATAAAAGGGAAGACAAGGCGAAGGCAACACCCGTAAGCAAAATTCTAGATCCAGCCACTTCCAGATCCAGTTGCTCCTAGATCCAGCTTGGTGAGAATCAAACGCAAAAGAATCAGCTGTATGCAGGATATGAAAAAGGACAAGACTGCAACTTTCCTCTTTCTTCTTCTTTCTCTTATTTACTCCGACAAAATAATTGAGCGATCAATTAAATTATACAACTTAAGTGATTGGTTTAAAAGCCATTACTTGAAGAAGTCAACTACTTGGAGATAGGTGGCAGACGTGTAAAATAGAAGGTTCTATTTTCAGTAGCAAATTATGCATGTCATGCAAAGAAGAATTCCAGGAGGGAGATTGCCAGTTGTTTCCTTTTCGACTTCCACATGTGCCAGTTCACTCAAAGCTTCCTACTTGTAATCGCCCCTCTACATTCTATAAGTAGAGGAAGAACCTTCAGATTAATAATCAGAATTTGTAAGCAGCATTCTTGTGTTTCAGACTTTGTGCTAAAACCCTTGATAGCTATTTGAAACAAAGGAATACAAAGGAGCATATTTCCGGAGAACTTTGTGTCACAGTGCATTGTGTTTCTAGCTTTTAATCTTAAGATCTTATAAACTTTGTGTTATTTTAGATCTAGGTTTGAAGCTTCCTTTGCTTATAATTTTGTGTGTTGATATTTATTGGTTTCTTCTAGGTGCATGCAATCAACTCTGTTATTTATTGATTGGGTTGCACATCTTCCCTATTTCTTCCCTGTGTTTTATTATTCCCTTCTCTAAATATTTCCTTTCTTTAAACAACTGCTTACTTGCTGCAAAACTATACGGCTATGGTTCATGAGCTGCATGGTTAAAATAAAACCCCCATATAGATACTAGCATATTTTATTGACAAATCTGACACGGGAGCCTCACTGGTAAATGAGGGAGATTTATCTCATGACTGCCTAGGTTTTCAGCTATGTAGAAAATCTAGCCAACATCACTATATCTTTATATTTTAAATATTTATATATTTTTTAATTAGCCGTCCCCTCGCTGTCCGCCCGCTGTCCCCAAAATTTAGAATTTTTTTGCTGTTCTGGAGTCTTAGGTGACTATGATAAACTATGATAAATAACTAGAAGGAAAAGAAATAAACTATAACTAGCTAAAAACATTGCATTTTATCTAAAGGTGTGGACAAATGTATATAAAGCACAAAGAATTGTCTAGCATTGACCCGGCTTATAATATTTTAGGCTTTTTTCATGCGGTTATTCCCTACTAGGATATTAATAAGTATTAGGAGGTAGCACACATAAGCGCTTTAACTTTTTGGATTTGTTTAGAAATTTCCTTTAAATAAAAAGGTCATGTGCATACTGTGCAAGTAATAACTTAAGCGGAGTAATTTAAACAGAAATATAACAATTGCAAACACTGTGAAAGGAAAGATATAGACATAAGGTACCTGTGCAATTCTAATGCTGCTTATGCACTCGAGAATTAGTGGGATCAGAATTTGAAAGGACTGCAATTGCAGGAAAGAGTTCAACCGAAAACTGATCAGACATTGCTAAAAAGAAATTTATGTCTATAAGATTTTTTTGGAAAATAGCTTTTAATATTGATCCTATCATTAAGCATACCTCAACAATCAAGGTGTTTACAACAGCCCTTTCAACAGAAGAAATCTTGGTGTTTTCTGAGGTAGCAACATGAAGCCTACCATAAAATGCTCGGATTGCTGAAAACACTGACAACTTAACTGCAAAACAGATGAGAAAAAAGATTGTGTTTATAAAACAGCAAAATAGAACACACAATATTGGTTGGCTAGTAGAAACTTGAATGACAAATAGATAGTATTTTGATTTTTATACCTTGCCATGAATTTCCAGGATGAAGGGCACTATGAAATGCTGCAATTATGTTCTTTCCCTGCTCAAGAATGTCCTGTACCTTGGCTATATTGATGACAGAAGTGATGCAATCCAAGACCTTTTCAATAGGTGAGGGCATGTCTTGTTCTTTTTCTTCTGCACAAACAATTTGTCAAGATTGTCTCTGTATTCAAATTATACCATGAATTGCATTGAATCATTTAATCAGCACAGTAAAATTAAGAAGGGTAATAAAATAGTTAAATTTGCGTGGCCTTCCACCGAGTGCTTTGTTGCAGAATGTAGGAGAATGATGAGAGAAGGACATGCATGGTCTACAAGGCAAAAGATGATTGCATACTACTGAAAAAAGAGTGACATTCAAAAGCACCAAATAGACCACTGTACGTTATTTGCGTAAGGGATAAGAATATGATATCTACGAGGTTTAAAGTTGGTCCCATAGTCAAGTAAAACTCTGAATGTTTAAGATCTAAAGAAGCACTAAAGTATCATGTATGCAGGATTGGGCCAGAAGAAGAGAAAATAATGGATTATATGCACGGTTCATAGAAATGGACAGAATATTTGCATTTAAAAGTTTGTACAAATGTACATGTACATTGTAAATATATAAGTGACCATAATCATTTGTTTCCTTCCTCAAATTCAAATCGACAATTATCAAATGGTGGCAGTTATGTTTAATTCAGAATATTAAATAAGTCATGACATAGATATATATTACCTGTTCAAAATAGGAAAAAAAGTCAACGGTCATAATTAAAATCAATTGAACAGATCACCGTATGGATTTTCTTGGAGAGCATTCAAACCAGATATTGATTTATTAGAACCAGATGCAGTAGAAATAGCATCATTTTAGTTACTTCTATGTAATGTCCTTTTCTCCCGGTTAGTTCCATGGAAGACCTTGGCCCATTCCACTTCCCGTGGGCCCTAGGAAATAGCAAGGGAAGTCATTAATGTCATAATTATAAGTTGCTAATTGTATCCATGTATTAAATTTTAGGCAACTTTCTAATTGTGACATTATAAACTCAAGTTGGTGGGATTATGCTGGCACCAACTTAAAAGGGCAAAAGGAAAATACAAATTAAAAATAAAAAGAATGTTATTTCTAATTTTCTCCCAAAGGAGGTCGGTCCTCATTGGGGGAATGCATTTGAATTTTTGGGCCACCTTTCATTATAAAAGGGGTCACTTGGGGTGGAGGAAGACACACTTGATCATTTGATAATTTTCTTTCTTGGAGTTGGAGCACTCTTGCTCTTTCTCTCTCCATAGAGGATGAAAACCCTCTTGGAAGACCTATTGAGGACGAAACCCCTTAAACATGCAAAAGGGTGATCTCACACGACAACACAGAGATTGCATTGTGCTAAAATCAGTTTGCAGTCATTTCCAGCCCTTCCCAAGGGTGGCAACCTGCCCTAAGATGAAGTTCGTGGTGTTCTTGGGCACGACGGTATCAAATTCTTGCACCATTGTGTTCTCCATATTTTTAGCAGCTGGATCTTCCATTTATACTGGTGTTTGGGCTTGGAAACGCTTAGTTCCAGCCATATTTGTAAAGGGGTATTCATTGTTAATAAATTCCAGCTAATATTAAAATTGCAGAAAAGATTTATTTTCTGGTGCTTCTCTTGCAATCATTTCCAGCTTTGAAGAATAATATTTTGAAGGAATTCTATATTATTTCCAGCAAGTTTGTGGCTGATTGCTATCATAAAAAAATATGTTTACAGCCTGCTGCTAGGGTTTGAGAATTTAATTTCAGTTTTGTTGCAGTTTACTATTTGGATTTGTGCAAGTTCCTTTGGTGTTCAGATTTAGCAAAAAAGGGGCGTTACATCATATTTTTTATGTTTTCAAAATTTTAATTACTTTTTAAAATTATACCATTGTACCTGGACCAGTGCTGTTTTCTATTGTGTTTCTACTTTGACAGTCAGGTACCCAAGATAATAGAAGAACCTGGGGGGTACCTGGACGATTACCAATATCAATTTAATTACAAGGGCCTATGATGGAATCATTCTTGGCATTGAAGGCGTATCACGGATTTTGTAGGTTATGATAAGCGTCATAACGAGGCTTTGTTGTTGTTCAAGTTGTTTTTGACTTGTGTTAGATGATTTGATACCCAAGGTTCAAAATGCCTCAAATTGAGGCGTGTTATGGACCGGTTTATAGAACAAGTATATTACTTCAGAGAAAAATTGGGTTTTGTATTTGACGAATATGCCAGTTTCAGCAAAGATGCATAACAGTGGGTCCCTGTCAAAACATCTTTGGATGAAAGATCTCCAAAACCAACTTGGTGCCATCGACAAAATGGTGGATGATGATGCCCTGGTTGCTCTTGTTCTAAACAATCTTTCATGGAAGCTATATATTTGACGGCTGAAATTCAAACAACAAGTTGTAATTAGGTTAGGTCCTACTTGTTGCAGAAGGAACACAGATAAACTGAGGAAAGTGAGTCTACTTCTGAACAAGTAGAGTGCATTTGTTACTCAATTGAAGAAATGGAAACAAAAATGTTGGTCAATCATCTTCCAAGTATCAAGTGAAATGCTATTACTGTCATAAGGTTGGGCATGTCGAAAAAGGATTGTTGGAAGTGACAGTATGATCTTTTGTAGCACAAAAAGCCACAAGATGAGACAAAAGTGGCAGCAGTTGTAGATGAATGGGATTTTGAGGAAGAGTATACTCTCATGGCATCATGCTCGAATGACAGTGCTACCAGTTGGTGGATCATTGATTCTAGGCTAAATTACTAAAACGTTTTGGATACGGGAGCGGGAGTGGGGTATCCAATACGCGGAAATGGCAAAAAAAATTTTGACCCCGGATACGGCGTAGGATACAGAAGTACAAAAACTATATAAAAATTAAAAAAAATATAAATTTCAACCTTCTAAATAGGAATTTAATTATTAACCACATATTATGCATATGAAAGACAAGATAAGTAGATAACTTATAAATTATAAGCTAAATAATTTATAGAAAATATATATATATATATATATATATATATATTATACTCATATTTATAAAGCAATCTACATTGTTTGCCTTATTATATTTATTATAAATATAAAGTAATCTATTATATTATAAGATGTGTATAAATGGGCTTATAATTCTCAATAATCTATTATAGTAATCTTTTCTATGCCAAATCTATATTGCAATCTACTTTATAATATATTACGAACTGCGGGAGAAGATAGAAAAGGTTTGCCTTCATTTTGAAGGGTAGAGATTTCGATTGCCAAATGGGATTTCGAGAACAAGTTTGAAGGCTTTTTTGAAGAGCATAGAAATCTGTCACGAACCAGATCAAGGGCATGATGCATAAGCAGATTGATTAGCAGCAATAAAACTCCCTAAAGGTGATCTTCTCTGAAAAACACAAGCAATACAGTCATCTGAAGGGCAATAAAGTCATTTGAAGTGCCCGGGCGTTTCCACAGCCCCTGCCCGCTCCCTGCCTGCTCCCACCGCCGCTCCCGCTCCCTGCCGCTCCCACTCCCGCTCCCAAGGCCCCCAGCCACGTTTCCGGTAACATAGATTCTAGGGTATCTAGACATTTTTTTCGTGTCAAACGGATTGGTATGTAGCATTTACTGAAATATAAATTGTTCTAATTTAGTTGTATTGGCTGATGGTGAGTCAGATCTAGTAGAGGGGATGGGAAATATTCATATAGTCCTAACTAATGCTAAAAAAATTAGTAAAAAAAGTTGGTTTTGACCTAGCATGCATAAAAATATTGTGTTCATCAATTAACACAAAATCCCAATATTGTTGTAAATTTCTCTAAGCAGAAATGTATTGTGTCTGATATGAAAAAAATGAATAATTTCCTTGAGCATTGCGCACAATGGTTAGTATAGGTTTGTTGGCTCGGCCACAGTCAACTTACATGCAAGGAGATCATTATTTATCCTACCACTATAGCGATGGTTATTTCTCCTACTACTACAGAGATGATCATTTCTCCTATAGCAGAGTTGGATTTTACTCCTACTGTGAACAACCTTCACTTTCTTCTCTCCGGTGATTCGGACAAGGAAATCTACATGGTGCTACTTGAAGATTTTTGGGTACCTGAACATGATCATTTAGATCACAAATTCATTAAGTCCCTGTATGGACTTTAAAAGGCACCACAAGCCTGGTACATTCTCTTTGATCAGCATCTACAAGATTCTATATTCCAAACACTATGAACCGTACTTACCGAATCTGGCCAAATCTTGATCTGAATTTTTCAGCCAACCCAGATATTTTCGGTCCTATTTGGCCCTTTGTTTCTCAAAAAAAAAAAGTTTTTGGCCAAAAAACCAACATCCAGGAACCTTATATATTATATAATATTACATTATTATTTTTCCTTGTTTTTATCAATTTTGCATATTTATAAGTTATGCTCATATATAATATGTATTATTTTCAACCAGTTTTTCCTAACTTTTTCAAGCATTCCTGAAATTTGAATTATTTTGCCCTTTGAAACAGATCCAGATCTTCAAACCTTGTAATTATGGTTTGAAGTTTGAGCCATAGAAGTTCCCGAGTACTTGCAAGTTTTTTCAAAGATGAGTATTTTCTACCCAAACACGTGAGTTTTTTGCAGCCGAGTTTTGGCGAGTTTTTCCACAGTACTCGCGATTGTTTTCACAATACTCATTTTTTTTCATAGTACTCACAATTTTTTTCACAAGTTTATCAGCTGGCTGTTGTATTCGCATGATGATGCAATTTTGTACTCATTTCTATTCAAATCTAATAGAAATCACATCCCAACATTTTATAGACACATTTGATACATTTTGCAACTGTATATTGTATAAAATTTATGTTTCTTGAAGAAACTTGAGTACTTTTTGAGTTGCCAAGTCGAAACATTTTTGGTCTGCCAGGTCTGAGTATGTGATCTATGGTTTGAACAATAAAACCAGCTACTGAACACTTGGGAATTCATCCACAACATATCAACATCAAATTGGAGTGAATATTAACAAATTCAAATGTAACATTTTCCCCGCACAGAGGATGCATTGTTGTCTATTCTATTGAGCAAGAAACTATGAGATTAGAATGGACAAGAATGCATGAGCTCAATTGATTTTCTCAGTTGCTGGAAATATTTTCTTGAATTTCTCTTTTAGTAACATATCAAACTGAAAAAGTGTGAGGTGATGTTAATTAGAAATAGTCTCTAAAATGAGATATTACAGGTTAAAAGGAAATGTTACCTGCATTATTGTCATCCAAGAATGAACCAGTGCGATCAACTTTACCAGGAGTTTTTTGAGTGCAGACCTCTAATAAGAAAGGGAAAATCATATTGAAGAACTCTGACTTTCCAAACGCCTTAATTATCTGGAAATGGATAACATTATAAATCACAATTAAAACTAAAAAAATTAAAAGAAAAGAAATCAATCACAACAACAGGAACATGTTTGATTGGTAATTTATAGCACCTACTACAAAAAGGAATACACAAAATAAATTTGAATTCCAAGTCTCGTGCACTAAAGTTTTATGTTTGATCAAATATTATCAATCATAATTAAAAATACACCCACAATATATTTATTGGATACATAAACTTGCAAACACGCCTTTACATAACAGTTGGTGAATTTTCTTATGTGGCATTACTGTCCAGTGGTCCATTGTAATCTCAAATTTAAGAAACAATACTTTTCATATTCAGAGAGTATACCAATGTCCACGATGATTATTAATATTCATGCTAAAGAGGTGATTGCCAATAGAAATGTTGTGATGGAAGTTCTTACGCAGAACAGGCTAGCAAATGGTCAGTTGGTATTGAACAAGAAAGAAAAACAAGTAGCAGAATCTGGAAAAAAATTCAAGTTCAAAATTGAAAAATGACAGAAGCATAAAACAACAAAGTTAAATGTGCTGTCGTTAAGCTAGAAGGAGAAATAGACAGAACAAACAACATTGTTAAAAGAGACCTACATGGAAATACAAACACACTGGAAGTCATTAGCTTATAACAAATTTCCCTAGCTTCAAGGAGAATATGAATAAAAATGACCAAATTGTGTGTCAAAGGTAAACATTACTGACGCACATAAAAGAAAAGACATATTTATTGGATCCCAAGTCAAAATACATACACTCCAACAATGCACTAATGCCAAAGGAAAATCCCGTGGATCTAAGAGTTGGTTTCAGCCTAAACTGTTTTGGTATGGGTACGGTACGGTACGCTGAAACAGAAATTTTTTAAAAACCTCGGGTACGGTACGTTGTGGGTACGTTTATATATATATAATAAAGAACATATCATCTAGATGATCCTCAAAATCATGTTCATGGATGGCACTTGCAGCTCCACTGTCGAACCCTTGTGAAGGGCTCCCTTATATGCTTTGGTTTTGGACTTCTGTGGCAGTTTACTAGAAGATGCTTCTGGAATTCATAAAATTTAGTTTTACAGAGGGATATTCCAGAAGCATCTTCTAGTAAACTGCCACAGAAGTTCAAAACCAAAGCATATTCACACTTTACTCTGTAGAATTAATAAATACATAGCCATAGTATCCAGAACACACTGTCTGCACAAAATATCGTGTTTGCAAATTAATTAATCTAAATGAAAGTTGGTAACAGTATATAGAGCATGTGCCATGTAACATTTTGAATCGACATGAAATTAATCCTATACTGCAGCATAAAATCCCGATATAAGATGATTTTCAATTGCCAGTATTTGTTTATTTTGCGATTTCATCCAAGCCTCCTTTAAGATTTCATCCGAGCCCCACCATTTCCCTACTGCGTTAGTTTTTTTAATTGTGAACTTTTCTCGACCTCCAGCATTACATGTTACTTTTGAAACTCGGGTGGTTCATATATATGTTAGCATTCAAATAGAATAATTGATGGTATATCCCTGTCTTGTCCTGTTGGGTGGAGTTAAATTTCGATGGCTTGGTCATAGTGTAATATCTATTTGATTTTAGGAGTTGAAATTTCCATTATGAGGGTTAGCAGAACACTTTCTGATATGTATTTTTGGTCTGTAATATTATCCAGTCGGACCTAGTTAGTAGCTTTTTTTAAAAATGAATTTAAGTTGAAATTGGCAGAACTGAGCCGCAGGTATGCGACAGGTACGTACCTGCAGCATACCCAGGGCATTTACGTACCCGTACCCGTAACAGATACGTATCAGGTCTGATACGGGGGGGTACATGGCATTTCCAGGCAGTCTAGGTTTCAGTCCCTAGGGAGTTGTACATGTTTTACTATGATCACAATATATGCCCAGGGAATTTAGAAAATTTATGCAAGGACTGAATTCATTAAACCCAGACATACATGGTATGGCAGTTATCTCTTTCACTTGATGTAGAGGATGATGAAAATGGCTCTTGTGATGTACAATGTTATCCGCAGATTTCTCTATATGGGTAAATCTATAGTGGAGATCTAGACTGCAAGGATACAGGTACGGGTACGGTTTCAGTACGCTGAAACAACAAATTTTTAAAAATCTCGGGTACGGTACGTTTTTGGGTCCGTTATATATATATATATATATATATATATATATATATATATAAATATATATATATATATATATATATATATATATGCATATAAAATTATAAATTTAAAGAAACATTTGCATACTTATTGAAATTTAATACTCATACAACTTAAAATCATTCATAGAACATGAAAACAAATTTCCAATACTTTGAGAATTGAGACTTGAGTTTGTATTAATTCATAATGTTCAAAACATAATAGTTAATAACATAGACTGTATTGTAGATTTGATAATTCAATTATTAATGCCTTAAACTTGAGTTAGACGTATCATTGGACATTAAAAAAACATTTAAAGCCATGAAATATTTTAATTCCTTTCTCAAACCAAAGGAGGGCAGAACAGCCTCTTGTCAAGGCAAGGATCTTGTCATTATATTTCTGATTCGACGAAATTGATTTGTAGGCTTGGCACCTAATGTCAAATGAAGAGAAGATAGGCTGCCCAACCACCAAGTGCTTCACTTGTTCCCATGCCTTCCAAATTGAATGAAGAATAAAGGACACATGAGGAGCAACAAGAAAGCCCCTAAATAGTAAGTCAACCAAATGAAGTCCTTTTCATCTCTCTCGACCCTTCAGAGCCTATGTGGCAATATTGAATATCACACGAACTTTCCAAAGTTCAATTCCAATCAAAGCCCTCATGTTTTATTTATTTATTTGCACTTTAAAAAAAAGAAAAAACTGTGGGTACTCTTTTTATTTATTTTTTTGCACTTGAAAAAAAGAAAAATACTGGGTACTTGTGGGTACGTACCCACAAGCCTTGGGTACGTACCCACAGCATACCTAGGGTGTATCCGTACCAGTACCCGTACCCAAAACGTACCCAGCCTGGTACGAGGGCAGTCTAGGTCGTTTCCGTGTAGTCTAGGTGGAGATTATTAATATGCACACACAAAATCTCTTATTTACAAAGAGATACAAAAGAATATACAAAAGTATGTTGGGATCATAGTTACCTGAGACGGGGGGGGCGGCGGGACGGGGTTTCTAGGACAGCAAAAAATTTCTAAATTTTGGGGACGTGCGGAGGGGACGGCTAATTAAAAAATATATAAATATTTAAAATATAAAGATATAGTGATTAAATTATATAAATAAGCTGAAATAAAACCATTTGAGATTTAAATAAGGTGAAACTTGAACTCATAAACATCAAATACATTCCTTAATACTATAATATCAATATGTTAAGGTCATAAATTGAAAATTCATAATACATATTTGAATTTTGAATTTGAGACAAGCTGAAATTTCAAATATATTATAAAATAGTCGGGTTATGGTTAACGGGTAAACATTTATAAAGAGAAAACAATAAACAAATTAATTTAAAAAATAATTCAAAAAAAAAAAGAAAAACCAGAAGTTTCAGCCGTCCCCCAATCGTCCCTGTCGTCCCACAGCCGTCCCCACCATCCCCAACGTCCCCGGGACATTTCTTCTCCTCTCCAAACATCCTAGGGATGTTTCCTCTATTCCTTGGCTTGTGGGAAACGTGGAGGAAACATTTCCCCCGCATCCCGGTGTCCCCAAAACGTGCCAGAGACGTCTCGGACGTCAAAATTTTGGGGGGGACTCGTCCCTGTGTAACTATAGTTGGGATGACTAATATCTATCATCCATGCGAGGAATCCCGCATTGTGGTTGTATAATAGATTTAAGGCCACTGTACATAGGATGTGGGATAGGATTAATGCTCCTATTCAAATTACAGCCTATGCACTAAATCTTAAATCTCATGAGGATAAGACTAGCATATATTATAGTTACCTAAGTTTCAGGGATGGGGTTCCTAGGCTCACTAAAAATATCCCAGATTTTGGGGACCCCGGGGGGACAGCTGTTAAAATAATATATAAAAAAGTGCTATTTAAATATTTTAACTTTATTCAATGAAATTTAGGGGTGTAAAATTTATTGAATGTTTTTTTCTGTGATGACAGGAAACGCCTAGGAGGGTGGTGTTTCACCCCAAAAACGTTTCGGAAACGGAAACGCTGGGGGGAAACGGTGGGGAAACATCGCAGATGTTTCCGGAAATGTCTGCCACATTTCCAACGTTTCTTAAATTTTAAAGCATCAAAATTTTAAAAAAATAAAAAATAACTGCATTTAATGAACCTAAACCTAATCTACCTACCTAGACTTGCTAAAGACACTTCCTAAAAGCTATATAATGCATCTTGGGTCCATTCTAAATCACACTCTCATTTTTCTCTTGCTAAATTCAGTTCTCAATGGAGATGATTATGAGGAAAATCTAGATGATATATTCTACAATCTACATTATTATCATGTACATATGAAACATTGAAATTGTAACCATGTTGAATCTTTTGACTTCATGACTCTATAGAAGTATCAAATTTCAATGAGTGCAAAATTTTCTCTTATGGGACTAACAATTTATGAAAATGAGTATTATGCATATATATATATATATATATATATATTATATGGATATATATATAATATCGTATCTAAGGTTATATATATATTGTCGTTTCCGCGTTTCGTATCTGTTTCCGTTACCAAAGTCCATTTCCGTTTCTTGGCAACATCAGTTTTTTTTTGGGTATTTTCCGTACTAGGGTACCCATGCTTCCTAGGTACAACATAGAGTTTTTTTAAGTTAAGTGCCAGTAATCAATTTAGTTACAAAACTGGGATCATTCCTTCAAGTCCCCAAATCAATTCTAGATTCCGGTGATAGATCACCACATTCTTAGGTAAAGGCATTTCATGTGTAACATTGTTATATAGTCGGTATTGATAGGCCTATATAACAAACTATGCAGGTATATTCATTGATGATACATCCAGTATTTTAGCACATGAGTCATACAATGGGATCTAAGCCAGATAGCTAAGACAGACAGCAATGCAGATATATTCCAGTTCTTGCAGTTATAACAGCTATACTGAAAGAATGACTTGATGGATGCTTAGTTGATTGGTTGTCTCCTCAATGCAAATATTTGACCAATGATTACTTTACAAGAGTGCATGCCTCTGTGATAAATAGTATCTTCCTATGTTGAGTACTCTTTGCAATGTCATCATTAGATGGTATGACTCCAAGTATTCATTATGAGTGATTATAAGCTCTTTAAATCCCAGTATATTAAGATTCAATATCAGCCTTGTATGTTATGCCAGTATTTAGTTGCCATAGACGGAAAACAATTACAGTCTCCTTGCATCTTGTGGGAGTAAAGTAATTAGCATTTCAGTGGATTTGCTGGTACTGCTGTGGGTGCATAATCTTATTACTGTTGCAAGCTGCCTCATTGTAATGTTCAATACTGAATGATGTAATTATCATGCGGTGTCTTTTAATTCTGTCCAATAGAATTGACTGCATCTGTAACTCTTAGGTGGATGGTAGCAACTGTAAGGTACATTCATTCGTGACATCATTGAGAACAGTGATTGTGATGCAGTCGGATTGTTGTCAAGATCTTAGACTATGCAAATGCTTTTGATATTGTGATTCAGGACAATGGTGCATGAATCGTCATATTAGTTGTATGCTACAATCCTTATCCTTGGCAGTTTTTGTTGCATGATCAGTTGTGATGTGATTAGGGTCCTTATCGTTCACCATGGATGATCTCATTGTTGCCCTGTTCTTGATCTCACTGTTGCCGCACATTGCAGATGGCGAACTCTCCATTGTGTCAAATTTCTACCATTGAAGTAGTTTATTACAAATCATGCATGTAATCTTGTTAGTGCTTATGAAGAATGACTCACATGATTGATAAGATCAAGAACATCAACTTTGATAGAACGCCCTTTGTAATGGATGACAGTTAGACATGTTGGATCGTCTGATCCATCTAAATGATTGCTCCTACATGTTGCCCAGGACAACCCTTGTAATTAACTTTTACAGTAAAGTCATTATATCATGTTCAGAGTATCCACCTTTTGCTGTTCGGCACAATTTTAGCAAAAAAATTCCTTTGTGCACTAAGATGTGACAAGGCATTGTATTTGATCTCCATTCTCATTTGTACAGTCATCGGTAGATGATTATCTTGGTTTGAATCCATGATATTGATGTCAAACTCATCCCGGGAATGTAATGTTTTTCACTGCATTATATGTACTAAAAATCTACTATGGGAGTTGTCAAGGAAGCATGGATTTTCATGAATATTCATAGGGAATTATAAGGTGTACCATCTTTTCCACAAAACAAAATCCAAGCTCTACATTCTGAATTCCTAGTGGTATATATATTCTCTTGTACTTATTTCTTTTGTTAATTGGCATTGTACTCTCAATTAGCATTTTAGTTGGGACCATACTCGTTGTCTCACATGTGTATGACATCAAGTTGCTTTTTCAGGGCAGGTTCATCTTCTAACTCCTCTTTCTTACGTTTAATATGTAGTTTTATCTTTACAGGCAGTTCATATTCTCTTGTGGGTTTCAACCCTTCCTAATATAGGGTCAGAAATTTGTTTCTTTTATTGCCTTGATTGCTTATTGCATTTTTTGTCTTTCAACATGCATATCAAAATTTCTTTCTTTTTATTGATTCTAGTAATGACCATAATATATTATTCATGGCCCTAATCGCCTATTTCTACCATGTGTGGCAGATTTGTTTTGGGCATTTTCAAAATCTAAGTAGTATCTTGGACCACATTTTCTATGAATTTCTTGTGCACTACTAGAGCATTCTCTTGCAAAATGACCTCTATTTGCCACATTTTCTACATTGGATAATGGGTCTTCCCTTTCAAATTTCTCGCTATCAGCATTCTAAAATCATTATTAATATTGCATACAAGGTGACTGTAATGTCCCCTTTCTAGGACAAATTAGAAAATGGACAAGTATTTATCAAGATTAAGCAAGAATGGATAAACCCTTTTGCTTCAACCTAAAATATTCCAATATCGGCTATTTCGAACCCAAATGGGGTTTTAGAACTAGCCAAGGTGGTGGGATAGATTGAAAGAAAACAATTGGAATTTAAACACCTTCAAATCAGACTTTTAACAGCTCAGAAAACTATTGGAATGCACTCACTAGAGCATTCTTAAACAAATCATATCTCTATTTGCCACATTTTCTACATTTGATAATGGGTCTCCCTTTCAAATTCCCTCACTATCAGGTTCTAAAATCATTATTAATATTGCTACAAGGTGACTATAATGTCCCCTTTCTTAGGACAAATTAGAAAATGGAGAAGTACTTATCAAGATTAAGCAAAGAATGGATAAACCCTTTTGCTTCAACCTAAAATATCCCAATGTTGGCTATTTCGAACCCAAATGGGGTTAGAACTAGCCAAGGTGGTGGGATAGATTGGAAGAAAACAATTGGAATTTAAACACATTCAAATCAGACTTTTAACAGCTGAAAAATAATTAATAAATACACCCCAACTGCTGCAATCTTCCAAAATTATTTCCTGCTTAACCATCCAAGCAAAAAACTTCAAACTTTGGATTTTGGGCCACAAAAATATTTTGCATAGCAAACACGAAACCCTAATTTTGTCCTAAAAAGTAGGTCTCTCAGCACATTTAGGGCATCAAATCAACTCCAAAAATTATGAAATCACTTTCCCCTTATTCCTCCTAATTTCTTCAACCACATTCAATATTAAATTGATCCCAAACTACAAATCTAAAATTTATAACAGCAGTTAATTAAAATGCACCCAGAACAGCGGAAACTTTAAAAATTAATATCTTACTCAATACTTGGAGTTTTTGCATGAAACAAATTGCACAATAAAGTAGAAATAAAGAGCTTTCCAATGATCTATCAAACTGAATTTTTCTGATCATTGAAACCCACTCAAAACTGCCCCAGAAATCCGTGTAATGTCCCCATTTCTGAAGACCCTTAGCCTATACGTCCCCGTAGGCTTCGGGATGTGCAAGGGGAACATTTTTATTAAATAATTAAATATTATTGCTTAGAGCAATAATTATTTAATTATGAAGATTATTTAATTTAATTCCGAAAATATAAAAAAATTAAATGGAAAATTAATTAAATAAACATTTAAGTGGCTTTTATTGTTAAAATCACCCTTTGAAAAGGGTGGAACGCCACACCTAGGGAGAACAAACTGCTTTTATTTAATACTTTCCTTCTCCTAGGGTTTTCGAATTTTGTGCCTCCTTACTTATAAAAGGAGTGCTAGGGTCATTATTATTATTATGCTATGATGAACTTATTTTGATACTCCATGCTTGGAGTTGGGATGCATGCCCATTGATACTTTCTCTCTCTTGTGTGGGAGGTTGTTTTAAGTTGGTTATCGAAAATCAATTGAAGTTATTATTTGCTAGATCCATGCTTTTGGCTTTGGCAAACATTTGATTTAATTTGCAAGTGAAAATGTGCCTTTTACTGTAGCGACGTGACTGTAGCGTCACTGTAGCAGCTGGGTTTTTGTTCCTTGCATATCAATTTGGCTGATTTAACATTCCTTGTGATAGCGGTTTGTAGCTCCTAGCCTTGGCGTCTTGTCATTGATGTTTGTGAACTATTTTATATGCCATATATTGTATGAAATCAATCAGCTGGAATTTATATTGCTCTTTGAAATAAATTGACTGAGATCTATGCATAATTTGGTGTATTGGATGTATGAAGTATATTGCAGAATTAGCGACTTGCTTTGTGATGTTTAGGGGCTGATTTGAATACATTTTCTAGTACAAATCGACTGGCAGTTTGTGTGGTTCTAGTCACAGCGAATTGATTGGGAAGATTTGGTATGAGATCCACATGTTTGGGAAATCTGAATATTATCTAGTTTGACTGCTGTTATTCCCTTGTCCAGCGATCTCTTCTAGATATTCAATTTGTTGATTAATAGATCTATCTTCCTTCCTAAACAGGAACGCCATTTGAGAATGAATATTGAATAGTTTAATGCATGTTTTATTTAGCAGACTGGTTAGTATTAAATTGCTAAGCTACAGCAATTTCTCCTGAATGCTTCGGAATGTACATTGGAAGTCAAAAACTGCATAAGGGTTTTAATGTCTGATTTGTGGCATTCTTCTAAGTAATTCGACTATCCTATACATGTTAACAGACCCCTGTTGCAGCGATCTCTTTCAGGGCAATACAGTGATAGTATTTGACATGATTGTGATCTGATTTGAGTATGAATGAAGCTGCTGTGTTTTTCCTTGGAGCAGCGACTTCATTGTGGAAGGTATTGAATGTTTGAGTGTATGTTTTGAACCCCCAAAGATCAGCGGACTGTATGGCACTATTTATTTGATCCTAGCTGTTATTTTTATGATATTTGAGCCATCTAGGGCAGCGATTTGAATGTGTTTGTTTGAGGTGAAATATTGAATGACTGGAAGGGAAGAGTAAATGTTCTAATGACCTAAATGGACATACTACTCAACTGGTCCAAGTAGTGTTGACTGAGTTTTTGCTATTTTCAATTGATTAGAGTGTCAGAGAGTTGATTGTTTGCATATTTTCTATTAATCCCGGAAGTGGGATATTACAATCTGCCTCCAAGTCGCTAGGGTTAGAATAAAATATTTAAATAATTTCCAGCTCACAAAACCCTTCCAAAATACTCAAATAATCAGCCTTTGATCTGAAATAATTGATTAGACACAACAAATAGATCTAGCATAAACAACCTCAAAAAATGATAGATCAAACCCCAAACCAAGTCGACTTGCCTCTAAGAAATTACAGCAATAATAACAATTACAAAGTACCTCAAACGCTTCACAAAAATGCAGATTTATCATCCAAATAAATGCGCCAATACCAACACAAGAGATCAAAATGGAGAGAACAATATCTTCAACATCTTCAACAATGGATCCAAAGGAAGCTTACAATGAGAGAGCACAATGCAAGAACTAGGGCATACATCCCAATACTCCAAGCATGGAGTGAAATCAAAATGATCAATCAACATAACCCCACTAGAGGAAATGTGACCTCTTTTTATAGAGTTAAGGGGTGCAATATCCAATGACCGACCTTTTCCCCTTTGACGGGAAAACATAAACTCTCATTAAAATATTTAATACAAAGACTACGTGCACTTTATTTTTTTTAATTAAATAAATAAAAGAAACTAACCTATGCACACATTAAACTAACTAAAGAGACTCCCACTTGTAGCGCTAGGCATGCCAAGGGGTTACAATGCAAATGAAAAATAAATATTAACAATGTCCCGAAAAAGGGGACATTACAAATATTACAGAAGTTCACCTCCTGCTTTACAATTTGTTGCATTATCTGTAATAACCTGGACTACATACTCTTCTCCAATCTCTAGAATGGTAGATTCAATGCATTTAAAAATGAAATTTGCAGTCTTTACCTCTTTGCTTGTATCAATTGATTTGATAAACATAGCACCTTTTGGACATTGTGTCAGAATGTTTATGAGGGGCCTTCGTTTTGTATCAAACCACCCATCACTTACTACAGTGCACCCTGATTTTCTCCAATTCTTTTTCATTTTATCTAGTTCGCTAGATATTGATGACAACTCTTAGGATTTCAAAAAACGGCATTGTATAACCTTTCCCAAAACTTGCAATCCCCTCTACCTTGGCTTTTGTATGGGGATTTCGAACAACATTGAAAGGGATGGCATTTGCATAAAAAACCGAGCCACCAATTTGTCAACATCATGCTTACTTGTGGCTTCCACACCGATTTCAATGAACCCTGAGACATCCCCTGTGCACTTTTACTTCCTTGGGCAAATGCTAATGAAGAAGATGACCTACTAAAAGAGTCAATCTGTGACATACTGCTTTGGATTTTGGCTTTTTTTGAAGTTGTTGCAAGTGTCTTCAATTCATATTTTCTTCGAATTCGACCAACGAATTCAACATAATTCCCTTCCTCTTTTGTTACTGGGAAAATCTTCACATCTCACCCCCCAATATAATGATTACAAACCCTTGTTACAGTGCCCGCGATATTTGAATTATATAGTGCATTTCATATTTCTGGGATTGTCGTCTCGTTGGACAATGTATTTCATCTCCATTGCCATACTTGTGATGGCGTTATTGATAAGGTATCCTTCCTGCGAAAAAAATGATAAACGCTTTCAATACATATAATTTTTATTGACGATAAATTTAAGAGATCATAATTAATAATTAAAATTAAACTATTAAAAATGAAATAATTAATTTTGAAAAATAAAATGACATAATTTATCCAATTTTGATTTTATTATTTATTTAAAAAAAATATTATTCACATAATAAAACAAAAATATTAAAAATTACTGAACGTAAAAAATAAATAATTATCTAAATCAGTAACTAAATATAGTTATTAATGTTATCAAAATGGCATTAATAACTACATATTTTTATTTAGTTATTAATGATTAAAATTACAAAAAAAAAAATATATATATATAACAAAATATAAGCAACTGTAAATTATTAATTGTTAATATTATAAAATAAACAAATAAAATATAATTAAAAAATAAAATTATTAATAATCATTATAAATTAAAAAACCCTAATTTTAACATTAAAACTTATTATTAGAAATTTTTAATTATTAATATTATAGAAAATTAAAAAAATAGAAAACAATAAAATTAATACTAAACATTACAAAATTAATAAGCCTACCTAATCGTAACTAAAAAATACTATGAAAAATTACTCATGTATATAGTAAAAAGTTTAAAACTAAATAAATAGAAAACAATACAAATTAATAATAAGCAATACATATTTAAAAAACATACACTTGAACGAATTAAAAATAAACCGTAAGATTAAAGAACATACATGTTTCGGTTAGCGAGCTTCTAAACTTTGTCGCAGTCAAGCTCCTACCTGTTGGCATCGCTGCCCATCTCCTCCCTGTCGACCCCACTGCTCAACTCCTCCCTGTCGACCCCACTGCTCAACTCCTCCCTCTCAACCCCACTGCTCAGCTCCTCCCTGTCGACGTCATTGCCCAGCTCCTCCCCATCGACGTCGTTGCCCAGCTCCTCCTTGTTGTTGGCTCTACCGAACTTCGTCATCCCACAATGATTTCAATGCAAATTCAAATGGCTACAAATTCGTTTTTGTGTTTATACCTGTAGTTCACACCCTTTTAAAACTTTTTCATTCATACAATTAGGGTTAATGCGTGGGTTTAGCATGTAGGGGGTTGACGTGTATGTTTAATGCGTTTCTTAGCTTTTTTGTTTTTTTATGAGAAAACTGAGCAAACTGGATCAGATTTATCCAGTCGCTCTCAAAAATTTGTTTTGAGCTAAATCTGGCTAGATTCGGCCGAACCTAGTAACTATGCTTTAATGTTCTTATTGCAGCTTTTCCTGATTACAAAGTTGTAATGATATCAGGTGAAAGGGAATTTGTACTAGACAGTCGTAATATTAAAAGAACTATGCTCCAAATGATGTTTATATTGATGCTCTCAATGAAGAGCAAGATGGTTGTGAATATTCATGTTGATGTAATTAATTATGACCAGCACGTGACATTTGAGATATCTGATTATTATGGCATTTGGCATTCGGATAATATTTTCATTTTTGTGGTTATTTTGTTTTTTATATGCATACTATATGGTTAATGTCTCTAATTTCTTATTTTTAGGATATAATTTTTGTATTTTTTATTTCTTGTATATTTTTTGTATGGAAGTACCCAAGGCAAAAAACAATCACCGTACCCATACCCAAATTGCACTAGAATGTAATATCCCCTTCTCGAAAGCAGTAGGTCGAAGATCCGTAGCCTAAATTTGTTTCTCAACGGCTAAGGAAATGAGAAAAAGGGAAACTAGTCCTCATTAATTAATTGTAAAGTGCATAATGAAACTTTATTATAAGCACTTAAATTAGTTTATTAGTGACAAAATAAATAAATAATATAACTTTATGTTTTATTTCCCCTAGAGGAAAAATGCGACCCATATGGGGATGGAATAAAGTAAGTGGAAAACATTAAATGAGGCAAAGTGAGATGATTGGTTGTCTTGGATGGCGAAAAGGCCAAGACAACTTATAAAAACAAGTCGCAATGCATTGGAGAGGACATCTTTTACATCTCATAATTTTTTGAATATTGGTATAATCTTGCATGCTTTCCATTTCAACTTCAAAGGACGAAAACCCTTGGTAGTTCTGCTTTAGAGGATGAAAACCATAGTTACCAGGTTCGGAAATCCGATTAAATTCGGAAGGGCAAAAAAATCCGAAAATTCGGAGTTCTCGAAAAAATCCGAAAAAATACGGAAAAATCCGGTTCGGAATATATATACTTATATTATTATAAATTTATATTATTGTATACTTATATCATTATATATAGACAAATCAAACAAAAAAGCATCCATCTACCATAATCATCATCATCATAATGATTCTTTCAAAAGATTGCAAGAAGTTGCCTGGTCCAAAAAGGTACAAAAATGGATTTTATGAAAATAAGAAAAATATTGCCATCAATGCGTAGAGCTCGAGAAAATATATACTTTTAGAGAAGACGACACCTAAAACGGAGCTACAGAATGAAAGTTATGGCACATGCAAGTTTTTGCTGCTACATCTTCCTGGACCCTTTCCAAAAATGGCAAATTTTTTTCCATGCTTGCGATTTTTTCGCCAAAAAACAAAAATATGCCAAAAAAGGATTTTTTTTTTTTCCTGCAAAAACAAGGCTGAACCGAACCAGATTTATTCGGTTGCTTCAAAAAATACGGTTCGAACCGGATTTCATACAAATCCGGCCGAACCTGGTAACTATGATGAAAACCATAGTTAAAAGATTTGGAAGTTCGGAATTTTGCAAAAGATTCGGTTCGGTTCGGTTTCGTTCACATTTTATTTTTAAATATAAAACATAATATATGAAATATAGTGAATACTAAATACAGCTTAATTTTTCATTTTAAAATTAAAATAAAAATAATAAAAAACTAATTAGTAAATGATCTTAAAATAAATACAAAATAAGTTGTAATTTTGTTAAATAACTTAAGTCGTATCTGACAATTTATGGAAAATTTTAATTTTTAAATTAAAACTAAAAGTAAAACACAATTAAACCTAAAATAAAATAAAACCAAGTTTAATTTATCGTTGATAAATAAATTAAAATACTAAAAATTCAACCTAAAATAATAAAAGTAAAATACTAAATGTTAAACCTAAAATAATAAAATTTATGTAACTATTTAACGGTAAACCTAAGTATTACCATATTGTATATTTGATATAAATATTTTATGATTAATATAAAATATGATATATCTCCTCCCGACCAAACAATGCAAATGCGTTTACATACCCACTTTAATTGTGCACAGCTGAGCTCAGGTGAATTTCAATCGCTGAGGTCGCATTTGGTGGAAATCAACATACAAATCACGTTTGGTCACTAGTGTCTAGCTTTTCACTTTCCCTTTTTGCGTTTTCTTTTATTTGCGTGGGGTTTCTCTTCCTTCCACCACTCACTGTGTTGTATTTAAAACTCTTTTTGCCTCTCAAATCATGCTACCATTAGGGTTTTTTAGTTTCTTTCAACCGTTTTTACTTTTCAACGCTTTAGCCTGGTTTTTTTTTTTTTTCAAATAATTTCTTTTAACATAAAAGCTAAAACAAATATACCGAACAAGTTCAATTTTCCCTAAAAATTTGGTTTGACCCGAATTTGAACCATATTCGTATGAATATGGTAACAATGATGAAAACCCTCTTTAGCCTTGGAAGAAGAAAAAAAAAATCTTCTTCCCTTGTGTTTTTCATTGAAGATCAACAATGTTGAAGGTTAGAGTTGCAGATTTGTATTGATTCCAGCTAGGGTTTGAAGATAGAAGATTGTTGCTGAGATCTACCTTTTTATCCAAACTCTTCTAAGAGTGGTCGGACCTACCTTGTGGGTGTTTCTACATGATCTAGGGCATGTTTGAATCCAATCTGATTTTTTGTATTATGATCACATTTTTAGAGGCCAAGATCAACTAAGAAAGATCGGCTTGGGAAGCTCCATTTTCAGCTAAGTTTGAACCCGTTTGTCTGTAGATTTTATAAATAATTTTCAGCCTATTATTGATCAACAATCTGGTATTTTTCTAATGTTTTTGTCCTTATAAAAATTGTTGATTTGTTTAATAAAGAAATTGAGCAAATTTACTTTAGTTGTGAGTGCATTCCATCACCAAGGCAAGTCGCATTTTCCTATAATTAATTCAGATCTGCATTATTTTTCATCAAGTATATATCTATTAGTTGTTATAAATCAGAATTACAGGGATTTCTTTTGGGGTCAACTTTTATCCCGTTGGGGACATTACAATGGTATCAGAGCAATGATTCTCTTAGCCTATGAAGGAGGAAATCATATCTAATGCAATCGGAAAAATCACCTATAGTTCATGAAAGAAGGAATACTCCAAAGAAAGGAACAATGGACGAGCATGATTAGAGAGCTGCTCCTACAAATGAGCTAAGCTACATGCATGAGGTGATTAGACGAAGCCAAAGAGAATTGCAATAGGCTCTGGGAGAATCTCAAAGGGAAAGCCAAAGAGAAATGCAACATGTGTTGAGGGAATCTCAAAGGGAAATGTGTGATGCATTGACAGGGTCAATCATGGACTTGACAAAGGCCCTACATGGGCATAATATATCAGGTAACCAAGGTGCCACCAACAATGTTGAAGGAAGCTCATATGGACCGACAAAGACATCCATCAAGCCTCCACCTCAAATATTCATAGCCAAGTTTCTTCAAAGAGAGGAACAATTGATTGAAGTAGATGCTCCTAGCGATGTTGAAGATATAGAGGCATGGGGTGAAGAATGTGCAACACTCAGTTTTAGACTGAGAGAGATGTTGTCTTTCAAGGAATTCTGTCAAGTGAAGAATAACAAGGGCACAAACAAAAATAGAAGAGTTCAACAGGAGCCACTAAGAAGAGACATACAACAAAGGTTGGGTAAGGTAATTCTTCCTTCTTATGATGGTTCAGATAAATGTTCAGCTAGAGCTTGGTTACAAAAATTAGATACATATCTTTCATTGAATCCAATGTATGAAGAAGAAGCCCTCAAATTTGCAACTTTGCATTTGGAGGGAGTTACACATGAATAGTGGTATCATGGTTTGATCACACAAGGGCATGGTTCCATCATCACCATTGAAAAATTCAGTAAAGGTTTGATAGGATAGATCCGGAGGTGCATTTCAGAGAGTTAACTCGAGCAAGAAGGATCTTTGGACAAGAATATTTTAGATTTTCAGAGACTTGCAGTGATGGGAAAGAAGACTCGTGTTGCTGTTTATTGAAGGTCTAACGGAGCCTCTTAGAGGCCTAGTCAAAGCCTTCAGTCCTCCATCTCTACAAGGAGCTATTAAGAAGTCTTTGGACTTGGAAAGTTCAGTCCCTTAAGGCAAATATCTGCAGTTTGGACAGCAGCGAACTGTACCTTATGGACGGCACCTTTGGGGCAGCCAAGGGGGTCTTTTGGACAGCCAACAACTACTTCCAATAGTGAGAAAAAGGCACCGAATGTTGGGCAAAAAGGTAAGACTTTTCAAGGCAAATCTGATGAAAAAAAATGGATAAAAAAAAAACAAGGAGATAAGAGGCAAGAAATGAGTTGAGAAGAAAAAAATTATGTTTCACATGCAAGGACCCATGGACACCTGACCACCGTTGTCATGGAAAGAGGGCAACCCACTATATTGAAGTGGTTTCAAATAGATGCAAACGAAGAGAGTGATGATCCAGAAGAAGATGAGGAGTAAGCAAAGATAAGATAAGATAAGATACGATAAGATAAATCTATTAAATGTCCAAAGAATGAGGAAATGATTCCCACGGATGGAACACTAGTTACTTTATCTAGAGCACCTAGATACCATGTTTTTCATGTGAAAGGTGTTCTTTATGGACAAAGGATCACCATATTGATAGATAGTGGAGCTACACATAACTTCATTGATGAAGCCTTGGTCACAAGAATGGGATTGGAGATGGAAGATTTCCAAGGTTTCAACGTGATAGTGGCGGATGGACATTCAATCTCATGTACAAAGAAGATTTCACAACTTGAGTTCACCTTAGGAAGTCATGAGGTCAGCGATGATTTTTATGTTATTGGCATTGGTGAGTGGATATAGTACTTGGGGTACAATGGTTGCAATCTTTGGGTGAATGCATCCAAAATTATCAGACTACACTAACTCAGCGCATTCGAATTCGTGTTTGAATTCGCCGAGTATAAATTCGTAAGAAAATTGTTGATAAAAAAATAAAGATAAAATTCGTGATTAAATTCGGCTACTAAAAAAATTTAAAACTATAAATAAATAAATTATATATATCTATAAATTATCTATATATATTTATCTATATCTATATATATAAATAAATAAATTATAATATGTAACTATATTTAAAAAACCTAAAATATATAAAATACTTAAACCTAAACTATATTTATAAGCTCATGTATATATAAAAGCAAGTTCGAAATATATTTATAAGCTCGCATATATATACAAGAAAGTTCGAGACTGGCTGGTCCACACTCCACACTCCACAGTTGGCGTCAGCAGTCCATAAAATCGCTAAAAATCCTATCGAATCGTGAATGGTTGTTTATAGTTTCAGAATAAAACCCTAAAACACCTTTTACAAATCTGAAGGAATTTTAAACGATTTTTTTGATATTATTTGCCCTCCGGGACTTCCTTGGGATGATTAGATTTGACGAATTTCAGCGAACTTTTGGGTTCAATAAATAATTCGGCGAATTTCAATTTTCTTGCATAAAATTTGCCGAATGTGGTGACATAGAGACTACGGAGTTGAGGTTCAAAGTGCAAGACAAGGAAGTTGTTTTGCAAGGTACGAGGAATGGTATTTCTCAAATTGTGGCAGCCAAGAGTATGGAGAGTTCTTTCAAAAGAAGGCAGATTGCATGGGATGCAGATTTTGTGGTGAAAGATGCATCTTTTTTATTTCAGCTGTCCTATCATAAGGATATTCAGCCTATTGTTGGACAAGAATGCTAAGGATTTGGTACAACAAAGTCAAGATGTCATGAAGGAAAAAGGAAATGAGGATCTCAAGGATACTACAAGGTATGAAAGGAATGATAATATGTCATATTTATTGCTGCACAATCAAACATATTTTTCCTCATGAAAAGCATGATAAGTTAGAGGATCAAGTTTGCAATATGTAGTATGTTGATCCCTTGATCCAAATTCATGTTTATGAGCATCAATGAAAGCTATATTTTTTTGGAAGAGCTCTCTCATTTGACAGGTATGGGATCTAGACTCTTAGAGCACTACAATATGTGTTATCTCTTGCACATGGCACTTGGGCACATGAGTTACAATTGTTTAAGGGCAAGCAACTTGGGGAAGGGAGGATTGTAATATCCCCTTCTCAAAAGCAGTGGGTCGAAGACTCTTAGCCTAATTTTGTTTCTTGACAGGCCAACTGAAATGAAAAAAAGGGAAACTAGTGCTAATTAATTAATTATAAAGTGCATATTGAAACCTTATTATAAGCACTTAAATTAATTTATTAGTGACAAAATTAAAACAAAAGAAAAAAAGAAAAAAATAAAAAGTAACTTTATGTTTTATTTCCACTAGAGGAAAAATGCGACCCATATGGGGATGAAATAAAGCAAGTGGAAAACATTAAATGAGGCAAAGTGAGCTGATTGGTTGTCTTGGGTGGCTAAAAGGCCAAGACAACTTATAAAAGCAAGTCGCCATGCATTGGAGAGGATATCTTTTACATCTCATAATTTTTTGAATATTGGTATAATCTTGCATGCTTTCTATTTCAACTTCAAAGGACGAAAACCCTTTGCAGTTCTGCTTTTGAGGACGAAAAACCCTCTTTAGCCCTGGAAGAAGAACGAAAACTCTTCTTCCTTTGTGTTTTCTATCGAAGACCAACAATGTTGAAGATTAGAGTTGCAGATTTGTATTGATTCCAGCTAGGGTTTGAAGATAGAAGATTGTTGTTGAGTTCTACCTTTTTTATCCCAACCCTTCTAAGAGTGGTGTGACCTACCTTGTGGGTGTTTCTACATGATCTGGGGCACATTTGAATCCAATATGATTTTCTGTATTATGATCATATTTTTAGAGGCCACGATCAGCTAAGATAGAATCTTTTTTGGGCTTGGGAAGCTCCATTTTCTGCTAAGTCTGAACCTGTCTGCAGATTTTATAAATAAATTCCAGCCTATTATTGATCAACAATTTCGTATTTTTCTAATGTTTTTGTCCTTATAAAAATTGTTGATTTGTTTAATAAAGAAATTGCGCGAATTTCCTTCAGTTGTGAGTGCATTCCATCACCAAGGCAAGTCGCATTTTTCCTATAATTAATTCAAATTTGCATTATTTTTCAAGTATATATCTATTAGTTGTTATAAATCACAATTACAGGGATTCCTTTCAGGGTCAAATTTTATCCCGTTGGGGACATTACCACCGAACCAACTACTTAGGGGGGGGGGGGTGTACTGAGGGCTGAATCTAATCTATTCATAATACACAATAAATAATTTCTCTAACCAAGAAAAGATAATCTTTTTTCTTAAGAAGATGTTTCATTATCTGTAAAGAAATGGTGGAATAACTATTGCACTACACATCAAGATGATGACTTACACTCTTCTATAGATACTTCAAAGGGTTTTGTAGAAACTCTGAAAGCTACCAATTACCTTATTGGGAACTATGATGATCAGTACATCAAACTTTCAAAATGGTGCCAAGACCATAATCAATCCATTCAAGAATATACACGCCTTTCATACATTGGTTTCAAACTTGAATGTTCACGAACTTATCAAAATCTTATTTCGAATATAGATCAAGCTTGAGACCATACACTCAAATCTGATATGTATTTTCTCCAACCTAGGAGAAGCCTACATATTTGCTTGAAAATTTGAAGAAACAACTAAGCAAAAGTCCAAAGAAAAAAGATTCCTAGTTTGGAATCAAACAAAATCTAAAAAAAAGAAATGGCCCTTCTCCCATCACCAAACGCCGAATACACCATCAAATAATCATAATAAAAAGCCCAAAATCTAGCATTTGATGTTTTGTTCCCAATTGCTGTTGTCACTCCAAGGAAGCATGTGGCACTAGGAAAACTCTACATGCACAACTTGAACCAGTAGGTACTATCATTGCAGCACCAGATAAAGGTAAATAGATCATGGCCTCTGAACCTAATGCTCTGGTAGGTACCATAAACATCACTTCTTCCTACATTTCAAATTCAAAGGATGCATAAATATTGTTTCCACCCTCAAATGTGGGTCAATGAACAACCAATACACTTCATCGTTGACAACGGAAGTTAGAAGAACCTGATTTCTCCTATAATAGTTTGAAGATTGCACTTACCACTGACACTTCACCCACAAACATACTCCATTAAATGGTTTGGTTTAGGCTATGAGAGGCGCCTTGCTAAGTAGTAGTCTCTGGAGTGCAAAATCAAGCCTTTCCAAGATGCAAGTATTTGTGATGCGGCACCATTAGAGGTATGTGATGTTTTACTTGGGCAAACCATAACTTTTTCATCGGCATGAAATTTATGAAGAAAATCCAAGAAATATTATCCTAGATGGTATTGACAAGATACTGCATACCAGAAATAGTTCCTACACTTTCACTCATTAGCGCCAAGCAAGTGCAAGAAGCTAGTAAGTTCTAATACGCAAATTTGTACTCTTGATGATAAGCCCTGATCTAAGAATGTCCTTGTGGCTCAAACTCATAACACAGTTGCTTCACCAAACACACATCAATTAAACAATGTGTTGGAAAACTACAAAGATATAATTCAGTCACCTACAGAAGTTCTTCAGCATTGTGTGATAAAACATTCTATTGATCTAATTCCATGACTACTTTTACCTAATGCATCTCCATACCACAAATAATTGCAATATTCTTGGACATAATATTATTTAATCTTAGGAGTAGAAGTTTTGTCTTATAGTAGGATATGAACAGTCATCTTCGAAGATGAACTGAACAGCCACATACGTGGTCTTTATATTGTGATCTTTTTGATAAAATCTGCACAGTAATAAAACAACGAATAATAAAAATATAAAAACTTGAATTCATTTGGGATATCAATTACAACAATAGAGGTTACATTTTATAATGTTTGATCTCCTACAAAGGTGGAGTCAAACTTCATCTTCAATCCCTCATATCACTCTCCATGAATCTCTCAAACTTATCCCTAGGATATCTCTCGCATCCCTTTATTATCTCACACACCAAAATAGCTACGTGAGTTGTTTATTCAACAACTTCACTCACACACAACTATTAACTATATTATTAATATGAGTTGTATCAACTCATTATTAATAATACTACAATTTATTAATAATGTCAAAATATATTTTTAACATTCACTCCCCTATTGTTAACATTATTAATTCCCAATATGCACTCCCCTAATGTTGACAAGGTAGAAAAAATAATTACACTTCCTTCTGCAGCTTGCCGCCTATGCGTGCTCATGATCTGGATGGTTTTGTAGGACAGCCAACAACCTACAAGGATGGTTTTCCAAGGACAGCCAACAAACCTCAACAAATGATGATTCAACCGAAAATGCGTCCGTGAGGCAATTTTTTTTTTTATTTACAATATTTTAACATTGACTCTTACCAGAGGGCAGTCCAACTGCATTCGATCACCGCCAGCAGAATCGGATACACACACGTACCAGAGGGCAGTCCAGCTCCATTTGTCCCCATGGTCGTTGCGTCAGTCACAGATCTCAGCAGGGAAGGAGGTTTTCACCCCCCCTCTTCAGGTTGTCAGTCCATCAAGAGCTTCTTTTCGTCGGCCTCTAATGTTAGGAGGGTTGTGGCTACCATTCCTGATTAGACCATTGGTCCTCGTTTGCCACCCCCTTGATTCCCTTCTTTTCTTCCCTCGTTTTTCTCCCCCGCTTGCTCCATTGCCCCCGCTTGTGGGGGTATTGGCTTCGGGTTTCCTTTCTGCTGTCTTTTCTCTTCCTTTCTGTTTTTGGGAAGAACTTGTTTTGAGTTGTCCCCGCTCGCACTATGTATATTGTTTGGGCTGCAGTCCCATTGACCTACTTTTGTGGTCATCTCATTGGACATTAATATATTTATCTTTATCTTATTTTATCTTGACTTGACTTGACTACAACTAACCTTTACATTGACACTTATAAACAAAGACTATTGAAAAAGACTCTTTTAACTTATTTGACAATAATAATTTAAAAAAAACTAATGAGGACCCTTTTAAATATCACTTATATGATAAAGGACTTTCTTTTAGACTCGATACACTTACTATATTGAAAGTTAGATCTCACCTATCAGTGCACTCTTAATAACGAACAATAGAGACAAACGTGATACAATTACAAAACAAATGACAAAGTTTTTCACTCTTGACAAAAGGAAAATCCAATTAAAGATTGGATTTAGAATTACTTAGAACAATAAAATAATGACCCATAAAAACAAAAAAACGACGGACACCTTTTTAAAAAAATGACATAGGTGGATACTACGGAAGTTGCAAGGAAATGCATACACGGGTGGACGACTTGAACTGGTCAGTTGATTGTCAAACTCGGGCGAAATGCATGACAGCGATAAATTGTAGATAGCTCGAGCTCGGTGGTAAATGAGAGAACGTAGCTGGATACACGATGAAGTGCCAGGTGGACTCTTTTATAAATTTGTTTCCTGAAGCACACAGACAGACTGCCAAAGTTTTACAGCAGAATCTTCCTTAGACTGATTCCCTCGATAAGATTCTTAGATCTGCGCTTTTACGATTCTTCAAAGTGGCTTCTATATTACGAGAATAGACGATCCAGTTTGAAGAACAACTACAGATCCAATGCGGATGTTGAAAAATATGACATGCACATGTGTATATAATCCTTCACAAAAAATGAAACACATCAACGGTCCAACAGAAAATTCACGCAAACTCAAAAGAATACTAGGCAGATCTGAATGCCGCTCCGCAGAATTCGCCAGAGAGAAGAACGGGTAGATCTCACAGACTACACGTGGCCACAAATGGACTGAGAATATTAAAGCAAACAATCACCGAATTGCAGAATTCCGACCTACGAATTTCTAAATCCACGCACTTGTATAAAAGATCCACTGAAACTCAATCCAAATATGAATACAATGCCTGATGTAGCTCTATTGGCAGCGTAGAGTTTAGCAGTATTGAAATCTTTTGAAACCGAACCAATCAAATCACTGTCAAAGTAATCTGAATGATGCAATATACATCAAGCCAGATGCAAAGTGAAGAGTACGGCGAGTGGAAGACAGATGCATAAAACATACATGGGTTAACTGGTGCACGAGTATGGTGAATCAAAACCAATGCAATCACACAGGTTAATGCTTACTGTAGCTTGGACAATATACTGGTTGAGATATGCGTTCACCTTGATACTACTATGCAAATAAATGGCTTTAGAACACCTTTTACAAAAGGAAAAACATTGTTTTACTATGATTTGTAACTCAAAATTGATAATCTCTTCATTAGTCGGGTCAGCCAAGAACCACAATGGCTCTTCCCCGTACAACACATCACAGCTCCATTATTGAGCTGATTGCCTGCTCTGATACCACTGATCGAATCTGCACAATAATAAAACACTGAATAATAATAATAATAGAGAAACTGAATTCAATCGGGATATCAATTACAATAATAGAGGTTACATTTTATAATGTTTGATCTCCTACAATGGTGGAGTCAAACTTCATCTTCAATCCCTCATATCACTCTCCATGAATCTCTCAAACTTATCCATAGGATATCTCTCACATCCCTTTATTATCTCACACACCAAAATAACTACATGAGTTGTTTATTCAACAACTTTACTCACACACAACTATTAATTATATTATTAATATGAGTTGTATCAACTCATTATTAATAATATTACAATTTTATTAATAAATGTCACAATATATTTGTAACACTTTTCTCTCATTCCTACCAACGAACACATTTTTGGTTTTCACCAAATTTATTGTCAATTTCATTCAGCCCATTCCTGGCCTGACATTGGTATTAGAGCACTGGCTTGCTTATTCATTTTTCTATCCTCCACTATTCTCTTCCTGCTGCAAATCATTTTCCTACCCCAACCATACACAAGAAAAACATTCTATCCTCCTTTTCAGCTGTATGGCCTGCTCAGAATTATTTTGCATAGTATATATGTCGTGTTACAGTTTAAAAGACACCAACTTTCAGTGCATTTTCATTGAATGTGCTCAGATCTGCACTCTTCCATTCATTGGTATTTCAGCTGGAATTGCAGACCTGCAACATTCTTATTGGCTTTTCAGACCTGCTAAAGCTATCAATAAAGATATTCCATGTGAGGAAGCTGACTATCAGACCTGCACACATATCTTTCGCATTTCAGGCTGTGATTTGGATTCCATGAAAAGATGTCATTTCCACCAATTTGGTCAAACATTTGTGAGTTTCAACACACCTGCAAAGCATCTATACTAGTTGCATTGAAATCTGCAGGCATCAGAAGTATGTTGGAGGTCTGCTGTAGTGTCAGAAGGTCTGAAGGTTTCCTTTGGAGGTGACTAAGCACTGGAGGCTGCAAATCAGTACTGCAGTCTTCCATTTGGCCTCACCAAACTGCCGCCTCATATTGACTAAAGCAAAGTTTTTTCTAAAAACTTTTTTCTTTTTATGCTTTAATTTGAAAAGGCATATATTTTGGAGGATTTCCCCAAAATAAAAGTAAGTTAATACTATATTTTTAATTGACTTACAAAAATAATAAATAAGTCATTTTTTTTATGCAAGCAAATTCATTTTTAAAATAAAACAAAATTTAAAAAACAAATCAAATAGTGCAACACCATTTCAAACAAACACTGACAACATTTGGTATTAACGGTGTCTCTAGTTCACACATACAAGTAATGTCGTCGCGATCGAACTAATAGATTTATCACCTAATATAGTTGCAACAACAACACCTGTGGCATTATCCCCATAAATTTCCAAGGTTAAATAAGGAAAAATATTTTTTTTCATATTGCCTCCATTACCCATTCATGTCTATTGCTAGACGTAAAACCCAAAAGTAAGGAATACAAAGTATATAGTTAAGTGACATCCACATATGAGGTTTTTCTTGCTAAGTTGTGTCAATGATAGAGCCAATCCTTTTCATATACTACCTAGGTATTGCATACCATTCTTCTCTCATATGCTTTAAAATCTCTATCACGTACCGATGGGTCTATAGAATGGTTGGGCTTCTCCCATGTACTGATGGGTAATATAGGAAGGGTGAGCATATCGAGAGGTTTGATATATTGGTTCAGTGATATATAAAAACTAGAACCGTTTGAAGTGATAAGGAACCAATCCATCTCCCTTCACTACAAAATGCATTCAATAAATTTCAATTGTTGTCAAAACACTAACTAGGAAGGACAGCTGGTTGGATTGGTCACGACAAGTTGAGAACGCCCTTATCTTTAATTGATTTGTGGTTCGGCATTTGTGATAGAAAGATGCAACTAGTAGAACCAAAAACAAAGGTAGAATCACAAATATTGAAGCAAAAAGAATTCTAAGACAATGGCCTTGATTGGGGCCTCAATGGATGGCAAAGTTTTTTCATCACATACAAGGGTGAAATACACTTTGGGAAGCACTAAACAAACTAAAGGATTTGTATGATTCTCATTAAGAGTTGGAGTTCAGATGACCACAACTGAAATTGTTCAATCTTGATCTGATAAATGATGGTGTGACGAGTGTGGCATCATAAATTTGTGCGATCAAACGTGATGTTGAATTTGTTCATGACAAAGTTGACGTATACATGACTACTTTAAATAAAAGTTATTCTTCCCACATACTCAACGTATTTAAAGCCTCTACAAGCAAGCAATCAGTTGAAGTTACTCTCTTTTGATCAATTGGTTGACATGATGGCCAAAAGAGAAAAGGCCTTTTGGAAGAAATACTGAAACCTCAAGGTGAAAGTATGTGCTGTGCTCATTAATAGGGAAATTCTTCCATTAAGGCTTCCACTTCCAGTGATAGAGGGCAAGGGAAGACATAAAGAGCGAGTAGGCAGAACTAGCAAGAATAATGGACAAGAGTAGGAGAATAAAAATGTGAAACAAATCATGAAGCCTCATGAATTCAAAACATCATGGGACACAAATGAGGCCTATCATAAACAAAAAGAAGCAAACAAAGAAAGGAAGAAAGCCTCAGAACTAGACTCTACTCTATTCACAAGTGAAGATGTGCTTTTCATTTTAGATGAACTAGAAAATGCCTCAAGAAATACATAGTGGTTTGGTTCTTGGGTTGTAGTATCCCCTTGTAGGATATTAATTGATTATTATTAAATACTTGCAAAACTAAAAACTTAAAAGATAAACCCTCCTAGGTTTACCTCAACGAACCCTAGTGTCAGCTTCAATACAACCCAAATAGGGTTGGAGTGAGCCAAGGTGAGCGTTTGATGGGCAATCCAGTTGGTATTTACACTCCTTTATCCTATACAATTTGCAGAAGTAAAAATAATAAATAATTACTGGAAATTAGCTGAAACTTTGGAAATTGATAACTCCCAAAATACTAACTCTTTTAACTTGAAACTAAATGCAGTAGAAAGGGAAAATTATGAGCTTCTCATCAAAATAATTATCAGCTCTTTGCATGCACTAGAAACCACTCAAATCAGACCCCGAAATCCCAAACCCAATCGCTAGGGTTAGGGTAAATTGCATAAATAATTTCCAGCACCTAGAACCCTTCAAAATACTCAATAACATGCAAGTTTTACCCTCAATTAAATGCGCCAATACCCTAGACAAGTCGTCAAAGCTAGAGAGAAAATATCATGCACAAACACCTTCAACACAAGAGAGCAAAATGGAAAGAGCAATGGAGTCTTCAATAATCTTCAACAATGGATCCAAATAAGAGAGAGATCAATGTAAGAACTAGGGCATACATCCCAATTCTCCAAGCATGGAGTGAAATCAATAATTCATAAACATGCCCCTCTAAGGGAAATGCGACCTCCCTTTTATAGAACTAAGGGGTGCAATATCCAATAAAGACCGACCTTTCCCTTTTGGAGGGAAAACATAAACTCTCATTAAAATATTTAATACTAGAACTATGTGCACTTTATTTATTTATTAATTAAATAAATAAAAGTAACTAACCTATGTGCATATTAAACTAACTAAAAAGACTCCCACTTGTAGTGTTAGGCATGCCAAGGGGTTAGAATGCAAATGAAAAATGAATATTAATAATGTCTTAAAAAGGGGGACATTACAGTCCTCCCCTCTCAGAAATTGCTTGCCCTCAAGCAATAGCAAACTCATAGATCCATGCATCATGCCGCAAAGAGAAGATGTGGGTTAATGCATCCAAAGCCTCTATCCGGTGCCTGTCAAGTGGCGAAGAGTTGGAAAGAACAAATTTCTTTCCCTCATGTCAACCCAAAAAGATGGGTCATCAACTCCAAGAGATGGTGTCCTCAACATGGCATAAAGAAGCATCAATAGGATGAGCTTTGCTAAGCTTTAAGGCTGCCCACTCAAAAACGCCCTCATTGAAATGAATGGGACAACAATCTTCCATCATATGTCTTCAATCTTGCACATGAAGCAAACTCATCAGAAAAACAAGTGTAGAAAAACACTTTTCCTGTTTCTTCTTCATGTCTCCAAGGCATGGAGAGCTCCCAAATCTCCCTCATATATTGGTTGTCCCCAAAATTTGTTATGTGGCTCCCAACACTTTTGTAATCATGCATTATTTCCTCGAAAATCAAAATTAGGATGGTTGGTTTCCACCCCCAAATAGTTACCCATGAGCCAAAATCAAATACCAACAACCATGTCACCAAATGTTTGTAAAAAATCTGAATTTTGGGAGTGATAATGGAGCTGGTCCTAATAGTATTATCCATAAGAATGAGAGGACAATAGCTAGAATAATTCAGATTTTTTTTCCCAACATGAATGATCATCAACTTAGTGAATAGAAATGGCTCCCATATAGCTGAAATTTCATCCCCAATCATAACAAACTGAAAATTATCCACATGCACAGTTAAAAATGAAATGCCTTGAGAAAAGTTCATACCATGTTCCTTCAAACTTCTCATACTTTTCATTGAAACCCAAAAGATGGTGGTTATGTAAGCAACATCACTTATACATTTCCCAATAATTATCCTTGGTTGACTTTACCCTTGGTAGTATCTCAATCAAACACCCAAATGGAAGACATAACTGTAGCTCAAAATCTGAAAATGAACTTCTTACCATGCAAAGTGTAGTCCATGTGATCCATCCTTCTTTCACGTCTTCCCAAGAGATAGGAGTTAGCATCATTTGACAAAGGAAATGAAATGATATTCTTATATCCAAAACCAAACTTGCAAAACCCAAATCCTTTTATCCTCTTACCACATGAAGCAATATGTGTTAGATAACACCACAACTTTTCTCTTCTTCTATACTCAAAAGGAAATGAGAGTGCTGAAATATAATGCATGCATATATGAATATTATCATAGAGAAACCAAGGAACCTTGTACCTTACTTTGTGTCAATGATTTTCCTTTATGATTGAAGGCAAAACACATGAAATCATCATACCTTTGTGCCTTCTAATGATGAATTTCTCATATAGACCAACAAGCTTATTGTTATGGTTTCCATCATTGGGAAGAGTGATGATCACTCATTCTCATTTTCCATTATGCCCCATATGCACCCAAATGTTAAGAGCAAGAGTACCAATAAAAATGCAACCAATATACTTCATGTTGCACCTCATATCCATCTCCCTATCATGCTCAAAATCATATCCATCAAAACTCAAGATTTAAGGAGAAATAAAACAAGAAAGATTATACCTTGGGCTGCCCACAACATCTACAAAACTCAGAATTTTTAAGTTTGGAACAGCACTTAGTTCCTCATTACTTTCCTTGTCTAAAACCCCTTTGTCCTCCCCACAAGCTTTCATACTTGGTGGGTAATGACTTGGAACGTCCATGAGACTCATGCTTGGGTGAAAAACCTCATTCGATTGCCCATAAGGGCCTACTATTCGGAAAATTATAGCGAACTGCAAATTACCATAAACATTCCATGATGTCTTTCATTTCTAAGCATACCTCTTCACAAGCCCATCTTCATAGTCCCTTGAAAACCTGCTCTTTTTGCACTCATATTCAACTTGATGCAATTAGTAGGACACTAATAATTTGTCAAACATCAAAAGATTATTACCATACAATGAATGCTTCAAGATTTCTTCTTTTTGCCACATAGAAGTAGGACACAAATGATGTATTATATGAATGAGTATACCCTTCTAACGGTGATTGATCATGCCTTCTCCTTGCCCTTCAAATGGCTCGTGGTGGGGTTGAACAACTCCCCTCAAATATGATTTCTCCATCACATGTTCCTTTGCCATCATTTCTTCTTGATCATGCATATGTTTGACACTAATATCCTCTTCATGCCCATCAACCAAGTTTGATTTCTCCTTGCACCCATTCAAACCCATGCAATCATTAGATGTCAAAAATTCATCATCAAAAACAAAAGTGCTCATACCTTGGATGCATGTCTTTACTTTGCTTGCACATTGATTCACAACTCTTCTTGCTAAGGAGTGAGCAAGACATGACTCCTTTTGTTCCAATCCTTCCACAAGTATGGATAACAAAGGTTGTGGAGGTTCTTCATACTCATTCAACATTAGAGACAATATTGTTTGCATAGAATCCATTACTTCATGTGAATGTTCCTCATATATAACATCAAAGAAAACCTCAAACATGTGCAAAATGACGTCATTACAATCAAGATCTAACATTGGAATGCAAGACCTTACCTGAGCCATGTTTTTGAAGATCTTAACCCTCTTATCAAAGTGAGGGTTTGTGATGTCCCAAAGCTTTTGAAAGCTTCCAACCATGAGATCATATACCTCCTCCATAGTAGTATCATCGTATGGCAAACTTGGGGCTGTTATCCGTGTGACCTCACTAATGCATACAATGACCAAAACTCACATCCACCTCCTCATGTCTCAACAAATTAGTTCTAGCCAAGTGTGTTACCAAAGGAGACACAACTAAAAACATAAAGCTATAATCAGATTTCTCTATCAAACGTAAACAATTCACTATCTCTTCAAGAGTGTGGAACAATACACTCTTCTCAAATGAAATCTTTTTGAGCCAGTTCCCAAGCTTATAGAGCTTAGTTCTCAAACCTCCGTCACTAGCAATCTTCATGATCTGCAAAACAATACCCGCCGGAAAAGAAAAAAATTGCTTTGATTTACCTCAAACAACTTGCAATAATTCTGAAATATTTTTTCCAATCTGATTATGCCAAAACAAAAAAATTTCTAAATCTGAAAATGGGAGACTTACTATAAATAGTAAGTTCGTCACTATCCCTAGCTGAATTTAGAAAAATGACATAACTTGCTCAAAACACCTCGGAATTGCATGAAACTTTGGGGAATGGTAGATAATATTATGGAGCAACTTTTCAAAAAGGAACTTTTTGGAAATAATTGAAATTTGATTTTTAAAACCCGAAACACTGCAGAAAAATATAGCAACTTCAAAAATCCGTATCTTTGGCTAGGAAAGTCCAAAAGAGCTGAAATTTTGGATCTTGGGTCACAAAAATATGATAAACAATATCCCAAAACCAGATTTTGACTAGCCAACACCAAACCCTATTTCTTTCCCAAAAATTAGGTCGCCCAGCACATTTACGGCACCAATTCAACTCCAAGATTTATGAAATTAATTTCGCCTTATTCCTCCTTGTTTTTACCACACAAACCCCCACAGACAGTAGAGGAAAGAAACTCTGATACCACTGTAGTATCCCCTTGTAGGATATTAACTGATCATTATTAAATACTTGCAAAAATAAAAACTTAAAAGATAAACCCTCCTAGGTTTTCCTCAACGAACCCTAGTGTCAGCTTAAATACAACCCAAATAGGGTTGGAGTGAGCCAAGGTGAGGGTTTGATGGGCAATCCAGTTGGTATTTACACTCCTTTATCCAATACAATTTGCAGAAGTAAAAATAATAAATAATAACTGTTGGAAATTACCTGAAACTTTGGAAATTAGTAACTCCCAAAATACGAACTCTTTTAACTTGAAACCAAATGCAGTAGAAAGGGAAAATTATGAGTTTTTCATCAAAAGAAATATAAAATCTTTGCATGCACTAAAAACCACTCAAATCAGCCCCCGAAATCCCAAAACCAGTCGCTATGGTTAGGGTAAATTGCATAAATAATTTCCAACACTTAGAACCCTTCAAAATACTCAATAACATGTAGATTTTACCCTCAATTAAATGCGCCAATACCCTAGACAAGTCGCCAAAGCTAGAGAGAAAATATCATGCACAAACACCTTCAACACCAGAGAGCAAAATGGAAAGAACAATGGAGTCTTCAATAATCTTCAATAATGGATCCAAATAAGAGAGATCAATGCAAGAAGTAGAACATACATCCCAATTCTCCAAGCATGGAGTGAAATCAATAATTCATCAACATGCCCCTCTAAGGAAAATGCGACCTCCCTTTTATAGAACTAAGGGGTGCATTATCCAATAAAGACCGACCTTTCCCTTTTGGAGGGAAAACATAAACTCTCATTAAAATAATTAATACTAAGACTATGTGCACTTTATTTATTTATTAATTAAATAAATAAAATTAACTAACCTATGTGCACATTAAACTAACTAAAAAGACTCCCACTTGTAGCGCTAGGCATGCCAAGGGGTTAGAATGCAAATGAAAAGTAAATATTAATAATGTCTTGAAAAAGGAGACATTACATGGGTCCTTGATACTAGTGCCACACAACACATGACTTTTTGAAAGGCTTCTTTGAGGAGTATCATGAAGTGAATTGAGGTCCAATATACTTTCCCCAGGTCTTCCAAATTTCATTCTCAAAAATGTCCTTTACCTCCATTAATTGAAATGAAACATGTTGTCCCTAGTGCTAATCCGAGAACAACACCACTCCATTATGTTGGATGATGAAGCAAAAATCACAAGAACATGTGCTAAAGAAGTAATTACTGGATTTGAGGAAGGAAATTTGTTAAAGCTCAAGGATGAGCCCTCAATCTCAAAGAACTTTGGTCATCTCGTTGAATAAAGGATGTCACCAAGTCTTTTGTGGCGTGCCAAATTTCGGCACACAAACTATGACAACAGTCGCACAATGCAACAGAATGGTGTTGAAGAATTGTCAACTATGCCGAAAAATTGAAAAATGTGAAGCCCGCATCTTAGCTAAACACAAAAGTGAAACCATTCGGTAATATCCCCTTCTCAGTCGAAGACCCTTAGCCCATTTTGTCTCCCCAACGGCTAAGGGATGTGCACAAGGGGAGAAAATATTATAAAAACACTTCTAATAAAATATTATAGACTTAATATTAAAATAAAAGTTGAAAAGCTAAGTCACCTTATAATTTCTATTTCTCCCCTAAAAAATGCAATTTGCCTAGGGATGGATCTAAGGGAAAAAAACATTAAATAAGGGGCTAAAATCTGATTGGATGTCAAGGGTGGTTATTTGCCCCATAAAGTCTATTAAAGCAAGTCGACTTGATTGAGGAGATCATCACTTGTTTATCTTCTAAATTCAGATTTGTATGTTGGGCACTTAGCTTGCATCTTCAATCTTCTAAGGACGAACACCCTTAGAGATTTACTCTGGAGGATGAAAACCCTCAAAGAGTCTACTAGAAGGACGAAAATCCTTCTTCTAGTGAGAGGATTCTCCATACAGGGGTTTCCATTGGGAATCAAAGAGTTGGTTGTGTTTTCTATCATTTTCCAACAACGGGAAGGCTGTAATTTTTGCAGATTTTGATCAAGGGTTTGGAGAGAAAAATTGTTATCATATTCTATGCCCTTTTCTAGGTGGAGCGACCGCCTAAGGAGCTGATACATGGTGTTTGAGGGATGCTTTGGAGCTGTTTTCAGTTGCTGATCATACTATTGCTTTTTATAAATCAAAATATCCTCTTCCAGAATTTTTGGAGTCAAGGAAGTGTCATTTACAGCTATGTCTGAGGGCAGACTGTCTGCATATTTTATAAAATAATTCCAACGTGTTTTAGAGCTCTCAACTGGTATTTCTTTCATGATTCCGCTTTTATAAAGCTGGCTGATTTGTTTGGTTGAAAGATTCAGTGGGTTTGTGTCATATTTGATGCATTTTCATGTGTAGACCTAGTCGCCATTTCTGGGTTAAATTCGGATCTGCATAAATCTTTTGCTATAAATTGCATTGGGTATATGGGATTTGCCTAAAATTCCTTTGGGGTAGCAAAGTGCCCTTTTGGGGACATTACACATTCCAAACATCAAAATGGTAAGATGATAGAAAGTTGCAATTACTTAACTCATTTGTGTTCACTACCAACTCTTTCCATTGGTGGTCAAAAATGTTTCATAATGTTTGTTGATCACTATAGTAGGATCACATGGATCTACTTTCTAAAACGAAAATCGAAAACCTTTGAAACTTTTAAAAAGTCTCAAACCATGATTGAAAATGAAGCGCAATCGCACATTGTGATGGTCAGGACTAATAATGGTAATGAATTCACTTCAACGGTGTTTGACGCCTATTTGAATCAAAATGGGATCAAGCATCATCTAAGAATCACTCCCACTCCTGAACAAAATAGAGTAACTAAGAGGATGAATAGAATTGTGATGAACATGGTTCGTGCAATGTTGTATTTCAAGGGGGTCAAGACTCAATATACATTTCTGAGAAGATGTAGGTCAAACAATAGTGTATCTCAGAAACAAGTCACCATCAAGCCCTTCAAATGAAGACTCTATATGAAGTTTGTTGTGGTTATCTTCATTTAGTGCAACATCTTTGGGTTTTTGAATCCACATGCTATGCATTGATTCCAAAGGAGAAAAGGTACAAGTTGGACCACAAAAGTTGTAAATTCATCATTTTTGGATATTTAGAATCCTCAAAGGCATATATAGGTTACACGATGAAAAGCAGAAGAAATTTCTTATTACAAGAGATGTTTTTTGAGAAACTACAAAGGACACAACTAGCATACATCGAAAATTTAGTCAACTTAAGAAATTTTCCAAATTTTATGTTTACAAGGAGATTGATAAAGCGATCCCAAACGCTGCGCGTACATGTAATTAGAAATTACCTAACTCTATATTATCTCCTGTAATTGAAAATGGAACAACACCTATAGCAGAAATTCAAACTTCATCAGAGGATGAGCAATTGATTCCAAACCAGTTGTCAGAAAACGAAGGAACTTCATAATGATAAATTGAGGAACCAATGGTTCGGCAAGAGACACAAAAGATGATGCCTAAATGGCTCACACAGACACTAACAAATGTCAGACTTGATGAAGTTGAGAAAACATGCACAAGAAACACATATATAACAAATCAGAAAATAGATCAAATTCTTGAAGAGACTCAAGAAAAAATGGAAAATTCGATGTTGGAGGGCACACCCAGGTACAAGCCAACTTTTGAGCATGCAAAACAAAAAGTCAATATTGCTTTTCATTCTTAACCAAGCTCCTTCAAACAAGCAAAACAGTTGGATGCATGGAGAAAATCGATGAAAAGTGAAAAAGATGCCTTGGTAAAAAATGGGACTTGGAAATTGGTTGATCCTCTAATAAGATGTAAATCGATCAGTGGTAACTGGGTTTTTGCACTAAGAAAAAAGCATATGGCTCACTTGACAAAGACGAAGCACGACTTGTCGTAAAGGATTTACCCAAAAGGAAAGAATCGATTACAATGAGACCTTTGCACCTACAACAAAATGGGCTACTATTCAGACTTTGTTGGCTTTGGTAGCATAGAACAGATGGAAAGTTCATCAAATGGACGTTAAAAGTGCTTTTCTTAATGGTAATCTTAAAGAAATCGTGTGCATGAATCAGCCAAAAGGATTTGCAGTAGACAGCCAAGAGGCACAAGTTGAAGAAATCATTGTATGGGTTGAAACAAGCCCCCAAAGCATGGTACAAAAAACTCACTACGCACCTTTTGAACATGAAATTTTATCGTTTTTGAATTTGAAGATGCAGCTCTATGTTTCAAAACAATGGTATTTATGGTTATTAAGCATGTCTGGATCCACTTTGGATTGCCAACTACTATCATCTTTGACAGGGATACAGGATTCTTGAGCAATTTCTAGAAAACACTTTGGTCTATGATGGACAAAAAGTTGAACAAGTCTACCGCACTCCATCCTCAAACTGATAGACAGAGAGAAGGGGTAAATGGGATGGTCATGCATCTTCTTAGAGTGTACAATTCCAAGAAGTAATGCACATGGGATTAACGTCTAACTTTCATTCAACATAGCTACAATAAAGCACTACAAACTCTACTGCGCACAGTAATTTTCAGGTTTGTTTGAGTTTCACTTCTTTGGCACCCAACGATGTAGCTTATTCTATGCTGTCATCTTCAATAGCCATTCCTTTAGCTCAAAAGAAAGTTGACAAAGCTGCTAAGTTAATTGAGCATATTACCATTCAACATGTGCAAATCATTCTATAGAAGGCTATGCTAACTACAAGCAGCACGATGATAAACATAAAGTGCAATAGACCTTTTAGGTTGGTGATTGAGTATAGATTCATTTGCAGAAGGAAATATTAACAGGACTTTGCTGTAAATTTTGTCGACTTCGATACGGACCCTACACTATCACCAAGCAATTAGGAGAACACTTTCAAGCTGAATATACTTTCGTATCTGCATCCATGTCTTCAATGCAGAACTCTTGAGCGATTATTTACACCTTTGCTGGACACTTTAGATGTTGCAGAGACACTTCAGCAAGCAAACATCAACCCTGAATGCAGCCCTACAGCAAAATCAGATCAAATAATTGACGCCAAGGTCAAATAAAAAAGACAACAAAAGATCCCTCTCTTTCATGCTATCAAAGCAAGTCAAATTCCTTCCTAAGGAAAATGGTTTACTGAATTGTAATTTGTTAACAACTTCCCACATCTTTTGCAATTGCACGCAATGGGGACTATTGCTCTTCAAGGAGGTCGATTGATCTAGCAGGATCTGAACCTTTGATCGACTCATGGTATAGCAGAAATACTCCGCACCATGTGTTGTGTTCACCATCAACTTTAGGACTATTTCAAACACTTGTGGTCATACAACAAAGTCCTTAATCCTCTTCGTTGATGCTACACAACTCGAATAATCAGTACCGCTCCACGCAACTGCACAGTAGTGTTTGCTGAAAATGACCAACCAAATATCCAAAACAGTTAGGAAATGAGGTCTTATCATTAATGTATTCTGCCATTCTTTCAACAAGCAAAGAACGAATAAGTAGAGGAATGGTTAGACATATCATAGCACATCCGACCTCTCCGATCGTTCTACAAAAATATTGCATGAGATAAACATGCAACTTATAGTTCTAGCACAGTGCCTATTGTTCTCTCCTTGCTTCTCCTTGTGTCATAGCTCTTCGATATATCTTTCAGTCCCCAAGATAGATAAATCCTCGCTGGTTGTCCACCATACATTTGATCCATTAAGTGTGACTGTCCATTGCACTTTGGATCATTCTATTACATAAAACTTGATGACTAAATGATAGATATGTCTCCATACAAGCATTCAACCAAAGGTTATCTTCAGCAATAACATACATCCTGAAGGTACCTTCCCAAAACTAAGTCTTCAACTAATCGTTATCACAAACAAGTCTTCTTTAATACTTCAATAAATACTCTTAAATCACTGCCTATTAACTATTCAATTTGCAGAGCCATAAACCTAACAACTGAGTGTCAATTGATAATCATGTGTTTGAAGGGTTCCTATTTGCCATTTCAAACAGATTTTCTATTGGAAAGGGTAGCAAACTTCGACAACAATTCTTGTTTTCTTGTATAAATGAGTGGCATCCCCAACATAGTGGAGGTGTCAAAAACAGATTACTATTTTAACAAGAAATCCCAATTAGATAGGGGGCACACTGGATTGTAACTTTTTCAGCTCAAATGGGTCATTATTCCCCTATTTTCACAAATTGTCCATTTCTCCAATGTAGAGAGGAACTAGTCCACCTTTAGCTTCATCCACTCTACCAAGAAGAACGTAGGAATGTAGAGAGAAACTAGTCCACCTTTAGCTTCATCCACTCTACTAAGAGGAACATACTTACTTATAGGAGTGAAGAACATAATTATTTTCCTTATTAGTCTTCATATTCAAGCATGAATAACTCCAAAAGTATCTAAAGCAACTAGCAACATGATGGAATATGGATCCTAAGCACCCTACACAGGTTGACGAGGATAAGGGTGGTAATGTGCAAGGGATTTGCTAGAAACTTTTAAATTGAAAATTAGGATTCTGTACAAAATTATTAATATTCACTAGTTTTATATTCCTGAACACAAGTTTAATCATTTCTGAATTAATCTGATTGTGTGCAATGTATGTTTGGAATTTCTAGTGTTTTTAGATGCAAAATTGTTATGAAATACATTTTCCAATATACTTTTTCATTCTCTTTGTACATATGATTATTTTGTTGTCTCCTAATATTTAAGAATGAATCACATCCACCCATTTTCATGTCCCCTGCTTCAAAAGCCTTGGTGTAACTTTGCTTTAAAATGAGATGAAATCCAAACATTTGGTATCGATAAATAAGCAACAATATATGCATAACTACCTAGTGATGACAAAAAACTTATAGAGGGAAATATAAACTTGCTAGCCAGCCGTACCTTCTCTAGACAAAGAAATGCTGTGTCGCGATAAGACTTCTTTTTCTTAGTACATGCAGAAGAGACAACGGTAACTAGAGCATCTGGACTAATGGGGTCATTTGGAGATATTGCATTATGGCATGCTTTGCAAATAGCAGCAGTTGCTTCCAAAACAACCTCCTTTCCCTGACAGACCAATAGCATTAAACATCATGGGAAGCTAAACATTTGCATCTCCATTTAATGAAAGAAATAGAATAAATGACAAAATTACATTTTACCAGATGTCACTATATAGTTGACAGTTATCACCCAATTTAGAACAAAGTACAAGACAGTACATATATTGCATTTCTTGTAAAATTTCCTAACAATATATATATATATATATACCTCCCATATGCGCCCAGGTATTTCTTTCACGAGGAATTTCAACAAGTCTTGAACAAACGGTGATAATGATTCACTTAGAACTTCTGCCAGTTTTATCATTGCTTTTGCAGACTGAGATAAGATAAGATAAGATAAATATATTAAATGTCAAACCACTTCAACATTATTAAAGATAAACATTTCATGAACGTAAGAATGAGAAGACAAATGCGACAACCAAAAAATGTTTCAGTTGACAACTTGACACTATAGTTCACTTACAGTGTCACCAATCAGAAGCCATAAACATAAAAATGATGTAACTTGTTCGCTAGATCTTATCAAGTATGAAAGAACTAGTCCAATAACATAAAAATTAGGAAAATATACAGTTCAGTCAAAGATGTAAACCAGAATGGTATGTGAATTGAACTTCTTTACAAACCTTTTTCTTGTTTGTCCATGACGATGATAGCATTCCATCACAAAGTACAGCAACTATTTCAGGTAGATATAATTGAAGAGTAACACTCTCACTACTTGAGTTCTCCTCCCATACCTCCTCAAAAAGGCTGCCAACCTCCTGTTCATCGTCAAACCTGCAAGCACAATCTCCCTTTTTATAATCTATAACGAAATGGAAAAAGAAATCTTTCAAATTGTCAGGGCTGAAGCTGTAGGACCGGATGACAAAACACATTTTATCAGAAGCAGTTGCAAACTAGATGATAAAAAGTATGTGTATGTAAAAAGAGCAAGGATAACTTTTATCACATTTTCAATACCAATGCTATTTTCTAGTGTCATACAGCTCAAAAAGACAAAAACACCACAGTTCCAAGAACAAAATAATGAGTAAATGTCATGTCCCTTTTTGGAGACTAGCGCACTTGAAGACCTTATCCCATTTCTTCCTCGTCAGATTAAGGGTTAGAGCAAGAGGAACGTTTTTGAAGATATCTGATGATAGTTAAGGAGTGTCATGACCCTTTTTGGGGGATGATTTCTAAAGACCTTAACCCATTCCTTCCCCGTGGGTCTAACGAATAAAGCTGGGGGAAATTTGAATTATATTTTTATTGTTCCTTAGATAGTTGTTCTCATTTATCATCATTTATCCTATTGGAAGTTTTGTGCTCCAATAGAGAAACTTAAGTAGTTTAGTAATAAAGGTATTTTGGGCATTTAGGTTCCAAATACCCTTTATAATATTTAAAAGCACCAACTTAAGGGGTCAGCCATCACATTTATGTTGTTTAAGCACTCCTTATTGTTATTTAAGGAGGTCGCTTGGGCATTAAGGAGGCATGGTTTTGAAGATTATACTTATATAGTGAAAGCTGGCTAGTGTAGCCCTTTTACTCTCTCTCTCTCTTAAGGATGAAACCCCTTGGGTTGAGAATCTCATTCAAGGATGAAAACCCTTGATTGAGAAACTTGTGAAGGTGAAATGTCCCACTTCCTAGGACAATCATGACAAAGACTCTATCTCTCAATCGTGCCCGAGATAATTATAACTTCATAGCTGTTTTGCCATACATATATATATATAGACACACGCGCACACAGACACAGGGGCTCTCCCAGCCACATCAGTCTCACTCGTTTTGATCCTAGCAGAACTCATATATTTCTATATCCCTGGAAAACGAAGGGCACCCTGTCTATATATTTCGTCTGGCGGAAAGAATCATCCAGCCATATATAGTTAGAGTGGCCAATATACATATATACGGGCCATAGAATGATCTGGTTCTCTCTTTTCAGATTAGTCATTGGGATTTCAGCTCTATATCCGCGGCCCCATATAGGCCTGCCTAAATAGATATGGGTTCAAATATCTATAGCTCATCTGGGTGGGTACCCTTTATATATTTGGGAGACATCTCAAGCAATAGAGGGCAACTAGACATAGAGTATCATAATCCATTAAAAGAAAAAATAATTTAAGACAGTACCATAATCCATTAAAAGAAAAAAATTATATTAACATTCACAAATGACCAAAGTAGGTCAATGAGACTCGGAAAGTAAAACCAGTTATCTTACATAAGTACAAGGGTAAAAATACCCAAGGTTATGATAAGGTAAACTTAAAGTGGTTAAACCCCAAGCTATAAAAAATAGTACGAGTATAAATACTAAATAGCCCTCTTGAGGAAGGAGCCCTCAATGAAGCATGGAAATGATGAAGATCAAAGCAGGAGAAAAACACCATCACATGTCTGTACTTAGGCTGAGATAATACCATAATTGTATTGTTACCATATTGTAGCAGAATCTCCCTTTCACTCTCACCCAAAAAAATTATAAACATCAACCAAAGCAAAACACATAGCAATAAGTCACAGTGCATGTCCCCTTTAGAATATTGAATCCAACACAAGATAGATAAAAATTAAATATCGAAAGAATAGAATTCAACAAAAGTATATTTCAACAACAGAAAGTGAAGTTGTCGGAAAACCTTGCCACAAAAGCCACAGGAAGAACAATGGTATGATATCCCTTCACAGTATCAGCAGCTCGATGTGAGAAATTTTTAAGTAGAAGAGCACTTGCCACTTGAGTACCCCTGTCACTGCCAGAAGTGTACAATGCCACAGTATCCTCAATCATCTTCTGTGCTTGGGCAGAGGTGGCATATTTCAGCAAGTCTCCACAAGCAGATGCAAATGCTCGCCTCCCCGCTGAACTTTTTTCTACCTGAACTGCTGGGAACAAAACTTTTGATAGTGTGCTTATAAATGGTTTTATATCAAACCCAACTTTTTGAACAAGTAAACTGATAAATCTTGCAACACCAACTCTGCAATAAAGAAGGAAATTAGTCTTTAGAAGAACAAATTGAGAAAAAGACTTTATTTATCTTAGGCTATCATCATTAAACAATGGCCTTTATTGCAAAAAATGATGCAATTTAAAACATATACATGATGCACTGCATACAATAGCTTGTAGTGATGCATAATGTGAAATAACAATAACCAACTTTTTGCAATGTTTTTCATATTCATTGTAAGCAACAACACACCACATACATATCAATAACCAACATATATATACAACTGTAAAAATCAAACCAAGCCTTGAAATTCAAAAGACTGTCTATGTACTTCTACTCCTAGCTAAGAGCACATATTACCAATCATAAAATCAACAATACTCTAAAATATCCCTTAACAGCAGAATTAATGCTTGATGACCAATCTTGCGTGTGGCAACACTCATGCCTATCATCCCTAAGAGAAAGCAGACATTTGAACCAAACTTCTCTAGGACTTCTGTTCAGGAAGTTATCACTTATCTTTACCAAAAGAATATTCTATCATCTAGAATACTCCCCACATCAAGATAATATAACTAATGCAGATCTAAATAATTCTAGTTGACACTTTGCTTCAAAAAATACCCCAAATCAGCTAGCTAATGACAGTGCAAAAAGAGAGGCAAAACAACATATCATAGGGAAAAATTGAAAAATAAATGAAGCGTCTAACACAACAGATGGAAGAGAAAATGTTTTTTCTGCAAACAGATCTTACTTCGGCCTAATGATTTTTCATCAAATATTCTTAGCAACATACAGATGTTCCACAACTAAAGAAAAATTTACAGGTTTTCCTCAAGAAATGGTTAAATTCTTAAACTTTAATTTACATGGTGGTATGATTTCCCTCAATTATCAACCAGCCTTCGCATAAAATGCACCTAAATTAACTAGATTCACAAAATGTTACAAGTATTAATAGTTACTTTTGATACTTATCGTATATAGCGCATAAAATTTGTTTCCCTTTTCCATCAACTAAAAATATTTGGTAATTATACTATATATCTATGGTCGGGGCTAAAAATATCTAGCTTTAAGGAACCAGACCCACAAATAAAAATCAGTCACTGATAGCATATGGCTCATCACAACCTCTAGATATGTATGGAAATCATCATGTAAAGAACATCTGGTGCCCCGCCCCTTCAAAAGAAGCTTGAAATTATTCAGCAACCATCAAGAGGTGGTATAGCTATAATATAATTCAATAACATTATAACTTCAATTTTTCCCCATGGAGAACAGTTTTGATGATTCGCCTGTGGCTCAAAATGCTAGAAAATTGCACTAAATAAAATATATCTGTGGAATCATAATTGAGAAATTGAAGCTATAATAATGTCCTTAGTCCACCAAATGCAGCCAATCAGACCACAAGTCCATCGGTATGTAAGATACAACCAGTGATTACTGTCTAAAAATATCCCTAATTCAACACACAAGCTAACTAAACTTGGCAAATGAGGAAATAAATGTAAGCCAGTATACCGAAGTGGTAAAAGTATAATCTGGGAAGAGTGACGTAAGTACAGGACTGATAAGATGACAGAAGTCAACAAACTGAATGCAGGTTTGACACTCGATCACTTTATTCCTCCCACTGATGCCTAGTCATGGCAAGCAACTGATCTGTAACTAGCACAGATATTCCATAACTCATGAACAGGAACCTTAACTTATGTACAATTGTCTCAGTGAATTATGCCTTTTGTACTCGAAGTACTTTGCTTTAGAAAACAGCAATTCCCCTTAGAATTGTGAAGCTTACCTGTTGAAATTGTTGTAAGAACTTGAACATGTGAATTGAAAGCAAGTAGGAACTGAAACGTGGAAGAAAGAAAAAAAGCATGATAAATTACCCTTGAGAAGCCCAATGAGGTAAAACTTCAGAACAGTGGGGTAGTGCTTCTTTATGCCACTATCTCCATACAAGATTTATAAGGCAATTTTCCTTCTTGAGGCCTCCAAGAAGATTGTGGAGCTTGCCAGCATTTGTACAATGGTCTTTTAGGCTTGCCTTTCTCTACAACTCACTCTCCCACTATACTCAGCTACACATACATGCTAAAACTCCAAAACACCAAAATAAACTAATTTACATACCCCAAGCGGTGTATTTATGCTCAAACAGCAATCAGACCAGACAGAGATCCCAGTCAAGAAAGACCTTCAAAAAGACAGAATTCAAGTATTTGAGCTTCCATCGATTCGTTATGATCTGCAAATTTGTCTTATATGGACAGCCTAGGCTAGCTATGAACCCTTCTGTATGCTTTGTTTTCTGCTGTACATATTTGTCTCAAGCCAAACCTGTTGTACACATCTGTCTTAAGACAAACTTGTCAAGTGGCCCAAAAGTGTCCAAATCACCTCATTAAACTCTCTCACTCCTTTGTTTATCCCTACACCAGCCTGCATGTTGTGCTGTTGCTGAAATGCTGTCTTTAGAAGTCAGTGAGAGTGTCTCAAATTGTCTTACTTATACATTTTGACCAGTAGGTGAAATTAGTTGACTATGTTTAGCTTAGTTTTGCGTCCGAGGGACAATGCTCTAGATAAGAAACTAGATGTGTTGTGAGCATATGCAGAAGCTTTAGTATTGAGATAAACAAAGGACTGACATTTAGAACTGGAACAATAAATGTATTTATTAATTTGTGTATTTTATACATGGCATACTCCTGCAAAAGATGTATGATTTCTTATCTTCTACCTATTTGCTTCCTATCTAAGGCTATAGATGTGTGCATATATATAAGCCGTGAAGGCAAGAACCATTATAGAAGTTGAACCGCTTGGCATTCCATGTGTGACTCTTCACCTTTCGACCACTACGAGATCTAGGTTGCTAGAGGTGTCCAGGAATCTGTCATATATGTAGATATAATGCATGGACTGGAGTTGCTTGGTGCAAAGTGTCCACAAGACCTGTGTTGTTGAAGGTCTTGTGCAGGCATTGAGTTGAGTTCTATTTCTAGAGATGTCGCACAGAGGTTGGGTAGAGGGAGTGGTATTGTGCAATATAATGTGTTTAGCACAGAGTTTGGGCACAGGGAGCAGTATTGTGCAGTGTAATGTGTTTTGCACAGAGGTTCGGCGCATGGATCGGTATTGTGCAATGTAATGTGTTTTTGCATAGAGCAGGCAGCTGTGCATCAAGAAGTTGGAGTCTTCAGATTTGCTTAGGATGGCTCCTTGCACTGCAGAGGGTGCTCAAGGCACAAAGGGCTGCGAGGAAGAGCTCAAAGCGCAGGATTCTTTGAAACTGGCAATGTGGATACTTGTGATGGGTAGAGTGCATCAAAGTAGAAGGGAAGTGTGCAGGAGCTTGAAGCACAAAGGTCATCTTCGAAGCCGCTCAACATGGCACCTCGCCCAACACAAAATGTGCACCATGGAAAGGGTTGCACGGAAGTTCTAGAAATGCGGAACAGGTCTTTGAAGCTGAGCGCCATAGTTCCTTGCACTGCGCAGAGGTGCGTGGGGAGCAGAGGGTTGCACGCAAGAGCTTTAAGTGCAAGCTTGCTCAAAGATGCACAAGATGAAGAGGTGCACAAGGTAACAATGTGCGGGCACACAATTGTGCATGGATCATTTCTCCTTCCTTGAAAAGCAATTGTCTCAATTGCATTAATTCTTGGACAAGGTGGGTATGCATTAAGTCTTGGAAAATGCGCACCATGGAAAGGGTTGCAAGGAAGTTCTAGAAATGCAAAAGAGGTCTTTGAAGTTGAGCAGCATGGTTCCTTGCACTGTGCAGGGTGCGTCGGGCGCAGAATGGTTATGTGCAAGAGCTTGACGTGCAAGCTTGCTAAAAGATGCACAAGTTTGAAGAGGTGAACAAGGGTAACAATGTGCAGGCACCCGATTGTGCATGGATCATTTGTCCTTCCTTGAAAAGCAATCGTCCCAATCCTTGAAAATCTTTTACCAAGGATTTCACACAACATAGTTCAAGCGTGGAATAGCTTCAGGAATCGAGTATCTCTTGTTGCCAACAGAGATGACAATGCTCCAAGGATTGGTTGTGTGCATGCCATGTTGGGTATGCATCTACGCGATGCCCAAGGATGATATCACAAGCATTATTTGGGGCTGCATCACAAACATAGCTCCTCTCTAAAAGGAATGTAATACCCCACCTCTCATATCAAATGGAAATTAGGCAAACAACGAATTTCTCTAGCGTACGAATCTGGAGTTAATCCTCTAATACAAGTTGCTGAAGTATTGATCTCATATTTTATATATAGATCAATATAAAGATCATCAAACCCAATTGATTCCACTGCCCAGCTGATATCAAACTGATCCTACAAGGTGTGCTGCAATTAGAAGCTACAAACCCCCATACACCATGCATTAACCCAGTCGTTTTTATGGGAGTAATATCATAAAAATGTTTATATCATTAAATATGCCATGAACAGACCCCAGAATGCCCCCAAAGACATGCAACTTATCAGACGCCAATGTTAGAAACATAACAGCAATATCAAAGGGAACATTAAATCAGTCTCACTCTACCAAATCGATTTGATAGGAGCAAAAAAACCCAGCTTGCTACAGTGACGCTACAGTGAAACATGCAAATTTTCAATAATAAACTTCATATAACAATTTGCTAAGGCCAAAGAAATGGATCTCACAAATAAATACTTCAGTTGAATCACAAAACCAGCTCCATACAACCTCCCATGCAAGAGAGAGAGAGAGAGAGAAACATCAATGGGCATGCATCCCAACTCCAAGCATGGAGTATCAAAATAAATTCATCATAGCCTAATAATAATAATGGTCCTAGCACTCCTTTTATAAGCAAAGAGGCACAAAATTCAAAAACCCTAGGAGAAGGAAAATATTAAATAAAAGCAGTTTGTCTTCCCTAGGTGTGGCGTCCCCTTTGCAAAGGGTGATTTTATAAATTAAAAGCCACTGAAATATTTATTTAATTAATTCCCCATTTAATTTTTATATTTTGGGAATTAAATTAAATAATCTTTCATAATTAAATAATTATTGCTCCAGGCAATAATATTTAATTATTTAATAAAAATGTTCCCCTTGCTCATCCCGAAGCCCACGGGGACGTATAAGCTAAGGGTCTTCCGAAATGGGGACATTACAGTCCTCCCTTCCCAAGATTGCTTGCCCTCAAGCAATAACAAACTCATGCCTCCAGTACCACCATGGTAGCACTCCAAGAATCGGGTTCCCCATGCCACTCAAGTGGAGTAGCATTTGCAAAATCTTTGGCTGCTTCATCCTCCTAAAAGTGGGGAGTAAAAACTGCTGCAATTTATTCTCCAAACCTGCACATGAAACAAACTAGTTAAAAAAATAAGTGTCGAAGAACACTCTCCTTGCTTCTCCTTAGTATCTCCATGGCTTGGATAGTGCCCAACTTCCTTTCATGCATGGGCTGCCCCCACAAACTGCTATGCAGTCCCATACTCTGTTGTAGTCATGTCGGTTTCTCATCAAAAATCAGATTTAGCCCCTCCCTAATCAATCATGCATGAGTCACAACCAAACACCCATAACCATATCATCATCTGCTCATCAAAAATCTGAACTGTAGAATTAAACAAACTTGCATGATTTGACTTCTCATTCTGTTGTCCCAAAATTTTAGTCATATGCTTCCAGGTTTTCCTGTACTTTTGCCACACTTTTTCCCACCAAATGTTAGCTACAAGAACAAGCCATACATTATTCCTCCTGAAACTCCATTAGGATGTGGAAAAACTCATTACTCATAAAAGAACATGAGTCAAAAACTTCATCACCCTTCCTAACATGTGGTCCATGGTCATAAGAAACAACAAATGAAGAAGGTAAAAAACTGAAAATGATAAATACAGCAGTCTTATGTTGCATGACTGCTTGTAGTAGCAATAAATCCTTCTTCTTCAAGGCCCAAGTATCATTTATTACCTTGAATTTTGGTATCATATAGATACCCTTGAACCCATGTTTGTATGTTGTTAACTGATTTTGCAGCCCTCTCAGAAATTTACTGTTGGCAGCCCCCTTAAACTGCACTCTTTTTATCAGTCCATGCATAAAAAACTTCCAATTTGTTGTGACAAGAAAAAACTGAAATTTTCTGAACCTTTGCACCAACAAAAATATCTATAAGAAAAGCATGAGGTGGTTGTTTTATCTTATGCATAACAGCAATAAAGTTTACCCATCTGCTTGAAGTGCCAAATAGATCATGGCAAGGAACTTCCATATGCAAATTGTCAATAATCAAAGACTCGTCATTAGGCAAAATTATTCTCGTACCTAGGATTTCCATTTCCTTGTCTTTTTTGGTGCATTTGAGCTCCATCTTTTCTAGGGTGAGAGTGAATTCCCCCAATGTGTAAAACCATTGACACCCTAACATCACATCCATGTTATTCCAACACACAACATAAAAATCATCACATACTTCATTATTTCTTAATGTGGTAATGAGTGGGGAACTCTTGTGCCAACATAGTATGGTAGATCCATTGGCTAAGGATACCTTGAGGCCTTGGAATCCTCCCACATTCAGACTTAAGTTTGCAACCATCCTTACATCAATGAAATCGTGTGAAGCATCATAATTAATGAAAAAACTCATCGGATTGCCATGCAACATACCTCTTGTTTGGAATAGGTGAATTCTATCATTTCCGGAAAGTGGTGCCAAAGTTTCCTCTATTACACTTTCTTCCTTATGCCCATGTTCACCAATAATAACTTCATCATCTTCATTAGCCAAATAAAAATCTAAATATTCTATTACCTTATTACGTGGCTGTCCTCTTGAGGCATGAGTTTGATCACCCAAAAGTGACCTTGGTTGTCCCTTATTCGCTGTTTTTCGATGCATATGTACAGCGGTACTGTACGGACCAGCAAGCTTGCCATTTGCATTTTTACCTTGCTCTTTCTTCTATCCTTCATCTTCTTGTCCGTGTGAGGTAGGTGACTCTATATAGCCATTGACCTCTTTGATGAGCTCATCCCAATATGCATCAACCGGAGTCATTCTTCTTTTTGATCCCCTTCTTTTTCTCTTCAAGTTACAGAACCCTTGGAGGGTCAAGAGAGCTTGGGCCTCTTGACTTAGTGTATGGTACTCTTGGCAATATGAATCAAGATCACACTTTATCCATTCCTTCCATTCACCATCACTCATCAACTCCATAGTCTCTTATTTCCACACTCAAATCTGAAAACACAAACCCTGCATACACAAAGTGACCCACACGAATAGAGGAAGGAAGCTCTGATACCACTGTAATATCCCACCTCTGAAATCAAATAGAAATTAGGCAAACAACCAATTTCTCTAACGTACAAATCCGGAGTTAATCCTCTAATACAAGTTGTTGAAGTATTGATCTCATATTTATATATAGATCAATATAAAGATCATCAAACCCAATTGATTCCACTGCCTAGCTAATATCAAACTGATCCTACAAGGTGTGCTGCAATTAGAAGCTACAAACCCCCATACACCATGCGTTAACCCAGTCATTTTTATGGGAGTAATATCATAAAAATGTTATATCATTAAATATGCCATGAACAGAGCCCAGAATGCCCCCAAAGACATGCAACTTATCAGACACCAATGTTAGAATATAACAGCAATATCAAAGGAACATTAAATCAGTCTCACTCTACCAAATCGATTTGATAGGAGCAAGAAAACCCAGCTTCTACAGTGACGCTACAGTGAAACATGCAGATTTCAATAATAAACTTCATATAACAATTTGCTAAGGCCAAAGACATGGATCTCACAAATAAATACTTCAGTTGAATCACAAAACCAGCTCCATACAACCTCCCACACAAGAGAGAGAGAGAGAGAGAACATCAATGGGCATGCATCCCAACTCCAAGCATGGAGTATCAAAGTAAGTTCATCATAGCATAATAGTAATAATGGTCCTAGCACTCCTTTTATAAGCAAGGAGGCACAAAATTCGAAAACCCTAGGAGAAGGAAAATATTAAATAAAAGCAGTTTGTCTTCCCTAGGTGTGGCGTCCCCTTTGCAAAGGGTGATTTTATAAATTAAAAGCCACCTAAATATTTATTTAATTAATTCCCCATTTAATTTTTATATTTTGGGAATTAAATTAAATAATCTTCATAATTAAATAATTATTGCTCCAGGAAATAATATTTAATTATTTAATAAAAATGTTCCCCTTGCTCATCCCGAAGCCCACGGGAACGTATAGGTTAAGGGTCTTCAGAAATGGCGACATTACAAAGGATGAATGTCATATGTGAAGCGGCATTGTTCAGTGATGTGGATGCCCTTGGAGTCACAAAAACTAATCCATCTGAAACAATATGGGTGCGGGTGAGGCATGGTTGAAAGGATCACTCACGTGACGATTGCTTCAGAGATGAGATTCTTCATGCTCCCACCACTGAACATATAATTCATTGGCTTCCCTTGCCCCCACATATGTGAATGGAATAGGCATCCTGCAACAATGCCGTGTGCTACTAGTGTAGTGGTTGTCCTAAGACATGCAACTCCAAGATTTGTGCACTCCACTTTTGCGAGCGGCTTGTCTTCAAGGACCTTGATTCCTGCAAGTGCAAGTTCTTTTACAAATGCCACTTTGCATTGGAGTGGTTGTAGCTTTTGTGTTTGTCGCATCATTTGCTTCTCTTAGATGGTTGGATCTTGTTCGAAGAAGGTGTCTTCCTTAGCACAAACAACCCGTCACACACTGAGTCATCCCATCAGGACAGGAGGTTTGTTTTTTCCCAAAGCATTAATACTCACCAATTTGCACAGATATAGATAGGCCCCCATGGATTTCTAGGGGGGGTATATACAGCTATGTTTCTAGTACCTATATGCTAGGTGCCCGATATTTGTAACTTGAGATTTAATCAAAATGGATTGGAATATACTAGTAATTCCCTACTCTGGATATGACTACTGATTCCTAACTATATATTTTAGGCACTAATATGGTATGGCACCTAAAGGTCCTAGCCCTCCCCAAATAGATTAGATCAAATAAAATACATAAGATGAGGAGTGGGGATGGGAGACGAGGGGGAAGTGTCATACATAATTATAGGGGAGCCCCATATATACATAGGGACCCTCTAGATATATAGGATGATTGTGTATATAGATTTAATGTGATGTGTCATGTTTTCCCTTCATTCTTGACTCTTCCTTGATGACCACCACAAATGATAGGCTTCGCCCACATACATGACTTGTGTTACCTACAATTTAGGCTAGCGGATTCATTGTAGGCCGTCGCAGTACTTAAGAACTCTATGCTCCTCAAACTCAAAGGAACCCAGCTTCGCATAAATGTCATGGAAGACATCAATGTAGGATTGGACAAATTGGTCATGTCATTGCCAGAGTTGTTTTCCGTTGAATCTTATAGCAATCTTCATAAACATCTTCAAGATGGTATTCATCCTTGAAAGCTTCTTAGGAATGTATCCCGGGTTGAATTAGATCTCTTGGTGATCAAGTCTTCTTCTCAAGGGGGGTGTACTTGACATCACTTCTTGACATGTGAAGAAATGTTTACAAGTGTGATCTTGATTTTCTCTTCACTTGAAAAAGTAGGAATCTAACTAAATCTAAACATTTGTCAATTGTGTCTGTCATTTATCTTTCCTTCAAACACAAGAATGCCAAGATTTACTTGAAACTTGAGGGGACTCAACCACCAAAAGCCCTTACTAGATGATGAAGTCAATGGAACAAACTCATTCTAGAAGTTCTGCAAACTAGATGATCAAAAAAAATTCGTTGTTCTATGAGTGCTTCTACGATTTTTTCTTGATCCATAATGTGAATCTCTTCTTGGGTTTGGTTGTGCCATCCGAAACTAATGAAATGGTTGAGGAGGTAGTTTGATAGTTCTTGTGGTTTAATGTCCTGGCTCAGATATTCAAACTACATTCGATGGGGACATGCAACAGTAACCGCTTTTGATAGCAATGATCTAGATCCTAAATGCATCTCGGGAACAACGCTCTAGCATGAGGACCTCGATGTGTTGTGAGCGTCTGCAGAAGCTTTAGTATTAAACGAAACAAAGGAAGGGGATATAGAATTTTGGAACAACAAATGTATTTATTTATCTATGCATTATGTACATGGCTTACTCTTCTAAAAAGATGTATGGCTACTTATCTTCTACCTATATGTTTCCTATCTAAGGCTAAAGATGAGTATATATAGAAAGTTGTAAAGGCAAGAAAACCATTATGGAGGTTGAACAACCCCAGATTTTCATGTGTGACTCTTCATCATTTGACCATTAGGAATGTGAGTTGTTAGGTGTGCATAGGAGATATATCATATTTATGAATCTAACATGCGCCCAAAGGTTGCCACTTGTTATGGTGTTGCATGGCACAAAGCTTCCTCACAGCTGGAATTTTATTAAAGGTCTTACAAAGGTTTTGAGTTGTGCACTATGTTTGGATATGTTGTGCACAGGTTGGGTGGAGGGCATAGGCTTGCGTAGTGTAATGTGTTTTGGGCAAAACACGCACGTGAGCATCCACAAGTTGAAGTCTTCGAATCTATTTGAGATGTCAACTTGCATTGTGTAGGGGTGTGTTAGGGTGCAAAGGAATAAGAGGAGCTCGAAGGGTAGGAGTCTTCCAAGTCGAGCAACATGGTTGCTTGCGTTGTGTAGAGTGTGCCAAAGGTGAAGGGTTGTGCATAGGAGCTTGAAGTGTAAAGGAGGTCTTCAAAGCCAAGCGACATGGTTCTTTTCAATAGGATGCACAAAGATGCAAAGGGATGCACGTAAGGGCTTAACGTGCGAAAGAGGTCTTTGAAGCTAAGCAACATGGTTCTGCATTGCGCAAGGTGCGTAGGGGGGCAAAGGGGTTGTGTGTAGTATCTAGATGCGCAAGCTTCCACAAAGATGCCACAAGTTGAAGAGTTGCACAAGGTGAGAATGTGCATGTGCATGGTTGCATTTGGATGATCCGCTGAACTATAGTAGACCCCCCTACTATCAAATAGTTTTAAAATGGATACTGATAAAAACTCTCCATTTTCCATATTTTAAATGAATTGAGAACTGATTAGGAGTGTGTAGAAAACTCAAAAATATCAATTCCGAAACAAAACTTGTAAAAATTGTGATTTTATAGTTTTTTGTAATTTTCCTTAGCTTATCAATAATCCATCCATAACTAAATTAAAATTGATAAAAAACAGCAAATCAAAAAGAAAATAATGACAACAAGCTTGATAACAAAATTCAGCAACATGCCTACGTCTCCAGGTTCATTTAAACGATGAACCGATCCATTTTTAAATATTTCGCAAGTACAATATGAAAACTCATAAAATGAAATGAATCTAAACCTGCAATGAACCCTAAAGGACCTTGAAATCAGAACGCATGAACGTCCTCCACGAATGGATCTAACAACACACGTTTCCCTATTCGTCCGAGAACTCAACTCCAATGAGAGTGGCTCACAAACTCTCAATTGGCTAAAAAATGCCATAAAGGAATGAACAAAAACTCCTCTCTGGACTTTTTGTACAAAATCTTGGCCTTTGACAGTTAAAAAAGGTCTAAATATTCCCTTTTGGAATAACATCTAACCAACCAAAAATGTCTTGACCTTTACACAATCAACAATCTACTACTATTCAAATAGAAATTCTCCCCCTTGTATACCACTTCCAAGTCGGTGGCGGGTTTGTAAAAACACCTTTTCGTTTTGCTAAATCGTCGCCTCGTTCAACCCCAACAAGCTCCCATTTTTAGTTTAGTGGTATGGGAATAATCCCACATCGTGCGGACAAATTGGTTTAAAAGGCTTGAAACAGCCTTTGACAATCGTTTTATAGTTGTCGGCTTCGGCAACGTCCACATTGCTTTTTCCAAGTTGGGGAAAAACAGTCCCTACGAGCCCATTGGTTTGTTGGCGAACTGGGTTGGAAATCGACTCAGCGCGCGCTAGTGAGTAGATAGGTGAGTTGGCAATCCAGTGAGCGGTTGACTGGGATCTCCACATATAGGGTTTGGCTCGGGCTGGTTCGTTGAAAACGAATCAGCATAATATGTGGAGCAGTCTCACCGACTTAGGTATCGGTTTGTATTGTGGTGGCAGACACATGGTGGCCTAAGGGACCCAACACGTGGACCGTCTCCAAAATTGCCAACTCAGTAATGCTCCAACTCTGCCACATGTCAATACAAGAGGCCATGAAATAATGTGATATAAACACTATAGTGTAATTGGGTAAATGAAAAGCACACTAATAGATACCAGGCTCGGTCGGCGTCCACTTCCAAAACAAAAGTGGACGCCGCTGTTGAAATCCAATTTTGGCCACGCATGTCAAGACCAGAGGGTTAGACCAACAAAGTCCAAGATCATATTTTTGCCTTCGATCAAACTCCGAATTACGTAAATAGACTTTGTGCACGGGTCAGGTTACTACAGATCTGTGTTTTTCCCTGTTAACCCAATTTGACCATAAACTTTGACCAACGATACCAGGAGAATACGATGTTTGATTCACGTGTTCCAATAGGCGTTGGAAAGCTATCGTAGTGTTCTTCCGTACTGTATTAGTTTAGAGAGAAATAGGAAACTTCTAACCACCACCAAAATTTCCTCCAGATCATTGGATCATTGACGATCCAATTTAAATGAGCAATTGATATTTGGAGCCTATATTAATGCCATCTTTGACAATGGGATGCCATTGTTTTTCACTTCTAAATGTGTGTCAATCTATGAAACAATGTTAATGTCCCTTATTGGCACTTCATCTAAAAAAAGGAGGAAATCACACAAACCCCAAAAATTAGTAAATTCTGATTTTAGACCCAGCAAACTGAATTTTATGACCAGGCTGGAAATCAGCATCTAATTTTTATAACAGCAGTCTAAAATTGAAGGAAAACCACTCAAATATCAACTAACTCAACCAAAATGTAGATAGGTAATTCAGTAGAGCTATTTTGCACACTTTTTATACCAACAAATCTTATCACATTATTCAACTGAAAAATTACTTCCAAACAGCCAAAGGACCAGCTCATGAAAAATTATGAAATGAAGGATTTCCAAACCCTAATAACCACAAAGAAAATATAGATTCCGGCTTTAGAAATTATGTCAATTCAAGAACATAAAATCAGATTTGCAACTTGTGCCCTAAAAGGCACCCAAATGTAATCAAACCCTAGTCGCTCAAATTAGGAAGAACTCAACAATGCATGCAAACCCTTGTAGATGTCTTCTTTGATCTTTTAATGTCCAAATCTGTAAGAGGTCTTCAAGTTGTCTTCACTTTACCCAAGAATGAGAGGGTTTTCGTCCTCCAATCATCCACAAGGAAGGTTTTCGTCTTTCTTGGAAAAACCACACAATTGATTTTCGCCCAAAAAGGTGGAATGACAATGAGCAATCAGCCCAAAGATCAAGTGAAGAGTAAATGCGCCAAGATTGATGATAAAAAATGAAGTCATTGATCTCCTTTTTATATCCCTCCTTTGGCGCCAACGGCCAAAATAGTACCGACCTCATAAAGCTTCTTTGGGGATTTTTAATTTGTTTTTAAACTCTTCTACGCCTCAACTGACTTGCCTAATAGAGAAAACACAAAAGAAAACATTAAAAATTTAGCAAAAGAAAAATGAAATGGGAATGCAATTCCTCCCCTTGCTCATTCAACTTCATTGCCGCGGAAAAGGGAATGGCAAAGAAGTCCATTATTAGGCTCTTGAGTTGAAAAAGGGAACATTTCAAAGGAAGAACTTGTAGAGACTGAAGATGATGGAGAAGAGGGACTACCCCGTTCAAGGGGACTTACTTGTGATATAAGATTTTAAGGATAAAAGCATGAAGTGAACTTGTAGCAATCATTGGTAGCCAAATTCTTGTTGACCTAAAAACCCCAACAGGCTTGTAGGGCTTAGGAAATAATCGATCAACGGTTAAGGATGTACGGCGAAGAAATACACCACCACTACTTTAAGAGCAACAAAGTAAGTAAAAGCATGTAACAAATTATACTCCGAACTCTATTCTTTATTTATTTATCACTAATGATTTACACCAGTCCTCATTACATACATGTTCTTCTCATTCTCCTATCTCTATTCTCAGTTGAAAATCTCAAAATAGGCATTCACATGTCTTTCGTGATGCACACTTTACATAATACATTGATTACAATAAATGTAAAAAATATAATCTATTTCAAAGGTTGCTTCCTTTGAATCGTTCCTCTGTTGGCTCTGACATGATCTGGCATGATTTAACTGCATTACGTGGCTTTAAGTCGGCTTCCGCTGCTTCTTCCAGTCTTTCGTGGCTCTACTTTGTCTTATGCAGCTTCCTCTATCTATTGCGGCTTTGTAGTCTTCGACGGCTTCTATCCTTTATGCGCGGCTTTACTTCATTCCGCTTCCTTTAGCTTTATGTTTGTCTTTACCTTTTTGTGCTATTATCTATCACTTTGCGGTTTACACCTAAACTCCTGCCAACATTATCCCCCCTCTTAAACTTTGTCTCGTCCTCGAGACAACAACTGACAACAAATTTAACTCCCTCCTTTAAAAATTCTTCGCCAAAATCGGGATCAATGGGCATCAACCACCAGGACTTATATGTCTAGTGACATAGGGAAGGGTTCCCTCACTCGACTCATCCAAATGGATTTATGGGACTGCCAAGGTATAGAAGCATCAACCTCCCTAGGAAATTAGGCATCTGATGTAAGGAGGAGTTCCTTCACTCGACTCACTTGAATTGGTTTATGGGACACCTCAACCTTTAATATTCTATGGTGTACTTTGCGGAATGTACTTTGTAATTTGGGGAATGATATTATTTTCATAGTGAAGCCATGAAGTCAAATTAGAATGCACCTGATTAATCTCATTCCTATGCAGTTGTGTATTCTCTTCGATCAATGACACCAATTCTGATAGAGTGGGATGTGATTGTATTTCCTTCCATCGATCTTGTGTAAGTGTAGCTTCTTGTTACATCCAAATCAAATATTTATCCAATGTAGTGCTACATTCTTGCATGTCATATATCTTGTCTTACTCGCCCCCTATGCTGGGTTTGATATGTCTCCGTAAGCTCTGTTAATTTGCTCCTTTGTGCACCATCATTGTCTTGTAGAATGTCATATTCTGTAGACATCTTACATATGTATTGTTCAATTTTTTCCATATTTCCCTTGTCTTCTTTGGTCATGCTTGGCCATCTAATGGTATAGGTGTAGTATACCCCGACATTGTCCAGTTCTATCTCCAGTTTCTTAACTGTGGTTTGAAATTTACTTTTTTTTCAGATTCTCTGCTACACGAGGTTTCTTGGTGTCTTCCTATTATTCTATTATTGCAATTTTTTGGATTTCTTTCTCTTCCTCCAAGTTTATGCAGTGTTCTTTTAGGATTTACCCTACCGCATATTCAATAGATGCTTCAATGGAAAATGTAGTATTAATCTTGATCTGTGGCTGATCCGTTTGAATGTTGATGAGCATCTTTTGCATTGACTTCTCTAATTTTATACACCTTTGCATCCAATCTTGAGTGGCACTTTGCTCTAACACTTGAATGTAACTAGATTTTTGTAAAGGAGTTACTTTGTCTAAGTGGAATTTAAAGCCCTTTGTAGTTTTCTCAACAACTCCTTATTGCACTTGGAAAGATTGTTCATGTTTTCACTTCTATAGAGCCTGCTTGATTTTGGCTAGTGAGTCACGAGATTCTAGTGTGGTGAAAAGGTGAGAAAATGATATTTGTAGTGCTTGTTTAGCCTATTCTACCTTCTCCATTTCTTCCTTCTCTTTTTCTTCTTTCTTTTTCTGTTATTGCTCTGCTTTCGCTGTCTTTTATTCCTCTTGTTTTTGCTTCTTTTCTTCTGATTCCTTCTTCTTCTCTTCTTTTGATTTATTGTTCCTCTTTCCTCTTCTTTTCTTCTTCTTCCATCCTCTTGTTTTCTTCTTCTTTCTTTTTCTTTTCTTCTTCTTCTTTTTTGTTCTTTTTTGTTTCTTCTTCCTTTTTCTTTTCTGCTTCTTCTTTCTTTTTCTTTTCTTATTCTATTTATTTTTTCTTAGCTTCTAACTCAGTTTTCAATTTTCTTTCTTTTTCTAATTTTCTCTCCTTCTTCGCTTTCTGATTTTTATCGTATTCTTCCTTCTGTTTCCTATCCAATTTTTCTTACTCTTTTGTTTTTCCCTTATGTTTCCATTCTTTTGATTCATTTTCCTTTTTCTGATCTTCTCTCTTCTTCTTTTGTTTCACCAACATGCTAATTAGCTCATCTACCTCATTTATGCATTGTAACACGCTCTTAGTGAGAAATTTATTTTTCTTGAGAGTGGTTTGTTCTTACTGAAGCGTGACCAAGTGGTGTATTTTCTCTCTTTATATTTAGTCATATATCTCTTTTGCTAGTGATGGTGTAAGAAAGTGACTTATATCTTCAAGTATAAATGCATGTTTCTCTAGATAGTACACTATGGCTTCTGCTATAGCCATTTTTTCTCATCCTGTACTTTTAGTGTATTCTTGGGAAATTTTTAAGACACCGCCATTAGTTAGACATTTTTGATAATAACTATAGTCTTGTTGAATAAGTCTTGTTTCTTCTACTTGTTCCTCTTCTTCTAAAATTGATGGTGCTGATGGGTTGTGTGAATGTGGTGGTGATGGAGTGTATGATTGTTATTCTTATGATTCAGAAATTTATTCTATTTCTTCAGAATCTATTTCCTCTTTTCCCTTGTTGGCCATGGATTCTTTCAGTTTTTCCTTCCTAGCTAAAGCTTTTTGCCTTTTCGTAATGGGCTTTGCAATGCTAGGAGTTGTATTTCGTTAGTATGTTTTAGAAAGAGATTTTCTTGATTCTTCCTTTTCTGATTATGTGGTCTATACTCTTCAAAATTGATATCTTGTAATTTTTTATTACCTCATGCAAAAATTGGTAATTTTTCTTTTGTAGAATTGAGAGGTAGACTTCAAATTTCATCTACAGATGTAGCCACTAGTTCATCCTGTCATGAAAACCATTATCTAGTGCTCACATTTCATATGTTTGGGTGATTATTATTTACATGTGTTTGTAATTATCATATGGTTGAAATGGTAAATATGAGGTTAGTATATAAATATAATAAAACAAACATTATTGTTTTATTATATATACGAGAGAATATTGCTATATGTGAGACAACTATTGTTGGAGGAATTTGTTATGCTATCTATCATATATAATGGAGAAGCCTGTAATAGAGAATGATATAGAGAACATCATTGTATTATTAGTGTGGAGATAAGATAATATAGAACAATATCGTTATTCCTATGTACAAATATTTGTGGTGCTTATTATTTGGTATTAGAGCGACTTAGGTCAACGTGATGGAGAAGTAACTTGAGAAGAGGGAATACCATAATTTGAATTGTTGCCTCGAATCCATAAATTAAAATCTTTGGCTCTCAAATGTTCTGTTGTATCTGGTTTGTGCAATATCTTCTTGAATGCACCTATGTGCATTTTTTTATGCTTGGGTGATTCGCCAAGCTGGACGGCTTGGAATACTGCATCTACAGACTCGGTAGTAGATTGTATTACATGTGAGCTAAGTGAGCTTCAATTATTTCCACTCCTTGAAGAATTTCGATCTCAAATTTTTGTTGTCATACCCACCTATCAATGCTTGGTATGATTACTTGATCATTGCATCACAGGCTTACTTATGCGTCTGGTTTTATCGCAGTGACTATCTCTCTTTCCTGGCTCGAATCTGTTGTGATATATATCACTGATTGCACAATGATTTCAATCCATTCAAATTAGATGAGATTTCATTAGATTCTCCTCATTTGATCTTCTTATGAGTTTAATTTAGCATTCCAAACTCAATCATAAGTGCATTTATTGACTATCGAGCTCACCGAAGTCATAACACACCGTAAAGTCAGCGTATGTTTTTGTCCTTGGATGCATTTTTTTTATGGCACTCATAATCACGAATTCCTAGCACAAATAATGTGAACTGGTGGTATTGGTTAGTGATTTATATTAGAGATTTATATATATTTGTTCCTTCATATATTTTTTAGAAGCACGGGAATACTGAGGGGGGGGGGGACGTGGGGGGAGATGAATCAGTATTCGACAATAATTTTTTTTCTCCAACTTATTAATTTGCTTTTTCACACTTAACAAGATATTCAAATATGAAAGTAAAATGAGAGCACACACAAATCAAATGCACATAACACCAGATATACCGTGGTTCACCTAGTATGGGCTACATCCACTAAAAGAGACTGCTTGGATCTACTATCCAAATCCAGCTGAAAAAATAGTGTTTACAAAGTGTGAACACCCACTCACATTTTTGAAACTAATCTCCAAGCCGAACACCAATTCATCCCTTGAATGAAAACACCACTGACTGTGCAATATTTGATTCGAAGCACCAACTTCTCGAGACACCAATCCCCAATCTGAAGCACCCACTCCAGAAAATATGCAATACAAATCAATGATAATTTCTCCTTCTATATTCTCTCTCTCACATGCTCATAATCACTTAAGAGATTTATAATATTAGCTCACATACATATCACACTCATGCAAAATGCTCTCTTTTTCAATCTCACTTAAAATTTTCACACATCTCTTGCTTATATAGAAAGAAGGAGAGGAAAAACCATTTGTGGTCTCCCTAAAACCTTGTGCCCATACCATGGGCCAATTTTGGTGCCTATATTGAAATTTAAATCTCCTACATCAAAAAATGTGCCATAAGGAAGCCACATCACTTGGTGGTTACAACAATATTAAATATTTTCTCCAAATAGAAATTTTCTCTTACACATGTAAGAGTAACTCCTCTTACACATCATAAACCTTCTTACACTTCCTTACAGCTCTTTAAGTAACTCCTCTTACACATCATAAAATCTCTTACACATCATAAACTATCATAAAATCTCTTACGTGCCATAAAATGTCATAGAATCTCTTACACGTCATAAGCTATCATAAAATCTCTTACACATCCCGCCATGTGTCGTAATATTCCTTGGTGATGTTGAATATTAAAATATTCAAATTTTGACATCACACTAATTTTGACATGGATTAAATATTTTACAAACGCTAATGTTTTTTTTTTAAATTATTGGCAAATAGTTTTTTGAAAGGGACTATACCCTTGAGAACAAAAGATGGCCTAGGAGCCAGAATAGGAATGAAAACCAAAGAAAAAAGGATCATAATCCAAATGTGACAATGAAGCCCAAAGTAGCCAAAAAACAGCTACCCAAACAAGACAAAACAACAAAAGCACTGCAAACAAGTAGTAGAGAGACCGCAAAAAAACACTAATGTTGTAATGTTGAATATTAAACAAATATTCAAACCTCAATATTTCCATCAACACTAATGTTGTACCTTTGACATCAATGCCAAAATACTCAACATGTTTTTCTTCATAGGTTTAGTTAGAGGTACATTTTTCATGTTTAGTTATATAGTTTGGTCAATTAAATTGTCAAATATAATCTTTAATTAGATTCTAAATTTTGTTAATAGGAATTAGAGTATAATGTTTATACTATAGTCAAGAATAATATCTTATAACAATGTTTCTCATTCAATTGTTAATGTCATGGCGAGTCAACTTTAAAAATTTATGTGCTTTTCCTTTTGTCATGTGAAGTTAAGTAGTTTGTAATGTCAAAATTGTGTCAGTGTAAAAATTAAAAGTCATTTTGATGTTGTCATCATTGAGTCAATATTGTTTATGTCAAATGATGTCTTGTCAAAAAGAAGGTGATTGTAAAATTCTGTAAAATGATTTTTTTTGCCTCATTTGATATAATTGGACGCATTTTCTCTTGTACGCAACATCCATCTTGTGGGGATAAATTATACAATGAGCTCCATGATAAAATCTAGATGAGCTAGCAGTATGACAATGGAGGATGGAGGAATAGGAGGTTGGAGGTCAATCAACGACCTCTCGTCAGTCACTAATGAAGGGGCAGCATAAAGTTGTGGTGACAATGTGTGTGAGTTTGCTTTCTTTTCAGAGTTGCAGTTTGTTTGAATTATGTGTAGTATGATTTCAAAGTTCATGTTTTGTGTTGAATAAGTGAAATGTTCACATTGAGGGGGGGAACATGGTCTCAATGTTCCATTTTCATTTTCCCCCTCTTTTCAGATTTGTATTCAGTGAGCAATGTTTCCTACATAATTCCCTGAAGGAAAAACATACTGGACAAATGAAATCATAAGGAAAAATAACATCATGATATTTAGGTTGTTGGTTATCCTATAAAACCATCCTTTGTTGAGGTTCTTGGTTGTCCCGTAAAAAAATCCTTGTTGAGGTTGTTGGTTTTCCTGTAAAACCATCCTTGTTAAGGTTTTTGGCTATCCTGAAAAGCCATCCTTATTGGTTGGTGGTTGTGCAGAAAAACCATCCTTGAAGGTTGTTAGATTTCCTGTAAAACCATCCAGATCATGAGCACACACGGGCAATAAGCTATGAAAGAAGTGTGATTGTTTTTCTCCCATGTTCGCACTAAGGGGGGGGAATGTTCATAAAATCATTATTTAGTGCTCACATTTAATATGTTTGGGTAATTGTTATTTACATGTGTTTGTAATTAATGTATGGTTGAAACAGTAAATATGAGGTTAGTGAGTTGTTAGTATATAAATATAATAAAACAAACATTATTGTTTTATTATATATACGAGAGAATATTGTTGTATGTGAGACAAATATTATTAGAGGAATTTTTTATGCTATCTCTTATATATAATGGAGAATCCTGTAACAGAGGATGAAATAGAGAACATCATTGTATTATTAGTGTGGAGATAAGATAATATAGAAGACTATCATTATTCCTAAGTACAAATCTGTGTGGTGATTTTTACATCCAACTCCTCATAAGGTAGTGGAGGTATGTGTTATGTGCGTGGGGACTGTAGGCCAAATAAATGTATAATCTATATCTATGATAAATTAAACCTCCTTTTTGTATTTTGCAATAGCTTGCTCAGATATCCTAGATTTTTCGCCAATGATTTGCTTAATCATTTTGATCCAGCCTAACAATGATGTGATTTGAGTTACCGCATCAAGAGTAGCCATATGTTCCCAAATTTGTTTCGTGATAGGTTTATTTGCTTGCCACTTTATTGAATTTTGTTATATAAGGTATGGTTTTGGTGAAGTACATAGCTAAACATATCAACAATGAGCCATAGAAAAAAGTGTGCTTCCCCTCTTTTATCCTCCTAGTATTTTCATGAAATTCTGCCACTAATAGTTCCACAAGGTTATACTCTGAATGAAATTGAACCATATCTAGGGCGCTTTGTGTGCTAAGCTCGTGGGCACAATATTCCCTATTTGTATGATAGATTTTCAAGACATATGGCTTTAGCTACATACCTGTAATGTATGCTTGGAAATTTTTGCTATCTGTACTTCACATTTTGTCTTGGTTACACCCATTGCTCAGGTCAGTTTCTTTCAGTGTTGTCTTCTTCTTGGAGATTTTTGAGCATAATTTGACCCATAATATAGTAAACCTAGCCATTACCTTCTGTGTTGGTATGATATGTTTGGTCTAAGTATAAAATTTAATTGTGGAGACAACTTAATAGAACACGAATCACAGAATCTTCCCTAGGGAAGTAGGGTATTTGACTCCATAAGCATCAATTTTTAATTCCTTGATCACTTTAAAATTATTCTTATAAACCAGTTCCTTTGTATTTTAATCTTCCTCTAACATCAATTCTCTCTGCACTTCGAGTGTTGTGTGATCGTATTCCAAGAATTTGTGAGTGTATATACTTCTGTAGATCCTTGGTGTGCGCGACTTTAAATGGAATGTGCAAAAAAGTGCCTTTTGGGTCGGTTGTGTAGGACTTCGCAGAGTGATTTAAAAATTTAAGCTTTGGAAGGTCTTCCAGTGTGTTCTCAACTAGGATATCCATTTTTCCTTTGTACTTTTACCCTAGCAGTGCCCTAGTGTTCATTTTTACCCTTTTACTCCAATCTTTCTTTTAATTTTTTGTGTCTTGGTGCATTCTTCCTTCAATGCCTTTTATATTGGTGCATGTTCCACCTATCGCATTTATTGCTACTTTTTTTCTGTAGCAGTGTTTCTCCATGTCATTATTTGTTTTCAAATTTTATTCATTCATTGCGTGCTTTTTCCTTGTTATACAGTTTGAACACTTTTTACTTTGGACTACGGTTAGCTGTCCTTTTTGCGTGGCTTTGTTGTATTTTCTTCGTTTGGCGGTTTTTCTTTCTCCTTTTCTTGGAAGTTTTTCTATTTTTATTTTTATTGTGGTTTTTTCTCCTTCTTCGTACTGTGGTTTCATTCTTCTCCTTTATCCATGGATTTATTTATTTCTTTGCATTTCATGGAATAATATTATGTCTTCATTTCGTGGCTTTGATGCCTTTATCTGGTCTTACTTTATTTTGTGGGTATGCTTCCTCCGTGTTTTTTCTCTTCCTTTATTGTGCATAGGCCGGTATTTTGCCTCCATGGATTATTATTTTCATTCTCAATTTTATTCTTAAGGATAGAGACACCCTTGCGGGTTTTCATCCTACCCCTCATCCTACCCGTTGAATTGTCAATTTTCAAATAGGTCGGCGTTCTTCTTTTCTTCTCTTTTTTTTTTTCTATTTTTTTTTTTTGTATTTCTAAGTCATCATATGTCTTCAACCTTTCTCCATTCACATGTCCCGGTATCTCTTTTAACTACAAGGTCTGTAGTTGTACCACTCCCGAGGGTAGTATTTCTTTGATAGGATATGGCCCCAACCATCTAACCTTTAGATTTCCCTGGATATTTGTATTTATTTTCATAAAGGAGTACTTGATCTCCTATGTCAAATCACTTCTTATTGATGTGGCGGTCATGTCATGATTTTTGTCTTCTCTTCTTCTATGTTTGATTGTATGCAGCTCTGAATCTCTTCTCATTAGAATTTTCCAGTTCTATCAATCTCTCATGTAAATAATCATCTTCTGTCATCCAAAATGCTACATCAACTCTTAAACTAGGTAGAATAAACTATATGGGGACCACGAATTCCAACCCATATACTAATCTGAATGGAGAATACTTTGTGAGCCTCTTATATGTTGTGCGGTATGCTCATAGAGCGGCGGGTATCTTCAGGTCCTAATCAACAATTTGTAGCGAGCAAATATTCATTAAGACATTCTCTAATACCTTGTTAAAAACTTCTACTATTCCATTTTCCTATGGGTGGTATGGAGTAATTATAGTATGATTAATCATGAACCCGCTTAGTAATTCTTGGATGGTTTCATTTACAAAGTGCTTGCCTAGGTCACTGGTGATACTTAATAGGCATCCAAATCTTGTAATTATGTTTTCATAAAAAAATTAATTGTTGTTTTTACATTGAAATTTTTCGTGGGAATCACCTCCACCCACCTTGTTAGATATTTTAATCTAGTGATGATAAATCTTTCTTGAGAGTAATTGGCGGATAGTTTGATGGGTCCTATGAAATCAATAGCCCATTTCTCAAATGGAGCCAATTCCAAAACAAGTCCGAGTGGCATTTCATCTCTTACGTTTGGTTTTCCAACTCTTTGACAAATATCAAAGGTTTTGGCATGTTTATGAGTATATTTAAACAATGTGGGCCACCAAAACCTGACCATCATCACCTTTATTGTTGTTTGTTCTCCTCCATTGTGTTTTCCAACCATCCCTTCATGTGCTTCCACCAATATATTTTTCCTTTCATGCTCTAGTGCTACCCTTATTGGGACATCATCTTGTCTCTTTTTGTACAATTTTCCTTGGATTAGAGTAAATGGGAATGCTATTGTCAACAAAATATTCTTTTATTGCTGAGTGTAATTCATTGGAAATTCTCATGTACGCAGAAGCCGAGTAATTTCATGAAATTCCTTTGGTATGACATAGATTTTGAATAAGTGTGCTCCAGGAAAATCATTCTCTATCAGTACTTCATCTTCTTCATTTTCAATCCTTGATAAATAATCAGGGCCATAATTTAGCTTGCCAGGTTTCACCACTATGCTAAAGTCGAATTCTTGGAAGAGCATTAGCCATAAAAAAATTCTTCCTTGTAATACTGGTCTATTCAATAGATATTTCACTGGTTCATGATCAATGTAAAATGTGAAGGAAGTGGAAAGTAAGTACTTTCTATATTTCATTAAAGCGTATACCATACTTAGAGCCTCTCTTTCTATTGTGGTAAAGTTTCTTTTTGCCTTTGCCAACTTCCTCTTAGACAATGCTACTGGATGGTCCATTTTCTCCCTCAGTTATATCAACATAGCTCCAAATGCTATTCTAGATGCATCCACATCAACGTGAAAGGGTACCTTCCAACAAGGGAAGATCAATATTGGTACATGTACAATTTTATCTTTTAGAACTTCAAATTCATCTGCACAATCTTTAGTCTCTAGGAATTTGTTTATTGGTTCTTTTCTTCAACAACTCCTCTAGAGGAGAACTTATTTCTCCATACTTTCTGATAAATTTCCTATGATATCCAATATATCCCAAGATTGTCATTACATCCTTTGAGTTTTTTGGTGGGTGGTGTGGTGTCACTCAGATTTCACACTGAAATCTTTGACTACCCTATCCGAAAAAATTTCGTACTTTTAAAATAATGGGTCGTTTTGTGTTTTTTATTGCCTGAAAGTTCTTGTATTGCGTCAAGATAATCCTAAAGAGCCATATTAGCCTTTTTCGCCAAATACCCAGATGCCCAGAATTGTTTTATTCTTTCGTCGGGATTTGTCTGCGGGAAAATTTGTATTTAATTATTTTGAGCCCCGTATGAGGCTATTTGCACTCTGTTTTAACTCTATTATGAGCGAATATGTTATTATTCCTATGTGCCAGAAGGATTTTAACTTATTTTAAGTTTTGGACTTTATTTGTAACTTTTGGCAATTTTCGTGTTTTTGTGGTGTCCCGTTTTGTTTTCTGTGAACTTTCTCTGGAGCAATTCCCTCGCCGGGTAAACCCGATTTTTGGCCTGGAGCAGCTGGAAAACATATACGCACATTATGCCCGGAGGAAGTCGCCATCGGGGGTCTGGATCACTGGGAAAAACCGAAGTCGTGCACAGAAAAGCCCCTGCGGGGATGGGCACATTTTTGGAAAACAAAGGATTTAAGTTGCAATGGGAAAAATAGAAGCCGCAGGCAGGGTGGGAATTTTGTACCTGCCTGGCAGGATACTTTTTTCCCGTAATATAAAATTCACTTAAGCTGCAGTGGGAAAAATAGAAGCAGCAGGCAGGCGGGAATTTATTGCCTGCCTTGCAGGGTAAAAATTCCCATGGTGAAATAAAAGAAAAAGTGACTTAACTGAAATCACGGGATTTTATTGCTTGCCTTGCAGGGTAAATAATCTCATTGTCAAAGTCAAATCACTTAAGTGGATCATGGGATTTCCGGAGCTGCCTTGCAGGGTAAATAATCCCATTGTCAGAAATTCTTAAAAATAGAATTCTATTATGCAAAAAAAGTGCGACCCACCTTGGGTGAATAATAGTGCATTAAATAAATATTTGATAATATTTATTCACCCAATTTTGGCACCTAGGCTTGTGGAAAAGTCAACAAAAGCAAAGGGGAATAAATCAATTGGAAATAGAATTCCAAAATTAAATAAATTTAATTTATTTAATGCAGCCCCTTTTGAGAAGCAATTAATACTTTTTAAAGTATTAAAAGATTATATTAAATTCTATTTTCAGTGGCTATGGTCAAAGCACACTGTGAAGCTTAAGTGAAGTGATGTGTGAAGGATTAAATTGGATTAATTTAATTTATTGGATGGTTGTCCTTAAACATGCTATTTTTAAAAGAGAAGAGCATGATTTTTAATTAATTAATTGCCTTCAATTGTTAGGGCAATTATTAATTATAGAATTGTTAAGGTTATATAAGCATGGGCAGCCATATGGGTGAATTATTTAATTCACATGTCAAGAATTGCAGCCAAATGGAAAAGTGCGCCCCCATTAAAGGAAGGATTTTGCTCAAGCAAGGTGGAAACAAGGCTAAAAGCTTCCAAATTTGGCGTATGCTTTGAAGGAAGTTGATCTTTGTCTACATAATTGTTTGCATAGGTGTTACAGGAGCTCAGGTGTTGTTGAAAGGATTCATGCTCTCTTTATGTACAAATTAAACACCATTTTTTTTGGGGGCAGCAGGCTTGAAAAGTGCTGATTTTTACAATTAAAATTCACTATTCATGTTCCGGTGGCCATTTTTGTCTGGATAAATTGCAGGAATTCATTACAGGTGTTTTACAAAGGAAAAGGAGTTTTTATCAATGTCCAATACATTGCATATATCCTCCAAATCTAAAGAATTGTCCAGATCTGCACCAGTATTGAAGAATTCCAGTCAAATAAGAAGGAAAAGACATTCAGACAAAGATAGACAAAGCTATGGCGAAGAAAGATGAAAAAGAAAGCACAACGGAGTCATGCATCACTTCTAAATTTGCAGATATTGGAAACACGGATCTAGGCTCGGAACCTCTTGCTAAATTGATAGAAAGATCCAGAGCAGGAAAGACTTCACTCATGCGTGCAGGAGAAACTTCACTCATGGGTGCAGATTAAAAGCAGTGGAATTATTCGAGCTGCAGCTTTTCCATCCATAGCCCAGTTGCCAGAATTTGTTATGCAGGTGCAGATCCATATCCAGGTGCAGATCCATATCCAGATGCAGATCCATATGTAGATCCACATGCAGATCCAGATCCAGATCTTATAGTTGTAAAAGCTTCTGGCACAAAGGCTTCATCCTCTTGTTTCAAATGCAGCCCGTGAAGAAGTCAGTGCGTGGAAAATTCCTTCCAAGATCCTGTGCATGTGCTCTCATCTTCCAGTTGAAGCCTTCATTGAATTTTCATTCACCCTAAGTGCTTTCCAGAATTTTTAATTGCTCATATGCAATTAAAAAAAAGGATGATGAGTTATCTACGGCCAACCTTGCACTGATGCATGTACAACAGAAGAACTGCAAAAGCTTCAAGGATAAAAGAGAAGACAATGCGAAGGCAAAATTCCAGCTTGTTTCCAGATCCAGCCGCTTCAAGATCCAACTAATTCCAGCTTGTTTCCAGATCCAGTTTGAATCAGCTGCATGCAGACATGAAAAAAGACAAAGTTAGCTTCCCTCTTCCTTCTTCTTTCCTCCGATAAAGTCAGCTTTCCTCTTCCTTCTTCTTTCCTCCGACAAAGTAATTGAGCTATCAATTCAATTATACAACTTAAGTGATTGGTTCAAAAGCCATTACTTGAAGAAGTCAACTACTTGGAGATAGGTGGCGGACGTGCAAAATAGAAGGTTCTATTTTCAGTTGCAAATCATACATGTCACACAAAGAGGAATTCCAGGAAGGAGATTGCCAGTTGTTTCTTTTTCGACTTCCACGTGTGCCAGTTCAACTAAAGCTTCCAGCTTGTAATTGCCCCTCTACATTCTATAAGTAGAGGAAGAACCTTCGGGTTAATGATCAATCAGAATTTGTAAGAAGCAATCTTGTGTTCTAGACTTTGTGCTGAACCCCTGAGAGCCACTTGTAGCAGAGGAATACAAAGAAGCAGGTTTCCGGAGAACTTTGTGTCACGGCGTACTGTGTTTCTTGCTTTTAAATCTTTAGATCTTTTAAGTAAACTTTGTGTTATTGTAGATCTGGATCTAGAGCTGCCTTTGCTTTATAATTCTCTGTGTTCAAATCTATTAAGTTTCTTCTATGTGCATGCAATTAGCTCTGCTATCTACTAATTGGGATACACATCTTCCTCATTTCTTCTCTGTAATTCCTTTACTTTCTTCTTCTATAATTTTCCTTTCTTAAACAGCTGCTTACTTGCTGCAAAACTTCTTAGTTATGGTTCATGGACTAAATGGTTAAAGTAAAACCCCTGATAGATAAATAACGCATCTTATATTGACAAATCTGACACGGGAGCCTCACCGGTTAAATGAGGGAGATTTATCTCATGACTGCCTAGGTTTGATGCTATGCAGAAAATCTAGCCAACAGTTTTTGGCGACTCCGCTGGGGAACAACTATCTTTGCAGATCAAAGCTTATCTTTTGAAGATCAGAGTGTTTTCCATACAAATCTCAACCTGGCTGAACGTTCATTCACCCGATCCATGAAGGCGCAAGGAAGGACTGATCATTTCTTCAGATTGCAGGAGCAATTCAATTTCAATCATCCTCCTCAAGTTAGAAGCCACAGATCTAGTCTTTCACCAGGAAGAAGAGTGCAAACACATCCAGATCCGGATCATCTTCAGCATAATCTGGCAGCTGGAATTATTCATCAAGTCTACTCTTGGAGAGGATGTGCTCCGTTCATCATGCTGAACTGAAACCCACTTGCCCCTGCAGCACCTGTTCCATGGGGTGTAGCCTTTGGACCTCTGAATCTAACTCCTCCTATGCATGATCTACCTAAAGGGACGAGAAATAATTTTCCAAAAATCTTTGGAGATGGAAAGCAAAACCCAGATGATCATTTGGCGGCTTTCTTCATGTCCTTTGGAGTGCTTGCAGTCGAACATGAAGATGTATCTGTCTAGCTCTTCATAGAGACTCTGCATGACTTGGCTAGAGAATGGTTCTACCGGCTATCTCCTGGCACCATAACCAACTGGGCTACTATACGGGATGCGTTCTTGAAAAGATTCAAGGTAGCCGAAGATTCTAGTACATTGATAACTCGACTCACTCAGTTGAAGAAGGAGCCACATGAGCACATGCGGGATTTTATTGCAAAATTCCAAAGATTACTATATAAAATTCCGGCTTCTGCTTCTCTGAATGATGAGAATCAAAAGGTGTTCTTCATCAACGCTTTACTTCCTGAAGTAAGCTATCAACTGCGAAGAGCACGTCCTGCTGACTTGTTAGCAGCCGAGAACATGGCGGTTGAAATTGAAGATGACCTCATCCTGGCTGGAAAGATAAAGAGCAGCAATTCTAGAGCTGAAAGTTCATCCTCTGCTACTACTTCCGATTCACTACTGCAAAAGTTAGCAAATGAGATGATGTAGATGAAGAAACAAATGGCTCAAATGGCTCAGGGCAACAACACTGCCCCTGCTCAGAATTTCAACAACAACAACCGGAACCACATTGCTGGTTCCCAAAGATTAGCAATTGAAGCTGCTCCCAGAAACAACGTGGAGATGAATGAAGAAGACCAGGAAGCTGATGCTGATCAGTTCGAGAATGATGATTTTGTAGCTCCTGCTGGCGACTCCAACATTAATTACTTGAACTACAAATTTGAACATGACGATGAGAAACTTCATGAAGATGATCATGGTCATGCATATGCAGTACTTACAAGATCACAAACTCACCAAGCTGAGGCATTAGCTAATGAACAAAAAAGGGGGCAGCACTTTACCTTCTTCCTTGGCTCCTAGAGATAAGAGTGCAAGTTCTTCATCTCAACCACAGAAAGCGGCTCAGGTATCGGAATCTATTCCTTCCCTCGACATTGTTGATCATGCCAAGAAAACTAAAGTTCAAATGTCAGAAGCCGAATACCTGAGAGCTTTTCCTGAGCAGTTAAATATGCTAGTCAAATATGTGCAATCACCAAGACAATCCAGTACATCAAAAGGCCTTTTGCCTAAGCCCAAGAATACTCCACAAAACAACACTGCAGTTGTTAAATCCTCACCTTCTGAAAGATTAGAACCTTTCTATGTCTCCATATTGCTTAATGGTTTCAAGTTAAGCAATTGCATTCTAGATTCAGGTGCTTCTGACAATGTCATGCCAGCTAAAATTGCAGATGCTCTTGGGCTTACCCTGACAAAGACCATAAAAAGGTGCTACTCCATGGAGAGACAAATCCCTTTAATCGGACAAATCAAAGATGCACAAGCTGTTCTGGCAGCTTTTCCTGATAAGAGATTAAAGATGACAATCTTAGTTGCAGATATTCTTGTCTCTTACGGGATGTTGCTGAGTAGAAACTTTTGCAAAGAGTTGGGAGGAGAAGTAAAGATGGATTGGTCCTATGTGCATATTCCTATCAAAGGGCTTAACCATAAGCTGGAGCTGGAAAAGAAGTCCAGGTACACAGTTACAAAATCTGAGGATCCTAGATCTCAGATTCTTTTTCAGGAATCTGACCGTGGGGTCTATTTCTTGGAAACGAATAAAGATGTTCCAGAGCAAGAAATTCAACCAGAACCAGAGCCAGCAAAAGAAGAAGAGAAATTTTGGACTCTGGAGTTTAAAGGCACATGTTGTTCTTTTGGATCAGGTGTTGGCGCTGTACTAATATCTCCAGATCATGAGGTATTTCCATACTCCCACAAGCTGATGTTCGAGAACACCAATAATACGGCGGAGTATGAAGCATTGCTTCTAGGAATGGAGCAAGCTAAAAAGAAAGGAGTAAAACTCCTCAAAGCCCAAGGAGATGCTGAACTTCTAGTAAAGCAGGTTCGAGGGCAAAGTCAAGTCAAAAGAGATAAGCTGGAGCATTACAGAGACAAAGTGATTTCCACCACATTCGATTTTGCAGGCTTCTCTATTGACTTCATTCCAATAAATCAAAACTCCAAGGAAGATTCTTTGGCAGTCACAGCTATACTATTGAATCTGGATAGACCACCGTCCATATTCAAACAAGGAAACTATAAAGTGGAGATGGTCTACCACCCCAGAGTCCATGAACAAACATCTACATGTCTGCATGTTGAAGGGAGTGAATCACCACCACGACAAACAATCAAAGGAAAAGATGATCCAGGTTATGATGACAGTAGTGGAGTAGTCCAACTAAAAGGCAAAAAAATCCCCACGGGTTTAGTTTCCTTAGCAAAGACTTCCAACAAGCATGATCAGTACCTAAAGAAGAATAAAGAATATGGTGATAGTTCTTCCTTAGAAATGCAGCAAATAAATCTGGGAATGGAGCAAGTTGATGCAGACTTACCCACCACGGAGAGAAGAAGGGATGAGCCACCACCAGATGAAGTTGATAAGGACTTGCCCAGAGTCTTTGACAAGAAGGCCAAAAAAAGGAAGTTCAAGATTGGAGATTGGGTACTCTGGTGGGACAAGAGACATGAACCAAAGGGCATGTATAACAAATCCGATTCACTCTAGAAAGGGCCCTTCATGATCAAAAATGCTGCAGGAATGGATACTTTCTTCCTTGCCTACCGAGATGGAATTGAGTTACCATTACGTTTCAATGGGTAGCATCTGAAGTTGTTCATCAACTAAAGAAGCAGGGTAAAACCCATATGTATATAAATAAAACTTTGTTTGTTTTTCCTTGTTTTGTTTTTGCTTTTGTGTTGTGTTTGTTTGGTTGACCCCGTGCCCAAAAGACAAGACACGAAACTAGAGATGCTGGGATCTCATCTTTTCCCTCGTCATTCTGACAGAGAAAAAGATGTCCACAGACGGAGGCAGTTGGTGTCACTAAGATTTCACCCTGAAATTTGTGACTACCCTATCCGAAAAAATTTCATACTTTTAAAATAATGGGTCGTTTGTTGTTTTTATTGCCTGAAAGTTCTTGTATTGCGTCAAGATAATCCCAAAGAGCCATATTAGCCCTTTTCTCCAAATACCCAAATGCCCAAAATTGATTTATTTTGTCGTCGAGATTTGTTTGCGGGAAATTTGTATTTAATTATTTTGAGCCCCGTATGAGGCTATCTGCACTCTGTTTTAACTCTATTATGAGTGAATATGTTATTATTCCTATGTGCCAGAAGGATTTTAACTTGGAATAAGTTTTGGGCTTTATTTGTAACTTTTGGCAATTTTTCGTGTTTTTGTGGTGTCCCATTTCATTTTCTGTGAAATTTCTCTGGAGTAATTCCCTCGCCGGGTAAGCTCGATTTTTGTCCTGGAGCAGCTGGAAAACATATACGCACATTATGCCTGGAGGAAGTCACCATCGGAGGTCTGGATCACTGGGAAAAAGTGAAGTCGTGCACAGAAAAGCCCCTGCGGGAATGGGCGCATTTTTGGAAAACAAAGGATTTAAGCTGCAGTGGGAAAGTTAGAGGCTGCAGGCAGGCGGGAATTTATTGCCTGCCTTGCAGGGTAAAAATTCCCATGGTGAAATAAAAGAAAAGTGACTTAAGTGAAATCACGGGATTTTATCGCAGGGTAAAAAATCCCATTGTCAGAATTCTATTATGCAAAAAAGTTCTATTATGCAAAAAAGTGCGACCCACCTTGGGTGAATAATAATGCATTAAATAAATATTTGTTAATATTTATTCACCCAATTTTGACACCTAGGCTTGTGGAAAAGTCAACAAAAGCAAAGGGGAATAAATCAATTGGAAATAGAATTCCAAAATTAAATAAATTTAATTTATTTAATGCAGCCCCTTTTGAGAAGGAATTAATATTTTTTAAAGTATTAAATGATTATATTAATTCCTATTTTCAGTGGCTATGGTCAAAGCACAATGTGAAGCTTAAGTGAAGTGAAGTGTGGATGATTAAATTGGATTAATTTAATTTATTGGATGGCTGTCCTTAAACATGCTATTTTTAAAAGAGAAGAGCATGATTTTTAATTAATTAATTGTCTTTAATTGTTAGGGCAATTATTAATTATAGAATTGTGCAGGTTATATAAGCATGGGCAGCCATATGGGTGAATTATTTAATTCACAGGTCAAGAATTGCAGCCAAGAGGAAAAGTGCGCCCCCATTTGAAGAAGTTTGCTCAGGCAAGGTGGAAACAAGGCTAAAAGCTTCCAAATTTGGCGCATGAAGGAGGTTGATCTTTGTCTGGATAATTGTTTACACAGGTGTTATAGGAGATCAGGTGTTGTTGAAAGGATTCATGCTCTCTTTATGTGCAAATTAAACACCATTTTTTGGGGCAGCAGGCTTGAAAAGTGCAGATTTTTACAATTAAAATTCACTATTCATGCTCCGGTGGCCATTTTTATCTGAATAAATTGCAGGGAATTCATTACAGGTGCTTTACAAAAGAAAATGAGTTTTTATCAATGTCCAATACATTGCATATATCCTCTCAATCTGAAGAATTGTCCAGATCTGCACCAGTATTGAAGAATTCCAGTCAAATAAGAAGAAAAAAACATTCAGACAAAGATAGACAAAGCTATGGCAAAGAAAGATGAAAAAGAAAGCACAATGAAGTCATGCATCACTTCTAAATTTGCAGATATTGGAAACACGGATCTAGGCTCGGAACCTCTTGCTAAATTGATAGACAGATCCAGAGCAGGAAAGACTTCACTCATGTGTGCAGGAGAAAATTCACTCATGTGTGCAGATTAAAAGCAGTGGAATTATTCGAGCTGCTGCTTTTCCATCCATAGCCCAGTTGCCATAATTTGTTATGCAGGTGTAGATCCATATCCAGATGCAGATGCTGATGTAAATCCATATGCAGATCCAGATCTAGATCTCATAGTTGCAAAAGCTTCTGGCACAAAGGCTTCATCCTCTTGTTTCAAATGCAGCCCGTGAAGAAGTCAGTACGTGGAAAATTCCTTTCAAGATCTTGTGCATGTGCTCTCATCTTTCAGTTGAAGCTTTCATTGAATTTTCATTCATCCAAAGTGCTTTCCAAGATTTTTAGTTGCTCATATGTGATTAAAAATAAGGATGATGAGTTATCTACGGCAAAAAATGCATTGATGCATGTACTGGAGAAGAACTGCAAAAGCTTCAAGGATAAAAAAGAAGACAAGGCAAAGGAAAAATTCCAGCTTGCTTCCAATTCCAACTGCTTGCAATTCCAGCTTGTTTCCAGATCCAGCCGCTTCAAGATCCAACTAATTCCAGCTTGTTTCCAGATCCAGTTTGAATCAGCTGCATGCAGACATGAAAAAAGACAAAGTTAGCTTTCCTCTTCCTTCTTCTTTCCTCCGATAAAGTCAACTTTCCTCTTCCTTCTTCTTTCCTTCAACAAAGTAATTGAGCGATCAATTCAGTTATACAACTTAAGTGATTGGTTTAAAAGCCATTACTTGAAGAAGTCAACTACTTGGAGATAGGTGGTGGACGTGCAAAATAGAAGGGCAGTTGCAAATCATACATGTCATGTAAAGAGGAATTCCAGGAAGGAGATTGCCAGTTGTTTCTTTTTCGGTTTCCACGTGTGCCAGTTCAACTAAAGCTTCTAGCTTGTGATTGCCCCTCTACATTCTATAAGTAGAGGAAGAACCGTCGGGTTAATGATAAATCAGAATTTGTAAGCAGCAATCTTGTGTTCTAGACTTTGTGCTAAACCCTTGAGAGCCACTTGTAGCAGAGGAATACAAAGAAGAAGGTTTCTGGAGAACTTTGTGTCACGGCGTACTGTGTTTCTTTCTTTTAAATCTTAGATCTTTTGAGTAAACTTTGTGTTATTTTAGATCTGGATCTAGAGCTGCCTTTGCTTTATAATTCTGTGTGTTCAAATCTATTAAGTTTCTTCTATGTGCATGCAATTAGCTCTGCTATCTACTAATTGGGATACACATCTTCCTCATTTCTTCTCTGTAATTCCTTTACTTTCTTCTTCTATAATTTTCCTTTCTTAAACAGCTGCTTATTTGCTGCAGAACTTCTTAGTTATGGTTCATGAACTAAGTGGTTAAAGTAAAACCCCTGATAGATAAAAACGCATTTATATTGACAAATCTGACACGGGAGTCTCACCGGTTAAATGAGGGAGATTTATCTCATGACTGCCTAGGTTTGATGCTATGCAGAAAATCTAGCCAACGTGGTGAATTTACAATCACTGAAGTCGTCATAGGACCAATTAAATAACCTTCCTTGCATATTATGTGGCCTAATAGAGTACCAAAAGGAGTCAAGAAGATACATTTTTTCAAGTTCAAAGAAATTTGTAACACTCTACACCTTTGAAACATCAATCTTAAAACTTGTATGTGATTCTTCAACAGGCCATAAACTGTGCAATCATCGAGATAAACTTGTAAAAAATCATGAATGAAATCTTTGAAAGCATTTATCATGATCCTACTAAATACTGCCAGTGTGTTTTTTAGTCCAAATGGCATGACAGTATACATGAAGGATCCCCATTTGGTGGCAAAAGTGGTTTTTGGTTGCTCCTCCGGAGCAATTTTGACTTGGTGGTACCCAGAGAAACCGTTTGTGAAAGAATATACTTCTCTGCCAGCTACATTTTCTAGTACTTCTAAAAAGTTGGTTGGAAAAGGATCATGTACACAAGCTTTATTTAACTCCATATAGCCTACGCAAACACGGATCTCTTCAGTCTTTTTGTTTTGGAACACCATGGGACTGATCCATTCTGCATCATCGACTAGTTTAATGACCCCAGCACTCAGCATTTTGTCTATTTCAGATTTCACGTTCACCTTCAAATTTGGGTTTAGTCTGTATGGTCTTTTCTTCATTGGTCTGAACCCCTCCTTGATCTGAATCTTCATTGTTCCAAGTTCTTATTTTATACCTTTTAATTTTTTGAAATCCTTTGGGAAGATGTCTTGGAATTCTTGTAGCAACTCCACTACTTAAGCTACTTCTTTTGTCCAATAATCTCCAATTTTGGCCAATTTTTCAGTTCCTTTTGTCCCAATGTTTTCATTCCTTATTTTCCCTGGCTGATAATAGTATTTTTCTCCTTCATCTTTGTTTTCTACTACTGGTCTCTCATTTTCTATGACTTAGTATCTTAAGTTCTCTGGTTTTTCTTCTTTGTCTTGTTTATCTACATTGTAGCATCTTGCCAACTCTTGTATCTTTATTGGGCTTTCTTGGGGCTTCAAGATCTCCCATTCCGCCTCTTCTTTGTTCCTTGAAAATTGGTTTATAGCTTCCTCAGGGTTCATAAATAAAAATGTTCTGATCTTTTGGAGAGCCCTCAAAATGTTTAAATTCGCATCCCAAAAGGTAAAGGTATGGCAGAAATCTTTGACTAATTGATCTCACTCCTTTGTCTCCCGCCTGATTTCCTGGTGTGTATCCCATGATCGCGGTATGGGCCCTAGGGTCCATATGAATAGTTGAGTCCATAATAGGGCAGAAGTCTCTCCGCATAACCGCCAATGTTGCTCACAAGCTTGAATATGTTTCCGTGGATCAGTTTCTCCAATGTATTCAGGGATCGCAGCATAGTAGCCTTCACTCTCCAAGAACCTAGCTTTTAATAATATTGTTACTAATTTCCAGTGAGCTATTTTTATTTTGTGCGCCGCCCACCAACTCGCGATATTTATGGTCAATGTGTCATCTAACGCTTCCACCCATGCTTTTTTGTTAGGAAATATCCTCTCCATGATTGTGATATATCCTTCCAAATCCCCAGAACTTGAATATTTTGAAAGACTCTGATGTGATGCCCCTCGACTCAATCTATACACTCTCTTGATTGGAAGTTGTTTTACTTTTCCTTCTTCCCAGAAAACTCCTCTCTGGCTGGCATAAATCTCTTTTTCTTCTTCCTCTAGAGCTGCAAAAATATCCTTCTTCTTCTTCAAATGTCTCTCTAGCTGACACAAAAATGTCACTCGCGGCATAGTAGTTATCATCTAAAGTGATGATTCTTGGTGGTATCCTTCTCGCATACTGTAATTTATGGGTCCTTGATTCAAGGAACCCATGTACCCATGCCTCCACCACATTGTCTGATAAGATACAATAAGATAAGATAATGTTATTAATTTCCAACACATGACCACAAAATTAGGTCAATGGAACTGCAGAGTACAAAGCAAACAAACCTGGCAAGAGGACCCAAACGGGTCACCCAAAATACAATGAGAGAAGGAGAGAAGGAGAAGGAAACAACAGAGGCCGAGAGACCAGAAACGAAGAAGAGAGATGATAGTGTGGGGAGGGAGCGGAATAAGGAGCAATATCACCTAACACTCAGGGCCGGATGGGAGTTACTCGTAGTGCGCCGACAACAAGAAGTAGAGATTGTGGAATGCCTGGGGAGCCGGCGTCTGGGAGGAAGGCGGTGCCTCAAAGTAGGTCCAGTGGATCACTGTCTATGTGGAGGGGCCCTAGGACATGCTTGAGATAGGGAGCCCCGGGTGGAAGGAACGGAGTCACGAGACCTGACGGACCTAGACTGGAGGTCCAGACACGTGACCAAATGCCGCTTAGCACCCCTCACCAGGGAGAGCAACGGGAAGAAGGAAGAGATCAGTCTAGTAGCCATCCGTCGGGGGGGAGAATGGAGGAGCCTGTCCCGAAGCCTGATGGCATCCTAAAGGTAGAGAGCAAGACATCTTTGATCATAGTATCTGAAGAAAGTTGTGAAGGAAGTTCGCGGAACAGGCAATGGAATCGCCCACGAATCTCATAGTAAATAGGACATCTAAAAATGAAGTGTTCTTCGGTTTCAACCTCCTGGAGCAAGCAAAGCAGGCAAGTCCGCTCCGAGCGGTCTAAGTGATGATCAGTCTCAATACAGAGTCGATGTGAACCCACTCGAAACTGACCCAGAGAGATACGAAGGGCCTGCAACCAATGCCGGGAAATGTACATGGGTCTAAAAATGACCCCATCACGGATCTCGAGAAGGTGTGCCGTATAGAGTGACATCTTTGGAGGCAACCCCCCCGGGGGGTTAGTCCATGTGTGCTAGATGAACTGTCTGTAGATATCATCTTTGATTATCCTATGAAGATCTTAGTAGTATATTCCGATTTAACTGATTTTTCCCCATCTGAATTTGGTTCAAATTCCTTATCAATACTAGAAAACTTATTTAAGGCATATACCCCTTGTATTTCATCAAAGTCTTCTTCTTCTGTATCGTGCCATATCTCTTCTGCCCACGCGGCACTCATTCCCACACGTAAAGGTACTTAAACACATATGCCATCCGCACTCAAGGTCACCTCTTCTTCTTCAGAGCTTAATGTTCCATTACAATCTACAAACCATTCCAAGGCTAAAATGGCATTGTAAGAGGGATTTTAACATACATTCTCCACAACTTCGAAATTCACCATCTTTTTTATTCCCATGAAGTTCACTACCACATTCTTTAGGACTCCTAATGGTTGTCTTGATGATCTGTCTGCTAGCCCAATAAAGTATCTTGCAGGTTCCAACGTTGGTCTTCCGAGCATTTCCCATGTAGTTTTGGACATCATGTTGACATCCGCGCCAAGATCCAGTAATTTTTTAGTGATAGTGGTATCAAAGTTGTCAACATCTAGATAGATGGCGGACTTCCGCCATGTTCGTTGGGTCCAGAATATATTCATTCTCTTCTTGTTGTATCCTCCCTCGATTCTGTGGACATGATGTGTCCTCTCTTCTTTATTCCAGTATTTACTGAATTGTTTCAGTTTCTCTATTAACCCAGTAGTGATGGTTAATTTTGCCATTTCCTTTAAGGCTCTAACCTCTTCTACAAAACAATTTTTCCCTCTTTCTTCAATAGTCTGTGCTACGTGGATAATTGCTTTAATTTTTTCAACTTCTTTGTAATGTAATTCAGGTCTAATCTCTTCGGTTTCCATTCCTCTTCATCGGAGGAGTGTTGTTCTTGTGGTAATCTTATTATTTTCTTCTTTTTAGGGACTACCTCATTTTTGGCAGCACTTCTAGTTGCGACTGCAACCCTATATTGCGGTTCTTCAATTTTCTTTTCACCTTTTTCTAACTTCCTCCTATAACTTTCTTTTGCTTCTTCCTTCCTCTCTTCTTCTGTAGTTCCTGATGAGGAAGCCCTTATGGCTTTGTCTTTAGCTATATTTTCCTCGTCCCAAGGAATTTGAGTAATATGTTGTACTTTTCTTTGAGCTTCTTCTGCTAATGCCTCTAATCTTGTTGATCTGCTTCTACAGAATTGCGTGACTTCCGGACAGTGGAATGCATCGTGTCCTTTCTTATGGCAAAATCTACATGGATCAGGTTCTGTACAGTTTCTAACAAAGTGTCCATCTTGCCCGCAGTTATAGCAATTCATTGGTCTCCTATCTTGGTATCCACCTCCTTGATTATACCCTCCACGGTAACCACCATCATTGTATCCTTGGTTTTCTTGGTAACCTCTACCGCCTTGATAATTGTCGAAGCCGCCTCTATACCCTCCTTTGTATCCTTCCCTAAAGCCTCCTCGAAATCCTCCTTGATATCCTCCGCAGAAACCCCCATCATTGTAACCTTGGTAATTTGGGTTGTAATTATTTCTTTGGTATCCACCTCCAAACTGCGGCTAACCACCTTGTTGATTTGGGTATTGTGGTGCAGTTTTCATTTGTGGAGATGGTTGTGTAGGTGTTGTAGGTGTTGTAATCATCTGTGGTTGTGTAGGAGGAGGGTTAGGTGTTGTATTCTGCCTTACAACCATAGCTCTCCTAGCAACATAATCCTTCAAATCATCCAACCATCAACCGAAGGGCAAGTATGGTGTATAGATTGTAAGAACCACATGGGTACAGTACATGAATTGATTTGTAGGCGGTGTTACTTCTAATAGAGGACAAGTGTCTTGAGTGTGTTGGTCCCAAAGCCTACAGATTCTGCACCATGTCCTTTCAGATGGTAGTGTGTTACTAGAGGATGCTCTTTGTGATGAATGCACTCTTGCGGCGACTATTCTCTTTACGTTCTCAGCATATGGGCATTCAATTCTATTATGGCCTTCGGCACAACAGATTGTACACCATATCTTTGGTCTTATATTGTTCTTTGGAGGGGAACTATTTCTTAATCCTTCAATTCTTTGAATCTCCTGTTGTAGTTTCAATTTTTCTAGTTCTAACTGTACTCTTTCTAATTCAGTCTTCAGTGGAGCTTCTCCACGGCTGGGCTTCTAGTTTAATTGCCATTTCAATTGCTTCTGAGAACATTTTAAACTGTTGTGAATCTAATACAGCCCTAGATAAGGAAGTAGCCCTGTAGTGAACCACTCAATTCTCTATTTATCTGTTAGGGGCTCTTCTAATTTTCTAGTAACAATATTGAACCTCTGACTGAATTCCTTCACTAATTCTCCTTCTCTTTGTACCAAATCTCTCATCTTGCTTACTCCTGATGGGGCTTTTGGGAAATGAAAGTCTGTTTTAAATTCTCTCTCAAGATCAGCCCATGATTTTGTTCCTTGAGAATTCAGTCTCATATACCAACACAGTCCATCATCCCTTAATGACCATGCAAAATCTTGTATTTTAACAGCCTTGTCTATGGTGTTATTGCTTTTCCAGTAGACATCCAAGAGGAATAAGTGTTTCAATGCATCACTAGAATTCTTATCGAAGATCAGCATCTTGATTTTCTAGGCCATTTTTGCTCGTGTATTGGTTTTAGGCCGGACAACAGGTTGCTACTTAACTTGCTTTATTTTTTGTGTCTGGTTATGAACGGGTTTTGAGAATGCTCCTTCCTTTATCTCTGCTTAATTCAATGTCAAAGTAAAGTTAGACTAGTAATTCTTGGAACTCTCTGACTGTCTCTCGTCTCTTCTGAATCTCTTCTATCAATACTTGATATCTCTCTCCCAGACTTCTTTGTGTTTGTAAATTCTCAATCAATGTCTCAAGTGGCATATGGAATGGCATCCGCTCCGGGGGGGTAATCTACTTTGGGCCTTCGCCTTGGTTGGCGGGCATCTCTTTATTTGGTGTCTTTTCATAACTAATGTTGTCAATAACTACCCTTTTATCTTTAATATTTCTTAATCTATAATTAATCTCTAACTCTTCGCCACTTTTTTCTCTTCTTATTCTTTTATTCATTGATGAAATTGAAGACCCTCAACCCATTCTCTCTTCTCATGGGCTTGAGGATTGAGCTTGAAGATGATCCAAAGATGTTTATTGTCTATTTTGTGACCCCTTGGTATGCCTTGCGCTACAAGGTGGGCTCTCTAGGTTAGTTAAATGTGTAGATAGGATAGTTGTTTTTATTATTTAATTAAAAATTATAAAGTGCACATAGTCTTAGTTTATTAGAGACATTATTTTATAATGAGAGTTTATGTTTTCCCTCCAAAAGGGAAAAAGGTTGGTCTTTATTGAATATTGCATCCAACTCTATAAAAAGAGGTCGCATTTTCTCTAGTGGGGCTATGTTGATTGAACTTTTGATTTCACTCCGTGCTTGGAGTAATGGGATGCATGCCCTAGTTCATGCATTGCTCTTTCTCTCTCTCATTTGGATCCATTATTGAAGAATATTGAAGACTCCATTGTGCTCTCTTGCGTTGAATGCGTTTATGCATGATATATTCATTCTAGCATTGACGACTTGGTCTTGGGTATTGGCGCATTTGTTTGGAGGATAAATCAACATTTTTGTGAAGGGTTCAAGGTACTTTGTGACTATTATTATTGCTGCAATTTATTAGAGGAAAATCGACTTGGTTTGGGGTTTGATCTATCATGTTTTGAGGTTGTTTATGCTATATCTATTTGCCGTTGTGGCTAATCAATTATTTCAGATCAAGGGCTGATTATTTGAGTGTTTTGAAAGGGTTGTATGAGCTGGAATTAATTTATAGAATTTATTCTAACCTTAGCGATTTCGAGGCATATTTCTGGGGTAGTTTTGAGTGGGTTTTGGTGATCAAAAAATTCAGTTTGATAGTTCATTGGAAAGCTCCTCATTTCTACTTTATTGTACAATTTTTTTAATGCAAAAACTCCAAGTATTGAGTAAGATATTAATTTTTGAAGTTTCAGTTATTTTGGGTGCATTTTAATTAATTAACTACTGTTATAAATTTCAAATATGCAGTTTGGGATCAATTTAATATTGAATGTGGTTGTACAAATTAGGAGGAATAAGGAGAAAGTGATTTCATAAGTTTTTGAGTTGATTTGATGCCTTAAATGTGTTGGATGATCTACTTTTTAAGGGCAAAATTAGGGTTTCATGATTGCCATGCGAAATCTAGTTTTAGAATATTATTCTTCATATTTCTGTGGCCCAAAATCCAAAGTTTTAAGATTTTTGCTTGAATGGTTAAGTGGGAAATAATTTTGGAAGATTGCAGTACTTGGGGTGTGATTATTAATTATTTTTCAGCAGTTAAAAATCTGATTTGAATTTGTTTAAATTCCAATTGTTTTCTTCCAATCAATCCCGCCACCTTGGCTAGATCCAACCCCATTTGGGTTTGAAACAACTGACATTGGGATATTTTAGGTTGAAGCAAAATGGTTTATCCATTACTTGCTTGATTTTCTCCATTCTCTAAATTATCGTAGAAGGGGGACATTACAGTGGTATCAAAGCTACTTTCATGTACTCGTTGTTGGTGTCGTTTGCAGAGATTGAGTCATGGAGCTTGCTAGTGACGAAAATTTGAAGGCCAAACTCTATAAGCTTGGGAGACTGTTCAAGAGGCCTTCACTTGAGAAGAGTGTATTGTTCATCACTCTTGAAGAGGTGGCAAGCTGTTTATGTTTGTTAGAGCAATCAAATTTTGGCACTATGTTTTCAGTTTTAGATCCCTTGGTGGCACATTTGGCTAGATCAGATTTATTAGTACATGAGGAGGTGGATGTGAGACTCTTGGTCGTCACATGCATTAGTGAGATCACACGGTTAACAACCCCAAGCTTGCCTTATGATGACATCACTATGAAGGAGATCAATGAGCTCATGGTGGGAAGTTTCCAAAAGCTTTGGGACACCACCCACCCTCACTTTGGCAAGAGGGTCAAAATTCTGAAGAACATGGCTAAGGTAAGGTCTTGCATTCCCATGTTAGATCTCAATTATGAAGATCTCATTTCCCATATGTTTGAAGTCTTCTTTGGTGTGCTACATGAGGACCATTCACATTAGATAATGGATGTCATGCAAACCATAAGGACTCTAATGTTGAATGATTATGACCCTCCACACTCATTGCTAGTGATACTTGTGGAAGAATTAGGACAAAAGAAACCATGTATAACTCACACCTTAGCAAGAAGAGTGGTGGAGCAATGTTCAAGCAAAATAAAGTCATGCATCCAAGGTATGGGTTCCTTTGTTTTTGATGATAAAATTTTGGCGTCTAATGATTGTATGAAATTAAGTGGTTGGAAGGATTTGTTTGATGAACATGAAGAGAATATTGGTGTCAAGCACATGCATGATAAAGAAGAACAAAAAGAAAATTCAGATATGTACATTGAAAAGACAAGTTTGGTGGGTGAAATACCAAAGGAGGATAGAGGTTTTCCGCTTGTACATTCCGGAGCAGCCACCCATAAGAAGCATACAAGTGTGGTAAGTTTGTTGTTGTATGTCTTGCCCTTTCAGATTTGTTTTCAGGATGACACAAAGATTGAGGGCAGGAAAAGTGGGCAAGAAGATTCCATGGATCAAAGTCTCATTAATGGACACTTTAAGGTATGGGATTCAAGTGTCAATTCTGATTTTCTAATTATTGTGACTGATTTTCTGTGCATACATGCAAGTTTAGAGCTATTTTTGGAGGGCATGAGTGTTTGATTACATTTGGGAGATCCAAATTCTAAGCTAGAGGGCCAACACCTTCTAGATTTCAGTCCAAACAAAAGTAAGGACAACATAATCATGATCCCAAGATGTGGTAAGTTACTTCATGTTGTTTTCCTTCAAATTACTTCTAGTAGCATCACTTGGGACAAGTTGTTTGAAGGAAGATTTTTAGTTACATGGAAGGGTGATTTGTTGCTAGATAATATGCTTGATAGGACAACCATCTTCCACTTTCATGTGATTTGTGAATTGTCTAAAAAGCATGCACACTCTTACATACCTTGTTGAGTGGGCAAAAAAGAGGTATGGGATGATCATCGGTCAAAATGTCAATGCTCCTAATCCTAGCATGCATAAGGACCAATTTAGCAAAAAGGAAGAGATGGTTATAACTCTTTCCATGAATATAAACCATGACAGTAAGTTCGCTGGACTGTGCATAACAACAGTCATTAGAGAGCAAATAAATGTGTTTTTTAATCCAAAATCGAGTTCCAAGGAAACTCCATGTACATGTCAAGTAGGGATGCACGATTACAAGGTAAGAAGTGATGCTTTATGGCACAAAGAGGAGATGAACAACACCAATCATGATGTTTCAGATTTATTACCTTCTCCCATAAGGGAAATACATTGGCACAACCAAAGGTATAAGGCTCCTTGGGTTTCCTATGATGAGGTTTATGGATGCATGAGTTGTGTTTCTGATTTCTCCTTTTCTTATATGTATGATGCAATAAAAACAATGGGGTGTCATCTTGCACATATTGCTACATATGGTAAAGCGATAAAAGGATTTGAGTTTCACAAGTTCTATTTGGATACATGGATATCATTTCCTTTCTTTTTTCAAATAGTGTTAACCCTTATCTCCTTGGAAGCCTTGAAGGAAGAATGGATCACATGGACTACACATTGCATGGTAAGAGGTTCATTTCCAGATTTTGAACAACAATTATGTTTGATTGATGTATTGGGAATGTTGGGTTGTTAGGCTTCAATGAAAGGATTGGAGAGGATGAAGGAACATGGTATGAATTCTTCTCAAGGCATTTCATTTTCAGCAATGGGTAGTTTTCAATTTGCTATTGTTGAGGATGAAATATGGGAGCCACTTTTCTTCACGAGTTTGATGTTCATTCATGTTGAGGAAAATTCTTTGAATTATGCTAGTAGTTGTCCCATCATTTCTATGGTTGATCTCATCATGACCTGCCCCTCTATCCCTTCTATAATTCAGATTTTTGCCATGCATTTGATGATATGGTTGTTGGGGATTGATTTTAGTTTATGGGTGAATACTTGGGGATGGAAACCAGCTATTCAGATTCTGATTTTTGAAGAAGGAATGTATCATTATAGCAGTGTTTGGGGCCATATTAATAGAATTTGGGGGCAGCCCATACATGGAAGAGACTTGTGAGATATTTACTCCATGGAGACACATTAGAAAAGTGTTTTTCAACACTTATTTTTCTAACTTGTTTGCTTCATGTGCAGATTTAAAAAAGAAATTGCAGCTGAAGACACTCCTAACTTTCAGGAGAAAGAAGCATCACAAGTTATTGCAAATGCGTCATCAGTTAGTTGGCATGGGATCCCAGCGTTGGGAGCGCTACATCTTTGCACTCGGATGCATGAGCTTGCTATTGCTTGAGAGCAAGCAATCTTAGGAAGGGAGGACTGTAATGTCCCCTTCTTGGGACATTGATGAAATTGAAGATTTGAAGACCCTTAACCAATTCTCTCTTCTCATGGGCTTGAGGATTATGCTTGAAGATGATCCAAAGATGTCTATCGTCTATTTTGTGACCCCTTGGTATGCCTTGCGCTACAAGGTGGGCTATCTAAGTTAGTTAAATGTGCACACATGATAGTTGCTTTTATTATTTAATTAAAAATTATAAAGTGCACATAGTCTTAGTTTATTAGAGACTTCATTTTATAATGAGAGTTTATGTTTTCCCTTCAAAAGGGAAAAAGGTCGGTCTTTATTGTATATTGCACCCCTTAACTCTATAAAAAGAGGTCTCATTTCCTCTAGTGGGGTTATGTTGATTGAGCTTTTGATTTCACTCCATGCTTGGAGTAATGGGATGTATGCCCTAATTCTTGCATTGCTCTCTCCCTCTCTCATTTGGATCCATTATTGAAGAATATTGAAGACTCCATTGTTCTCTCCATTGTGCTCTCTTGTGTTGAATTTGTTTATGCATGATATATTCATTCTAGCATTGAAAACTTGGTCTTGGGCATTGGTGCATTTGTTTGGAGGATAAATCAACATTTTTGTGAATGGTTTGAGGTACGTTGTGATTGTTATTATTGCTGCAATTTATTAGAGGCAAATCGACTTGGTTTGGGGTTTGATCTATCATGTTTTGAGGTTTTTTATGCTATATCTATTTGTTGTGTTTAATCAATTATTTCAGATAAAGGGCTAATTATTTGAGTGTTTTGGAAGGGTTGTATGAGCTAGAATTAATTTATAGAATTTATTCTAACCATAGCGACTTAGAGACATATTTATGGGGTAGTTTTGAGTGGGTTTCAGTGATCATAAAATTCAGTTTGATAGTTCATTGGAAAGCTCCTCATTTCTACTTTATTGTGCAATTTTTTTCATGCAAAAACTCCAAGTATTGAGTAAGATATTAATTTTTGAAGTTTCAGTTGTTCTGGGTGCATTTTAATTAATTAACTACTGCTATAAATTCCAAATCTGCAGTTTGGGATCAACTTTATATTAAATGTGGTTGTAAAAATTAGGAGGAATAAGGAGAAAGTGATTTTATAATTTTTGGGGTTGATTGGATGCCCTAAATGTGCTAGGCGACCTACTTTTTAGGGTAAAATTAGGGTTTCGTGTTTTCTATGCGAAATCTGGTTTTAGAATATTATTTTTCATATTTTTGTGGCCCAAAATCCAAAGTTTGCTTGGAAGAAAACAATTGGAATTTTGTTTTTTGGAAGAAAACAAAATTCCAATTGTTTTCTTCCAATCTATCCCACCACCTTGGCTAGTTCCAACCCCATTTGGGTTCAAAATAGCTGACATTGGGATATTTTAGGTTGAAGCAAAAAGGTCTATCCATTCTTTGCTTGATTTTCTCCATTTTCTAAATTGTCCTAAAAGGGGACATTACAAAGGAAGAAACTAAGTTTGACGAAAAGAGCCGTCACAAAACATTAGGGCAAATGACAATACAAATCAAAACCTAATATAAGCAAAGAGAATGATTGTAAACCACATTTTGTATGCTATCGTTGTGGTCAACCAGAGCATTTGCAAGGTTTTGCTTAAACTTTTTGAAATGGGAAAGACATAAAGGAAGTAGAAGAAGATGATTATATGTATGTTCTTTGATAAAAGGATTTTTTTGATGTGCCCCAAGTTTCACTATGTTTTGTAATTATATCGTATATTTGGAAATTATGGGGTATTTGAATTATAATGTCCATATCAATAACTACATATGCTTTCACTTACTCAAATTTATCTGCTCTCTACAGGCACTGCAATGCAGAATCCAAGGCTTAATATTTCTCAAATGCGCCAATTCCATATCAATAACTGCACATGTTTACACTTCCTCGACTTCATCTGCTCTCTTATCACATACAATACAGAATATAAGTTTAATTCTTTCTCAGTTGCGCCAATTGCAAATCATTAGCTGCATATGCTTTCACTTCCTGAACTTCCTTTGCTCTCTACTCGCACTTCTATTTATTCTTTTGGAATGTTCTTTCGCTTGCTCATACACTCTATTGCCTCGTTAGCTTCTTCACTTATATTTTTCTGAAGGTCAATATAACTACATTGGTTACTAAGTGCAACATACTGTACTGCAAACATGATGCTTGTTATTCTATATCTGAGGCTTTCTTTCTCAGATGTGCAAAATGTAAATCATCAACTGCAGATGCTTTAGCTTTGTTGTGATCCTAAACTAATCACTGCTGAAAATAAACAGCTAATGCTATGAACAGATTCTATAAAAACTGGAAGCGCCAGAAAGTAAATTTGAAGCTATGAACACAAGTTACAACTATATAGCTTCTGGACTAAAACTCACATATGTAGCTGCTGAGAAATCGGAACTGAGGCTGTTTCTAAAAATTGGGATGGAAACAAAGATATGCTATGTTATTACTAAAAGTAAAAATAGATAAACATTACATAAAAAGAGAACTTTCCTGAAGAGGTGTCAATGCCAATCAAGGCCACATTCAAGGCAATATGGATGTTGCCTTGGCTAAGCATAGTCTTCAGACTTGTGCACTCAAAAGCTTTTTTCTTCCAAGACATGCTTTACTCCATTCTCTAAGAGTTTGTTTATAACATTTTCCTCGCCTCATCTCTTTTGTCTTTTGCAGTGGGATAGCTAATTTTCTTACAAAAAGGTATATCTAATAGGCTAAAAACTACATAGGGCCCACAACACTGGGACTCCCTGACCAACAGTAAATTGAAAAAACATACTCTAGTGGACCCGTACAGCAACCACATGCCAAAAGGAGCCGAGTTAAACAAAAAGGGAGACTAAGCCCACTATCATAGAATTAAAAAGGATCATAATAGTTAGCCTCAATCACAAAGGTAAATAGAAGAGAATACAACTATATTTAATTGATTCAGCTTGCACTATATTAAATAACTTTGGTTAAACTTTACAATGCCCATCCAAGCTTTTATAAGTTTAAGGGATGGTTTTCTTATAGGACCCAACTAACCAGTACGCCCAACCAACCTGAACACCTAACATTAATAAATTAATGCTTCTTATAGGACCCAACTAGCCAATAGGCCCAACCAACACGAACACCTAACATAGGTAAATTTATGCTAAGCATTAATTTACTAACTTATTAACATATTTACTACCAAAGTACACACACACTAATAAATATTAAATCACTAACACATACTACGGATAATAAATCCGACAAACCCCCCCCCTCCTTGATCCAAAGGGGTGCAATACTGAAGGGAAAATCTGGAACAAGAAACTGAAGTCTTCAAGCAATCTCCACTGCAACCGGTGCAAACTGGTGCAATGGTACATCTTGATACTGCTCCAAACTAGTGTTGCTCCCTCACGAAGCCTGCTAACCAAGCAAGTTTAAACATGAATGATGAACACCCTACAGGCATGCCCATCCCCTCTGACCATCCATACCGTACTACAGTGTAAGTGCTTTAATCACAGTCTGCTCAACTACATCGATTTGATCATTGATATCACACATGTAGCCCAGCTTGTAGCATATTGTTTTTTGGACTCTAGGAGTCTAACAGGTCATTTAGAGCCTCAACACTGTTTATGTATTTTGCAACACCATCAGTTGTACAATGACTGGTTGAAGTGCCATTTTGCTATATTTCCTCCCCTTCATGCAAGCGGTGAGAAGTTATGCACATGAGAAAACCATTTGCATATTTTGTCTCTAATTGTTTGGAATCATGGTTTGGAATCTTTAAAATATATTGTTTTCAAGATAACAAGAATTAATTTTTCATTAAAACCAATAATATTTTTTAGTAAACCGGTTCATAAAGTTAGCAACTGGTCCAGTTCCGGGCTGGTATCCAGTCAAACCCTCGACATGTTAGATTCCTCGAGTCCGTAAACCCTGTTCCGATCCATCTTTTAAAACATTACACATTTGTCACAACATGTTTGGAAGAACAAGCCTTCGGGTCCCAAGTGGACAAAATCAAGTTCATGTTCCACCGAAATATAAGCACAAACATGGTGGAGCTGCTTGGAACATTCATTGGGTCACCCTGTTAAAGGCATCCAAAAATATATGAGTTACTGTAAGTAAGTGCTTCAGAAAAGCCATGTGAATGCTCTCAAATATTTATCGTCATCAGATCTTAAAAAAGTGGTCATATGGCCAAATTTACCATCGCATGCAAAACTTATGCTAAAAACAAGTTTCATACAGGTCAGGCTTGATACCTCCTTACCAAACAATTAGAGCAATGGATTGAGATGTTACCCATTTACAGGGACTTATACCTTCAAATTATATGATGAAAAAAGTGTGCCACAAGGAGCTAATATAATCTTTTTTGGTTTCGAAAATGGATAGGAGTTTCAAGGTTTCAAACACATTTGTTAGAATTTTTAGTTCCTTTTTATAGTCATTGACATCCCGTTGGCTAGTGGCGAATACCCATGGGATAGTTAGGTGGTGACCTCAGAATTAGCAAATAACAATTTAGTTGATCTTTGAAATTAATGGATTTTTTTAAACTTGTGAGATTTGAATAGACTTTGAGCATGGTTCTGGAGATCTAATGTCACAAATTGTGAGACACCTTTTTGGGTAGTCAATGCCAATCAGTTTGTTGATTGAACCCATTTCATGGTAAGAGCCAAAAGGGGCTGAGTGAGTTTCATTGCAACCCTTATTCCAAATCCGATAAGGTAATTTCTACAATGCTTCTCACAAAAGAGTTGTGTGGTTCCTATACAGTCAAATGGTTGCAAATTTGTCAGGTCTATGTTACCAGGGCATTCGCCCCCCACTCTCTCGTACCCTTGGAGTATGAATACCTCAGGTACAAGATATTCTCCCAGGTAAGTGTATTGATACTTCTCAGGTACTATCCAGGTAATTGGGTGAATCGAGTACGTTTTGACGTACCTCGGATGTACCCACAAGGTTGGGCAGTGGGGGGGCTCTAAAACAAAATTAATTTTATGTTGACTCAAACAAACTCCAATTTTATTAAGGACTAGACTAGGAGGGCATGGCAAACAAGGAAACATGGAGAATTTAAAATCCCTCTAGCTTATTGAAGAGAAAATATTCAAAGGATATCAAGAATGTTTGAGGTAATTTTTTGGGATCATCGCAAATGCCCAAGGAAATGAAGCTATTCATAGAAATTTGGACATATATTTGAGCCTCTGTACAAGTTATTTATGAGATCAAATCTCAGGTGATCTTCAATACTAATAGCAAAAATTTGGAACTGCAAATTGCATAGCTTAAAGTTTCAAAGAGCAAAGAAAAACTATTAAGGCATTCATTGAATCCTTCCTGCATCCTTAAGGATGGATTAGAAGGTGATTTTACCGTAATATGAATGCAAGAACCAACCTAACCAGTCTTTAGTTATCATTGGCAGGTTAGAGTCAACTGGCATTAAATAGGTCCTTTAGGAGCTCCCTATATACATCTTTTATGACCACCATCGCAACACAAAATTTAATCTCAAAGGAAAGAATGAAACACAAAGGAATATGCAAATATTCATATATCATAGAAAATGTAAAATCTTAAGTATATTGAATGTTTTTGAACATTGTGTACTATATTTTTCAAGTTTTGTATTTCTTATGGACTAAAAAATGAGTAGTATGAATATAATATATATAATATATATATATTCAAATTTTTTTAATAAATATGTATGATGTATCCAATACATAATGTACCCAAGGGTTTTTTAAAATCGACATATCCGTGTATCAAACCTGTACCCGTACCCGTACCCGTATCCTAGCAACACAACCTCTTCAGAATAAATCACATGCGAGACCCAACTATAAGTTCATGACTATGTGCAAAATGTTTGTGCAAGCATAATCCAACCACCCAAGCATGGAGCATAGCCTATAATGCTTATCATTCATAATAATGAAGTCACTTAAAATTTATTGAGAGGATATTCCCAAATAAAAGTGTCATCTATGGATGAAAGAAATTAAGGATGTGCTCCAAGGAATCATGCCCCATATTCAGAAATGGTGGTGTATTCTTGCATTTAATTAGTGCTTGTCGCTACCTCAATTTATGGATTTTTCTCACTTTCTTACATTTCTAGGGAAAAACTTGCATGTTGTTATATCTTTTCTTACCAAACCTTTGGTACCGTGGCATTGAACCATTAAGGTTTCTTATGGACTATTGGTTGCAATGGGGGTACCAAGTGGTGCTTACAAATATTCCATAGCTAACTCATCAACACAAATCTTAAACGTAGGTACAATTGCCTTAGTGAATTATTCTTTTTGTCCTTGAAATACTTTTCTTAAGAAAATTGTAATTTGCCTTAGAATTGTGATGTGTACGTGTTGAAATTGTTGTAGGAAGTAGCACACATGAATTGAAAGCAAGAACTGAAACATGCAAGAAAAAAAGAACACAAAAAATTACCCTCAAGAAACCCAATACAGGAAAACTTCATAAGAGTGGGGTTGTGCTTCCTTATGCCACTATCTCCATGCAAGATTTACAAGGCAGTTTGTTGCCCTTGAGGCTTCCAAGAACATTGTGGGGCTAGATAACACTTTTACAATCCTCTTCTTAGCTTGCTTTCTCTACAACTCACTATGCTACTGTAATCAACTGCACCTACATGCTACAACTCCAAAATTGTGTTACCATGAAACGTCCCTAACCCCCCCGTACCCTGTCTGAAATTTTTTCCGCTACGGAAACGAGTACGAAACGTCCCCGAAACATCCTAGACGTTTCCAAGATGTTTTTGGTACAATTTGACTGGTTTTTCAATTTTAAAATCTAAAAAACATTTTAAAAAATCGAACTAATTTTTAACATTTATTGCTCCTAAACCTAATCTACCCACCCAAACTTCCTAAAGACACTTCTTAAAACCTATATAATGGCATCTTTGGTCTATTCTAAATCACACTCTTTTTTCTCTTGCTAAATTCAGTTTTCATTAAACTAACAATTAGCATTGTGAAGAGCAAAGAGACATCAAGGAGCGGCTAATCATTAAACTACTCATGTATATATAAAACATTGAAATTGTAACCATGTTGAATGATGAATCTTTAGAACTTCAATGAATACAAAATATTTTGAGTGCTTTATCAGTTATCTCTTATAGTCCATGGACTAGAATTTTGAAAATGAGTACCATGCATATATATAATTTATTGTACGGACATTTCTGAAAAATTTCGTACCCAAGGGTTTTTTTTGAAAATTGGTGTTTCCGCGTTTTGGACCCGTACCTGTACCCATTTCCTGGCAACATAGCTCCAAAACAATGAAATAAACTAACTTACATGACCCCAAGTGATGTATTTATGCACAAACACAGCTAATTGGGTCCGAACAGAGATCCCAATCGACAAAGGCCTTCGAAAGGACGGAAATCCAGGTGTTTGAGTGGGGCCATCAATTCATTTAGGTCTGTTAATTTGTATTATGTGGACAGGCTAGACTAGGTATGAACCCATTTGTATGCTTTGTTTTTAGTTGTATGGATTCGCCTTAAGCCAAAACCTATTGTACAGGTCTGTCTTGTCTGTCGTAAGCTCAAAGTGGCCCCAAAGTGTCTGAATCACCTCATTAACATCTCTGGATCTTCTATTTATGCCTTACACCGACCTGTATACTTTGTTGCCTTTGAAACAGTATTTTAGAAATGAGTGAGTATCTCAAGTTGTTTGTTTGGACATTTTAACTAGGAATTGATATTAGTTGACTAGTTGATTATATTCAAATTGGTTTCATAATCCAATCTGGACGAGCAATTGATCGTAAGATCCTATATAGACGCCCAGTTTGAAATGGGATGTTATTGCTTTCACTTCTATATGTGTGCTAGACTGTAATTTTGGGGATTTCCATCATTAGTTAGAATTTCAAGAGACTAAACATGATGAAAGCAGAGGGCTACCCCGTTCAAGGTGGCTTACCATGTGTTGGTTAGATTTTCTGCATAGCATCAAACCTAGGCAGTCATGAGATAAATCTCCCTCATTTAACCGGTGAGGCTCCCGTGTCAGATTTGTCAATAAAAATGTGTTATTATCTATCAGGGGTTTTACTTTAACCACTTAGTTCATGAAACCATAACTAAGAAGTTCTGCAGCAAGTAAGCAGCTGTTTAAGAAAGGAAAGTTATAGAAGAAAGAAGTAAAGGAAATACAGAGAAGAAATGGGGAAGATGTGCATCCCAATTAATAAATAGCAGAGCTAATTACATGCACATGGAAGAAACTTAATAGATATGAACACAACAGAATTATAAAACAAAGGCAGCTCTAGATCTAGATCTAAAATAACACAAAGTTTATCAAGAGATCTAAGATTCAAAGCAAGAAAAACAGTACACCGTGACACAAAGTTCTCCGGAAAACCTGCTCCTTTATATTCCTTTGCTCCAAGTTGCTCTCAGGAGTTCAGCACAAAGCCTAGAACTCAGGATTGCTGCTTACAAATTCTGATCGATCATTAACCTGGAGGTTCTTCTCCTACTTATAGAATGTAGGAGGGAAAGTACAAATAGAAGACTCAAACTGAACTAAAGCATGAACAACAAGTAAAAATGACATTTGGCAATCATCCTCAACTAACTTCTTTCTTAAGTGACACATGTATCAATTAACTAATAGAATGGTTCCACATGACTTCAAGTAATGGTTGTAAAACCAATAACTTAAAAGTTTTACAATTTCATCCGGGAACATAGAAAATACAAGAAGAAAGAATAGAAGAAGTCATGTCAGCTGTATCATTTATGTCTTCTTCTTGTTCTGATATCGGATATACTTGTCGAACATGTAATTCAGCATCTTTCCATCTATTTTAGCCATTGCTTCCTTCTCTGTACTGAATTTGCAGCAACCCTTCATTCAACACTTTGCTGCACGCTTCCACCTCTTCCAAACTCGGCCCAAACCTCGCAATGTCTGCCATGCAGTGCCACCAGTTTACTGATAGAAGTCATCGTGAAAGGCTTGGTAGCTTTATCAATTCTCTTTTGTACCATCAGAAGAGAACCTTCCAGGGAATTAGGCACTTCGTTAGAAAACGATCCGCACGTATGAAGCAACACCTCCGTCCACTCTTTCCTCAGTCAAAGAAATGATACTGTCTGGTAAATCTGATGTTCTACTCTCAAGTGCCTGCATCCTCTTAAGCAAAACTCTGCAGATTTCCAAGCGGAAAGATACTGCAAACTCTAGCTGCTTCCCCCTTCTCGACTGATCCGTTCTGGTACAATCTGTTTCGCAATCAATACATCTCTCGGCAGCTTGTTGATCTCGGCCAAAATACTCAGGTTACTCTCTGCAACTGTATTCATGCCTTCTATGCTTTCCATCAGTTGCTTTAGTTGATTTTGCTGCATCGTTCATAACCTTTAGGCGGGCTGGCACTTCCCCAAGTCGTACAGAAGCTTGACGAATAATCAGATCCTTCCATTCGTCAATAGCCTTTACTTGATTGCTTGCGTCCTCCATTTCCTGCATAAGATGATCACTCACCTACTCTAAAATGGGCTGAATGGAAGGTTTAGCAACCTTGGCTATGATCTCATATAATTGAGATACTTGCTTCTGCAGCTCTTCTTTCTCCGCCTTTTCACTGTCAAGCCTAAGGAATAAAGCATCTATCAATGTCTGCGTGTCCTGCTTCAATCCTTCAGTGGTGGCTTGACCAAGTGGTACCTTGGTCACTGTCACATCTTTTGCCATGAGCTCCTCTTCTATCTTTCCTTCTGCCGGAATTGATATCTCAGCAAACTTCTCTCCCGAGTTCTCAATTGATCAACCTAGAAGTTGCTTTAGCAACTTTAGGCCTTCTATCTCTTCTGCTCAGATCCTGGAGTAACTGCAAGTTGTGCTCCTCTAAGTTCATCTCCATTCTCGCTTCTGGAACCAACCTACAAAGCCAACCATTCCGAGAAATTACTTCTCGAAGAGTGAGAAAGTCGCTGAGTGCACTACCATCTCCCGCTCTGCATCCTCTCCGTCAGAAAGTGCCACAGTGACATGGCTGCCATCCTCTGAATCATCCCAAGGACAAAGCTCTTTCGAACTCTACCATCTGTAGCTTCAACATCTCCTCTGGAACGGGGTGATGAACGAAGTGGCTGAGGAGAGAAGACGAATGTCGCCGGATTCAATTAAGGCATGGAAACGTCCTGTTGTTGCGGTGCAATAGATGGTGAAGTACTGGGGTATTGGAGAAGTCAGAGTCAAAAGCTATGGTCGTAGAAGTAATCTTCTCTTTCTCTTGAGATCTTCTTTGTACTTTCAACTTCTCGGACCTCCTGCTACTTTCTCCTTCATGCTTTCGCTTGAGGGAATCTCCTGCGCCGAAGTTGCCCCGTGATTTGATTCATCAATGCTTCATCAAGGCAATATCCCTTCGTCAGCAACCAGTTTGAAGTATTCACCAACACAGCTCTCGACCTTTGTTCAATTGTGTTACAGCCTCCCATGTTATTCTGCAGTATGGCCTTAATCTCCTCCCATTTGATGGTAAGTGTCAAGTACCACATTCCCATCATCTTTAAGATCCGCAGGTATCCACGCTAGTCCAAAGTCGAACACTTGCTTTGCTGATAGCCTGCTGAAATCTCTCTTTCTAACCTCGTACTCACTTCTGCACTTCATCCAGAAATCTTCTAACGAAGGCACATGTGCGTACTGCTGGGAGATTGTCTTCCCTGGCTACTCCAAATGGATCGAAGTTCAGCTGTGCAAGGAAGAACTCTTGCTCATACTTAGATAACATTTGCGCTTCCATCCCTCGAGCTCTGTGAATGCTAATGCAGCTGTAATATCCCACAGTGATTGGGAAGAAGCCCGTAGACTTGTGCCGCTTTGACTGAAGGTCGTGTAACTCCACAAGTTGCCTGCTCAGCTCCATGGCGATCAATCTATCATTCGGATACCTGGGCATCTTTATTGGTTCTCCAGAAAAGCCCGTAACCATAAGGTATGTGAAATCTACAAATTGAATGAATAGACTGCCAATTTTGGACACGGCTTCCCACGCTTCCTTGCTTACCCTGTTGGCCAATTTTAGACTTTCTCCCCTGTAGGTGCAGTAAGCTACGGGTAGCACTCGAAAATGGGGTCCTTGGAAAGAACACCACATCTATCCAGCTTGGAAAAGACACCTTGTGAAGCTGCAGCATACACCAAGTATGAAATCATCTTGAAGCTGAAAGTACGCTTCACATTCCGAAGTTGCTCACCGATGTTGTTGCTAATAATTTCCGACCATTGAGTATAGAATCAACCTTGTTGATTTCAATGGTCCTGATGAAAGCGTACATCCATGTACGGAAAGTGTAGGCATTCGCTTCGCCATTCATCCTGCATAGCAATTTGACGACATCATCTGCCTCCTGCACCAAATTGGACCGTGGAAGAGTTCTCGGGAACTTTGAAGGGGATGTAGGCTTCTTCATGAATCAGCTATTCATGATGCTCACACAATCAACTCTATGTTTCTCCCATCTACTGTCAGCATCTTAAATGCTAATAGAAGTCACCACCTTTCGCACTGGAATCTTCAAACAATAATTGATGAACTCTGCGTCCAAACGAATTATTGTCTTTCCCGAAGCATCACGCACTGATCTGGATGAAGGATGGTAAGATCTAGGACACTCCATCACGAACTCTGGTAATTGGGCTGTACATGGAAAAGCTGCAGCTCGGATAATTCCACTGCTTTTGAACCGCACGCATGAGTGAAGTCTTTCCCGCTCTGGATCTATCAATCAAATCGGCAAGAGGTTCCAGGCCTAGATCTGTGTCCCCTATGTCTGTAAGTTTGGAAGCAATGCATGACTCCAACGTGCTTTCCTTTTTTCATCTCCTTTCGCCATGGCTTTGTCTATCTTCTTCTGAATAATTCTTTTTCTTCTAACTTGGCCGGATTTCTTCAATACTGGTGCAAATCTGGACAATTCTTCAGATTCGGAGGATATTTGCAATGTATTTGACATTGATAAAAACTCCTTTTCTTTTGTAAAGCACCTGTAATGAATTCCTGCGATTTATTCAGACAAAAAGGCCACCGGAGCATGAATAGTGAATTTAAATTATAAAAATCTGCACTTTTCAAGCCTGCTGCCCCAAAAATTGGTGTTTAATTTGCACATAAAAAGAGCATAAATCCTTTCAATCAACACCTGAGCTCTTGTAACACCTGTGAAAATAATTATGCATACAAAGATCAACCTCCTCTAATGCATGCGCCAAATCTGGAAGCTTTTAGCCTTGTTAGCACTTTGTCTGAACAAAATCCTTCCTTTAATGGGGGCGCACTTTTCCTCTTGGCTGCAATTCTTTACCTGTGAATTAAATAATTCACCCATATGGCTGCCCATACTTATATAACCTTCATAATTCTATAATTAATAATTGCCCTAACAATGAAAGGCAATTAATTAATTAAAAATCATGCTTTTCTCTTTTAAAAATAGCATGTTTAAGGACAGCCATCCAATAAAATTAAATTAATCCAATTTAATCCTTCACACAGCACTTCACTTAAGCTTCACAGTGTGTTTTGACCATAGCCACTAAAAATATAAATTAATTTAATGTTTTAATGCCTTAAAAAACATTAAACAATTCCCAAATGGGGCGCACTTTTTGAGAGGAAGAGGGCAGCCACTAAATAAATTAAATTTAATGCATTTAATTCCTTTCTTTTATTCCATCTTTGACTTGTTGACTCCTCCAAGCTTGGGCGCACTTTTTGAGAGGAAACATTAATTAAAATAATCAATTTAATCATTTTATTCTCTCACCAAAGGGGGCGCACTTTTTTGCACAAGGTAATTCTATTTTTAAGAATTTTTCAACAATGGGATTCTTTACCCCTGCAAGGCAGGCACCAAAATCTCGTGATCCACTTAAGTGATTTGACTTTGACAATGGGATTATTCACCCTCAAGGCAGGCACTAAAATCCCATGATTTCACTTACGTCACTTTCCTTTTATTATATCATGGGAATTTTTACCCTGCAAGGCAGGCAATAAATTCCCACCTGCTTACAGCCTCTATTTTTCCCACTGCAGCTTAAGTGACTTTTATAACACGGGAAAAAGTACCCTGCCAGGCAAGTATAAAATTCCCACCCTGCCTGCGGCTTATATTTTTCCCATCGCAGCTTAAATCCTTTGTTTTCCAAATATGCGCCCATCCCCGCAGGGGCTTTTCTGTGCATGACTTCGCTTTTTCCCAGTGATCCGGACCTCCGATGGCGACTTCCTCCGGGCATAATGTGCGTATATGTTTTCCAGCTGCTCCAGGCCAAAAATCGGGCTTACCTTGCAAAGGAATTGCTCCAGAGAAATTTCACACAAAACGAAACGGGACACCACAAAAACACGCAAAATTGCCAAAAGTTGCAAATAAAGCCCAAAACTTAAAATAAGTTAAAACCCTTCTGGCACATAGGAATAATAACATATTCGCTCATAATAGAGTTAAAACAGAGCGCAAATAGCCTCATATGGGGCTCGAAATAATTAAATACAAATTTCCTACAGACAAATCCCGACGACAGAATAAAACAATTTTGGGCATCTGGGTATTTGGCGAAAAAGGCTAATATGGCTCTTTAGGATTATTTTGATGCAATACAAGAACTTTCAGGCAATAAAAACACAAAACGACCCATTATTTTAAAAGTACGAAAAAAATTTGGATAGGGTAGTCGCAGATTTCAGGGTGAAATCTGAGTGACACCACCATGATATAAGATCTGGAGAGTAATAGCAAGAAGAGAACTTGAGCATCAGTGGTAGCTGAATTCTCTAGAATGATGGCTTACCTTAAACATATGACCAGGCTTTCTTCTAGGTCCTGGCTAGGTTCCAACAAACTGAGGAAATTTCATCTTGGGATGAAGCTATGGAAGAGGTGAGAGGTATGAACAAGAAAAGAATCACAAATTGACAGCAGATGCTGGCCGCAAAAGAAAGGTGGATGTATGCTCTCTTCAATGTAGGTTTGAGGTTTTGGGCTGCCATTACACAGGCATGGTGAAGTATGTAAGAGATTAGAGATATAAAGGTTGCTATGGTGGTTGAGAACATGATTAAAATAAGATTTAGCCCGCTTTCAATCCTAAGACAAACTCTTCCTTAAAGTAACACGCGCAAAGTTAAAGAAGAAGACTGGTCACACAGTCGGGCATCCCAAAAATCTTTTGGTAACACAAGTTCCTGAATTGGAGCCAACGACCTTATCAGATATTTATTGCGGCAAGATCCTACCGAAAGAAGTAGTGAGGGCTAGGTAACACTCACAAAGGAGGTTGAGATGGTCATGAGCCTCTTTCAGGCACAATTGTAGGAATGAAGGAGCATGACTATCTCTGGCAGCTACTGCAGGGAAGGAAACGTGCATGGCACCAGGGAACTGTAAAATTTGTGGATCATGTGGTTCATAAGAAAAGACAGGTTTTTACCCGTTTGTAGGTGTGGTCAGGTTGCCATTATTGATCCTGGTTGTTATATTTTTCAGATCCTAGTTTATATCATTGAATTTGTCAATGGCAGTGGCCAATAGATGTATGTTAGGTGATGTCAGAAGGCCACTAAATATCCTTTAGTTGGATTTGGTTTTCTGTTTTCAAACATGACAGTCGTGTAAAACTTTATTAGCATTAATCCTTTTGCACAAATTTGCCTTTTGGTTGTTAATGTTGATTTGAAAGGTTTTATGGTTCAAGGGTGAGAGCCTCATTACAACCATTATTTTATCAATCAAACAGGGTGATCTTTTATTATGCACTCAGAAAATTAGTTGCATGGTTCCTTCAACTCATGTAAATCACATACAAGACCCAGCTTCAAGTCCATGATTAGGTGCAAAATGGGGTTGTACAAGCATAATCCAGCCACCAAAGCACAGGACCATAGCCTATCATGTTTATCCTCTATCATAATGAAATCTCTTCAAATTTGTTAAGAGATTATGCCCAGAATAAGTATCATCTATGGATGGAAGAAATTAAGAATTTTCTCTAAGGAACCATGTCCCATATTCAGAAAAGGCAGTGGTGTCTTGCATTTAATTAGTTCTTGTCACTACCTTGATTTATGGATTTCTGTCATGTTCTTACATTTCCAAGGAAAAACTTGTATGATGTTATAATTGTTCTCGTCAAACCTATGGTACCCTGGCATTGAGCTATTGAGGTTTCTTAGAGGCTATAATAGGGCTCCAAGGGGTGCTTAGAATATAGTGAGAGAAGATGAGACGGCTGTAAAGAGTGGCATGATTTTCCTTGGTGCACCATAAAATTGTTCATGTGTGTAAGAGCTTCCATTTATGAAGGAAGATATTACCAAGAAGACTTCCATGCATAGTTGATAATAGTTAATGATAAAGAAATATAGCAAAACTATACAAAGTCTAAATAGGCAATCGCATATTTTCCAAAGCTTGAAGGGGCCTAAGGCTCAGTATACCATACACTTGGAAGTAGAACCCACGTAATCTAAATAAGAAAACAATAGGGTCCAAATATAATGAAAACATTTATTAACATTAACAAATCAATGGAACTGCACTCTAAAGAACAACCAGTCAAATATCAGCACCAAAGGTGTCTCAAGAAAATACCCCCAGAAGCAAAAAAGAGAGATATATGACAAAACAAGCAGTGTTTATCCCAAAAAAAAATAGATCCAAGCAAAAACAGCATAATACAATCTAATTGATCTAGGAGGCGGTTATGAGCACCTCCCCTTAAGAAAACCAACTTGTTGGGCTCACAGTTACTTTACCGGTGCTCAAAATCCCAAACTGTAAGATACATCAAAAAGCTATGATTTCTTCTAAGTCATCCCTCTTCACCTTGGGACACCATAATTCAAGAAAACCACACTGAAAAACTCAAATTTAACAAAATACCAAAAAAAAGAAATTCCAAAAGCATTGGGAAACCAAAATTGTTTTTATTATAAGTTATAACTTCCATGTCACAACAAATCATCTCCACTGCATCCTGTAACACTTGCTGTTGAGATTTCATGTTAAATCGCTTCTACTAAAAATAGCTATAAATGAATTGTCATCCAAATGTAAAAATCAGTGTTGTAGCAAAGCAGAGAGCCAAGAGCATAGTCTTGTAGCTTCACGTCTCTTCTAAGAGCTTGCTACCTATATTTTATTTAATCAGAGTGTGGTAGCTTAACATCTTTTCTCAGAGATTGCTTTGGAGATAAATAGCTTTACATCACTTCTACGGGATGGTTGAACTTTCTCATATCAATGAAGTAGTTAATTTTTTCAGTCAAATATTGTTCTGTGCATGTACTTATTCCTCTTCATGATTCATTTATTTACAATTCTATAATTTTTTAATCATATATAGTCCCGTGTGTATATTCTTATTTTCATTCATGGTTCATGTACTTACAGTTCTAGAATTATCTCTATGCTACAATTGTTGTAATTAATTTTGTCCACCTATAATACATCTAAGTTCCAGAACTTTAATGTGTTGTCCACCAGATTTCTGATTGAATCCAGATTACCAAGCTACAAAAACCATCTCAAATGGTACAAAAGAACCGCTGGTGCAGAGCATCTGTAGTAGCAAGAGAGTCTATTGTGACCTTGACAACTAAATTGTAAATAGTCCACAATTCAGGATCTAATAATGTCACCAAAAGTCTAGTCTGGTCTGGAAAGAGCTGGCTAAGATATTGTGCTCATATACAATATTAAAGTCAACTAGAATCTGGCAGAAGCATTCGTTCCAGCTAAGAAAGAAATCAAGGATGTTCTCTCTTGTCAAACCATCAAAAGAAATTGTCATTCTCCCTCTATTCTGGATGTCATCTTCACTACCTTGTAGTTGTGTTAAAACTTAAAATCCATTAGGTCGCAAAACTCCATCTTCCTACTATACCTATTGTGTTTTAAGCTCGTATCATCAAATACTCCAATATGGTATGATCAATACTGAATATCAAACAGTTTTGTACACAACTTTATGAATATAGGAGATAGAAATGTATTTTTAAACTTGTACTTTCACCCTTTTATTGATTTACCCAATTGTTCCATTTATAGATTTCTTCGATACCAACTAAAAACTGGATTTGCACTAAGGATTGTACAGTAGAAAAGGATTATGTTCTAGACCTGCACATACCGTGTGTTTAAACCCACTCCTGAACGAACAAGCTGAACAAGACGAGGAACCAATAGTTCCAAAGTAGGAACATCAACATATTTAAGACACAGGTCAAGGGTTTCCCACATTGGGGAATCTTTTGCAACTGCAATACGCAAGTTTTCGAACTTGTCTTTTCGAATACCAACACTTTCTGCATGTAGCTGCAGTAAACAAAGATCAACTGTAATCAACATAAAATTAACTAGGAACTAGTAAAACAGTTATGACCTCTTGATTGCTAAATACAATTCATTTAATGCTGTAAACATATACAAGTAATTTAAAGCTATAATCTCATCCTCATAAAATATAATGTCATCTTAAATTGCAAGAATTAGGAGATGATTCACACAAACATTGGAATCTACTAATCAATAAGGCCTAATTTGATAGAAATTCAAATAACCACACAAAAAAAAGTATGAAGTGTGAAGATATGTAAACCTCGGCATAATTGAGCCTTTGATCTTCTAAACTTGAAAGGCTTTCTAACATACAGAAAACCAAATCCGGCAAATGAGGCCGAATAGCATCACCAGCACTCTGCAACAAAGATGTACCATAAGACTAAAAGGTATAAGCTCTGAAGATTTATGTCATTTTAAGTTCAATCAAACTACTCTCTACTACTACTGCTAGAAAAGTTTGCATACTAAATACACTTGAAATTATTTACCAGCAATGCATAAAAGTTTCTTTTGTGTAGAAGCTCGTACCCAAGCTTTCAGTAATGCTTTATGTTAGTGTTTTGTGAAAATAGATCAAAATCTTAGTGTGTTAGGCCTGTAAAATATATGCACTTAGTATTTACGATACCAGCATGTCTTTTCTAGCTTGATTCTTAGCACCTTATTAATCATGTAGACATCTTTCAACCTTGGCAGTATCCGAAAACTATTTCCAAAGTTTCGTGTTCAATTTTTGGTTGCAACTAGCAAGTTGAATTGAATCTACATGTAAGACCAGCCAAAACATGGAGCTTTTCAAAGTGAGTCACAGATGATCTACTTACCTGGACTGGAATAACTCACATTGCTAAGGTGTCAATATATGTCTAATATATTATTGTAAAAATTGAGTCTTATATAATTTTTGGGTTGTTTACATTTTGCTGATTGTCAAGTCAGCTGTTTTTTTTTCACTTGTTGACTCTTCCCTGGAGTCCAAGTCATATGACTTGTGTTATAATTTGCATTCTTGTGAAATACCTTGCCGTGCTTGTAATTTCATTGACAATGGATGTGTTCTTTAATAACAATATATTGTACTTGTCTTGCTTTGTAGATGACCTAGCTTGTGGTAGTCATCAATGTGATGCTTTGATATTTATATAATGTTCATCCACTTGTGTCATACCCCCTTGCACTAGGCATTAGTTTTCCCAAACAATTATATCTCAGAAAGTAAAGAAGAAAATATATTAATGTCTACAAAAGACCAGAATAGGTCAATGGGACTTCTATGTACAACCAATAAAAATAGAAAGTAAAAGGGTAAGAAACTCTAGGACCAACAAAGAAACTAAACACGTGAATAGGAATTAAGGGGAGTATAATATAGTGGCTAGAGGATAATTGCTATAAATATGGGGTTTGAATATAATTAAAGGAACATTCTGTGATGATGAGATACAATTTAAGTTCCCTGTCACATGGATGTTCTTTGTTGTGTTGATTTTGTAGCTTGATTTTTGAAATGTGATGAAACATGAATCTTACTGATTAACATCAATAGATTAATGTCCTTATTTAGTATGCTTGTTCTTATAGTATAATTTTTGGCTTACAATTGTATTTTCAACTTGAAGATCTGTAATGTCCCCTTTTCCAAGCTAGTCACAATGGAAGAACTTATGCCCATTCCTCCTCCTTTGGGTATCAAGGAAGCAGCAAAGGAGGGGAACTCGCCATGGTTGTAAGTGATGTACCTTCACGATTAATTATTTTATTTACTAATCATGCCATTGGAATGGTTCATCTAGGGGAAAGAAGACTTGGCAAGGAGAATTTCAATTTCTTCATTGTGAGGTCAGTCTTCTTAAGTGAAGATTAAAAAGTGCATTAGGAGGTCAGTCATGAAGTTGGTGCTTCTAATTCATCATTGACGCCGAAGGAAGGCTACTTAAGGAAGTTCGAATGGAGAAGAGGATCATCGTCTATCATCTATTTTGACATTTACTTGGAGTTGGACCTAGTGTAGCTTCTTTTCTTGCCATTGAAGGACGAAAACCCTTCCTTGGTCACCTATTGACTAGACTGCACGGAAACGCCCTAGGGGTCCCCGTACCAGCCTAGAAATGTACCAAGTACTGGTACGTGGTACAATACGCTGTGGGTACGGCTGGAAACGTACCCACAGGGACAGGGTACGGTCTGGGTACGGCAAAACCGTACCCTATTCCTGTGGGTACATTTCCAGCGGTACCTATCCCAAAAAAACTTGCCAATGACAGTGTTTCTTTCCTTTTTTGGCAATTATTTCTTTTTTTGGATTTTTGGTGAAAAAATCATAAGTACAAAAAAAATTTGCCATTTTTGTAAAGGGTCCGAGAAGATGTAGCAGCAAAAACTTGCATGTGCCATAACTTTCCTTCTGTGACTCCGTTTCAAGTGTCGTTTTCTCTAAAAGTGTATATTTTCTCGAGCTCTACACATTGATGGCAATATTTTTCTTATTTTCATAAAATCCATTTTTGCACCTTTTTGGACCAAGCAACTTCTTGCAATCTTCTGAAAGAATCATGAGCTTCAATTGCCTGTAGATAGATTAGTAATTAAAAATACTGGATAGCTTTCCAAAACTTGGTGAGTATTCTCCCGTGCTCAGACTAATCGTCCCACCTGCCAACTTGGATCCATATTTTTCCTACTTAGTTATGATGTTTCGGGAAATATGTCAGACAATACTATCGTGCTGAGTGGATCAAGGAAGGTCACCATGAACAATCAAAACTCCTTGAATCTTATCACAGTCACTAAGATAAATAACTGTGATAGAGAAATAATAAATTTCAATAAGTATGCAATGTATGAGAATTAAATTTCAATAAGTATGCAAATGCTTCTTTAAATTTATAATTTATATACATATTTATATATATTTATACATGTATATATAAATATACATATATAAAACGTACCCAAAAGCATACCGTACCCAAGATTTTTAAAAATTTGCCGTATCGGCGTACCCATACCCGTACCCGTATCCAAGCTGTCTAGCCTATTGAGGACAAAACCCGTCAATAGGATCACACTTAGGGAGGGAAACCCTCATTTGTGTATTGGTGGCTTCTTACGGAGGTCACAAATGAGCTTTAAGGAGAATTTCATATTTATTTCTTCCCTTCTAATCCTAGGCAGCTTGCTTCGGTGAAGGGTTTGATATCATCTAGGGCACTTTTGGATAATTTGAGTTGATATTATTGTTCTTCATATTTTATAAGGCTGGAATCTACAATTTGGTGCTTTTTGGAGAGGTTTATGAGCTATTTTTAGCCCTTGTTTGTGGTTGTCTTGCTGCTGTCATAAAATTAATTGCAGCTGGGTGTAATCTCTTATTTCCTCTATTATTTTGATGTGATTTGGAAGGATAAATGTTGTCGTGCTTGAAATAATTATGTAGAAGCATTTTCAGTTGTTATTGCATGGTTGTATGCTATGTTGCATGGAAACGGAAACGGAAACGAATACAAAACGCGGAAACGGCAATTTTCAAAAAACATTGGATACGAAACATTACCGGAAACGTCCGTACAATATATTATTAAAATAAATAAATATATATATATATATATATGCATAATACTCATTTTATAATTGTAAATTTGTAGACCATAAGAGATAATTGATAAAGCACTCAAAATATTTTGTCTCTTCCTTCAAGCTGCTCCTTGATGTCTCTTTGCTCCTCACAATGCTAAATGTTAGTTTAGTCAAAACCTAGGTTACCGAAACGGCAGGTAGGGGCCTCGGGAGCGGGTATGAAGCGGCAAGGAGCGGGAGCGGCGACGGGAGCGGCGTGGGAGCCTACGGATTCGTTTTTTCCTTTTTTTGGCAATTTTTTCCGTTTTTTTCCTTTTTTGGCAATTTTTTCCGTTTTTGGATTTTGGGTGAAAAGAGGAAAGAAAAAAAATTGCCATTTTTGGAAAGGGTCCGGGAAGATGTAGCAGTAAAAACTTGGATGAGCCATAACTTTCATTTTGTGGCTTTGTTTCAGGTGTCGTTTTCTCTAAAAGTGTATATTTTCTTGAGCTCTACGCATTGATGGCAATATTTTCTTATTTTCATAAAATCCATTTTTGCACCTTTTTGGACCAAGCAACTTCTTGCAATCTTCTGAATTTAATTTTATTCGTTTTGTATATATTGTACATCATTATAAATTTATAGTTAATAGTATAACTTGTCTTTTATCTTGTTTTTCATATACATAATATGTGGTTTATAATTAAATTCCTATTTAGAAGGCTGAGATTTATATATTTTTTAATTTTTATATAGTTTTTGTACTGCCGTATCCAAGGTCAAAAAAAAATTGCCGCTTCCGCGTATCGGATACCCCACTCCCGCTCCCGTATCCAAAACGTTTCGGTAACTTAGGTCAAAACTGAATTTAGCAAGAGAGAAAATGAGAGTGTGATTTAGAATGGACCCAAGAGGTCATTATATAGCTTTTAGGAAGTGTCTTTAGCAAGTCTAGGTAGGTAGATTAGGGTTAGGTCTATAAAATGCTTTTATTTTTATTTTTTTTTTAAAGTTTTGATGCTTAAAACTTAGAAAAATCGGTGGAAACGTTTCCGGAAACGTCTGGCACGTTTCGTATGCATTTCACGTTCCGGAAACGTTTTCTAATGGATACGGGACCCTCGGGGACGTTTCGGTGCTTCTGAGGTTGTATGATGATTTGAAGTGCCTATACAGTTCGCTGCCCTAAAGGACTGATTATTGAATGCTCGAATAGGGTTAAAGTGTGTTTCTAGTCATTTTCAAATTGGTGTTTGTTGGTTGATGGTGTATTTTCAGATTTGATTCATTTGGGGTTGTGACCAAATCCTTATTTTCAGTTTTATCCCTAGAAAGGGACATTACAAGATCACAATACATTAATTATGACAGTATATGTTTTCCTTCAAAATCAGCATTGGAATACCAACATGCTTATGTGCTGATCGATGGTGACTGCCCTTGTAGTGTCATCTTTGATGATTATGCTTCTGAATTTCAGTTACATGCTGCTGATCTAAGCTGTTGAAGCACATCAGAAGTAGGAGAAGTGCTAAACAAACTTTGTTAATTTGCACTTTCTATCCCACAACAGCTTCAGTCATGATAAGTGACTCAAAATTATGAAAAACATCTATGTTGTATGTGGAGGTGTATAAATATATAGGCACACACACACTTTTTTTAATTGCACTTGGATTTCAGAAATGAATGGAGGACATTATTTTCACTTTGCTTGGTTCAACAGAGTTAAGAATAGCTAACCTTTGAAAGTTTCATGACCATCTTGATTGAGACTTGCTGCACACTTGAAACTTTGCTCAACATTCCCTGAGAAAGCATAAATGGTAAAACAATAGCCATCGTCGCACTTGCATCAGTTCTTTCAGTGAGGGATGTGTCACATAGCCTTGTACTTAACGAACTCACTGCACGGCAGAGACTATCACCAGCATTCCGAACAGTTTCCTTTATGTCATCCATAGCACGAAAAGCTGTGATCCATATTCTCTCCAAGTACTTTCCCACCTAATGCATACACAACATAAATACCAGAATATTGTCAAAAAATTAACAAATGGTGTCATTTCCTTCTGTATCAATCATTGATAGCAGAGCACATAAATTTCAAAATTTACTTTTTTCTTACTTCAAAATCATAGAATCAATATATTCAAACATGTTAAGAACCATTTACCAAATTCAAAAGTGTTTTCATCTTTTAAGTTTTGGTAACAAACTGTATACCTAGCAAAACTTGCTATAGATATATTGAGATGCTAATGAAACAAATGGGAAAAGGACATACTCAACACCAACATGCTGGCAGTAAAACTAGAGGATTATTTTTTTTATTTTTAAAAAAATGATGCAGACTCTACCCAAAGTACTGCACCACAACCCTAGCCGGTTGCTTCACAGAAGACTGAACGTCCAAATTAAATGGTGAGTTCAAACTACCAGGATAACCATTTTCAAGGGTTTCTGTTGCACAAGCTTTGTAAAAGGCTCAAACTCAAGGAACAATATTTTATCTAAATGATTTGAAGATCAAGTTTCTATTTTCGCTTCTTCCAAACTCGTCTACACTATAGTTAGTCTACATCAGCTCTTTATCTCCTTGAGGGTTCTTCTCCCCATGTGACTATTTCTTTTTGTACTTGGATCATGTGGCTAGGATTTACCCATCTTGGTTTTACCCCATCATGTTATGTTTATACTGTTGTACTGTTTAATTGCTTTATATTTCCAAGGATTGTTTCTTGTAACCTAGTACTTTACTGTTGTAACTTGCTGTAGTTCCAAGATCCATTAACCTGCTTTGGTCATTAATTGACATTAATATTGTTAAAATTTCATTCATCCTTTCTTTCTAGAAGCTTGCACAAGAACCTAGAAGAAAACAAAATACATATGATGATGTATCCTCTGCTATGTTCTCAAATATATGGAAATCAGTCAACTAACTGTTGTACTGTTTAATTGCTTTATATTTCCAAGGATTGTTTCTTGTAACCTAGTACTTTACTGTTGTAACTTGCTGTAGTTCCAAGATCCATTAACCTGCTTTGGTCATTAATTGACATTAATATTGCTAAAATTTCATTCATCCTTTCTTTCTAGAAGCTTGCACAAGAACCTAGAAGAAAACAAAATACATATGATGATGTATCCTCTGCTATGTTCTCAAATATATGGAAATCAGTCAACACCAGCTGTTCGACTATTAAGCATCATTGACAGCACCAACAAGGACTCACACTACACATTTTCATCATTGTATGAAAACCCTCTTAAATTGATTTTTTATGATTTGCAACTGGAAAGGGTCACTGATTAGGATGCTATAGTTATTATTTTCAGTAGAAATGTTTTTCTGTTAAAGAAATCTGTAAAACAAATCTCTCTTTTGGATGCTGCAAAACCTCTCAAATTGTTATGATTTGCAACCAGACAGGGTCGCCAATTAGAAGGTTTCAGTTATTCTCGGTAGAGCTATCCCCAAATGGCAAATTTCTATAAGTTCTGGATGGTACACTTGTTTTTTAAAAATTTGGGGCTAGAGTCGCAAACCAATCTTCCTCACGTCATAACGTGTCCATGTCAATTTGAATTTAGTCCTTTAAAAACAAGACATCATCTACCACTATAAACTGTAAATTGTAAACAACCCTTCTTGTTGAAATCTGGTAACAGAAGCCTAAAGTAGCGCCGTGTCGAATACCTCTTATAAGGCATCTTGACCACAATGTCGTGGTTTTGCATTTTCACACAAGACTCAGTTAAACAATGAAGCAGTCAAGGTAGGAGTATCAAATGAATGACAGCTGAACCTTGCAGCTTGTCAAGTCACTCCAGTTGCCAACACCATCTGAAATGCGTTCAATGCTACTCTCAACAACCAATGCTAAGAAACAACATTTAAAAGACAACCAACGATGAGTGTTTCTTGTCACCCATGATGGAAGGCAATGTTGCAACCAACGTCAAATTGATTTTCGGACATCAATCATGAATTATAGATTAATCTGCAGTTTATGTCACAACATAAGACGTATTTTTGAGCAAAGGGAGTGATTTTTGGAGTGTTTGGAAGCTTGTCTGTGAAAAGCTGAAATATTTAATTATTGATTTTAGGGTTCTAACGTCTAGCGACTGGGTTTGGGATTTTGTGGGACTGTTTTTTAAGGGTTACTAGTGGTACCAAAAAATCCATGATTCTATAGCTCGTTGGAAAGCCCTAAAAGTATTACAGAAAATTCTGGCATTGGTTATTATGAGGAAAAAATATGGAATATTGGAGCAAGTTATGAATTTTCTGAAGTTTTCAGCTAGCTTATGGTGCATTTAATTAATTAATTCACTGCTGCAATTAATTTCAGATTTGAAGTAGATTAATTTCCTAACTGGTTCTCCCATCTAATCCACCACCTTGGCTCACTCCAACCCCTTTTTGGGTTGTATTAAAGCTAACATTGGATTATTTGAGGTCAAACTATGAGGGTATAGTCCTTCTAGAATCAATTCAGCGAATTAATTTGCATATTTGGATAATATCCCAAAAGGGGACATTACAAGGAGTAATATTATGTACCAGATTCCTGGACTTGTCAACTAGGGGACTCCCTCTTAGCATACTCTCATCAATTCCTTCATTGAAGGCATATCCTCAACTATACAAATGATTGATTTACATTTGAGAGCGGTATGGTGAGTGTTAAATTCCATGAAAGGAGGAGATAAAGTCTTTTTTTTTTTTGGCATAAACTTTCAAGAATTGGATTTGCTTTGGAAGCCTTCTAATGGACTTACAACTTTTAGACGAAATCTTTAGCACATTTTTAATCAGCTTTTTCTGGTCCATCATGCTTTTCAAAGCTTGATAAGATTCCATAACAATATCCCAGTTACCTGTACTAGAACTACTGCTAGAGGTTTTATTGTTGGAGGTGCAACAGCTTTTTGATTTTTCCTTCCACATATAATGAACCTTGCATGAAGACACCAGGCCCTAGCAGCCTCCTTTCTAGAAAAATCCATAGCTTTGTCAAACTAAACAACATGCTATGTAGGTTGAGTACAAGCAGATTGTCCACTTGAGGCGGGCATGGTGCCAGTAGGCATGAATTTTATATTGCTTTTCTTCTGTATTCCCATTTGTATTGATTGTTTTTCCTCCATATTCCCGTTTGTGTTGATTCTTCTTATGCAAACAACCGCATGTTTGGCAATGTAAATATATTGCCATTCACCACTATTCAAACTTCATAGTACATACCACTAGCCATAGACTGCCGTGTTTGAAAAGTCGAACCAAGTGTAGTGTCACAAGGAAGGAAGACCAATAGGGGGCATCGTACAATAGTCTGATCCTTCCAGCTGGCGACGAAATGGCAAATAACCCACGAAATATTTTTTGTTAATATATGGACAGGTGATCATACCATAATTAAAAGGAGGAAGTGTTACAGAACGCTGCATGAAATGATGTTGGTGGAAATTGAGATAAAAAAAATGGGAGCAGGTTTAGGGTAGGTGAGGGAAGGTATATTTGAGATATTTACTAAGATGCTTAACATGGTAAGTTGCTCTGAACTGACTTCAGTGGTCAGAGCAACTTATCATTGATCCAATCTCAACATGAGACTAAATCCAATTATTTATTTATCTCCCCTCTTTCCTAGCGAGGTCCTCTTCTACAGGATACTTGAATGATCAGGGATAAGTGCAAAAGTTTATGACACAATTCAGTAGCTGCCATCAAGATGTAAGGCAACCTTTCATGAGGACAAATTCCTGATCAGCTTAGTAGAGTTGAGAAATGGCATTGAATGTTAAAGCTTAAAACACAACACTTTGTGCACATATAGATTATTTATCTCTTGGGTCAAAGGAACATATGCCAATTTTTCTAGCATTATAAAATGATATCTTCCATGTGAACCTGTGATTCAGCTGATGTAAATTTCATGTGTTTTGGTGTAATATCATATGCACATCTTTAAAAACAAAAAAACAAATCGCAACATTCATTTTCAAAAGCAGAATAGCCAAAAAGTTAACTGAAAGAAAAAACAACCTGATCAAATTTACGCCCTTGGAGAAGATCTGAGAGAGCAACGCATGAAGACTCGCGGGGAGCGCCACAGTCTTGACCCAGTTTGTGTCAATAGATCCTCAATAATGTCATCGAAGAATTCATCAATGGTCTTCTTGGGCTCAGCCACAAGTGACCTCCATATATGCCCCATTGCATCCTGCAAAATACTCAACCCCTCATAAATCTATCAGTGAAATGGATTTAAAACAAAAGCATTTATAACTAGCCAGTTCTGGTTAACTTCACACAAAAAATGAACTTGATCAAACAAAGTGATTGACAAAACGAAAGAACAAAGGAGAAAACCCCACTCTCTTCAGATTAAAAAATATACATTCAGCCTGAAATAATATTTTGGAATATTAGAGACAAATCAAATAAATCCTGCATCTTGGACATGCCACAACTAGTCTCCTTTACATATACTAGAACAGAAAGAGTTCATGTATATTGCTCATAAATGTCAATAATATATATTCTGCTGATTATCATCCAAAATTTGTTCTAAAAGATCACATTTTCTGAACCAAATTTTACAGGTGATGATACTTGCATTTTGCCTTGTGTTCTTCACAGATATTGAAAAAGAACAGTAGCTGCAGTATAACAGCAATGACCAAACAGCTATGAAGGCAAATAACAGTAATGGATAACAAGCAAATGATAATTGTCTATCTTGGAATGTATTCACCTAAATATGATTTAAGGTTGTCATCAAAGGTTCACCCCTTGATGATACCTTTTCGACATGATAATTAACTCAGCTAAAATATATCTCACCAGCTTAATCAAAACATAATTACTTGGTGCAAACTATAACTAAACCCCAAGTACCCTGTAAGCTGCTAACACTACTCCCATTATTATTATTTCTTGACCCAATAAGATAACCCAGTAGAGTAATTTGTTCTTGATTTTCCAATTTTGATCTGAAATATGTTGGAAGCAATGGTGACTTTTGTAACTTTTCCACATTTCTCAGTTACGATGTGATTTCTATGATTTGAGATTGGTACTTTACATATTACCAATGATGGGTGACTAAGTCCATTGCTTTGGACCTTTACAGCTATAGTTGTTTTGAGATTATCCATTGGTGGCATCATCATTATAACTTTAAATTCCATTCCCTTGGTCCTTCGCTGCTGTGGAGGGATTAAGGTTGTTTATGCTTGGCATTACGAAACTCAAGAAGGTAGACAACACCAAAAGCTGGAATTCCAAGCCTTTTAAAGGTCTTGGTAACCTGCGCCTTGATCAATAGTTTACCTTGGGACAAAAACAGGAGGGGCAGTTTCCCTTACATTTGTGTGTCAAACGACCCACCAACAAGGTGGTTTGACCTCATTTGGGGGCTTATGCTAGTTTTGGCCGACATCCCATTAAAGCTTTTACTGGTTCCATGGTCCATGGTCATGGTTCAATGAATCAAAAATACTCGCAGTTGTACAGAACTATTTTTGCCACTATAACCTCCACATGAAGGTGTTTGCCGGACTATCATACATTGATTATTGATTTATGGCTTTTCAAGTTGAATAAACATTCACTTATACTGTGTGTCCCTTACATTGCAGATTACACAGTCATTCCTCTTCCTCATGCACTTCTACACTTCAAGCACGAAAAATCTGCCTTTCCTGGTTAGAATCATTTTGTTCCCCTTATTATTTAATAGTTTTATAATTTATTCAAAAGTAGATTCATTTCCCTCGCCGTCATTCCTTCTTTTGCAAGCATTATTGTTGTTCAACATGTAACATTCTTTTATAGCTGTCGTGATATTTGAAATTTGGAACTATTCTCAGCATGTCCTTCAACTCCTTTCATAGACCATATATGAAATATAGTTATTTTAGATCATCTCCAATAGGGTTATCTAACATCTGAACTAAGTGCAGCATTCATAGATTGTAGTCTTTTATAAACTCTTCTTGTCCTTTCTTGGTACTCATTGACTCAAAGTTTTTAGGCATCTGCAAGCCACTTTTTGAAATGTTTCAACAATACCACCTTTACAATTTGCCATGTGTTTTTCTCACCCTCCTTGAACCAATCAAACTAATTAATTGCATAGTCTTGCAAGATTCCTAAAAGGATTTCCAGGCAGGCATTGTCTTCGGGAATCATTTGCCTTCCAATAATACTTACAATTTAAACAATGAATAGTCAAAGCCTGATTCAGCTCACCATCAAAACTTTGTTGGATTTGAAATCAATGAAGATTTTAACTCCATTCTCTGATTTTAACTCCATTCTACAGGTTTTTGCTTTTGAAGACAATGCACAGTCCAAGCATAATTTGCTTTTCACTTCTTTGGGTATGCATAGTCCTTCGATTTGTCCAATCTGATCTGATAAAGAGTTGATCTCTGTTTCAGAAACAAACATTTGACTGGTGTTAATAGAAGTAGGATGATTTTTCCTCCACAACCTGTTACCTAACAGATTGCTTCATGTCCCTTACTTTCGGATTTGTTGTCCTTTACTCTGCAGTTATTATCACTTGTCTGACACTCATTGAAGATTGACATAAACTTCTTCTATGCTGCTATGTCAGGTTCACCAATTATAACATGCATCTAGGCTTATCTGATCTTTTACAGCTATGGGGGAAAGTACCGTCGCAGCAGAATATAACAGGCAACAATCAAACAACTACAAATGCAAATAACAGCAATAGATAGCAATGCAATGACGATTGTTTGGCATGGAATGAGCTCACCTAATACGAGTTAAGGTTACCATCAATGGTACACCCCTTTGATAAGACCTTTTCAAAAGAGTAATTAGCTTAACTAGAATATGCATCACCAACTTAATCAAAACATGGAACTTGGTGCAACTACAACTATAACCAAGTAAACTCTAAGCTACCTACAAGAAACAAGGTAATTCCATGTATTGAAATATTTGGTTCAAAATTGCAAAGCAAACACAAAATAATATTATATTCTTGTATATTAAACATACAATATACATTTACATTTATATAAGAATACCATTCCTATAAATTTGTAATCAAGTAATCAACAGACTTTCATCTAGTTGGTCCCTTAATCGAACGAAATTCGGCCCAATCTTTTAAGATTTAGCCGAATACCGAATGGACGGGAATAGATACCTAGGTAGAAATATTTACCTCTATCTAAAAATAACCTCTAGATGGAAATCATGGATCTTTCGTTGGGGGGTTGGTTCAGAAGCAACTACAACTATAACCCAAGTAAACTCTAAGCTGCCTACAAGTAACAAGGCAATTCCATGTATTGAAATATTTGGTTCAAAATTGCATAGCAAACACAAAATAATATTAAATTCTTGTATATTAAACATACAAGATACATTTAAATTTGAATAGGAATATCATTCCTACAAATAAGGGATTCACCATATTAATACGACAACAACTTTACTCACCTATCTATTCTACATGAGTTGTTACAAACAATCTCTCACACACATAACCATATATTAACTCGCGTAACAATAAATCATGTGAGTGCTAATAATTCCTAACATTCCCCCCCTAGTGCGAACATGGGGAAATCGTCAATGTCGTACCTATACCTGCTTTCATGATTTGGTGATTTTAACAGGACAACCACAAACCTCAATGATGGTTTTGCATATGACTAACCAACAACCAAAAAGGTGGGTTTACAAGTGATTTACCACAAAACAAAAGATGATGGTTTTGCATATGGTTTACCAACAACCAACAGTGGTGATTTTACAAGTGGTTTACCACAAATCACAAATGATGGTTTTGTAAGTGGCTTACCAACAACCACATCACGATGTGCAATACTTTCATCAACTCTCATCAATCTCTCACCTCAAAGGATGACATAGGAAATTATGCTCACAAAATAGGAATGCACAATGACGGAAAGAAAACACTAAACTGAAAGCACACTGCAAACACACATGTCACCAATGTTGTTGGGGGCCTAGTCGTTATCGACTGACGAGAGGTCGTTGATCGACCTCCAACTTCCTGTGTCGTTGTCCTCCGATGAATAACCCTGCTTAACTCAACCGAATATAAATTTGAGGCTCATCATACAATTCTTCCCCTCAACTCACACGTCGGGTAACACCAAAAATGTGTCCACAAGGGAATTTTATTTTTAAGTTTTCAAACTTTTGACTCTGACTCTTGACACTAACATACACTCTGACAATTGACAATGTAATTGACCCACTTCTTATGATGCTAAATATAAATGACTAACTCGAAGACTCTTCGTTCCTATATACCATGATCTAATATAGATTGACTCATATTTTAAACTTTGACACATTGATGGTAAATACATATTTTGACTTGAATGTCACAATATAAACTTAAAACATTAACATTAATACTTAAATAAATGACTATTGACAAAAAAAAATTACTATATAAACTACACACTAGTTTTGAAATACCTGAAACTTTAAAAACATACGACTTCAAGCCGCTAATGACAAAACTCGAATAGACCAAACTTTATATACTTCTTAAATAAATAGTATTCACTATATTTTAAACTTGGTGACTCGCCTTAAAAGACTACTCGATCTAAGCGGCCGAAATGCAATGTTGAGGTCAGCTTCTTCACCGTTCCATTATAATCACCGCAGTGTGTACAAGTACGAACACGTTTGCATCGTTCAGTTATTTTCTTCAACAGAGCATGCTTCTACAACACCCTCATCTCTCAAATTTCTCATTTGTCGTATGAATATTATGCACTCATCTTCTAGACAAAGAACTCGTCCACAAGACTTGCAAATACATTGTAGAATATTTACAATATTTTTGAAATAGCCAATATGAAAAACAGGAAGTGCAAGCTTTATATAACCATAATGGCCCGGACAATCTGCAAATTTTCCATGGCAAGCTGAGCATGTTTCTTTATTTGACACACCCAAATGGTTATCTAGAACGTTGTGTTCACGTAGTTCCCGTTCTTGGTTGTTGAAAGACCTAATCTTCATAAACATATAGTTCTTTCTTGTTGAGGATTGTAAGCAAGGAAATACAAATAGGAGTCTTAATCCTTCTTAAAGGCCATATATTGGCAGTAATTTGTATTGTTTGGAGAACTACAAAGTGAAAGGGAAACAATTGCTTACCCAACTGGAATTTTTCCCACATTGGGTTTCTCCAAGAAAAAACTCGTCTCCTTGTCTTTCATTTCTCAATTCTAGTATTGTGTGAATGTTTCTTACATAACATACTTGATCAAAAAGAACTTTGGTTAAGTTGTTCGTTCATTGTCACTAAGATAGGATTTGTTTATTGTTTAAGAGGCAATTTACGGATCAGATTGGTATCAGAGCAATTAAGATCAATTGTTTTTGTGTGGTTTAACTTGTGTTGACATTTTCAGTTAGATGTCCCTCACCCTGAAGGGTAGTGAAAGCGGTTAAGGTATCCTCATTCCTTTTGAAGCAAATATTTCCACCAAGAAGTGGAGGCAAGGAATCTAAAGCAAGGCTCGTAGATGCAGATGCGTGTGAGACTAAAGAATAATGTTTCTACAAGTTGGAGGCGGATGTGGGAAGTCCATCCCAAAGATGTGGGCAGTATTTCCTTGTCTATGGGAAAGTTCAAGTCCATCATGGGATTGCTCATGGAAAAGCTTGGTTTTCTAAAAGAGGCACTAGGAGACCATAAAGAAGAAACTCATGAGTATGAGGAAGAGCAGCCTTGTGCCAACCTTAATCCTCCTCCATTCAAAGCAGAGGTGAAAATAGAAATTCAGCCTTATGATGGGGATGTGAATGCCAGGAAGGTAGACCATTGACCTAGCTCAAATTGAGGTATATTTCAATTTGAATCAAATCAATGAGAGTTAGCAGATTTCATTTGCAAGGTTAAAATGTAATGTCCCCAAATAGACAAATTCTAACCCCAAATGGAATAGCCGCAAATCCAATCCAAAATAGCAATTTATAGAAGAGATGTTTGAAACAAATAATGCAGATCTGAATTTTATCATAGAAAAAATGTAACTTGCGCTAAGGAGTTATTACTCCACAAAAGTGAAATAAATTCACTCAAATCTTATACAAAACAAATTAGAAATTTTTAATATGCAAGAACAATGAGAAAACACCAATTTTCTTACCAATAAGAGAGTGGGAATTTTATCATAAAATCTGCATAATGGTAGTTACAGACTTAGCTAAAAATGGAGTTTCATCAGCGACAAAAAATATGCAAACTAGCTGATTTTGGCCTCTAAAAATGTGACAAAGATGTTGGTGATGAGATCTAAGAGAGCCATGCCCTAGAATGTGTCAAAATCAACCAGACAGGGGTGTAGATAACTCTAAATCCCGCTGAATCTGAAGGTAGAAATCTACCCCAACACTTGTCTTCAAACCCTAGCTAGAAACAAAATAAATATGTAAATTAGGACCTTCAACACTGTTGGAATTCCGAAGTAGAACTTGAAAATCAAGGGAAACCCCCTGAGTAGAGCTTCCCCTTAAAAGAAAGAAGAGTTTTTGTTCTTCTTTCTAAGCTTAAAAAGGGTTTTCATCCTCTAAAGCCAACTTCAAAGGGTTTTCATCCTTGGGAATTTTTATGGAAAGCATACAAGCTTACCCCACAAATCAGAAATTATCATATGCAAAAAGAAAAATCCTTCCCTTGCAAGTCGACTTGCTTTTATAACAAATCTTGGCCTTTTAGCCACCCACAACCATCAATCATATTTCTTTGGCCTCATTTAATTTTTTCTTTGGCCTTCTTCCCTTTCCTACATGGGTCGCATTTTCCCCTAGGAAAATATAAAATAAAGTGACTTTTCTTTTTCTAATTTATTTTGTCATTTTTTCTTTTCTTTTTTTCAACTAAAGCGTCACAATAAATTAATAGAATTGCTTATAATAATATTTTATGATACACTTTATGATTAATTTATTATGATTAAGTTTCCCTTTTATTCCTCCCTTAGCCATCGAGAAACAATGAATGGGCAGGGTCCTCAACTGAGAAAGGGATATTACATAACATTAATCAATCATGTTTTAACTTGTTTTAAAGCTATTTTCATACTTTGGTTGTTAAGAAGCTTCCTCCTATTTCTAAGTGGGATGAATTTAAGAAGCTATTCAAAAGTCCAATTCTATCCTATTTGTTATGAGGAAGAGAGGTCCATGTGTTGGCAATATCTCAGGCAAAAGCAAGGCCAAAATGTGCAAGAGTACACTAGTGAGTTCCAGAAGAAATATGTCCAAATGGGCAAAGATGAAGCATAACTAGGACATTTTGATGAATAGATTGGTGGACTCCATAGCCACTTGAGGAGACCGGTCCTCTTGGCCAAGCCAGTGAATGTAGATGAGGCTTGTTCTCAAGCCCACTATCTAGAGATGGACAAGAAGAAGAGTTCATCTAACTCTCAACATGCTTCAAACAAACAAAGTGACATCAAGCAAAAGGAGAAAGGAAAAGGGAAAGGTAAGAATAATGCCACTTCCGTTTCTAAGAAGGATACTAAAGTTCATTGTGGTTATTGTGATGTTGACACTCATTCCAAGGAAAAATGTTGGAAGCTCCACCTAGAATAACATCCCTTCAAAAATAAGAAGAATAAAAAGAAGGCCATGGCTGTCCTCCAAGGAGAGGAAATATTTTGTAGCAACGAGGTGGATGAGACAATGTCTTGTACCTTTGTTCGTAGAGAGGTCTGTTTGGGTAGTAATAATGTTGTTCAAGAAAATGAACTTACTAAGCTTTTTCATATAAAAATCCAAGTGAAGAAAACCAAAGTGGATGCTCTTTTTGATATTTGTTCTCAAGCTAATTTGATAAGTAAGGAGTTAGTTGATAAGCTTAACTTAGAGACTTACAAGCATCTAAATTCGTACTCATTGGTTTGGGTGAAGAAAGGCGTAGACATCAAGGGTACCAAGCAATGCAAAATTACGTTTGGTATTAATAAGAAGTTCCTTGATGAAACTACTTTGGATATTGTTCCTCTTGATGTGTGTGGTGTAGTGTTTAGCAGCCCATACTTGTATATCAAGGATGAGATCTTCATGAGAAGAGCCAACCAATACCAATTGGTGAAGGATGATAAGCACTACCTCATTTCAACCTTTACAGAAGACTCAAAGATCTCTTTGGTAAGTGCCTCTTAAGCTAGGAAGCTTATTAATGCTAGTGGGAAATTTGCATTACTTCTTTTGAGATATATACAACAAGAGGAATTTATTGCGTCTAAGACCACTTGTAGCATGTTTACTAACAAAGAGCAGAAGCAGATGAAAGAGTTGGTTCAGCAGTTCAGGGAAGTTATCCAAGAGCCTACGGGGCTGCCCTGGTCAAGCCAATTGAGCATGAGATACATTTGCTACCCGATAGTCTGCTTCCAAACTTGGGATTGTACAGGCAATCCTTGAAGGATGCCAATGAGGTAAAACAATAGTTACAGTCTTTGATTAAGACAAGGTATAATCCATCCTAGCACTCCTCCATGTGGTTCTCCTATTGTTTTAGTACCTAAGAAAGATGGTTCATGGAGGATGTGTGTTGATTATAGAGCATTAAATAAAATAACCATAAAAATAGGTACCCTCTTCCTCGAATTGATGATTTGTAAAATTAGTTACAGCATGCTAAATATTTTACTAAGCTTGATTTGAAATTTGGGTATCACCAAGTTCGGATAAAGGAAGAGGACATCTAGAAAACAAAGTTCAAGACCAGGCAAGGGTTGTATGAATGGTTGGTATTACCGTTCGGGCTATGCAATGCACCAGCTACCTTTACGAAGTTGATGAATGAGGTAATGAGACCCTTTATAGATTCCTTTGTCATTGTGTACTTGGATAACATTTTGGATTTTAGACAAGATGATGATGATGATGATGATGATGCAAAGTTATTTTTAGACAAGATGATGATATGCACAAATGAGCCAAGTGAACCCCTTATATAGCTCATATGAGGTGCCAAATCTCTAAAACATGATCCCCATGAAGATCGACCTCCTTGGTAGATATGTTTCTCCTTTATCTTCAGTCATGCACTCCAAAGTCCGATCTATTTAAGAAAATATAAGTTTCTTTTTATTTTATTTTTCCCATTACATCTCCTTTTTATTTATTATCCTTTTTGCCTACAAAAGAAATGAGTATTAATAATACCTTTATACTAATAAATATTAAGTTGCCCCTAAAATAGAGAATTGATCGGGCCCAACTTAAAATATTATTAATTATTTTATTTTAGAAAAGGGGACATTACACAAATCCTCCTGCAGCATAACCTTCTCCAAATTAGTCCCTAAACTAGTAGAAGAGGGTGTAAAACAAATTTCTTTAAAAGAATCAAGACCATGAAGAATTTTTGTTTTTCAAAAAAAATATCAAATTAGCCTCTTGGAGCCCATGAATGTTGTGTGGTACATCATAAAGTCATAAATGGAGTACTAGTCTCCATCCTCCTTTTGGATCACCCCTTTGTGCATAATACTCCTTAAGTCCAAATTCTTCCCTTTGCCAGGTGTTTCCTTAGAGTTTGTGAGAGTTTCATAAGTTCATTTACTTGTTTCACAAAGGTACTCATTCCTCCAAACTAGTCAATGAGCTCGTGTAAGGTTTTTCGCCTATCTCAATTTTCCTTGTATGTAGCTTCATTTTGACTTTACTTTTTCTTTTCCCATTCTTTGTTTCTTTGCATTTTTTTCAATAAATTGAAGAGCCCTATTGGATTTTGGTCTTTTGGCCTACTCTATTAGTGTTTATACAAGCTCGGGTATATTAATTTCCAGCCACCCTCCATCTTCTTGCTATTTTCTTTAATGTCATTTCCTAAGAGAGTTTGAACTTTCTTCTTCACAAGAAATTGGTACTTTCTTTCCTGCTTTACATACTTTGTGAGGAGAGTATATAAAGTTTGTTTATTCCACTGCTTAGTTCATATTGATTGGATTTAGCCATAATGGAGCCTTTCGTTACCTTATAACATCTTACTTTAAATAATTTTCCCCACTCGGATTTTGAGCCAAAAAAATCCCATAATGTTTGACAATGGGGAGCTACTTATAGGATCTCTTTTGTTGTGAATAACAAAAGATCAATCAATCAATGCTAACATTTGGACATTTGAAAGATGTATTGCAGGAGGGAAGTGATAGTCAAATGGATGTCAAATTTAAGGTTGAAATTGCTTTGTGACTGTTAAATGAGTGTCGAATTTAAGGTCAAAAATAATTGTAAACTCGCTTGCATTACGCTACACCCTCCTCTCCCATTGTAGAACACTTATCGGTGGTACGATATGATTATAATTTAATATTTTTGAGCTTTCCTAAGTTTTATGATCTTATTTTTCAAGTTTTATATTTTTATTTTTTTACCTTTTCTGTTTAGTGATTCATTGGTTCAGTTTTTATGTTATAGTTTGCCCAAGATTTGGGTGTCCACACCCTCACACCTTGGGTATCATATACCCTCACACCTGCGTGTCCGAGATTTGGGAGTTCGCACTTGGAGTTGTGTTCCCCCAAACCCACGCACCCATGGAACAATTGGAATATAATATTGTTGAAGCATATTTATTAGTATTTGTTTATTTGATGTGTTGAACTCTTTTCCTGTTGCTATGAAATATGTTCATATACTGCAATGTGTTATGTACATATGTTCATGCAAGAGGTTTAGCACTTGCATGAAGCTCCCCTCCTACAATAACATGGTTAGGATTAGTTATGGTTTTCCGTTTTTTAGTTGTTAGTGACTTGCTTTAAAGCATAACTTTTATTGACCGTAGACATTCATATAATTTGTTTCTTTCTTAGCATACCAAATCTTGTGCATGGTGGGAAAATTCGAAAATATAATGAAGTTATGATTGTGGACTTCGATGAACAGGATAAGACATCCACTTCATAATTTTAATTTTCAAGCTGATAATGAATTTGAAAATCTGTCATAACGCTGAAACCCAACATGCCAGTCATCACTTAAGATCCTTCTATGTAAACAATGATGTTAGGAAGCATGATAAATTTCATTTATAGTTTATGAAAAATGAAAATAAAGATGAAATTTATCAAAATCCCAAAACACCATCAGATATTCCACTTCTTTGGTAAAATGGTTATAGTTTTTAATTTTTCTTAACACATTATGCAACTACCCAGTCCTGTTCATTTTTTCGCTGTAATACATCTATCATGAGGAATTCATCCATGTAGGACTGCATTAATCCATGAGTTTTGGGCCATTTCCAATTTGATTTAGATTCTCTTAGAGCTTTTAACACATTCTGTATCTCCTGTTACTTTCAGTTCTTAGTAATAGTCTTTAACAATATTTGAATTTAAAACCTTCTTCCTTTTGAACACCGTTGCCATGTGTCAGCCTGCGGGACAAAGTTCAAACAAATTGGCCTAAGGCCTTTGCTTGAGGTCTAAGATCAGTGACTATATGGTTTCTCAATGTCTTGGCCCCTTTATTGGGCAAACAGTGAAAGGTTCCACTGCCTTGTAATAGCCAAAAGTAAACAGACACCTTCAACTTATAAATGCTTGAGAAATTGCAAATACACATCACCATATAAATGACAACCAATATCCACTTGATACATGAAATGTACAGTCATGAATGATTGCTATTCATTTCATTGTTGGTTTTTCAAGGGATAACCAATCAATAATATGACCACAGACAATATAGCATCCAAGTCTGTCATAAAATATGAGATACAACGAAATTAGATGCGATTTCAAATTGTTCTTTAGGATCGTTATGTGATTATTTGAAGAAATAAGTAAGTCACTATGTCTTTTCTAGCAAAACTAATCCTTTCAAAAGAGCAGTATACACATCAATATAGGAATTCGTTAAGACTGGAAAGATACAAAAACTAACAGTAAAGTTGCAACTGAATCAAAATTAATCCATTTTAAAAGAGCAGTATACACATCAATATAGGATTCCGTTAAGACTGGAAAGATCCAAAAACTAAGAGTAAAGTTGCAACTGAATCAAACAAACCAATAAGCTTGTTGGATGTAGAGAAAATAACTCTCATAATCACCAAGTTGGTCAATGCAACAATAAACAAAAAAATAATATTCTCAAATTGAAAAACATTCTTCTCCTCTTCAAGCCATGAGCAGCTAATTTTCAAGACTGCAGAAGACATTTTAGTCCCAAATGTTGACACAAAATTGAGGCTTCCACTATTATAAATTTCACGAAGATATGACTCGTTTACTGATAACTATTTAACTTACAAAATGTTAATAAAAGCAAGGATAAGGTGGGCACCTGGATATTTTTATCTGGATCATACTGATAACGAACAAGCTTTGGCACAAGCAAACGTAAATGAGGCTTGAGCACATCACCAGCCTGCCTTGCAATTTTAGAAAATCCAAAAGCAGCACCACGCTTAGAGTTTAGAGATGCCTGATAATTGGCTAAATCCATGAACCTGTAGATCAAGTCAGGCTGCCCCATTTCAGTTGCTAGACTACAAAGCTCCTTATATGTGCTTAATTTCCCACCACCGGGTCTTTCTCCAATACTCCCCTCCGCAAATACTTCTGAATCTTCTGTCAACTGAACAGACAGAAGCACACTTAAAAGAAGTCAAACAAACACATCAATAATAGGGTGTCAAAAGAAGCCCTCAATATCTTATTACATAGTATAGAAGGTTTGAGGCATGCTACTACAATCAAAAGAAAACTAATACCTTGACAGCTCGTTTTCTATTTCCTGTACCAGTCAATGTACTAACAAGAGCCTTGACCAGTTCACTTTTTGTAGATGAATCACCAAGCTCATAGACAATGCTCATGCCTCGTGATGCCATCTCTTGTGTGAGATCGTTCTGCTCTCCTAGTAAATATGAGAAGGCTTCCTGTAGACATCACCATTTCTAGGTTAAAATAATAAACCTAAGACATTTCCTATAGTATTCATTGAAAAGGTATAGTTGAAAATTCACCCCTTCAAAAGCACGGTTTCCCATTTATACTAATACATCAAAATTTGCTTAATCTTGTAATAATCACATAGGATTCTGATATGTTCTGTACACCCAATTTACAAATATTAGAGCCACAAAACTATCATTTGTTTTTGTTAACAAGGCTTATATTTTGCAGGCAGTTTTCCCAGGTCGATAGAGCGTGCATCCCTTGTGGGAACCATGGAACTACAGCAGCTTTCCATCAAATTAGACAAGAAAAAAAGGCCAACACAACAATCTATGAAAATATAATTATAATCCAAAGTGCACTAAATGATAAGCGATGTAAGTAACAAGACTGTATTTTAAGTGCTATCTATTTACAGGACAAATGCATGCCCAATGACTTCAGAAGGAACCTGTATAAACTGCAAAGTAAATGGTGTGAATCAAAAGCAAGAGAAAAGTTTCAAACATGCGTGATAAATCTTATTCATTTTCAATAACAAGGTGAAAGATAAGATTCCAAGATCACTACTAAAAGATTATCCTTAAGTAAATATATGCAATCAACACACAAGATTATCTTTAAAAATCCCGCCATAAAGTGACACCAAGTTGGCAAGTGTAGAAACCATTTGAGGGAAGAAAACCTTACAAACATTAAGAGTTCACAAAATTATAGTGATCTTACATTTACAATTTTCATGAGGTGAGAGTCAAATAAGCATCAAAAAAACAATACCCAAAGGAGTTATACCAGAAGTAACTCCCATATTCCTTAATTATGGGGAGATGTCCTCGTGCGGGAACAAGATCGATGGAGAAGACACCAACCAAATGTGCAATTAAATGAAACATGTCTACACCAGACACAAATCAAATGGAGAACTAAATGAAACACAAAACGCCAAATAAAGGTGGAATTAAAATTTTAAAATACCCATTAATAAGGACACTTGAGAACTAAGCCTTACCCAAATAAAGAGTAATTCCTACCACAATATTAACTATATATAGTTTACTGACAAAACTATGTAAGCTAACAATAACCTATGCTACCCAAGGGCACAATTTTGGGGCTGGGAAACACATCAGTTGTGACAATTCCAAAAATGGTATGCTCAAATAGCATTTTATATGATATATTATAAAAAAGATCAGATATAAGAGAGTAACATTTTTTTAAGAAGCTCCATATAGCCAAGAAGCACTTGAAGGGCCTCCACAGCCTTCTAATGCCATATTGCCACCAACGTGGATTGTGTAATTGAATAAATAGTAAGGCAAACCTCCCTTGCTTAAGGTAATTGGCAATTAATGAGGCCTAAACTTGGATATGAAGCTTAGTAGCCGGTTCCTTATGGGTACGGTTCAGGTATGGCGAGCGAATCATGTTCGTGGGTACAGAAAAAAAGAACAAAAAGCCCCAAGTAGTAGGTACATCTTGGGTAATATTCTAACCTAATAAACAGGAATAAACCACATACTCTGCATAGAATAAACAAAATAACCGCGAAAAAACATTAATGATAAATTGATAGTGCTAACTAAATGCCGAATGTCATATTAAATATGAATTATTAAATTGGAATTAATATTCATCGTCGTATGATAAAATGAGAGACATGTGGAGTTTCATGAAATCTTTTTGATTTGCCCACTTTAATGGATTCTAAATGTGATTTTCTTTTCATTTTTTAAATTTAAATTGTGAAAAAAATAAAAAAATTAAATTTAAATTTAAAAATTCGGAAAAAGCTTGTGGGCTCGCGCCAGGTACCCCCAGGTGCTTCAGCAGAAGGACCTGGCCGTACCTGAACCGTTCAGGGAAAACCCATGGTGAACCAGACCCATACCCAAACTGTCCAAGGCATACTCTGGGCAACAGGACCCATACCCAAACCAGGTGCATCCTAGACCGATACTGAAGGTGGAAGGGGACGAATCGATAATGTAGGTATAAAGCAAAGCACCATAAAAATTGCATACCAGTTCTTTTCATTCACAGTGCATCTATAGAAGCATACCAAGGAAGCATTGTATCTACTATAGCCTATGTTAGGGGATAATTGCATCTATTATAGCCTAAGATAGGGAAGAATTGTCTCAATTATAGCCTACGATTAAGAATTTTCACTAGTTACAAGGGACTATTATGGGTAATTTTATTTTCCCAAACAAGGATAGTTCAAGTATATCCACTATGTCATGAACCGAATAAGAATGACACTAAGAAAGCTGGAATGGAGGGGATTGATCAGTATAAAGAGGGGGGCGTAGAGAACACTAAAATTCGAGAGAAATGCCATTGGAACCAGCCAAGAATAGGAAAAATTCCATAAAGAAAATCAAGCAAGGTCACAATAAGATGCATCACAAAATTAAAGAAGGAAAACATGGCAGATATTGAGTGAGATATGCAAACTCAACTCGAGGATTGGCTAGGGAAAACCAAAAATCTTTGTACATATTCCATGCAAATGAAAAAAGAAACAGAAAACGGTAAGGAAACAAATTTGATTGAGGATTTGACAAAAATGATAAGAAAATAACAAAAAGGAGGAAAAGTTGATGCAAATGGAGCATGGGATATTGGCAAAATATCTGCAGAAATGCATGATGGAATAGAGAGGCAAGAACGAAAATTTAGCATAAGAAAAAGTGGGAGAAATGTCAGTAATTTCTTTAGAATAATAGGCTAATCTTTGCATGCCCTAGATAATGCATGCATGAGAAAAGGCGGGAAAATTATTTCATGCAAGAAAAAAACATATGCACTCAAAAGGTTGAATGCAAAGTAAAAGCTAAAAAAGGCTCCTATGCACAAGAAAAGCTAGAAAGGGCTTGCATTCACAAGATCAGCAGGAACAACTTCATGTGTTATGGAAATAAAAGAAAAACGTAAGTGCAATAAGAAACAACCAGTGTTATGCAGGGCCGAGTGCCCTAGATTTGGTGACATCTCGAACGTTTTGGGAACTTGAGGACTTGGAGGGGACATTTCCCAAAAAGAAAAAATTTTGATTGTTTTACTTCAAATAAATATGTTATTTTTTGCCAAAAACATTGAATTTTAATCTTGGAAGTACCCCAAAAACATTAAATACAGTTTAACCCCCCCCCCCTTAAATTTCATTGAATAAAGTTAAAATATTTAAGTATTAATTGTTACATATTATTTTAATAGCCCTCACCAACAGTCCCCAAAATCTGGGAAATGTTTTGTCATCCTGGAAACCCTGTCCGTCCGTCCCTGTCACCAAACTTGGGTAATCATGAGGAAAACATAAGGTATGAACAAATATCACATGCATGCATTAAGTTTAGTGGTTTATTTTTCTTGAACGTACCCGTTGATGTAATTGTGGGACTTGGTCTTTTCTTTTGTTAATGACAGTATTTTCACATATCCAAAATAAGTTGTTTGCGTTTTTTATTTGACATTTGTGAAAAAGGGCGACCTATATTGCACTGAGGTTACAGTAGATTCAATACATCAAAGTTGAAAGTCACTAGCTTGCCTACATCATGGCTATTAACAATCAAAAGAAATATGTTAAATACAGAAGCCATAAAAATTAAAAAATCACATAGCTTTTGAACATATTCCAGAAGTGTTTGACAATATCATAATCATAACATTCATATTCAACAATAGAAATGAAGAACTGAGCTAATCCCTATGTGTTTTACTTGTGCAGGGTGTGTTTACACAAGCTCATCTAACAAGACACCAAAAAAATTAACAAAGAAAGACAGTTGTTCAGTAAGCATAAATGAAAACATTAAAACAATGAACTTCGTCTTCTTTTCAGCAGAGGAGAGTTCAGTTTTATTCCTTCCCAGAATATCATGCAAATTTCCATAGCTTTTGAAATCTGGCTACCGCCAATTCATTGACAGAAAAAAAAATATTCAGCATTTATATGAGGCAAGAAAAATGTATGGAAGAAAAGGACCCAAAACTCATATATGCTCTTTTTTATCACTTAGACTATTCTATTAAAAAAAAGGACAGAAAAATTTCCCTTGGGTTTTGTTGGCTAAAATCTTGAAAATGTAAATTCAACATATGCAAAAGCATATTAATGGATGGTCAATCACTCCGGTCTCCATAAGAAAAGTCAAAACATTATATCATTCACAATATTAGATCTTCACAGAAACCTATGATTAAAATTCTCAAATTAGAATTTATCAACATCAAGCCAGGATGTATTAATAGATACAAATGGCAATAACAATCACCGAGTCCACTATTGTTGCCTCTATATTTTGCGCAAACAGAAAGATAGATATCAATTCTCATTAACAAGAAATGAAGTAAAAATAGCATAGGGGCAATGTATAATTAATCGAGATATTTAGATGGTGCATTACTGATTAAGATTTTCAATTCTTCGAGGATAATTAGCACATGAAGGCAACACGTGATTTTCAGAGTTTTGTGTAGGAAACCAGAATAATTGTTAAAGGAAAAACTGAGTTAATATTGCTAAAGATCAGCCTATTAAGTCACTAACATTTTAGCTATGTAGTAATAATGTATTTCCCTTTTGGAGGAATATTAAGACAAGTACCCTTCCCTGAATCAAGAAAACCTCTGGAATCATCCATCAAATACAGCAGAGAATTCGGATTTTCACCACTAAACATCCAAAACAAAGTAGGGCTCTGGTTTCAGGGAACTCTGACTGTATTTTCGACCCCTAAAATGAAGAAATTTATGTCTAAAAAGTGTTTTTAAAAGTCAAGACTTCGGACAAATAAATGTTTGGAAAATCAAATCAAATCAAATAATGCTCACCTAAGACTATAGACCCTGTACCATATTTTAACACTAAGAGGGCACATATTTCATCTCTCATAGTACTCTCAGCATATAATGACATTTATAACCACCATAATTCAGATTCCAAGAGACATAATACCATAATTCAGATTCCAAGAGACATAATACCATAATTCAGATTCCAAGAGACATAAAACACAAATTAGCATGCATAACTAAACCAACTAGGAATACCACTTTCAAACTTCTCCAGAATTTTAATTCAAATACCTGCATTTCAGGAAGGAGTTCTTGAATCTTTGGATGTCGCCCACAATAAATTGTTAATGACAAAAGCCAAACAGAACCTGCACAGCGCTCTTCTTTCCGAGTGCTATATAGGAGCTCACCAAATATTTTTTTTACTATTTTCTCTCTGGCATTGGCACGGCCAGAATCAGCTGTCTCACATTCTACAACCATATTACCATCATTTCCATGTCTAGCAATTTCACCCATGAGGTAATTTGAAGACGTAGAAAGGGAACTGTAGCTTGACTTCAGTATCTCATCAGCAGTGACAGGGACACCCCCCCATATAAAAGCTAAAGCCTCCCCTGCAGAAAATAACAAATCCTCAACCTGCAAAATCTCAAGTTTTAGGTTTCGAAGTGCTCAATAATTGATATGAAGAAAAATACCAAGAAACCAAATCTGTTCACATTCATTGGTGATAAAGTAAAAAAAAGAAACGAAAATGTCTACCCATTGCATGATGGATGTTAAGCCCACTGACATACCTTTGACCTGCTTAGACTGAAAACTGAATCTAGGGCCATGTCCATAAGTCTTGGGGATGTATCTCCAATGCATATATGACCAAATGCAATAGCAACCTTCTGAACAACCTTGGGATCATTTGAAGCAAGCAGTTCCTTCAGACGTCCAATTATAGAGCTTAGTGATGCATCTTCAGGTTCTAACTTTAGCCTGTTCGTTAAAGTGTCTTCGTCGGTAGCATTTGAATCATGTCTAGACACTCCATGTTCAGATAGTTTTGCCTCATGTATTCCTTCTGTGGATGGCTCCACATCCACAATTTCAGAGGATTGATGAAAATGTTCATGCCCATAAAGAGGCAACCGACCTCGCAATCCTATATGACCAAGGGCCTCAGCAGCTGTTCCAGCCAAAGATATGCTTTGAGAATTGATTGCGTCCACCAAGGCCATTAAAGAAGTTTGTAGTAAACCCCTTGGAACCTTTTTATATACCAAAAACAAATAAGGTTAGAAAACTGGAGGTCTCATCAATCCATAGTCCAATAAAAATAAACAAAAATAAAGGCATAGCAGTAAAAATAAGAAACATAAAGTGCTGAAATCTATGATACTGGGTCCTTCACCCCTGGGGGACAGGTCCCAGTATGGCACATACCGCATACTGGTCCTGGTTCAATATTGCCTCCATCTCTGCCCAGACAAGGATGTACCTGGGCGTACCTGGCCCTGCCGGTACATACCCAGGCAGGACACCAACATGACCCACATTTTAAAGTGCATATAAATGTTTTTTTTGATTTTTTATTTGTTTGCTTATTTTAAATTTAAAAAGTCAACTTGAAATTTAAAAAACAATCAAAAGGTATGGGGAAACCCTAAATGGTACTCTCACATTCATTTCGTCAAAAGCAAACAACACATGTACCACTCATTGCATACTTACATCACAACATTTGGAATTGGATTATCAATGGTGTTTACAACTATTTTTTTTGGTTATATAACTTATTTTTGTTTACTGTATACATCGTATATGGATAATTTTCCTTATTTGGCTATATTTTCTACATGCATGCCACGGGACAAGAAAAAATTGCCGTACAGGTGTACCCATACCAGTACCAGCATCAGCTACTTAAGCTGAAATTTGTAAATTTTCAACAACAAACAATGGCCATTCAGTGACTTCTTAGTCAAATGGAAAGGGTGCCCTAGGACTTCATCAACAAACACTATACTTTGAGTACTATGGGGACACATTCTTAAAGAGGTAATATTAGCAAACTGATCTGATGTACCTAGTACAAAACCCTTAGTAACAAGTATACATCGATAGTTGAAAATATTCTGCTAGCTTACTAGTGATGCCGGTACCCAAATCTGTAAGATCCTATATATCATAATCCATAAGATGGGCGCACAGAACTATTAAAATATAAGGCATAATATAATGCTTAGTTATTGGTGTTAAGCAAATATTAGTTAAGTTTTATCTAATAAACGGCTGTTAGCTGTGCTATACCATTTTGTAACCATCTCTCTCATAATAAAATGACAGACACACAATGAACATGTGTGCATTCCGGTTTCTCTTCATTTCTTGTTTGTGCACATTTTCTAACATTGGTATCGGATCCCTTAGTGCTTGAAGGATCTGCAAACTAGAAGGAGATCATAGTCATTTAGAGGATTAAACTAGGGAAAAGACGTGAATCCGTATAGTGCTCGAAGGGCAAAAGAATAGTAGTAGAAAATTTGCACAGTAGATTTACAGAAAAGTGAGTGGAATGAGTGAAGTTTTAAATTGCGAGTAGACGTCACTGAAGGAGAAGTCATACCGAATCTGGCAGATTTTTGAAGGGTTTCAGACTGAATTTTAAAGGAATATGATACAGTCAGACAAGTTTCACAAGGGTTTCAAATGCTCAACATCGTGAATAATATATTAATCGAAAATACATTTGTGAAGGGTTAAAAAAGGCCAAAAATACAGTAATGCCATTGGCAGGACAAATAAAGTTGTATAATACAGGGGTCACAATATAGATACAGTCCTGAACAGCTTTGCAAAGGCCCTAATTTATCTGTTTTCTAAAGTACAGTAAATGAACAGCTTAGTTAAAAAGGGCATAAATCTGTTTGCAAATGCAAATACAGTCGCAAAAATCTGCCAAACGATGTTCTCTAAAATACAGAGAAGGGATTTTACACCATAATTCCTGATAAAATTGCAAAGTAGACAAAATTTCAGATTGTTTTCAGTCAAGTTGACAGCAATGGGAACGGTTTCATTTGAAGCTGAAAATTATTGGTGGTATTTTTTGTTCAAGACTTCAGCATTTGCAATTATTTATTTATTTACAGGTCAAATATATTTCAGTCTAAATCTCCAAATATTATAAGAATGGAAATCCCAATGGAGAAATATTCTGGTTTTAACTTTCACACTTGGAAAGTTAAAATACAAATGCAATTAATGAACAAAAATTTGTGGGGTATTGTTAATGGAAAAGAAAGCAAAACCCACTTATACTGCCAAATTGTTATAGTGGGAAAGCCGCAATGATAAAGCAAAAGCTATAATCAGGCTTGCTCTTTTGATTCTGAACTCCATCATATAGATTTAGACAAATCGGGGAAAGAGATTTGGGATAACCTGAATAGGTTGTTTGAAGCAATAGCCATGAACACGAAATTTTCTTTAAAACTTCAACTCTTTTGTTTCAAGATGGTTGATGATGTTATTATGGCTAGTCATTTAAATAATCTGAGATCTCTTCTGAGGCAATTAGTAAAGGTTAAATTTCCAGTAGATGACAAAGATTCTAAAGCCATCCTACTAAATAGTTTACCGTCTTTCGCATAGCAATGCCATTTTTACTCTCAATCACATGCCTTCACACAAGCGTGAAAGATAAGATTTCAGCTCTCTCGGTTGAAGAAAAGAGAACTGTGCAGACGATACAGAAGGTAATGTCTTCACATGTAAGTGCACTATACTCCTACATGAGAAATAATAACAACAAATCAGTTGAAGACGCCGGACAAGTTGATTGTTATTATTGCAAGAAAAGAGGGCATACAACTTGAAATTGTCGCATTCAAGCAAATGACATTCTCAAAGGAAAACTCAAAGATAATTTGAAAGTAGCAGATGTGGTCTTTGTTGATAATCCACCAGATGCTAAAGATTTTATTGATGAAGAAGAAGATGAATACATTTTCTAAGAAATTAGCGTTTTGAAGTCAATAAGGGATCTAATGTCGGTAAAACTCGCCATGGATGGCTATCCATATAATTCGGAGAGTTTGTGGATCTTAGGAATTCAACCTTATGAGGGTCACGAGATAATCTGATGGAGCACTATGGGAATAGCTCGGCATGGAGGGTTGTCCGACAATTTGGGAGATTATGTAATTCAAGAGTTTAGGGAGGTTCAAGGAGGTTGTATCCGGGAACTCAAGAATTTTAACTCGGGAACTACACCTTTATGAGGGTTAAGGAGGCAACTTGATGGAGTTCTACCTGGTCTAAGAACTGTTATTCAAAACAAAAACTTTTGAAGATTGTAACTCTTTCATCTTTTCTATAGTGTAAGCCTTAAGAGGGGGTAGTAAATTATAAGTCTTATATAGTAGTAGTGAAGTTAATATTATTTAAGTGTCATCTAAAAAATGGTTGTAACATGTTCAACCATTTTGTAACCATCTCTCAGATAATAAAATGATTGACACAAAATGAACATGTGTGCATTCTGGTTTCTCTTCATTTCTTCTTTGTGCACATTTTCCAACAAGAACTATATATAAATGAAAAGTAATCTCACCAACCTATATGGAGAGTACTTTCCGAGTCCCAGTCAGTTGATATAATTATCCGTGGACATTAATATAATGTCTTTCTTACACACTACAGTGGAGTATTGTTTTGCTTGAAAGGAGGTTTGTTGTCGTAAATGGGATATTGTTAATATATTGAGCTTTTGTTAGTCTTTGCTTATTTTCAAGCTCTTTAATATATTGTTTACTTATTTAAAAGCTCTTTACAAAATCAGCTTGAAATATGGAGACATCATATATGAGGATTCAAATCTTCAAACCATAGTAACCATACTTGGTGAGTACTCGCCACCAATTCAGAACAGTGAATATTAGTTGTAATAACTTGCCGAACAGACTTGGCAAATATTGGCGTGTATTCGCCGAGTATATTCGGGGAATATTCATCGAGTCTGTGACAAATACTACCCTGATGCGGGATCTGTGCCAAATACTCACCTGAAATTACAAAGATGCATTTTATTCTTAATTTAATATTAAAAATATATATTGATAAATACAGAACACAAAAAGAGTAATTTATATATGACTAATATACATTACAATTATTCAGATTTCTACTAAACTGACAATGGTAACAAACTTCATGCCAACCTTTAGCATAGTATTTCGACAAAATTTTCTCTTTGTATAATATTGCTTTTTTCACAAGGTTATCTAAACTCTTAGACTTAGATAAGCAATGGTGAACAATTGCATAGAGATAAGCTTGCATTCTAAAGAAAACAAAAAATAATCATATTTAAAAAAAAAATTATAAATAGATCCAGTTTGAGAACTTTCAATCGAATAAAGTTTCAAGCACTAACAATCATACAAATAGTTTTTCCTTGTACATATTACAACATGAAACATATATAGGGAATCTTGAATAGAATAAATCAAATAATTTCAAATATATCATCAATTCATCTACATAATAATCTCAAATATATTCAATTTGATTCCCTATATTAACCATTTGTGTGTCTCCCCCATTCCCCTTACTGACCATCCGACCCTTTCCTTCTCCTTGCAGGTTACCCCCCAATCCTTGACCCCATCCCACGCCCCTTCCCATACCATCTAGAAGCTTGGTGAGGGTGATCCTGAAGACTTTTCTTTTCACCTTCGCCAGCTTCTTCCCCTTCTAACCCAATTTGCCTCACTCCCCTCTACTTTGATGTTTGATACCCTTTCCTCCGCCATTCGTGACATTGCTCTGTGTTCTTTCCCCCACTTCACTCCCACCCTCCCTTATAAGAGGACCTGCCCCATGAACCAATAGTACGATGAAAACTGCAAAGGCCTTCACCATCAACTTCACTTTGCTTTCACGCACGCTCTCCCCTCCTCCCCATCTCTCAAGACCGTTTACCGTCGTCTCCTTCGCCACAAGAAGCACACCTTTATCTCTCATCATCGCTTTGAGCTCCATGCATCCCTTTTACACTCCCCAAAACGTTTCCGGTGTACCATTCTTCCCCGTCATTCCTTTTTACCCCAGGACTCACATCCTAGCTCCACGTTTACTCATACTTCCACCCTTTACAAAACTCCTGGCCAGCCCCAGATCCAGGTTATGTCCCCTCCCTCTACGTGTCATATTTTTACTTACTCTAATGTGAATAAAGCTATTTCAGCCATGAATAGCAGCAAAGCTACAGATGAGGAGGGCTTCTAGGCAGAATTCTTCAAGCGCGGTTTGAACACTCTAAACAACTATCTTGTGGACCTCTTCAATCAGGTGGTTTGTACAGGTTTTCTGATTTCATTGTCCCACCATATCATTCACCCCATCCACAAGTCAAGCCCCAATTCCGACCCAAACAACTACAAGACGATCATGATGGGCCACACGTTCTCCAAGTTGTATGCCACAGTCCTCCACATGTGGCTTTCTGAGTTTCTAGAGCAGCACCATTACAGAGCCAGGGGGCGGGCAGGGTTCCGACCTGCTTACCTGACCTCAACCACATCCTCACCCTGCGAGCCATTATTGAGGAGGCACGCTACCGCTCCTCCAGGGTTTTCTATTGCTTCATGGATTTTTGGAAAGCCTCTGACTCAGTGCCACGGGAAGCTCTTTTCCGTAGACTTAGAGACATTAGTATTTCTAAAACTCTTCTTGCCGCCATTATGCGCCTGTACAAGGAGGTTTTGGGTTGCCTTCACACTGCAGTTGATTTTTTTGATTTCATCTAGAGCACCATTGGGGTTAAACAGGGCTACACCCTCTTGCCTACCTTGTTTGGTATTTATATTGATGAATTGGAGGAATTTCTCAAGGATAATATCCAAGAGGGGGATGGGTGCCTTCTTCACCAGGTCCTGATCTACATTCTCCTTTTCGTGGATGATGTAGTCCGCCTTGCCTCTTCCGCAGAGGGACTCCAAAGATAGTTGGATGCCTTAGCCCTCTTTTGCGACCACACACAGCTGACAGTTAATCTTGGTAAAACCAAGGTCATGATCTTCAATGGGCTGAAGACTTCTGACTTCTATTTCTTCTTTAGAGGGGAAGAGATTGATATCACCAGCTCCTACACTTACCTGGGAGTTTTATTTATCGGGCCCTGTTTCAGTCTTCAGTCTGCTCTTCATACCCGCATCAACAAAGGGTATGGCTCTTTGGCAATCTTGAAGAGACAGTGCTTCCGCCACCACTTCCAAGACATCTTGTCGAAGATGTCTCTCTCGGATTCTCTTATGAGGCCCACAATTCTCTATGGCTTCAAGGTTTGGGGGCCATCCCTGCTTGATTCCAATTGGCTACTATTGAGCGAGTCAAAATCCTCATGCTCAGACGCATCATCAAGTTCAAAGAGACAGTTCCACACAATATCCTCTTGGCCGAGTTCGGGACTCGCCCTTTTAGACTGGAGACAATATTTGGCCTTTCTTTCGCTTTTGCATCGCATCTAACGAATTTCAAATTCCTCTACCGGCAGGAAAAAGTATCTCTACCTCTCCTACCATTCCTCTAAAGTTATTTCTCTTTCTAACCACAATGGTCATTCTCGTTGTTGGTATGTCGGAGTCTCACGTCTTCTTGGCTCTTTTGGGATTCAAATGGACCGCCTCCCACCATACAAATACTCCATAGATGCTCGTTCTCATCTCCTACCAAGTAAGCAAGATCTGCACAAAATTATTAGAGACGACATTTACAGGCAGTTCATCTAGCAAACTTGGATTAGCCCTCTGGGTGAATTACGTCCTAAGATGGCTTTCTATTCTACACATTTTCTTAAGGTAAATGATGGGCTTATTAACCAGCCTATGTATATCTCCCGACACTGGTTGCAGGCTCTTCGCATATCCCTAGGCCAGTTCAGAGAGGGCTCTCATAGACTTAGTGTGGAGGACCACCAGTTGGACCACTCGGAGAGAATTTGCCAACTTTGCTCTCTCCAGTACATCGTAACAAAGGAACACTTCATTTTCAGGTGCCCCATCTACTATGAGATCAGAGGGAGATTCCATTGCCTATTCCGGGAGCATCCGTCATTTTCGGCTTTCTACAGGTTTTGTGATTAGCGGTGTCTTGCTCTCTACCTACAGGACGCTCTCAAGCTTCGGAATGAGACCTTTCAGTCTCCTCCTAGACAGGCAACTACTCGACAGATCACATCTTTCTTTCCAATGCTCCCACTGGAGAGGGGCACCAAGCGGCATCTTGACACCAGTATGGATCCCCAAAACAGATCCGTCAGGACCAAGGATGCCACCTCCCAATCCAGAGGCTTTAACGATCGCACTCGGTTAAGGGCCCTCCCTCATGGATCACAGTCAGAAGGGTGGATACAGAGGGCTCGTCTTGCTCATCCTTCTCCCACACACCGATATTTCAGACTCTCCACAGTTTCAGCTACAGGACAGGCATATCGCCAGCTATTTCCAATCGGTCTCGGATGCTAGGTGATAGGGTTGGAGATGGGGCTTTCCTGCCCCCCTCTTCCTGGGTCCCATCCATCCGTACTCTTGTGGCCATTGTGGCCCTTGCTTCTCCTTCTTCTTTCCTTTCTCTTCTCTCCTCTCTTGTTGTTCGGATGACCCTTTCGGGTCTCCCTGCTGGTTCTTTTGGCATTGTAATGTGCAGTCCCATTGACCTATTTTTGTGGTCATTCGTTGGACATTAATATAATTATCTTATCTTATTTGCACAACTCCTATCAAATCCTCAAGCTATAGGAAACAATATTGCCATAAAAACCTACCAAAAATGGGGTCCGATCGATATTTACCTATGTTGACCACCTACTAGGATTTGAGCTCACTAATTCATGAATCTAGCTAACTCTACAATAGCTAACCACTTTCTCATCGATACTAATAGAAAACACTTCTCCAACATTTTAGAAACTCATTTGATACATTTTGTTGCTATAGTTTGCATAAAATTTATGTTTTTTTACAGAAATTTGCATATTTTTTAAGTTGTCAAATATTCCCGAATATTCGTTGAGACTTGCCGAGTTTTAGCCGAGGCCAAATTTTTTGGGTTTGTTGAATACGAGTATGCAAACCCATAGTTACCATGTTCGTACGAACATGCTAGAAATTTGATTCGGACTGAACTTTTTGGGGAAAATGACCTTACTCAAAAGAATCAATTCGTATTAGTTTTGACCCACGTTTTTTTTATTTGACAAATAAATAAATTAAAATCATAAAGTGCATAATGATAAAGTTGAAAACCCTAAAAGTTAAAACGTATTAAAGTCAAAAACATTAAAAGGAAAAGCGGCAGGGTAGATAAACATATGTTGTGAATACTAAAAGCAACCACTGAAGCACACATCCAGCGGAAACCAAAGGAAAACAAAGTGGTGACCAACGGCGACCTGCAAAGAAGTATTTCCGTCATTAAAGAAACCCTGCAGCAACTCCATTAAGCATTTTCCAAGTAAGTCGTGGCTCTGCTGCAACGTATTTGTTTACGGGAATGGTTTTTAGGTTTAAAAAATTAAAACTTCTAACTTTCATAACTTTGTAAGTTTAATTTTATACGAGGGGAGGCTAAATACTAAATAGTAAACTTAGATATAATTTTATAAACATTTAGGGCTAAACACTTACAAGTTTAAAACTCCACGGTAGTTTTATGTTTTTAATTTGTTAAAAATAATATATATAAACCATAAAATGTCTTACATTTAAATTTTTAATTAAATAATTAAATTTATTTATTTTCTATAAAATTATTAATTCGAACTTGTTAATTTAATTTAAAGTCTAAAATTAAAAAATTACGTTTTATTTAGTATTTACTATTTATTATATTTCATTTAATATTAATAAGTATACATAATTCAAGTTGTGTTTTATATACTAAGCTTTATTTTATTTTAAAAATCCATATTAGAAATGATTATTTATTTATTTGTTAGTATGTAAAAATATTAATTAAAATATAACATTTATTTATTAATTAAACTATTTTATTTATTTATTTATTTTAAACCGTAATTGTTATTTATTAATTTGTTAGTAAGTAAAAAATGATAAAATTTGTTAAACCGTAATATTTTTTAATTTTACAAGTTCAGAGGGTAGATGGAAGGTAAAGGGAAAGACAACTTGGTAAAGATGTCTAGCAGCAATCATTCCTTGGAGATGAAATACATCGTCCAAAGAGATGATAATAAACTACATATGAGATGTACCTTGTACAATGGGAATATTACAGGCAATGTAACTAGAGTTCGTTACCATTACTTAGGAGGATCCTAAGATGTCAAGCAGTGTCCACTAGCAAATGTGAATTACGAGGAAGGTGAATACAGAGATTTCATACATGGATAGAGAAAATGAAGAAAATCCAAAAGATACTAGCAAAGGATGTTGAAGAAGTCAAGTGTATTTGCGAAATCGTGGACAAACGATGGTTCATGCTACACCGTCCTTTACATGCAGCAACATGTTATTTAGATCCTAAATTAGTAAAGGTAGATCACGATGCAGATGAGAAGATAAAGAGAGGTATACTTGCAACCATAGACAGGTTAGTACATGATGAGGATGGAAAGGAAAAAGCAAGAGAACAACTTACTATTTTAAAGAACCAACTCAAAATGTTTGGTGAAAAAGAAGCAAGGGTTAAGTAGGATGCCATGGGAACCATCTAAATGGTGGTAGACTTATGGGTCTTCTACTCCAGATTTGCAGAAGCTTGTTGTGCAAATTTTCAGCCAATCTTCTAGTGCTTCTTCTTGTGAAAGAAATTGGAGTACACATGATTTGATCCACACAAACAAGAGGAATCGATTAAGGGCTCAAAAACTCTCTGATCTTGTTTTTGTGCATAGCAATTTACAATTGCTTACTCGCTCTCTTGCAAATAAAGATGAAAACTCTCGCTTGGGAAAAGCATGTTTTGAAAATGAAGAAAATGTTGCTGATGATAACCCTACTACTATAATATTAGAGGAAGATGCTAGTGATACTTTTGATGTAGAAGCATGATTTGATGTTGCAAATGTTTAAAATTGCATTTTAATTTTTGGTTAATGCTCAAAACTTTGAAGTTTGAGCAATGGATAATTCTCATCGCTAAATATTATATCAATATGTATGAACTATGAATTTTCGTTGTTTGAGTCATAAATATAACTTGCAAGTCTTAAGTTTAACATGGATTTTGCTATGCATTTATATGTTTTAAGACTTTAGTAATACTTGTATGTTTATTTATTTGTATGTGTGATTTTGTTTTTTGAAGCAAGTATGGATAATTATTCAGTTTTATATTTTTTTGAACCATACCGAACCGAACCGAACCGAACCGAATTTTTGCAAAATTCCGAACTTCCGAACTTTTTTCCATGTCCGAACAACCCAAACTTTTCGAACATGGTAACTATGATGCAAACTATGCTTTAAACCATTCATAGGGAAAGAATTTCAATATGATGGAATCAGAACCTGAATATGCAAATTGTTTGCAAGTCAAACAATCAAAAATAGACAAAAAAGTGATCAAAAGGACCAAGAACTACTTTTACATAACGAGTTTTTCACAAAAAAATTAATTTAAAGTCGTAGGTCTTCAGTAAGATTTTGGTGAATTTTTACTTTGACAAATATTTTTCTGATTTCATGCCGAGTTATTGGCTTTGGGTTGTTTATGGTGAGATTTGGCCTTAACTTGCGAAAAGAGGTGTTTGAAACAAGACATGTGGCTGTTAAATACCACTATTTAAAAATTATACCTCATGTCCCATAACTATGGTCACAAATAACCCCAATTTAAAAATTAGAGAGAAGAACACAATTCTATTGATATGTGGGCTTCTTTCTTAATGAATCAACAGCAGACAAATTGTAATGTCTTTTTTTAGGGGGACTTAGGAAATGACCAAAAAAACTTAAAAATCAGATTAGGGAGCTGTTGTAGATGACTGATATCAGCCCTGCAATCTGCAAATTAGGCCCTTCCGAGGGCAGCAACTTCCTTGGAAAAAGTTAAACCTTTCAAAGTTGGGTTAAACCTTGTTAACACACTTCAATTCTTATGCCAAAATTATTAAAAAACCCTCAGAAAACACAATCAGTTGTTAGAAATCAGAATTGAACTTGGAAATAATTAATTTTGGAAACCCTCAACCAGCGAATTTCAACAGGTTTGGAAAAAAAAGAAAATCAGCTCCAAAATTCACGAAACATGAGATCTTGGCTTTTAAAAATATGGAGAATAAGATAATAAATTCAGATTAACCAAATTATCATCAACACATACCAAATAGTACTCCCAAGTGGGTCGCTCCACTTCAAATAAATAGATTATTGATCCAAAAGAGATAAATCATGCAAGGAAATGATAATTTATCGTCTTCCAAACCAGCTTACATACATAAATCTTTATGGATGGGTTTCGTCCTTCACAAGCCCTCAATCAAGGGTTTTCGTCCTTGAGAAAGGTCCTCAATCAAGGGGTTTTGTTCTTGAGAAAGGTAGGAAAGGTGCTTCACAAACAAACCTTAACCAAGATATGAAAATTCACCAAAAAACATAATTCAACAATGGCCAAGCGACCTCCTTTTATAACCCAAGGAGTGCTTTACAATACAAAAAAGATGGCCTACTCCTTAAGATGAAGTGCTTCTAAATATTTACTTGATATTTGGAGCCTACATGCTCAAAATACTTCTATTTCCTAACTACTTAAGTCCTTCTATTGGAGCGCTAGGCTTCCCAATAGGATACATGATAATAAATAAAATAACTACCTAACAACAATAAAAATATAATCCAAGTCTTCCCCTTGCTTTCTTCCTTAGACCCACGAGGAGAAGAATGGATTAAGGTCTTCAAAAATCAACCTTCAAAAAGGGACATAACACAGATTATTTATATACTAGACAAATTATCCATATACTCGCTGGGTGAACAACAATTATAACCTTATACACTACCAAACATTTTTAGCCGTTGCCACCTGCAATTTAGAGAAAGTGCCCTTTCAGCTTGGATTGACAATGTACATATTGTTCACTAATTCGAGTCCATGATAGGTAGACGGATACACCTGTACAGGCCCCAGGTTCAGATACGTGCTTGGGTTTGCCAGGGCTTCGTACAGGGTGTGACAACGTTCGTAAAAAATCAATTTGTTCTAACTTCAAAGTTTGATAAATGAATATCATGACATTGGGCACTGAATTATCAGTATATTTTGTGGTAATTTAACTTATTTTGTTTACTCTACATATTATATGGTTGATATTGCTTATTTGGCTATATTTTTAAATATTAAACTTTTAGTATGGTCGTTCCTAGGCCCCCCAAAAAAATTACCATACCAGCATACCAGATCGCTGTACCCATACCTGAACCGTACCATGTACCAGCTGCCTAGAGTCCATGCAAACTCTCGTACAAATTTCAAAGTCCTTGCTTAACAAATTTTCAACAACATAATACACAAGTAGAGAATAACCACCAGGTCATCATGGAAGTCTTTTCCACCACATATCGAACATTTGCTTTCAATTTTCAGTTTGACCATTAATCCAAGTCGCAGCATCAGTACTCTGGTCAGCGACGGCCACAGATGTATTTTCCTAGACAGCAGTAGTCTAATGACATTGTTGAAACAATCACATGCCTGCCTCTCATAACACCAAAGAAAGACAATTACACCTAGATGACCAATTGACCAAATACAAACCATTGTCATTTCAATTTCCTGTAATGGTTCTTCTTTGTCTCTCTTGCTGCAAATTGCATAAATAACACACGAGTCCTGGTGGGTTCAAACTGCTGTCCTAGAAGTCATATTGTACAATCTCGCCAATTTTTGTAGAAAACTAGTCATATAATAGAACCCAGCATTACAGTTCCAAACACCTTGTGTCTTTGCCGACAAATAGCATATGTTTTTGTTTGTAACAAGTAGTTTGGGAAGAATATAGAAACCTAAATTATCAGAAATGAGTTTATCGGATCATCATATATGAATAACCACTGGAAACATCACTATTTACTAACATTTACGTAAAAGCAAAAAAATCACAAATATAACCTAATTAATTGGCTTGATATATCATGATGGCAAAAAAAAGGATGGATTGAAATAATACAAAATGAGCATCAAACAAATGAACGATATTGTATCCAACAATGAAAATAAACTTACAGATGGAGTTCCTGTCATACACTGGGCTAGCACATAACCAGTAGCACAGAGAGCTCCATGACTATCCTCAAATCTGCAAAATAGAATAAGCCACTAATAATCACCAACAGCAGATTTTAAGCAGATAAAAAGCATTCAATTCTCAATAACAAGTAAAAACAGCAGATATCCTGCAAAAGAAACCTTAACTAACCTGCCTTTGTTAGAAACTTTAAAATTAGAGCAAAGTTCCTGAATCAGAACAGATGCTGAAGAAGCAGATAAGGCTAAGCATGTAATCCCCATTAAGCGAGCTATAGACTCGCGAGTGTCTGTGTCTATGTGACCTAAATATTGTTTCAGCCATGGAAGGCGTTCAGCATATCTTGATGCAATTATCTTCACCTCAAAGAAAAAAGCAACTCCTACATGTTAGCATCCTCCATTTTTGTGGTTATAAAGTATAGCACAAAACCATTTAAACAACAGTGCAGGTATAACAAGAGAATGGGATATTCGAATTCAACCTGTGGATTATGAGAAGCAATACTAAGCAATCCTTTTGATGCAGTTGCATGCAATTCAACAGAGCCTTCATATGCCATAGCATGCTCAAGTAACAAGCAAAATGACATCAACATGGCATCATGCTGTTGAGTATCACTTTTAATATCTTCTAATACAGATTGACCATATTCAGCCTCATAACATTTCTGCAGAAATCTTATCATTGCTACGTACATCGTCGTTGGGAATAAAAGATTGCGTTCTCCAACTTCCACAGACACCATAACTTTTGGCTGATATTTACAGATATAATCTATCATTTCCTTCAGTGGAGGAAATTTCTCTTCCACAGATTGACTCGAGTGGTTCACAGCTCTGTCAACTTGTTTTCGAGGAAATAAACCTTCCAGAGCCATCTCTCTGTAAAATTGAAAATATCTCAGGTCAACTAACTTTCATTCTATATCTTTCTTTTCCGAAGACTCAACTGTTTCTCTATTTTGTGCACAAGCATTCACCCACACACAAAAGCAAAGAAGCTTGTAAGGCACCTATGAAAAATAAAATTCTTCATGGTAAAAGAACATGCAATTTTTGAAATGTCATATAATATGAAAGCAAAAGCTGTGCAATACTTCATGAGATAGCCAGTAATCTCAACATGTAATTGGAGGAAGTAGAACCTTGGGCCATGTAATCAGTGGTGTTCAAGGTGAAGAGCCAATACATTTGAAATCCCCAAATAATGCTAGTTATTAGGCCAACTTGGTACTAAGGGGCAAGGTTTCTTTTTTTATAACATTGAGGTCTTATGTTACTTGGCTACATGTTTAGCACATCATCGTACCCTAGCTCATTATAGACATGTTCACTTGTTACAAATTTTCACTACACTTTACTTTTATGGTGATTATTTGAGTAGTCTCTTAATTTCCCTGTGTTGAAAGAAAATGTTACACAAACCCTTGCCAATATACCTGACATAAAATTCAAGATAGACCAAGAATGTTATACATCTGTTCAGGCATCTTGATCACATTTTTGTTGTTAATGTAGATATTTTTTTGGAGTTAGTGATTTTCCTTGGTATTAACTGACCTCCGACCTTGTCAATATCATTACATATTTCCTTAAGTCACAATCATTTGATCTGGGGCCCATGTAGTACCCCGTGGATAGACACCATGCTAGAATTGTATGTTACAGAATTATATTATACAATAATTTTGTACAATAATCCAAGAGGTCAGATGTGGTACAAGATGTCTAACCACCACTGTACTTATTCTATCTCTGTTTATTCAAAGAATGGAAGAACACACTAATATAAAAGTATAGAAGACGAAGGGGCGGTTGAAACTTGAGACCTTACTGGAATACCAAGCCTTCACTTCATGATTGTTCAGATTCCTTGTTTTCTCATTTTCTGGAAAGGCTGCTGCACCTCTATGTAGAACAGTGTTAACATTGTCGGAGCTGTGCAGCATCAACAAAGAGGAGTTAAGACTTGATGGTATGACCATGTGTGATTGGGATGGTCTTGAACCTAATGGTGAACACAGCATATGCGTGGAGTACTGCCACCATACCATGAATCACTCAAAGTCTCAGATCCTCATGGATTAGTTGCCCCTCCTTGAAGAGCAATGTACAATTGTGGAAGAGGATGTCGAAAGTTGTTGGCAACATGCGTTTCGGTAAACCATTTTCCTTGGGAAGGAACATGACCTGCTTTGATGGTCTAAAAGAGAGAGATCTCTTATTGTCGTGTTTGTCTCTACAACATCTGAAGTGGAGAACAGGAGAGAAAAATAATGGCACAACAGCTCTACATTAAAGACTAGATGCAGACCAAGGTTGGAAGGTGGATTGAGCTCGAAAGCATTATCTCCTATCTACTTAGTGATGGTGTGGGGCCCATACCAAAGTGGACTAAGCTTGCATTTAGGTTTTGTAAGTCATTCCTTTTACAAATGAAGCCATACATGACCACCAACCTGAAAGGTGTGTGTTGCTCAATGATGATAATGGCATTAGTTGTACTTAACATTAGCTTTCTGCACAATGGTCAACACTTGTTGAACGTGTTGGCTCAATAAACTTGGCAGCTCAACTTCCATTTGATCTAAAGGAGTTGTTGTGGTTGATCACAGCATAGGATATGCTACATCAATGGGTGCCAAAGGTTGGAAACCCAAGCAAACCCGAAAAGAGCTCTGTGCAAAGCTCTGTTATAGCTATGTTGAATTTAAAGAAGGCTTTCATCCCATGTACATTGATTCCTAGAATTGTACATTTTGAGGAGATGCACAATCATCATATTAGCCACTTTTTCCTAGGATGGAACGCAACATTTATTCAGTTTTGTGTCCCTATCAAAGATGATATAGTATTCAGCAATCCAAAGTGGATCTAGACATGGTGAAAATACAATAGAGATGTTTCTAGAGTTGAATTTGATTTATTGCAAGTGTAAGTATGGCCATCTTTGAGAATCTATCAACTAGTACATAAACACAATCATTACCATACTTGGTAGTAGGGTAACCTGAGAGAAATTCCATGGATATTGATTCCCACAGCCTTGTTGGAACCGGAAAAGGTGTGCAAATACCTTGCTTCTTGTTTACCGGTTTACCTATGGCACAACCAATACAACATTTTGCGTATTTGGCAACATCAATACTACAATGGTCTTCTCAACTTTGAAGTGTCATGTAAACTTGCTGAAATGAGCTTTCCATATAAGGTTTTGTCGCATTGCCTTGTGTAGTACACACAAAAGTCTAAGGTTATATAGGATTCCATCTTGCCAGTAGAAATACAGAATTGACATACTACTATGCAAAGCCTACTAGATTTCTATGAATTCGAAATCAAATGCATACAAGTATCACCAATTATTCTCGTGTCCACGTGCATCAACGAAGGCCAGGATGTCATGTCCCTTTTTGAAGGCTGATCTTTCTTGAAGACCTTTATCCATTCTTCTCCCCATGGGTCTAAGGAAGCAAGGGGAAGACTTTTATGATATTTTGTTGTTATTTAGGTAGTTTTTATTTTTACCATGTATTGCTATTGGGAAGCCTAGCGCTCCAATAAAGAATATAATTAATTAGAAAATAAAGTATTTGAGCACGTAGGCTCCAAATACAAATAAGATTATTAAAAATTATTTTTTAAAGTCGGCCATCATTTGACTTGCAACACCCCTTATTGTTATAAAAGGAGGTTTCTTGGCCAATATACAATCATGTTTTTGGTGAATTTTTATAACTTGGTAAAGGTTTACTTCTAAAGCACCTTTCCTATCTCTCTCAAGGACGAAAACCCTTGATTGAAGACTCTCTAAAAGACGAAACTTCTTGATTGAGGGCTTGTGGAGGACAAAAACCGTCTCACAAGGATTTATGTATGCAAGTTGGTTTGGAGAGTAATAAATTATCATTCTCTTGTATGATTTATTTCATTAGGGTCAATAATATGTCCATTTGAAGTGGGGCGACCCACCTAGGAGAATTATTTGGTATGTGTTGATAATTGCATCAATCTGAATTTATTATCTTATTATCCATAATTTTAAGAGCCAAGTTCTGAAGTTTTGTAAATTTTGGAAGTGATTTGCTATTTTTCTAGGCTCGTTGAAGTTTGTTGTTAAGGGTTTTCAAAAATTAATTATTTCCAAGCTCAATCCTGATTTCTAACAGCTGATTGTGTTTGCTGAGGGTTTTTAATATTTTTTGGCATAAGAATTTAAGTGTTTTGGCAAGGTTTGACCCACCTTTAAGGTGTTTGACTTCTCCAGCTGGGTCGCTGCCCTAGTGGGAAATAAATTGCAGGTTTCTGAAGGTTTCAACAGCCACCCTCTAATTTGATTAAAAGTTTGATTTATCTGCCCCTTGGTCATTTCTTGAGTCCCCCTAAAAAGGGACATTAAAGAAGAGAGCTTGAACCAGTGGTCAACTAAAACAATCAACTATTGGATTAGCATTTTCTTATACTTGATGTTCAAATGGAACTGGTGAAGATATAATGACCAATTTTGATGTCACTCTTGCTGCAATTTTTTTTAAGTCTGCAGGAATTGTAACAGCTTGTGATTTGTGTGATTTGTCTTCCTGAACAATGGCATAAAGCTTTATCATATGTGGGATATTTTCGTACAATGGCAATGAATATTTCGCTATGATAAGCAACTAGATGTCCATGTTGAGCGAGGACTGATCCAATAGCATTTTTATATGCGTCAGTCTCTATCTCAAATGGTTGTTGAAGCCCAGAAAATGCAAAAGCACAAACGTGGAACATGGTTTATGTTTGAATTCTTCAAATGTTATCTAACATGCCACTGTCTAGGTGAATGTTGCTTTGGTGCCACATTGAGTAGCATGATTACAGGTGATGCTATGTGTTGGCAATATTTGATGTCGCTTTGTGTGATCTTGATTTGCCCAATGGAAGTAGCATAAAGTCTACAACAGTTAGGGAAGATCACCTCTCGATAGGGTAATGTTCCTTTATGCTTGAGAGGGGCAGTTCCCTCGTATGATGGGGGGTTTTCTATTTTTCAGTGCTTTTAACCAGAAAGCACAAAGGACACGAAAATGGGAAAAAGAAAGATGGGAGAGGATGGAGAAAGCAAGAAATGAGAGGAGACAAAAGGGAGAAATCCACAAACTAAACAAAAAGGAAGGTTCGGATAACTTGAAATAAACATAAAAGAGTGGAACCCTCTTTCTCACATGAGGATAAGAATATAGGCAACAACTGCGCAAAATATAAAAATCACCTAGAAGCACAAAGTTGGACGACGGATAGACTCCACCCTTGGTTGAAGTGAATTCATATTGAAGACCATTTTGCAGATTTGGGCATTGAAGGATAAAGGAGATCATCTACAATCATCTGCATGCATTGATAAGCCTCTCCTAGTTGGAGAGACTTGTATTAGGGTGTGATTTGGTGCCTTCTGGGGCACATAACTTCTATTTTCTTCCATATTCAGATTTTTCATCATTTATAAGGCCGGAATCCATAGTTTTGTGATTTTTCGAGGAGTTCATCTAGGGTTTTTAGCCCTTACATGTGGCTTCCCTGCTGCTGTTACAAATTTAATTACAACAGTGTGTTATCTCTGGTTTTCTCCATTTATGTGTTGCAAATTGAATGGATAAATATTGTCATGCATGAAATAATTATCTACAAGTGTTTTCATCAATTGTGCATGGTTTTATGGTGCATTTAAACCACTTTTCAGTTCGCTGCTAGGGTTTATATTATTGTGGGAACTGTTGTCATAAAAATCATCTTATATTTCACTTGTGGTGTGGTGTGGTGTATTTTCAGATCTAATCCTTGGGGTTTGTGGCCAAACCATTATCTTCGGTTTTTGTCCCAAAAAGGGACATTACAGCTTAGCTTAGTCAAAATCAGTGTTTCAAGATATGTCACTTCTTCATGTTTTAACAAGGAATCTACAACTTCTTAATGTCGTAGATATTTACAAACCGTAATGCCATAGCTTTTATATTTATGTGTTATTTAATTTTTAAATATTATTTGTATATATTAGTTTAATAGTCAACCCCCAACCATCCCCCAACGTTCCCAAAATCAAATAATTTTATGGTGTCCCCAAACCCCATCCCTTGTTGGAACATAATGATTAAGTGGTTTGGCAACCCTTAATGTATATGGGTCCATCACTAATATATAGGTTAATATTTAATAATATGAAATATTTATATTTCTATTATTAAATATGCTAACATAGGTATATACTTTAGGTTAAATATTTAATATCATGAAATGGTTATATTTCTAATATTAAATATTATAATCCTAGGTGTATGTGTCAACCATTTTAGGTTGAAAAGGTGAGTCGGGAGACATACCCGATCACCTTATATAAAAAGGACTTTAGGTCCTCATTTGATATATTCGGGAAAAATATCAAAGGTGTGCAAATCAAGTGATTTGGTTTTACCCTTGGTAAATAGGGTTTCAAAGGAGGAGGTTATCTTACTAGATGTAAAATAAGTTATCTAAAATAAAATGTTATTTTCAAAGTGGCTTTTACCCTATTGGGGTTTTCCACTATAAATAATGTGTCACCTGTATTATTTATTTTTTGTAAGTATTTCTTTATTTACTTATGTTATGATGTAATCTTTATTTAAATATTTATTGTAACATTATGTAATATGTAAGTTAATTAAATCCGTATTTATTATAATCAAATTCTAACATCTCCCTGTCTCGAAGACACAAATAACACAAGTTTTTTAATCTGTTTTTCATTTTATTATGACTTTAATACCTGGACCAACAATGTTTTTTATTATGACAATTGGTTACCCAAGATAATATAACTCAGGAAGTACTCAAGAGATACCCAAACCAATACCAGAACCATAACAGTACAGGTACGGGGGCGTTTGGGGAAGTACTGAGTAACATAGAGCAAAATACTTGGAAATATTGGAAGACTTTGAACTATGCCCAAATACTAGCAAAAGTTAACAAGGCTATTTCTTTTCCCTCTGCAATTTGAACCCACCTATATGCTCGTTTAGCTGCAATTTGAACAAGGTTTGCATTGGAGAAGACATTGGTGTTGGACCAATAAAATGCCTTCTACTTTTATTTTAAAATAAAATTTTCATGACAACATACACCATGAATACTTTATCTTGACTCAACTGAACCATGAGTGAGGTACCTAAAACCCTAAAGAACAATGGTTGTTTGATTGCAAAACTATATGGCATTTACACAGTTCTTTCAAATAGAAAGTGATGGGATAGCTACTTCATTTAAGCCTTGTACACAAGGCAACGTTGAGTGAGTAAGCATTCACAGATTCCGCTTGTTATTGATGGCAAAAAATACAAATAATGCTATGTAATGTCCCTCTTTTTAATTAAAAATTAAAAAGTAGAGAAAATCGATTTGCACATGTAAATTTAAAAATAAAATATATTTTATTGTACAAATTAAAAATAAAAAAGAAATTCGATTTCACCTTGGGATTATAATTATTTATTTTTAAGATGAATTAAGTGACTAAGCAAGTCGCATTTTTCTGGGAATTACTTAATGTTTGGCATTTGAAATAAATCGATTTCTAGGCATGGGTCGATCCATATGGGCCCCATTTGATTTAATTCCCCTATGCATTTAATATTTGCTTTGAATGTGATCTCCAGACACTTTTAAATGATATTCCCTCCCAGCTTTTGGCACCAAAGATGGAGAGAGAACTTTGGAGGATGTGCAAGGCGAAGATATAAAAGAAGATGTGAGTACTCATTTTTCGCATGTTGACAGTTTATTAAACTTATCTTCATGCTTGAAGAAGGGATGTATGCTCACTAATGATCTAAAACAAAATGTGTTCTTCAACACCACCTTTGAGTGAAGTGTGTATGCCCTTTGAGCTTGAGTTGATGAGTTATTTGCATGTCTATTCAATCCAAATAAAGTCATCATTATTGTGAGAGCTTGTGAGTTTATTTGGAGTGTTTGGGCCACTACTTGGTCAATAAATTCTAGAAATTCTTGTTGGTTTTGTAATTATATAAATCGACTTATGGAGGAAGATTTATGGTGTTTCTTAGTGGTATTTTGTAAGGATAAAATCTGTAGGGCCCACTTCCCTTTGACACCTTTTGATACTGATCTTGATACTGATGATTACATTATGGACATTATTATGATTTTGATTTAGTATGATATTACATGTTGGACCATGGATTATTGTTGATTTTGATTTGGTTATGATGCATGATGATTATTAGAGACACTTCATATGTGGATGATGATATACTATTTGACATGGATATATTGTGAATATTGTTCGGACATGTGATTTTTGGATATTGTGAGTAGACTTAGAAAATGAACCTTATATGATGATGATATAGTTGTTCATATGAATTGTAAGTGATATTGTTAATTGCCTTGATGTTGTTGTGATTCTGTAATGTCCCCATTTTTTAAGACCCTTAGCCTATCATTCCCCGTGGGCTTTAGGGATGTTGCAATGGGAAAAATATATTAAATAATTAGATAATATTGCCTGGAGAGTGATTTTAATCATTTGACATTGTGAAGCAATATTTATTTAATTATTTAATATTTATGCAGCAAGTAATGTATTTAATTATTTAATTAAATTCCCAAAATGCAAATTAAAAAGGGGAATTAATTAAATAATAATTAGGTGGCTTTTAAATATTAAAATCACCCTTTTTAAAAGGGGACGCCACACCTAGGGGAAATAAACTTATTTTATTTAATAATGTCCCTCTCCTAAGGATTTCGAATTTTCTGCCTCTTTGCTTATAAAAGGAGTGCTAGGATCATTGTTAGACTCATGTTATAATGATATTTATTTTATGCTCTATGCTTGGAGTTGGGATGTATGCCCATTGATGCTTCCTCTCTCTCTCTCTCTTGCGTGGGAAGTTAGTAAGCTGGTTTGATTAATTGAAGTATTCTCTCTTGTTCTCTTCATTGTGATCTCTTGTGTTGGTATTGGTGCATTTATTTGGATGATAAATCTATATTTTTGTGAAGGGTTTGAAGTACTTTTATGACTATTATTGTTGCTGCAATTTATTTAGCCATAGCAACTGGTATTGGGGTTTGATCTTTCATATTTTGAAGTTATTTATGCTAGATCTATTTATTGTTGTGTCTAATCAATTATTTCAGATCAAGGGTTGATTGTTTAAGGGTTTTTGGAAGGGTTTTATGAGCTGGAAATTATTTAATTAATTTTCCCTAACCCTAGCGACTGGTTTTCAGATTTCAGAGGCAGATTTGAGTGGGTTTCAGTGGGATAAAAATTCAGTTTGTTAGTTCATTGGAAGATCTTTATTCTGCAATTTATTTCATGCAAAAACTCTAAGTATTGAAGGAGTTATGAATTTTAGAAGATTTCAGCTGTCTACAAGCTTTCTGGGTCTTATAAATTAATATTTATTTCAGATCTACAGTTTTGAGGTCAGATTAATATTGGTTTTGGTTGTAGAAATTAGGAGAGATAAGGAGAAAGCAATTTCATAATTTTTGGAGGAGATTTGATGCCCTAAAAGTGCTGGGCGACCTACTTTTTAGGTCAAAATTAGGGTGTCGGGTCAGCTGTGCAAAATCTGATTTTTGCATATTGTTCCTCATATTTTTATGGTCCATTATCCAAAATTTCAGCTCATTTGGACTTCCCTAGCCAAATATATGAATTTTTTAAGTTTGCAGTAGCTAGAGTTTGAAAATTAATTATTTTCAGCTGTGTGATCAGATTTGTATTAATTCCTAACTTATTCTAGAAGGGGATATTACATATTCATATGTATAGATGATTTTGTGATTTTATTTATATCATGTTGGATGTTCTGATGTGGCCACAAGGCCAAAAGAAGTATTTGTGTTCTGTAGGTTAAACTATCACAACAAACATCGGGGGATTGGAGACCAACCACATTGGAATTCTAGATGAATTCAACAAGGTCACCATGGCAACATATTTTGTGTTTGTGTTTGATTGTTGTTAGAGATTCCCGTGGGGGGATCACCTTTAATGTGACCATAGGTTTTATGTATTTTATTAATGTGGTTCCTTTTTATTATTGTTTGTATGTATTTTATTAGTGATGTGTCCCTTTCTTTTATTTAATTAGATTGTGGTAGACTAATGTGAGAAAACATATGGTTAAAAGTTAAAATAAATCAAATTGGGATATAAAAAAGTAATTATAAGAGTTGTTGGCTTTTGTATTAAATATGTAAGTGATGTGTAAGAGTTGTGTAAGTCAGATTTTGGAGTATGAAACACTCCACCTTTTAGAAACTCGAATTTGTCCTTGGAGGCTGTTTTTGGAGGCTTGTGGGACAAGTAAAACTTGTCTCATACCTCTTAAGTTTATTTACCAACCATACCTATGGTTGGAAGGCTGATTTAGACATTTTCAATGCATTCTATTAATCATGTTTGCATGTTTTTATTGCACTCTTCTTACATTTTATTTAATTCAATCCTTTGAGGTGTGGTTTTTGGAGTGTGTAAGTTAATTTGTCATATTTTCATCCACCTCTTTATTGTGTCTTAGAGAATGAAATTTGACTTTTGTGGAGTTGAGAATGTGTGATGTGGCATCCTACATGGATCCACATCATCCTCTTCTCTTCCCTCTTCTATAAAATTCAAACTCATTGCCTTGTTTTGGGTTGTTGAACTTTTGCATACTTCCTTTTAGGGCACATTTTTTTGCTGTTTGGGAGCTCTTGCTTGGAGAAGATTTAGAGAACTTTGCATGCTCGTTGGTTGTTGATTTTGGGATTGTGTTTTTGACATTGAAAGCTTGTTGTTTGGAAACAAAAGCTACCATGAAGAGGTAAGAGCTTAGCTCTTCTTTTATGTTGTTATTTTTTTGTGTATGTATGAATGGTGCATGTTTTTTGTGTATTTGTTGGCTGTTTGGGTAGACTGCCGTAGGAATGGTGTAGGAGAAGGCCATGGGGAATCCATGGGGGGCATAAGGGAATGCCTTTGGCATTAGATTATTGTGGAGGGAGTTTGGGTTTGGGATCCACCATGGAAAAGAAATAGCTTGCATTTCTTACTTTGTGGGGAGCATAAGGAAAATTTGTGGGGGGCATAAGGAGGGATTGTGGGGGGCATAAGGATATGTGTGGTGAATTTTATTGGCAGTTTGTTATAGGTGGATGCCTAATTCCCATTGGGAAGCATAAGCAGTTTCCCCCATAGCTCTTGCTCCTTTGGCTTGCAATGAAGAAGCCTGAGTTCTGTGTTAATGTTTTCAATGCAGTTGTAAACTATTGTTTTGTTGGACTGTGTTTTAATTTGAAATGTGCATGTTGAAAAAATGTTGTGTGTATGTTTTGTGGAAGCTTGTTGTTGCCATGAGTTGAAATACATTTCCTATTGCATTGTGGTTGGGGCTCGGGGGCCAATGATGAAAGATGGTTTCTCCTTTCATTGAATGTCTTGGTTGGGTGGAGAGCGTTGCCTTTCCCCCACTTTTGTTGTGATCAAATTGGAACAAAGGGGCACTTTGCATGTTGCTGTTTTGGAGCAGAAGAGAAAGACATTTGACTGTCCCTTGTGAAATAATTTTCTTTTGTAACCTTTCCCACTTTGAAGTGGATGAAAATTGTAATATATTTTGTGTAGAAAAGATGTTTGTAATTGGTTATGAAAGTTGTATATTCGAACTATGAAGGATGTTTATACTCTGTTCTGTTCCTTGAGAAGAAAGAAATAGAAATCTGTTATTTACATTTGAACTTTAAAAGATGTAAAGATGTATAATTGAAATCAATAAAAGATTGCACTACCTTATCAATTTAAATTGCTGTATTGAAATTGTATTGTTCTGGATTGCATATGTTTGGGAAAAGATAGAAACTGGATTCTTGATTTTGGGAAAAGCATGGAATGAATTCAATGTTTCATTGTATGGCAAAAGAGATAGTTAAATCTCTGTTTGAAAGGAAGAAATGTATGTGGGAATAATACAGTATTTTGTATTTTTTGGAAATGTGTAAAATTGAATTCAGTATTGCATTTTGGGTTTTGAATGGTTTGTTTAAAACAACTAAATGTAATAGACCAAAATAGAATTGAAATTGCCATATATGGAAGATGAAATTGATATCCAGATCCTTTAGGAAATTGATCTGTCTTAAATTTAAAACCGGCAAATAATTTAATTAAAATGCACAGTTGGAACCTGCAAATAATAATCAACTTTGAAACCATAAAATTTAGCATGATATAATATCAATGAACTCATTTTGACAAAAAAACACTTAAGGAAATCATTTAAAACATTGCAAAATCAGGCCCAAACCTTTCACAGTCATTGTGCAGTGTTTTTCTCTCAATTGTTGGAAAAACTCAAATTGGAAATCAATTGAGCAAATTTACCTTCCTAAAACATCCTAAATCCTTCTCAGAATAATCCTCCATGTCTGTTTGGCATGTTGAGTGAAGGAGAAGATCAAATTGTAACAAATTTATAAGTTAAAATTTACCAGTTGGCTATTTAAAAGCCTGCAGAATGTTTTCATGAAATTGACCCCTTAAACTTTATCAAAATCTAAATTTTATGATTCCTGTGCAAAGAGGGCGTCGAGAGCTTTCCAGAAAGTCCATGTTTGCCCAAAACTAAGCTTTCTAGAAAAAGTTATGGCCTTCTGAAGTTTTCCTTCCTTGGCGAGAAAATTTGGAAAAAATTTCCCAATCGGTCTCGTGGCCCGAAATTTTCCCTAAAACCTTAGAAAAAAATTTGGAAAAATTTTAAATTTTCCCCCGCCACCTCGCCAGCCCACAGCCAATCAGAGGCTGCCACGTGGCACAGCGGAGGGGTGGAACCCTTGTAAACTATATCGTTTTTTTGAAAATTTTGTTTTGGAAAATTTTCTTAAAAACCTTCCCGCAGCCCCGCACTCACCTTGGTGAAATCAACTCCACGGACGTGCGGACCCGCGTGTCAAACTTATCCGTTTTCCCCTTCCTTTGGCGAAATTCCTTAAACACCTCCGCCACCCTGCCCTTCCCTCTTTTCTCTCAGTAATGGCTTGGAGCTCGACACGTGTCCCTGGTAACACAGCGGAGGCGCGGGCGCAATTTGGATCCCCCCCCCCGCGCAAGAAAAAAAAATTTCAAGCCTCCCCGCGACCCGCCAACCCGCCCCTTTGGGCAATTTTGCATCCCTTGGCCCGCAAGCCTGCCCTTGGGGGAAAATTTTCACCCCAAGGCCTGCCAGCCCATAACTAGAGTTATACAAGGAGTTAGGAAGACTTCTTTATACCGTCGAAAAGGTGAGAAAATTTCCTATCCAATGGGAATGATTTAGAGAAAGTTTGAATGCGTTAAGTGTGAGAAAAATCAAGTTGAAACTCTGAGTCTGTTAGAGAGTGGGTATGGTGATAATTTACCCCCTGAACCTAACTGAAACTTCTAACCCTAAATTTTGGACCTTGTGACCTCTTATAATGGTTAATAAAAGAAAAGTATGTTCTAGTAGATTAATCTTGTTCCGGAACTTGTTAGTGACAGTTGTTGCCTTGCAACCTGGCTGTTGACACTTCTAATCAAAAAAAAATTATTCCGTACTTTTTCTAACTAATCCTAGGTTGTTTCTTAGGTCTCAAGTGGGTTGTTTTAGCGGGCATCACACTTGGAATCAGAGCAATGGTTCAAAAGCTTGGACCATTGGGCACACTAGAAAACTTGAGGCATGAAACTTAAACCTAGCACACTTTTAAATCTAGAAAACAACTTAGTTTAGAAATTGTTTATTTTAGTAAGCATGGAAATTGAATAAAACTTAGAAAAATGAACTAACTTTTGCTTTGGTCTGTGCAAGAGGCGCAAACGAGGCGAGGGGAATTTTCACATAGACTCAGACTTACCACCACCACCACCACCGGCGGCAGATCAGGGTGTAGCAGCCATCCGACCCCAGATTTTGCAGACTCTTCCGGATGTTAATGCCGCTCTACGCGGAGGATTAGGAGGAGGACATGTAGCCAGCCATGACAGAGCCCCTTCCATTGAAGGTCAGGTATCTCCTCGACCCAGCGTGGAGCATAGAGGAGAGAACTCCCATGCGAAGTCAGCCAGGGCAGAGTCACCACTGAGGGGACAGGGTGACAGAGTTTCAGAGCATAGAGAGAGGTCTCGAAGCCTTAGGCTTAGGGATGAGCGTGCAGAGAGACCAGGAGGCCATCAGACCACACCTGCAGATCACATCGGGGAGATCCTGAAGCTTCAGCCACCACATTACTCAGGTGACACAAGTGGATTTCAGGCAAAGGCCTGGCTAGTGAGCTTGAGCGGTTGCTTCAAGCTTTGTCCTTGTTCTAGCAACACGAAAGTTCGTGTTGCGATCCATCTACTGAGGTATGGAGCAAGAGGATGGTGGAGGACAGAGGAGCAGAAGCTCCATGTTGATTCTGAGACAGTGACCTGGGAGCTATTCGAGGAAAGATTCAAGAGCAGATATTTGTCATGGAGGCTCATACAGCAACGGATAGATGAGTTTCGTGACCTTCGACAGGCATCTCTTTCAGTAGCAGAGTATGAAAGTAGATTTCTGGATCTACTCCAGTATGTTGAGTACATGCAAGATGAGCAGGTGCGGATTCACAGGTTCATCCAGGGCCTGAACCTAGACATTGGAGGTGCAATACGGATCCATTGTCCACAGACATTGGCTGAGGCCGTCAAGAAGGCCTATATAGCAGAGGAGACTCGGGGGAAAGACCCAGCAGGCTAGAGACCGAGTCCGGAGCCGCATTTAACAGATGCAAGATAGTAGATTGCGGGGGTCAGTACCTCTTCCTCGTGGTGGACAGGGTTCAGCACAGTAATCATTTAGACCACAGTAACAGCAACAACAGTCCCGCCCACCTCATAGACCTCCACAGAGAGTTGATGCACAGAGAGGTCGGAGTATGGGGCCTCCTCCTAGGGGTCCCATCAAGACACAGGGTTGACCTAGAGCTCAGTCAGCGGGAGCTCACCAACAGAGACCTCAACAAACCACAGCCGGATCATCAGGATCCACGCCACAGACTTCCAGAGCACCTGCCGGAGGTGCTACTCATTGGGTAGGATCGGGGGGATGTTTTGGTTGTGGTGTTATTGGACATTTTTGGAGAGACTGCCCACAGAACCCTAATAACAAGGGTACGACACAGATCTCCGAGCCTACTGTTGGTGACATGGGACGTAGCCACAGAATTTATGCAGTGGTTGAGAACCGCCAGGCAGAGCATCAGAGTACAGTCATTGAGACTACAGGTAGCATTGGTGGTATTCCTACCTCTGTATCGTTTAATTCTGGTTCTTCTGATTCTTTCATTGCACCATCTCTAGTAGAGCGATGCAGGCTGGTGGCAATTAGGCAAGGTCATAGTTGGAACGTTGAGATGGCTTCTGGAGCCAAGATCTTTGTAGACTCCTTAGTTAAGGAATGTATAGTGGATTTGGGACCTTTCACCACTACCTCAGATCTCCGTATCCTTCCTTTGGGCTCGTATGGAGTCATTTTGGGTATGGATTGGTTATCTGCACACAGGGCCATGATGGATTGTAATCACAAGACTATATCTTGTGCAGATGATTTGGGAGTGGAGTCGGTGATTTGTGATGCCCCCTTTCCCTCGCCACAGGCCTGAGGGCTAGTACGGGTCCTAACCCTAGTCATGCCCAAGGGGTTACAGACGCTGCGAGCTATTGGGTATGAATATCTAGTCCAGTTGTTATAATTTTCCATTGACAGGATTATAAAGTGCTTTTTAAGGGACTAGATGTTATGTTTTATCGTTGAAAGGGGCCACTTACCTCCTAGTGTTCTAATTTTGCATTGGGGTCACCTTTTTGGATCATGGCGACTTGAAAGGGAAAAAGTAACTTTATGTTACTTTATTAATTTGGTCTTCCCTAGGGGAAAATGCGACTTGGGCTTTTTAGGGTTCCTTGGCATGGAAAAAGTTATAAAAGGAGTGGAGGGGTGAAAAGAAGATCATTCATGCATACACTTATATTTCTTTTTATGTGCAACTGTTGTTTACAAATATCCAGCTTGTGGAGTAAGATCCCATGGGAACCCTAGCTTCGGTGGTGAGAGATCCATCCCTAGCTAGTAGGGCACTCTTCGGTGGTGAAAGATCCACCCTAGTTTGTCATTTTTGGAGCTGAAATTAGAATTGTTTTTTAGAGTTATTTTCAGAGGGTTTCAGTGAAGGGTTTTGGATGAATTTGGGCATTTTTGAAGGAGAGATTTCAGGGTTTTCAGGGCAAATCTACGACAACCTCTTTGGCAAGGTCTAGCATCAATTTAAAGGCATTTGCAAGGGTTTCCAGCCATCTTCTAGGTGGGGCGACTTGTTTTGGAAATTGCAGACTTGTTTTGGAGGGTTTCCACTTCCTCAAATTCTGATTTGAAGGTTGGGATATCATCTCCTATATTTATAGATAATAGTTTCAAGGTTTCATAATTTTTTCATCTATATTACGGAAGATATTAATTTTAGAAGTTTTCAGCTGTTTAGGGCACGCTGTAATTTTCTGGCAGCATTCTATTATTCGAAAAATTCCAAAAACAGTTCTATAATATTTGTTATTGTATTAGGAAGCTCCATTTAAAATTTCAAGAGATTTGAGCAAGTATTTTTGGAGTTATCCATTAATTTCTGTTCACTGTCCTAGATTTGATTTTCTGCAAAAATCCGATTTTTGTTTGGCTGCAATTGGTCTGTATTTTGCATATTTTTAGGTGATATCCTACAAGGGATATTTCAGTGGTATCAGAGTTGTTTCTCCAACCAGTTGGGGTTGAAAGATGGGAGACAGACAGAAACAGTGAAGAGATGGGAGTGGATCTAATGAAACAATTGTTCACCAATATGGTGAAGCAACAAGAGACACCAATCTCTATTTGAGCCAGCTCACTGAGAAGTTAGCACAGGGAAGGATTGATGCTCATGTGGAGAGAGGAGAAGCTAGCAATATGGGACAACATGGTAACAGAGGTGAGAGTGGACATTCGGGACAAGGGTCCCCTCATGCTACTACCAGACCCTTGGGACTCCACGAGCCTTCTTTTTTGAAGGATCCGGAAGTTTCACAGACACGACAGCCCGCAAACATCGTGGATGAGGAATCTTGTTGGGAGAGGTACCAGACATTGAGTGAGGGTTTCTGGGATAACATGTCATTTCAGGAGTATTGTAAAATGAAGATTGGTAGTAGGCCCAGGAGAGATCACCAAACACAGGTACCTAAGCATCAGAGGAGATTGGGACAAATCTCTATTCCACACTTCGATGGTTGTAAGAAGTGTACCGCACAGTCTTGGATTCAGAAGTTGAAGACTTACTTCGACTTGAATCTCATGCGTGAAGAGGATGCAATTAAGTTTGCTATCCTACACCTCGAGGGAGATGCTCATGACTAGTGGCATCATGGATTGATCATACAGGGACACATGCATATCACTACTTTTGAAGTGTGAAAAAACATCACTTTTGTACTTGAGAAAATAAACCCAAGTACACCTCGAAAAATTATGCAGATTTTACACAACGGTTGATGAGCAAATTCGACAGGAGGGACCCAAATAAGCACTTCAGAGAGTTGACTCACTTGAGGCAAACAGGTTCTCTGCACCAGTACATTGTGGATTTTCAGAGGTTATCAGTTATGGTATCTGATGTTTCAGAGATGAGGTTGACTTCACTATTCATGGCAGGGTTGACTGACGCTTTAGTAGGATTTGTGAAAGCATTTGAGCCTTTTTTCTTACATGAGGCTATTAGGAGAGCACGTAATTTGGAGTTGTCCACTCCAAATCGAGTTTTCCACCTCGAATTCAGCCTAAGGTATTTCCTTCGAGAGCGGACGGTTCACAGCAGAAGGGGGTCCCCACCTAAGCAGGATGCAGCAAGGAGACCATTTGTATTAAGAGAGGACAGAGATGAGTTGAGGCGAAAGAAACTATGTTTCGATTGCCGCACACCATAGGTTCCAGGACATAATTGTAGAGGAAAAGGGAAGGCCCAATTCATAGAGGTCTTCAAGGAGAGTGAGAGCGAGGAGCGGGACGCTCAGGAGTTGGAGGATGAAGATGGAGAGACATTGGATAGTGCAGGGGTTGAACAAAAGGAGGAGACCTTTCCCCATGAGACTATTACTACCTTGTCTAGTACCCCGAGGTACAAGGCATTCAGAGTCAGGGGAGTATTATAGGGTCAGAGAGTAGTAGTACTCATTAATAGTGGGTCAACCCACAACTTCATTGATGCATCTTTGATAGAGAAGCGGGGATTATAGGCAGAAGACTTCGAGCGCTTCAATGTAGTGGTGGCCAATGGTGAGTCCATGAGATGCATGCAGCGAGTTCCGCAGTTGAGTATCACCATGGGTAACCGTCCAGTTACCGATGACTTCTATGTGGTTGGTATTGGAGAGACCAACCTTGTGCTCGGTGTACAGTGGCTCCATTCTCTTGGAGAGTTTCGGACTAACTTTCAGACGATGGAACTCAAGTTCAAGTCCGAAGGGAAGAATGTAGCCTTGAGGGGTTTATCTTCAGATGCACCCAAGGTGGTTTTAGCAAAAAGGATCGAGAGGATTCACAGGCACAATGGGGTTGATTGGGCAGTACAGTGCTTGGTTTCTACCAAGAAATCAAAGGATGGACAATCGGAGTATCATGTGGATATACAGAGGCTATTGGATAAGCACAGTGCAGTTTTTAGTGACATACCACCAGGTGTACCTCCAGATACGGGATTTGAGCATGTGATTGAGCTTGAGGACACTAGACCAGTAGTTACTACTCCTTACCGTCACCCCAATCGGTTTAAGAACGAGATTGAGAGGACTATCCATGAGCTTGTTGACATGGGAAACATTAGGCCGAGTTCCAGTCCTTTTACTTATTCGGTGGTATTGGTGAAGAAGGATGGGACCATGCGGATGTGCATCGACTACCAAGCATTTAACAAGAAGACAATCAAGAACAAATATCCAGTGCCACATATTGATGAGTTGTTAGATGAGCTACAGGGGGCTATCTATTTTTCTAAAATAGATTTGTGATCTGGATATCACCAAATCAAGGTTAGAGAGTGGGATGTGCATAAGACCGCTTTCAGATGCCATTATGGACATTTTGAGTTTCTAGTGATACCATTCGGACTGTATAATGCACCAGCGACATTTCAGTCTTGCATGAACCACGTGTTCAACCGCCATTTGCGGAAGTTTGTATTGGTTTTCTTTCATGATATATTGGTCTACTGCAGGACTTGGGTGAGCCATATCCGCCACTTTGATGAGATATTGGGAATATTAGAAGCTAATTTGCTATATGCAAAAGCTTCTAAATTTGAGTTTGGCATGACAGAGTTACTATATTTGGGATATGTGATTGGTGGAGGGAGAGTAAAGGTGGACAGAGAGAAAATACAGGCAATTTTGGATTGGCCGCCACCCAGGACATTGACACATCCGAGGAGATTCTTGGGACTGTGCACCTATTACAGGAGGTTCGTGAAGAACTTCTCACGATTGACTACCCCATTGACAGATTTGACAAAGGGAGCTTTCGCTTGGTCAGAAGCAGCACAGTAGGTTTTTTATCATCTCAAAGGGGTGATGAGTTCATGTCCCGTCCTTGCATTACCAGATTTTTCTCAGCCATTTGTTCTAGAGTGTGATGCATCAGGTGAGGGGGTTGGATCGGTGCTTATGCAGGATAGGCATCCCATTGCTTATGAGAGTCGGAAATTGAGCCCAGTAGAGAGGGTATTCAATTTACGACAAGGAGATGTTGGCCATCATGCACGCCTTGGCCAAATTAAGACAATACCTTGTGGGCAACAGATCCGTGGTACGCACAGATCACAATAGTTTGAGGTTCTTTTTGGGGCAAAGGGATCTCAACGACCGCCAACAGAGATGGGTGAACAAGGTACAAACATATGACTTTGACATAGAATACACTAGAGGTAAGAATAATGTTGTTGCTGATGCTTTATCTAGGAGGCGTTACCTTACTACTATGTTGAGTTCTATGTCTAAGATTTCAGCCAATTGAAAGGCTCACATACTTGTTGAGTACTCCAAGAATCAGTTTGCATGTGAGATCATGGATGGTATCACCAAGGATGACCAATACAGGGTGATAGATGATCTTATTTTCTACAAGGATCGGATTTTCCTTGTACCGGGGTCTAAGATGAAGGACACAATCCTTCGTGCAGTACATGATACGCCATTAGCTGGACATTCCAGATATTTCAAAATATACAGGTACATTAGAGAGAGATTCACTTGGAAGGGAATGAAGGACAATGTCCTTAATCATGTCAGAGGGTGTATGGTTTTCCAGCAAACCAAACCGGAGCATTCTTTTCCTGCAGGGTTACTCCAGCGTCTTCCCATCCCCAAGCAGAAGTGGAAGAGCATATCCATGGATTTTATCACAGGACTCCCTATGGTGCATGGGCACAATTGCATTTATGTGGTAGTTGATCGATTGACCAAGTATGCGCATTTCTTTTCTCTACCTAAGAAGCATGAGGCAGCTAACGTGGCTCAGGTATTTTATACAGGGATTTTTAGGCTTCATGGGTTGCCTAAAAATATTGTCAGTGACAGGGATAAGATCTTCATGAGCACTTTTTGGCAGGAGATATTCAAACTTGCAGGTATTGAGTTGACTCCCAACACGAGCTATCACCCTCAGACTGATGGGCAAACAGAGATTGTTAACAAATGGATAGAAGGCTATTTGCAGAGTTATGTGACATGACATCAGCAGACATGGATTAGATGGTTGCATATGGGCGAGTATTGCTACAATACCACATCAAATGAGCATCGGCATGACTCCTTTCACAGCTTTGTATGGATACGATGCCATGTCATTTGCTGATTTGGTATTAACAGACAGTCGGGCTCACAAAACTCGAGATTGGTTACAGGAGAACCAGGATATCCTGCGAGCTCTTAAGGAGAACCCCCAAAAGGCGCAGAATCAACAAAAGGTTTATGCAGATAGGCACAGGATAAAGAGGTCCTTCGAGGTAGGAGATTTGGTATTCCTACGATTGCAACCCTACAACCAGTCGTCACTCGAGCAAAAGAGAGCAGAAAAGCTAAAACCACAGTTTTATGGTCCATACAGGGTAGCTCGGCGAGTGGGTGCAGTTGCTTATGAGTTGGATCTTCCAGAGCACAGTAAGATAAATAATGTCTTCCATGTGTCATGCCTTAAGAAGGCACTTGAACAACTTATTGTACCTTCTACAGAGTTGCCACCATTGGACAAGGAGGGGAAACTGGTTTTAGAACCAGAATCTATCATTGAGGTCAAAGAGAGGAAGCTCAAGAGCAGAGAGATTACAGAAAACTTGGTACGGTGGAAGGGTTTGCATCTTGAGGATGCTACTTGGGAGGGAGAGCAGATTCTACAGCATCCTAGGATGCATTTGCTTGGGGACAAGCAAAGTTTGGGAAGGGAGGACTGTAATGTCCCCTTTCCCTCGCCACAAGCCTGAGGGCTAGTACGGGTCCTAACCCTAGTCATGCCCAAGGGGTTACGGACGCTGTGAGCTATTGGGTATGAATATCTAGTCCAATTATAATTTTTCGTTGACAAGATTATAAAGTGCTTTTGAAGGGACTAGATGTTATGTTTTATCGTTGGAAGGGGCCACTTAACTCATAGTGTTCTAATTTTGCGTTGGGGTCACCTTTTTGGATCATAGTGACTTGAAAGGGAAAAAGTAACTTTATGTTACTTTATTAATTTGGTCTTCCCTAGGGGAAAATGTGAATTGGGCTTTTTAGGGTTCCTTGGCATGGGAAAAGTTATAAAAGGAGTGGAGGGGTGAAAAGAAGATCATTCATGCATACACTTATATTTCCTTTCATGTGCCACTGTTGTTTGCAAATATCCAGCTTGTGGAGTAAGATCCCACGGGAACCCTAGCTTCGGTGGTGAGAGATCCATCCCTAGCTAGTAGGGCACTCTTCGGTGGTGAAAGATCCACCCTAGTTTGTCATTTTTGGAGCATAAATCAGGGTTGTTCTTTAGAGTTATTTTCAGAGGGTTTCAATGAAGGGTTTTGGAGGAATTTGGGCATTTTTGGAAGAGAGATTTCAGGGTTTTCAGGGCAGATCTACAGCAACCTCTTTGGCAAGGTCTAGCATCAATTTGAAGGCATTTGCAAGGGTTTACAGCCATCTTCTAGGTGGGGCGACTTGTTTTGGAAATTGCAGACCTGTTTTGGAGGGTTTCCACTTCCTCAAATTCTGATTTGAAGGTTGGGATATCATCTCCTATATTTATAGATAATATTTCCAAGGTTTCATAATTTTTTCATCTATATTACGGAAGATATTAATTTTAGAAGTTTTCAGCTGTTTAGGGCACGCTATAATTTTCTGGTAGCATTCTGTTATTCGAAAAATTCCAAAAACAATTATATAATATCTGTTATTGTATTAGCAAGCTCCATTTAAAATTTCAAGAGATTTGATAAAGTATTTTTTGGAGTTATCCATTATTTTTGTTCGCTGCCCTAAATTTAATTTTCTGCAAAAATCAAATTTTTGTTTGGCTGCAATTTGTCTATATTTTGCATATTTTTAAGTGATATCCTACAAGGGATATTTCATGATTTCAGGGGTCAAGAGACACGTTTCTATTCGCACCATCTCCGCTTTGCAGCTTAAGCGGTGTGTGCGACGGGGTTGTCAGATGTATGCTATTACAGTTAGTGACAGATCAGAGGATGGGTCTAGTGGACCATCGCTAGATGATCATCTCATTTTGAGAGAGTTTGCAGATGTCTTTCCAGGGGGGCTACTGGGGTTTCCACCCCCACGTGAGATTGATTTTCATATAGATCTAATTCCTGGAGTAGAGACTATCTCACGAGCACCTTATTGGATGACCACCCCAGAGCTCTGTGAGCTTAAGTTGCAGCTTGAGGGCCTTTTGGAGAAAGGCCTTATCCGTCCTAGTGTATCCCCTTGGGGTGCACCGGTGATCTTTGTGAAGAAGAAGGATGGATCCTTGCGGTATTGTATTGATTACCACCAGTTGAACAAAGTAACGATCAAGAATCGTTATCCCCTTCCCCGTATTGATGACTTGTTTGATCAGATGAAGGGAGCCACGGTTTTCTCTAAGATTGATCTTAAGTCAGGCTATCATTAGCTGAGGATTTCGGAGGCGGACATTCATAAGACCGCCTTCCGTACAAGGTATGGCCACTATGAGTTCACAGTGGTGCCTTTTGGTTTCACTAATGCCCCCACAGTGTTTATGAGTTTGATGAATGGGGTATTCAGAACCTTCTTAGATCGCTTCGTGCTCATCTTCCTAGATGACATTTTGATTTACTCACGTACGCGTGAGGAGCACGAGGGGCACCTTCCCCAGGTTCTTCAGTGTCTTCGGGAGCAGTAGTTTTACGGGAACTTGGAAAAGTGTGCATTCTTTCAGACAGAGGTGCAGTATTTGTGTCATATCATTTCTGGGGAAGGTATCGCCGTCGATCCTTCCAAGATTAGAGCCATTATGGATTGGGCAACACCCACTACAGTGACCGAGGTACGCAACTTCATGGGATTAGCAGGGTACTACCAGAGATTTGTTCAAGACTTCTCTCGGATTGCGCACCCTATCACTTCCCTTCAGAGGAAAGGGAAGAAGTTTGTTTGGTCGGACAGATGCGAGCAGGCCTTCAGGACACTGAAGGAGTGCCTCACTACAGCACCCATTCTTGCACTGTCGGATCCATAGGGTGAGTTTTTCATTTGCATGGATGCTTCTTTAGCAGGGCTTGGAGGTGTGTTGATGCAGGAGGGCAAAGTAGTGGCTTTTGAGTCTCGCAAACTCAAGGATTACGAGCTTAATTATCCGACGCATGATCTTGAGCTTGCGGCAGTTGTGCACGCCTTGGTTTGATGGAGGCACTTTCTTCTTGGCAGGAGATTCACACTCAAGACAGATCACTTGAGTCTTCGTCACCTCTTCACGCAGCCCAATCTCAACGCTCGTCAGCGGTGTTGGATGGAATTGATTTGTGAGTATGATATGGAGATCGAGCATGTGAAAGGGAAGGAGAATGTGGTAGCAGACGCTCTCAGCAGGCGGTGACATGTGGCTATGGCCACTTCAGTGAGCACAGATTTGCGGAGCAGAATTCTTCAGCAACTTCCTCTTGACAGCTTTAACAGGGGTTCTTTACTAAAGGAACTTGAATGGTAAGGGATCATGCAAAAGAGATTTCGGAACTAGCAAACATGAAACAACATAATTTAAAATAAGTTTAAAAAGACATCTTTGCAAATGAGACTATATGCGATGCAGATATCCCACATAATGAATAGTATATTACATAAGCAGTTCCACTTTATCCATTCTAAACTAGATGCAAGGTGATGGTAAGAAGCATAATCTATTATTAGCCCCCCCACAAACACAATTTTTGTAGATAGAGATATTAGAAACAAGTTAGTTTCCTTATTCCAACGAATTTATATGTAAATTCCCACATATGACCAACCTTGTAAAGCTCCCCATATCAATGTGAGAGATATAAAACAATCCCTTTTTGGTTTTCCCATTCCAACAAATTAGTATGTAAATCCCCAAATATGACCAGCCTTATTAGTCTCCCCATCTCAACCTCATTTTAGTAATCAGCATGAGATACATATGTCAAATTTATCTCCTTCCGGTTTTGACCAAAGGAATTTCCCACATCCCTTGTCACTTGAAAAACTAATATGATCATAGTGTGTGGATTTCACTAACGCCTCGAGGTTTTGGTGTAACGATTTGTTACATTTGGTATCAGAGCAACCACCCAAATTCGAGTTGCGGAACGGATGACAAGGAGGTCTATCGGACCAAAGTCCAAAGTCTAGAGTCCGGTTACTAGAGGAGGTTTGCGGAGTGGAGTGGGGCAGGTGTGAAGGAGGTTTGTCGACCCAGAGTCCAAGCTGCAGAGCATGGTGCGATGATATGATCCTGATCTGCGGATTTCACTAATGCCTTGAGGTTTTGGTGTAACAGTTCATTACATTTGGTATCAAAGCAACCATTCGAGTTCGAATCGTAGAGCAAGTAACAAAGAACTCTACCTGCCCAGAGTCCAAAGTCCAATTCCCAAAGCGGGTTTGCGAAGTGGGTGACAAGGTCTGCCGGCCCAAAGACTGGACTGCGGACCATGGTGGGATGATATGATCCTACTGTGCATATTTCACTAATGCCTCGAGGTTTTGGTGTAACAGTTCGTTACAAAAACACCCACAATTTGAACACAATTATCAACTTAGCTAAATCCTCAAAATTCATCATTGCATACATGAGTGAATATTGTCTAGGAATTATCTATAACCCTTTAAAAGTCATTCTTGCTAACAAAGTACAAAATATCCACGTTCCCAAATTTTGATCAGAAATGGATACTAAAAATATTCATAATTCACTACTTTGCGTTGATTGGCTGTACTTCTTACTTCATGAGACTTAAAAAGAGCTTAAGACATGCTTTTAACCTCATTTAGCCTGAATTAGGCAAGGAAAGATCATGTTTCAGAAGCATAACAGTGGAAACCGGTGCACTAGGGCTTAAAGATGATTTGACATCATGGGCCCACACTCTTCGAATAATTTGTCGGAAGTGACTTTTCCAGCTGCATAGAAAACTACACAAGAAGTTTTGAATGCAAACAAAACCATACGAACAATTTCGACCAGAAAGAAAACTTAACAACATTTTTGGCATGGTACAAACTGTATCATATGGGACAAAATAGCAGAACGAGCATCCAAAGGAAAGTTGATTCAGTTCTTTTGTGTCTTCGTGTGGGAGGCATTTCAAATGCTTTGTACGACTCATTTGCTCATCCCTTAGCAAAAATACATCCCTTGGGAATCAAAAAACAGGGCTGGCAAGGATTCAAGCATAGCCAAGAGTGATATAAAGGATATCTTGAGGTAGAAGATGATAGCAACAGCTGAAAGCAGCAGTCAAGCATGATAAAAATGTAATCCACAACAAGGCAAGCTACGAGAGTATTTAGAGGTGCTAGCAACAGTTAAAATGCATTTGACATCTCAAATTGAGCAACTAGCTTGTAAGAACATGCAAGATGGTAGTGGAGATGAGCGAGCATAGTTTTAATCTTCTATATTTTTCCCACATTGGATTTCTTAGAGGTAAATCCTTGTGTTAATCTCCCTTCTCATGTGTGTTTGATTCTCATTTCATGCAACTACTACACTATCTCAATCCCTTAACTAGCAATTGCACATGAGTTGCAATCAACGCCAGTGATGTTAGATTGTAAATTTATTATGGAGGGAATTGACTATGACAATGTATTTGATATTTACTTCTGCATTCATGTTGTTTCACTTAATTAATTAATTCCAAACACTCTTCAACAAAAAGCATTGCTTTAGCAAATAGGTATGCAAGACAACTCACACTATTTCACCAAATCTATTAATTGCAACTATAAATATCCAAAATCCGGCAAAAAACAAATATCTAAAATCCGGCAACCTGTAAACATTGAATCCGCCGGAATTTGACACTTTCTAGCAGGAGCATCTTCAAAGGAGAACGCCTACTGGCGAATTAGTGGGTGCCAACTAATATCAAGATTTAAAATTTAAGTTTTTTACTATATTAAATATATAGATGTGACATATAAAGTAGACCTCGCCTCAGCTCTGGTTTTTACATGTGTGCAAACACATTGAAATAGCCTGGTCTCTCCAAGTCAACACACTCTACCCCAACTACATGACTCTTTCATGTGCGTAGGCTCTCTCTCTCTCTCTCTCTCTCTCTCTCTCTTGTAGATAGATATATACATAGATCTATTTAAAATATCTATATTATTAATATTTCTCACTAGCTTCATATATGGAGGGTAAAAGTGCACTTGGGCGTGCTTCAAGCCCTCCCACATAAGAGTTTCGTGAGAGTCTCTAGAGCAGCTTAGGTCTTCTTTATGTTTTCTAATGATTCTGTCAAATTAATCTATTCAATATAAAATAACCCAATAATATATTGACACCTATTAATTTTCTGAGTTGGGCTTTGATTTTAGAAACCTTCACGTGTAAAACAAAGGGGCAGTGACTGCAATGATGTAAGCAAATTGGGCTCTATCCCAACTAACTTTTTATCCCATCTGGGAAGCCCATCAATGTTAAATGTTAAATGTAAAATGTTAATTTCAATTCTAATTTTATGGGTGTAAATCCTATAAACATTTTTCATTTAATTGAAAACTTGTAGCATAAAGTACTCTATCTAAATGCATAATACAAATTAAATTAAATGCAAAATAATAAAATAATACAGTAAAATATGAATATATTATATGACACATTTTTAGTAAAATAATATATTTATGATATTCCTCGTCGTGTATATATTTATCCTCTAGCGATTGAGTTATTTGTTCTTCCTCCTTAGTTTTCTTTACTTTGCCACTCTTCAGTCGCTCAAGCCAACCATATGTGAAAAGAGGTAAGATCCCCAGTCCATGTAATAGGCTTGACATCTGATATAGCAATATATATCAAACATTGTCTTTATGTAGGTCTATATCCGTTGTGGCTTTGTTAAGTATCAAGACATGATTTTTGGATTATTAGTCTTCATGACAATTTTTAAGTCAATTGAAACATGCATCCCCTTTCTATACAAGTGGTTAGAATTGTAGTTGGATTTGCATGAACAAAAGGAAAAACAAATCAATGGATTATGACTCAAATGTAAAAGGCTTATTGAATCTATAGTTGAACATAGGCATAGTTGTAATTTCCAAAACTTTCTTGATAACCATGTACTTAATATAGTTGAGCATAAGTAATTACCAGATATTTGGGAAAACTTGCATAGTGTTTCATATCAAATCATATTTGCATATCCACATAAAAGGCTTCTTTAAATTGTTTAGAATTTTCTTTATCAATCCTTAATTTTATATTTTTGCAAATAAACTCGCCCTGTTCCTCACTCATATAGTTTGGATACTAGTAATTGGCATGTATTTTGTACTAAATCGCTAATTTCATATGAATAATTAGGTTTTATTAATTTTACCTTATGCCTTGTACAAATAATGTTCAAGATGGTGAAAGTGGTTTTCCTATAACAGTTGAGTTGTGTAGAACTCATTATCTATAAATTTTATAGTAATCAAAGGTGGATATGGTTTTGGTTTATCGTGCAATGTATTTTTGGGGTGGTTTGCTATTAATGGATGATGATAAGTGTTATTTCCATGTCCATTAGGATTTACCACAAATTAGATGTTCAAATTTCTTTGAAAATGTATTTTTCAAATGTATTTTGTTGAATGTGTAATTAGATGAGTTGTTTTTAATGTGTGTTACATGGTTCTTATGGGAATCAATTTGATATCTCTAAATAGTCACTCTCTTCGAGAATCGTTTGGTATTTCTAATGCATAGCAATATGATGTAGCTCCTACGAAAGTCTCTTTCACATTAGTCTATATCTATATCCCTTACGCATGAAAGTATTCTTGAAAATTGTGCCTTCTTTGTGGTACCTCCAAAGATTAGAAACAAACCTAGAGTGTGCAATCCAATGTATTTAAAAATTAATGTGATTTTCATCACCCCTCTTTCAACTTACGGTAACATTTCTTCTGTTGTTTGATTTCTTTTAATCTATCTATTGGAAAATGGGATGGTATTCAACATCAAAATAGTTGCAGAAATTGAAAAACGAAAGAGTACTTATATGGTCACATTATTGAATATCAAGTATAGTTGAGTACCTTTATATTGGTTTCGTAATTTTATTCCTAGCTAATTTAATCTGCTACTAAGAGTATAGTAATAAGATAAGTATGCCAAAAATAAATAATGTGTTAATGATGAGAGGAGCATGAGAGGGGCGTGTAATTTTGCAAGAGAAGTATGAGTTTATTTGGGACGTCATATTGGAAAAAGAGCATTAAGATGGGAGGGTTTGAAAGGAATTTGTTAATCATTAATCTAGAGCTTGTTGTTGATGTATTGATGTCATCTGATCCCATATTTGATTTCCCTTCATAAGTGTTGATTTTGCAATAAAAAGTGGCCCAAGATTTGCAGCACTAGTGACATACATAGTAATTGCTTATTAAATTTCTTTAACAATAAAGTTAGAAAGGTCGCCTCGAGAATTCCTGATTAATATTTTACTAGCAATTGTAAATAAGTTGCAAATTACGCCGGAGACAGTAGCAATATTTAGTTTATTTGAGTTGTATTTCGTGTTGATATTGCATGGATGTCTATATGTTGTTACAAAGCTCTTATTTTGCTATTGTCCATATTTTTGTAAGACACAATTATGATAGTCGCCAAACTAAATCACGTTTCATCATTTGGTCAAACACCAGACATTTATCTATTAAAACTTTCGAATCTCAAAAACTTTGAACAAGATATATGACCAATATTATTTTCCAAAAAGTAAACTATAGAATTTATTTTATGAAGAATAAAATCAAAATCAGAAAACTTTTGAATCTCAAAAACTTTGAACAAGATATATGACCAATATTATTTTCCAAATAGTAAACTATAGAATTTACTTTATGAAGAAAAAAATCAAAACCAAATATCTAGGATAGTAAATATCTAGGACTGTAGAAAAATATCTAAAATCCAGCAACCTTTAAAATATCTAAAATCCAGCAAGACAATAAATATTGGAGCCGCCGAAATTTGACACTTTCCAACAAGGGCATCTTCAAAGTGGACGCCTACCAGCGAATAAAGTATCTAATTCATATATTTAGCTGATTACAAGCATAGTACGTGGTCAGTACAGCAAATTGAAGTTGAATTCAGATTCACATAAGTTAAAGAATCAGCCTACTCTTTGTTGCATTATTGGTCTAGTGGAATTGACGCATGTTGGTAGTAGCATTGTAGGCATGCATGTGAGCATGTACGCAATTGCATAATGGATGTATGATGCAGATGGTAAACCATTGACCTGTAGTAGAATCATCGTTGGACCCTTAGATTGTTGTTTCAGTAGCATAGAAATTCAGAACAGCACATAACGAACGATAAATCAGTGCTGATGAATCGTTCATCAGAACATCTGAGTCGATTACGGATCAATTTTACTATCAAATATTCTGCACACAATTCACATCTACAGCTATGCATATCTACACACTGTCCGATTCATATCAAGAGTTTTTTCCTTTCATTTAAGGCATCTATTAATGTATTGATTTCTGCATAGATTAAGAACCAATGCTTACAGCTTTAAGAATTTTGGTCTTACTATGAAAGATTATGAATTGGGTTTATGGTTTATCCCTTTCGTTAAAGGCATTTATTAATGTATTGATTTCTGCATGGATTAAGAACCACTGCTTACAGCTTTAAGACTTTTGGTTTTACTATGAAAGATTATGCATTAAGTTTATAACTGATATCTGGGTAAAGAAGTAATTAATTTAAATTATGTTTTGCATTGAGGTTTTAAGTTTCGTTCTAAGAATGCCCCTCTCAACAGATTTAAAAAACAAAACAAGATAACAATGTTAATACCAAACTTACAGAAAAATATATTCAAAAGATATGAGTTCAATATTTAGTGATCAAGATTTCTTTTATTTCTTGTCTACTGTTTTTGTAATTATATGCACAATTAAACGAGAAAAGACAGGATAATAAACCTTATATCCATCTTAGTATCAGCAGCTCCAAGCATACAGATAAACCGACTTGGGCAATGATCATGGCCATACAAGAAAGTAGCCCACCGAACAGCACAAAATCTTGCTTCACTTTCGACCTTGTAAAACAAAAAGTACAAAATGCATGAAATTTCGATTTTCCATCCAACTGTTACAAAATGATCCAGAAGTTTAACTACCAGCTCATGTTAATCAGCACCAACTTACCACTTGACAGTTCTCCAGCAATAGTTCTTCCACTTTTTTCAACATTAACTCGCTAGAGTCCTTTAGTAAAAAAATGCAATTATTCACATTAGTGAATATTATACACAAAATAAATCCCCAAATTATGAAAAAGATGAGGTATAATTATGTTTACTCATTGCATACACATTATGATTACACATAATTGAATTGGACTGATAATCATATCCACAGAATAATATAAGATAGGTTCACGGACCAAAGCAACTCTTAAATATTCTCGGAATTTAACTGAATAAGCTCACTAATAATCAATGTACAGTTAACAGCTCATTTAGTAGGCACAAAAATCAAGAGACAGGAATGCATATTTCAACACGAGTAATAAATATGAGAAAAATGGATTAAAAAATACAGGGGAATGGTGACTGAAAGCCATCACTCTCCACTCCTAACATCCAATGGAAAACTAATACAGAGACTAATAATGCAAGGTCCTGTTGCTGGAACCTCTATGTTGTCAATCATACTAGCTTACTACAATAGCCAGCATGTGATCCAAGCACTTCATGGGTTGAAAACAACAGTGATAAGGTAGATATCAGATCTTTGTTTAAAACCTCGACGAAGCAGACTCCTACACACAAACCAATCCATGTCTCAAATCACCTCTGAAAAAACAACGGCATCTACGCAAATCTTTTAATAAAAATGACATTTCAAGAGACCCTGTCCCCGTCTCTGAATCCATGGTACATAGTTTACAGACATATCTAACCAATGAAAAGAATTGTGTACCTGGCCTGACTGAAATCTGTCTACAATTAACCCAATAACACATCTGTAGATAAAGCTATAAGAGTTGAGAAGTTATGGTTGTAGCTGGCCCAAAGGATATCTCCGTCAATGACGACAAAATAATCCAAATATATTTTAAGAAACCCTCTCTAGATTTTCCATCAAAACAACCTTTATTAATACCTCTCCTTGTCAAATTTTGGGTCTCAATTGAGGAGTTGGAAGATCTCCATCTATATCTAGACTCAAACTGTCAAATAGAGCAATAGCTTGGGCAGACACAACCAAAACACTGGCTAGCTAGCTCAGGATTGCAAGGTTAAACACTAATACCTACTTGGGCTAGTCAATGTCCCTTTCATACACCAAGCAGAAAGCAAAGGTTTGGGGAAGTTCTCCCAACTCAAATGTTCTTAGCAAAGCAAATGAGACCCTCCTCAATAAAATCCCATCTTGTGCAGCACAATGTTGTTGTATTCACACTAGGCTAGTAGTGGTTTTTTGTTGACTAGCCTGGTTTTGTCGAGGTTCACACTAGAATAGAATTAAACTTGATTAGGGAGATTGTTATGTTTTGTTGAGTGTTAACTCATTATGTGCACATACAAATTGCAAGAGTGCATATTTAGTTGATTCTCCAAAATAGTTTGTTCCCTCCAACCACTTGGTTGTTGTGAAACAAACTCTCCAGGTTATTTATACCTGAACTAACTTTTGTATTTTACATCATGAGCATATGAGACAGGGTTAGATTTATTTTTGTGCATGTATGGCTTTGTGTTTACACTATGGTAATGGCATGCTGAAGTGATATTAATCCCTAAACCAAAATCTCTCAAGAGTGTTTTCAATAATTATAGTTGCGTTCAATCTCAGTTTGTAAACACAAGTCGTATAGAATGAAGGACCAATGAAAAGAACTCCAAGGTGGATGTGAAAGTAAAAGATCTCAGCTTTAACACCGAATATAAAGTAATTGTTCCAGCCTCATTACTGATCCGTAAACTATAGTAGACCCGCTACTATCAAATAGTTTTTAATACAGATACTGATTAGAATTCTCAAATTCCTGATTTTAGATGAATTGAGAACTGATTTAAAACTAATTTAGAACTGATTCGGAGTGATTAAAAACTCAAAATATCAATTCCGCAGTTAAATTCTTCCAAAATGTCGTTTTACAATTTTTCATAATTTGCCTTTGTTTATCATTAATCCATCCCAAAACTGAATTAAAACTGATAAAAAAACAACAAATCAGAAAGAAATAATGACAAGAAGCTTGTTAACGGAGATCACCAATTTGGCTACGTCCCCTTGTTTGTTTAAACGACAAACCGATCCATTTTTAAATATCTTGCAAGTACATTATGAAAACTCACAACATGAAATGAATCTGAACCTACAATGAACCTTGAAGGACTTGGAAATTAGAACTACAAACGTCCTCCACGAATGGATCCAACAACGCAAGTTTCCCTGTTCATCCGAAAACTCTATTCCAATGAAAGTGGCTCAAAAACTCTCAATTGGCTTAAAATGCCATAAGGAATGATTAAAAAACTCCTCTCTGGTCTTCTTACATATTTTTGGCTTTGAAAATAAAACAACAGGTTCAAAAACTCCCTTTGGAATGACCTCTTATAAGCCAAAAATGGCTCGGCCTTTACACAATCCTCAGTCGACTACCAATCAAATAGAACATGCCTCCTTTTATATTGTTTCCAAGCAAGTGGCGGGCTGGCTGGGCATCTTATCATTTTGCATGGAGGTCAGCGGTTCAAATCCTCCCAAGGCGCTTTGACTACCATATTAAACCCTTTATCCCACATTTGCCACGGGTAGGTGGGTGAGGTAGTTTAAAATAAAACGCTTAGCATATCTGAATTGGCTAATACGCCGCTTCTGTTGGGCATGTATAGTGCGTTGGGCTAATGTGTTGAGCGTTTGGCAGACATGTGGACGTCATGTGTTGGCGTGTGGACTATTGCGTCGACATTGTGGCTTAGTGTGCTAGCCATGAGTATGCAATGTGGCAATGAGGTGGCAGACCTTAGGTGCTTCAGTTGGAACGTAGAGAATGAGATGGAAGGCCACGTGGTGGCCTGAGGACCCACCATGTGAATTACTCCAAAATCTCCACATCACGAAGTCTCCAATCCTACCATGTGTTAGCACAAGAATACACAAAATAATATGTCATAAAACTATAGTGTAATTGAGAAAATAAACAATTACACTAATATACCACGGCGTCCAAGTCCCCTTCCAAAAGAAAAGTGGACGCCACTGTTGAAAATCAAAATTTTGCATGCCTATCAAAGACCGGAGAGCTAGACCAACAACGTTCAGGATCACATTTTATCACGATCAACTCCGAATTATGCAAATAGGCTCTGTGCATGAGCCAGGGTACTGCAGACCTGCGTTTTCCCTATTGACCCAATTTGATCATGAACTTTGACCAGCGATACCGGGAGTATATGATGTCCGATTCACACGTTCCAATAGGTGTTGAAAAGCTATCAGAGTGCTCTTCCATATTGTAATGGTTTAGGGAAAACTAGGGAACTTTTGACCACTCAGGATGTCCTCCTGATCAATTAGACATATTCAATGTCATATTTTTGCCATGCCATGTTGACATCCAAGCAATGTGTGTCGTTGTTGGAATTGTGTGTGTTCACACTAGGCTTAGTTTAATTGGTTATTATCAAGCCTAGTTCACACTACAACTAGAGTTAAGCTTAAAATAAGGGGTTTGTTAGAATGTTGTTTTGTGAGCACTATTTGCAAGAACTATTCAATAAATGCAAATATTTCATCCTAGCTAATGTATGTTTCATGCAAAAAATTATTGTTGCACAAAACAAACCCTTTCATGTTATTCATACAGACTCCTTTTGTAATTTAATCATCCAGATTGTTAATATTTAGAGGCAATAATAATGGAGACTTGGATCAAATTTATGTGTGTTGTGTGTATGGCTGTAATGGCTTCTATTGTGGTGATGGTATGCTAAAGGAGATCTTGGTTGAGAGTTTTCCATACTCCCATATGGTATTAGAGCTCTTATTCTACTTGGAGGCACTTATTCTTTCAATTGTCAAAGACCGGAGGGTGATGTCTAGTTTGGCAGGCGGTCAGACCCCCTCACAAGTGAACATATTTCTGTTCTGTTTTTCCTTCCTTCTTGCTTTCTATAATGGCTTCCTACCCTAACCTCCTTGATCTACAATCAAAAAACGAGATGTTATTCTCCGAAGTTTGTGCAGTTCAAGAAGATATGATTAGTTTGTGAAGAGAACATAAAAATCAAAAAGCAGAATTCCCTTCTCTTATCCCTCATTCACAGCAAGGATGCCCTCATTCACTACCTGCAAACCAAACTTGATAGCCTGCAACATCAAATTCATAATGTGGACCTACAAATCTCTGCTCCTAGTCCACCTAGAGTCACTGCTCTTGCACCTACTAACCCAGCTTTGTCAATATTTGAGCCTACTCCTGAGCAATCAAGAAAATGTGATTGGCAACAAGCATAATGACAATAACAAACCGCAATGGCAACGTCCATTAAGGTAAGATATCTCAAGATTAGGTTTTTTATCTTATCAATGTATTATCCAAATGGTGTAGGAGAGAGTGGGCAATACTTCTACCAAAGTAGATGTCCTTTGAGTTGAGTGCATAGGTGCAAACTTGTCCAGTGACGCCATATAAAATCATGATCAAGGTTATAGTCATCTATGGAATTTCAATGTCTCAAAGTATCTATAGACTATGAAAAGCTTTAAAAAGATCTATGAAGCAAGACTTAACTATCCTCTTGTGGCTCTGGAATTCTCAAAGATAGCACATAGCATCAGCATGCATTCCTCGTCAAATTCTTGAGTTTGAATACTGCTTCCCCTTTTACTTGAGTTATTTGCATTAAAGGAAACATAAGATGGTTGTTGTGTTTGGAGTTCCTAGAAAACACATATAACACTGAAAACAATCCTGACTCTTTGGTTGGGAAAAGAAACTTGAGTTACAACAAGGGCCAATTTAAAATCAAAATCACCCTTCATAGAAGAGTTCAGCTGAAAAAGGAAAATAAGAACTTCCTTTCTTAATCTACGATGCAAAATTGGATGACGTTCAATATCAATAACACCCTCCCAAGGATGCATATGAAAGCACAGCACAATTACAGAGGGCCAAAACAGCAAAAAATGAATAAAATACAAGGTTCATAACAACTACAACGCAAATAGCTTTTGACAAGAAAAAACTACCAAAAGATTAAACAAACTAATACCAAAGGTTTTTGATCAAATACAAACCATTCACAAGACAGTTGAGTATGAGCAGAAATTAATGACATCTAACCAAATGCAATGATCAGCAAGTAGAAAACCCAACAGCTGAAATGTGATGAATCCACAAATTTAATAACTTGAAGAAATCCTAGACTGGAAAACGATACTGCAAAACAACACATCAAATTTCATTGTGGTCTGATAGAAATGTTTGGACTAAGTAGATAGGCAAATATAATGTCACAACGGAAGACATATTTCTGTAAAGTTCTTTTAGACAAAGGCAGTAGCATTGCTCATAATCAAACAAGATAATCAAGAAAAATTCAATTTTGCATACCCTTCTTGTGCTGACAAGCAAGGATACTCATAAAATCAAAATTTGAATACCATAGAAAAAATACGAATGATGCCAAATCAGCATCTGCATACTCAACAATTCCAAACAAAAGGGAGGTTGTTACTTAAAACTAACAAAGCACCTTGTATGCTGTAGCAAGTGAATTAACTGCTTCTTGCACCGTAAACCGAATAGAGGGATCCTCCTGTTTTAAAGCTTTAAAAAGACGAGCTGCCATTTCTACATTTCCTCTGTTCAAAAACAGAAACAACATTTCTAGGATAATCCCCTGCTTGCTACTCTATTTATTCCCACAAATAAATAGGAATTATAGAAAAACAATGACTACAAAAATCTATACAATTTTCTTAAAAACTTTTTTATATGTGAGACCTGAATAGCTGCGGTGCTCGTGGAGCAAGCTGCCCAATAGCCTGATATGAAAATGCTTTAATCTCCCGTAAGGAAACCTCTGCAACTATCATTGGCACATTAATAACAATGAACTTGAAAGAAAAAATTTCTGTAAAATATTTTCATCATGTCATTTCATACTTAATGATGAAACTAATAACTGTTGATATCACTTAATTAGATAGCAAACAACAAACTGGCCATAAAATGCTATCTTGTCTTTCCCTCGGCTATAAAAAGTGAATATGTACATCTTAAGAAAAAGGGAAAAGACAAAATACCAATAACGTAGCCATATATAAGATGAATAATCAAAGGCACTTCTGCCCATTAAAGCTGTGAAAATAACCTGACTCAACAGTTGCTTGCCCATCAAGAAACTTTAAAAGACCACTTAGAATAACAGGTCCCATTAGCTTCAATTGTTCTGTAGATGCCTGCAAGGTAAAAGGACCAAAAAAATGGATTACTCTTCAATCCTTGAAATATAAAGTTTTGACTGCCTTCCCCAAAAGAAAACAATCAAATAGGGAAGGATAATGTACGAGAATATTATATAATAAACAATTAATGAGTAAATTATTTCAAAATACACCAGCTGCTTCAAAGGTGCTTTCAAACTACCCACAATATTTTTAATTCAATAAAACTCTTTTTGAATTGAATTCCGCTATTTTATAAGACAAGGAAAATCCCGCACGATGCTTAGAAAGACACAGTACTATTGATTTATTCAATACTAGCAAGTTTACAAAATTAAAATTTTGAGCTTTGAGTCAAAACATGCAAGTGAATGTTAGAGTGTGTTTGTGTTCACATTGGCTGATGGTTCAAGCTATTTCCGAACCAGCTTGGTGTTCGCCATGTTCACACTCACACAAGAGGTAAGCATGAATTGAGGAGCGGTTAATTATTTGTTGGAGTAACAACTTGGTGTGTGCATGTATAATTTGAATGGTGCAGTAATTTAAGTTGTTCCTGTATTTTGTGATTGTTCATGCAACAAATTCTTGTTGCATGAAACAAACCTTTCCCAACCATAAATCTGGGAAATACCGTTATATTATTAACACAACAAGTAGCAACAAAGAGACTTGTACATTCATTTATCTTGTTATGTGTGCATGATTACTTGCTGTGATTTTCTTGTTTGCAATGGATGCTAGGCTGTGGTGATGGGCGTACTAGAGAAATCCTATTGAATGAGAGCATTCAGCTCTCTGACATGGTATCAAAGTGGCTCCATGCATCTATTACTCAATCCATTTTGAATGATTAGAAGAAAAAAAAATCCTGAGAAGTGCAAAGAATTGCATTTGCATTTGTAGAAAAAATACATTTGAGAAATAATAAAAACTTGTGTTGAGAAGTTACAGCCCACAAGATTTGAGAAAAATAATTTTCCATTAAAAAGAAATTGTGAAGAGAGTGGCACAATTGTATGCTAGCACCTTGGTGAGCTCCGTGGAGAGCTGCATCCTCTTCGGCTCAACCCTGACTTTGGCTCTATTCCAATGTAACTCAAGCTTGGTTCACAACCCTAAATCGGCCCTAACTATAGGGGCTTAAAACAACTCCCTCGTTTCAGGCTTGGATTGGCCTCAACTATCAACTCAAAGGATACAGACTGCCTTGCATTGACATCGCAGCTCTCCAACTCGTAGAGTAAACACCCCTTACAACTTGGTATTCAAACCCTAACAAACACCACATCAAATCTGCCTCAACTCTGGTATAAGGCCCATTGAGACCCCTGTTTTCTAATCAACGAGCTCAGTGTCCACTCTATTACACAACCCGGTCTCTATTTGGACACTCATTTAGCTAGAGCTTACCTCAGTGGATATCTGTTCATCGTGATCCGAACTCGCAAACGGCTTGGTTCTAATGCACTTCAGCTCATTGCTCTATGTATCTCGGCTTCCATCCAATTTCAAACCCTACGACTACACTATTAACATGGCTCCCATAGGAAAACACTTGCTCAGCAAAGACTCACGAGATCCCTATCACAAACTATCGGCGGTCCTCTTCTCTCAACTGCAGCAAACAAGGTTTCTCAAGCAGATCTCTCATCTCACTCACAACGAATAAGACTCCAACAACCTAGTGCACCTCTACCTTCATGTTAGCAAAGATCCCTCCTCAATATCATGGCCCCTACTCGCACTCCAACCCTAAGAACTTTGTGCCTTGTTGCAAGTCTATATCTCTCAACCTTCGATTGATGGAAAATCACCTCGCCATGTGGAAAACAAACCTGCTTCGCGGTGGCCTGGCAGAACAAGAAGCAAAGCAAAAAATAGCTTCCAACAGGAGCACTAACCCTAAAAAGTAAGGCTTGGATGTTTTATTGTTTTAAAAGCATTTACGAGTTACTAAGTGAACAAACGCAACCTTTGTCTAGCCAATATTTGATATGCTTGATAGCCATATTGGAGGGCTCTTTTTGCAAAGGTGTTGTAATTGTATTGTCATGTGTTTTTACAGGGGCAAAATTCACTAGAAAGCAAGACAACTATGCCACAGTGTCGAAAAATTTGAAAGTCATACCTTGCCAAGACACCCCCCGGATCCATTCATCCACAGTACCAGCCCTATCTTGTCATCAAAGTGACCCCTAAGTGATTGTCATGTATCCCCCTAGGTGATTTAGGAAGCAAAAATCATTCAAGGAACTTCTGGAGCAAAGCGTTCAACAATGGAGTTTTGAACCATTTTGGGAAGGGCTATCATCAGCCTTCCTATGACCAGTGCATCATCCCTGGAGCGAATCTAAAGGCTAAAACCCATCATGGAGGAGTATTCAAGAGCTAAAAATGTTGTGGAACTGCTTTTGGAAGATTTCGGGAAGTTTCAGAGGTTTTGGAGCCAATTCAACGAAAGCAGGTTTTTGGACCTGAAGGAGCCTGTACCGCGAAAGAGGACCTGAACTTCAAAGCAAGATTTTGGGAGCTCCACAATGAGTTGCAAGCCCAACAAAGTACCTATGGAAAACATTTTCAATACTCTACATGGTGGAAAAGACATGATATCTTGAAACCCCATGCATTTCTCTAGGCAACTCATTTTTTTGGCACATAGCTGGCGGGTCCCGAGAAAAAAGGAGCAATTCAGAGGTGTTGCAGTCTAATTCAAGCCTTGAGACCCTCACCAAACTTCTCATAAGGTGTTTTGCATGCAAAATCATATAAGGAAGCACCCGAAAACTCATCCGGGAGCTCAAGATATGACCTTCACAAATTGGCTCTTACGGTACACTCTTCGATACTTAACCAAGTTTCCAAAGGGACACGTGTCAACCTGAGGTTAAGGCACATTTTCATGTCTCCATTGCACCTTTGCAAAGGAACATGAGGTGCACAAAATTGCGCCCCACCCCTATTTAGCCTCCTGGACACTCATGTGACCTAGACTCTCACTCCTAAGCCCCTTTGACCGCTTTGACGTGCACACCTACCTAACTACGCATGTGTAACACTTATCCTTCCCAGAGTAAGGTGCATTTTCTTGCACCTATTGTCCCTTTCCCAAAGGGACATGAGGGACATAAAAATGCGCCCCCCTTCTTTTTTCCCTTCCGACACACATACGACCATTTTTCGGCCCCCAGGTGCTTAAAAGTGGCTTCTCCCTTCACTTCTCTCATCGAATCAACACTCGACACTTGTTATGCTAGGGGCAAGGCACATTTTTATGTCCCTATTACATCAAAACAAAGGGACATGAGGTGCCAAAAAATGCGCCCCACCTCTCCCTCCATTTTCAAAGCTTGAAAATTCAAAAGATAGCCATTTTGCCTCCATTCTCTCACATCTCTCCATCTGCTCCCGAAACTCTGCCATATTTTTTGCTCAAATCTTCCTCCACCATTTTCTTGCTCAATCTATTGCTGCCATATCTCCATGATCTAAAGAAGAAAAAAACACGAAAAAGTACGGATTTTTGAAGACCATAGAAGAGATTTCTCACCTGAAGAACTTTGAAACCCTCAAGGAAGAATTTCTCATAACTAAAAAACCAGGGTAAGGATCAACATGTCGTTTTTTGCAATCTTCTAGTTTTTCAGAGGCCATGAGAATTCAAGTGAAATATTTGACAGACACGCCCCGGGTTTTTTGCAGCAAAGAAACCCCGATTTCCTGCTACAAAAAATTTGAAATTTAAAATCTCTCAACCTAGCAACCAGTTTGAGCTGAAAATCTGGAAGAGCACTGTAGAGAAAAAAACCCATATCGGGAAAGTTTGTTTCATTGCAAACTGATGCCCGGAAACCCACTTTCCAAAAATAGTAAGCCTTCCTACACGGATGTCTGCTATTTTTGGTAAGCCATCTCCAGAAGTAGTTGCGGCAAGGGCACTGTGCACCACGAACACCCAGGAGAGAAGAATGATTGATCAGTGACAGAAATGGTAAAAATGGCCACTTACTAAAAATAGTAAGTTTCATATACGGGCACTGGCTATAAATAGCAAGTCATCACAAAGGGTGGTTTCAAAGGGAGTAGTATACACAGGGATAACTTGGAAAACTAAACTCACCGGCGGGATCAAAAGAGCGTAAATTTCCATTTACTAAAAATAGTAACCCCCTCTTTCCCTATATAGTAAGTTGCCCTTTTTTAGTGCAGTCAGGTGTCCAAGAAGCAGGAAGTTCAAGTTCACAGATTGTCCCAGTTTCCCGTTTGTTGTCATCTCAATTTTCCCCACCCTTTCGAATCTAATTTCGTGAAAATTGGAGCCCTGCCATAGAAGAAATTCGTGTTTTTAACTCCTCAAATGCTCGTTTTCATTTCCCACAACGTTTTTAATCAAAATTTCCTCAGTCTGATGCCGTTAAAATGTTTCTATTTTCAATGGATGGGAAATGATTTGAGTTCTTCTTTTGTGCGTTTGGAAGGTGTGGAACCTTGCATCTTTCTTTTTTAACCTTTTGCAGAGAAAGTTCTTCATCGGGAGCAAAAATGGCATTTTCTCGTTTCTTGCAACTTCCTACGTTCTTTTCCCCATCAAATTCTTGCTTGGAAAGGTGAAGCTACGCGTTTGTTTCCCATTGGATGCAGTCGGACGGGTTCCTTTTTGAACTTATCACTTTTGGTGATTTTGGAACAAATGTCAAATTTGCCCCACATCCCCGCCTGTCCCTGATTGGCGGAAGTTCGGGGCGACGGATCATTTTTATTCTCTAAGGCATTACGGCGAAAGGGCGAAAAGTTCTAAAATGACCCGCGGCCCCCCCCAAGCGAAAGGATAAATTCCGAGTAGAAGTCCGCAGCAAATCAGAAAGGGACGCGTGTTCATGTTGAAAAGTTCAATGGCGAAGGCATAGACTTTTGAGGGAAAGGTTGGAATTTTTCCCTTTTCCAAAATAGATAAAGTGTAAAAGCGAAACACACCCCCGCAGCCGGTCAAGTGATGCCACGTGTCCGGCCTTTGGCGAAGCTACAGAGGGGCAGAGCAAAATGACAAATCGCGCTTTTTCTCCCAAATGTCAGGAAATGCAGATTTCTTCCCCAGGGCCGTCTTGGCTTGGATCTTGCCACGTGTAGGGTCCAAATTTGAAGGTAAAAGGGGAAAAGATAGCCAAATACACTTATCTAGTTTTTAACGCAATTAACGAACCAGAGCTCTGCAAAACACAAAAATGGATCATTCTTCATTCTTTTCCTCTGTATTCTTGTCGTTTCTCCATGAGGTGCATTTTTGGTTTATTATGGTGCCAAATTGATAAGTATAAAGGGATGTAAATTTTGATCGTTAGAAAACGGAGTTTATTAGGCGTACGCGATAAAAAAGGGAGAAAAATTACCTACAAGCACTTGAGTGCTATGAAAGTGGTTAAAAGGTAGAAATGGCAGGACCACATGAAGATACCCCTGCTAAAGTAATCATGCTCGAACTGATGAAATATTCGCCTTTTTGAACCTCCTGTTTTCATGAGTGTGTTTGTTTCATGTCACTTTCCAAAAGCGGATCTGCAACAAACATTATTCCTTTTGGATATTCTTTTCTTGGGGACAAAGTATGTATGTATACGAATTGTTATAAATATATGGTTTTGGCCACTGGAAAAAGAGATTCTGGTTTTCTGGGAAGGTTGTAAATTCTGAAGTAATTCAATATAGAAGTTCTTTTCTTTTCTTATTTCCTCTGCTATATCTTTCTCTCTCCTTGCTCAATTCAATGGATCGTTTGTTTTGCATTCAATAGAAACTGTGTTCTAGTCTGTGTGAATCTTTAGAACTTTGTATCTGCAGATTTGCGCCGATGGTGAAGTAATTGATCCTTTTCCATATTTTCTTGGTTCAATGTAAGTAGGGAGATACTCTGCTATCTATATTTCCCAAAAGCATTGTTGTTTTCTTCCTTCTCCCGTCTCTATATTTTTCCATTCCTTCTGATTGATAATCTTTTAAGTATGAAAACATTCCAGAATATCAAGGTCCAAACATTGAGAGTTGTATATCTGTACATTTGTTTTTCCTGCTTTCAATAAGGGAACCTCTCCCATTAAAGAGGAGGGACTTGTTGTCCCCTGACTGTGGTTGCAACCCATGTTCCATTCTGAAACCCAACATCGTTCATGTGTGCAATCAAAAGATCAAATGAATGATGGTTTTTCATGGCTTGGATGGGTTGTTCGCAGAGTGGGCATTCTTCACTATCATCCATGGAGGTTTCGGAGCTCACCTTCTCGGTGTGTACAGATTGTCTGTGAACTGTGAACGAGTTTGTGGTCATCATTTTTCAGTGTCTGAAATGCACTTTCATCAGAACTTTTCTTGATCAGTACAGTATTGTGGCCATCAGAGATTGATTTTTCATCTTGACTGCTTCGGAGTGATCATCATGAGAAACGATCATGGTCAATAAAGGAATCATTTAGCAGTGAGTTCGATGTCCCTGGGTCATCCAAAGGCAGTTTCTTGTCCGCAGCCAAAGAACCTGTTTACAGCATAAGATCATTCACAGCAAATAGTTCAAAAAGGCAATGAGATGAAGAGTTGGTGGTGTGGCAGACATTTCAGATGGTAATCCTTGGATAGCGGGATCAGCTCAGTTTAGGATTTAGGAGGATCTCAACTCACTCTCTTCCCCCACTTTCTCTCTCCTCATTCTAATTCTTTGTTGGGGTTGCACTCTTTTCATGTCTTTAATGTAATATAAAAAGTAACTTTAGGTTTTTAATGTAAGAAGTCACCTTTATGTTATAAAAAGGAACTTTATGTTTTTCTAAGAACGTGAAAAGTTTTAAGTTGTGTAAAGACATATGAAGTGGTCATTGGGGCATAGATGAAGAGTCACTTCTCTTCTTTTAAAATGGAAAGGCTTCCCATTTTCTAAAGAGTTGCAAATTTGTGAGTTTATGAGAGAGCATCTTCTTTTGAAAGAGCAAAAGAGTTAGCCAATTCTTCCACTTCTCCCCTCCATATTTTCATCCGTTCTCATGCTATGTACAACCTTGTTGAGATGCTAATAAAGGAAGAAGTTTCAATTTTCCAAGGCATATAAATGTGTGCATCTTTGTATGCATGGTTTCCTCTAGCCAGTAGCATTAAGGCTTTGTTGTTTTCTTCTTAAAAATGTGGTTTGAAATTTCTAATTAGTGTGTCTGTGAATTTGATTTTCTACCCGCAACAATAATTCCCCTTCCTCTTTTTCTCACTCCCTTTCCCGCTCTCCAAGCAAAGTCTTCTCTTGCGGGTAACCGCAAGCTTTTACCGCAGGGTCAGTGGAGTGCCCTTGTTGGATCCCCAGTCGCAAGGCTACCAGAACAACTCATTTCATCGTGCATATAAACATGGAGCTGCACCATACAAGTAAAGAGACTTCGATTCCCAGAGTGTTGGCAAGAAACCCGTAGATTTGTCCACCTAACAAATTTTTCTCGCCAACAAATTGAAAGGTAGGAATAGGGTTAAAATCCCCTTACCCTCCAAGCATATATCCTTATTAAGAATTATTTTGGAAGAGTAATTTTTTAAAAAGGGAGAAACATTTTAGTGTGAGGTGGAATCTTTTAAAGAGAAATTATCAAGGGGGGTATTTCTTTTCGGAAGGGAAAATTATCGTAAAAAAAGTTTTCAAAAAATCATGTTAAAAGGGGGAGCCTTTTTTAGTTCACAAACAATGATTTTTGGGCAATTTCAAAAGCCGCGGAGAGGGTATATATTGTGCTTAAGTTGTGCAATATCTCCAGGGTGCACTTTATGTTGGTGGCATACTTTCTTCCGAGTGTCGAAGAGCTGAGGGTGAGGCCTGGTCTGACAAGAGATCAAACCTACTCATGTACAAACTTGCTTCTTCTTTCTGGTCTTACTTTTAATTTTTGTATTCTGTCATGTCTTCTTTTTTAACACTATAGGAAGAGAACTTGAAATTGAAGAAGCATAATGACCTTTTTTGCACTCTCTCATCCATGACAAGGATGACCCTATTCACTCTATGCAGCAAAAACATGTTAATTTGCAACATCCTATCCAAGATGGACCAAAAAACCCATGCTCCTAATCCACTTATAGCACCTGAGCTTGTTGCTTATGTCAATGTTCTTATTGCAACTTCTTTTATTGTTCTCATTGCTCCTCCAATTGCACAATTTGATATTGCACTTGATACTTTCGTTGCTGCACATTCTACTAATTCCACTTTTGCTCCTCCTCTGTATCTACCAGGCTCTTTTGAGAAGCACACTACTACTTTTGGTTCTCACACACTTCACTCCTTGGGTTATCTTGGCGGATATGTTGGTAGACATCTTCAAGGCATTGTGCTCTAGTCCAACCTATTAATTGGACATCAAGCCATGGCATTGGTTATAAAGTAAGTAAAAAATATTCTATCCTATTTTTGTTTGTTCCACTTTTCGTGAGGACGATGAGCTACACATGGATTCAATTGTACCTACACTCAGGCATGAGCAGCTTGAGATTCTTGATGTCGGTCCTGATTAACCTAGCACACTATCAGATCTTTCCTTGCATGCATTGGTCGTCAACTTTGCACTGAATCATGTGCAAGCATCTTCAGCCACCATCCAACTTCATTTGGGATGGATTCCAAATCACTATTATGCCAACAAAGTATGCATTCATTGATACAAAAATATTGTTCATAGTGTGAATACTTAGGAGTGGTTTGGGTTATTTGGTAGTAATAGTTTTTAATATTTATAAAATAATATATGAGTGTGCAAAACAGTTGTAATGCACAACTCATAGTTGAGAGATATTTGGGATATTGAGAGGACTTAGAGATTAGCCTTGACTCCTTACTTATAGGACTTATTGAGCTATTTATATGTAATCTCTCCATTGGGAATTAGTCCCGAATGAATTACAATATCTCTGGTTTTATTATTTTATTGTGCAATGTTTTGTTTTCTTATTTGATTGAAATCATGGATAGTTACAAGATTCATTATAGGGATGGCTCCTACAGTTTTCAGCTTCTTAGCCCGCTCACCACTCCTACTTTTTTATAGCTCCCTTTGTTGAATGAGTTATATTTTTTGGTAGTCATAGAGCAACTCTCCTGTTTCAGATGGCATCCTTTTAATGAACATCAATCTGGAATTTTTTTGTGCATCACTTGGTGACGTTATTTTTGAATGGGATATTTTTGTAGTCGCTCTAAATCTAGCCATGGTGTTCTTCATGCAGTTGTGTTTTTTTTGGCACTTTTCCCTACTAGGCATAAGAGGGATAATACTGCATCCACCAGGCATCAAAGGGATAATATTGTATCTAGACAGCGGCATAATAGGCAGCCTCTCTCTTCGGTTGGTCAGCATTCTATCCTCAGCTTCTTCCAGTCGGCCTTGGATGTTACGAGAGTTGGATCTTCCATCCCCTAATGGGATCTCCTCTTTTCTTCTCCTTAGTCGTCTTTCCCCCTTTCTTCCTCTCACTTGTTTTTCCACCCCCATTTTGGGTGCGTGTGATTTCTTCTTCCTGTTGGCCACCTCTTCTGGCTTTTGTATTTCTTCTTTATTGGGAAACTCTTTGGTTTTCCCGCCTTGTATCGGCGCTTGTTGTTTTTTGCAGTCCCTTTGACCTACTTTTGTGGTCATTTGTTGGACATTTATATATTTATCATATCTTATCTTATCTACTTCAGTTGTTTGACTCTCACATTTCCACTAGAGCCATCTTCTTGAGAGGTATATTTCATCTATATCTACAGCACTTTTAAGGCATGTTGAGTCTCCTTCAATCTCGTAGTGGAGCTAGTTCTTCTTCTAAAGTCTAGCTAGTGTGGTGAAGCCCAAAGTCAACTTGTCAGTGTTCAAGTGGTAGGTTTTGTCCACTCATACATATTTGTAGCGTCACTCCACCCATTCAACAGTATGAGGGGGTATGGTGTTGATCCTACTTTGGGTTTCGTGTTCATTACCTCGACAATTGTTTTTGGTATTTGGTGCATTTCGTCTTATTGTAGTAGATCGAATTGAGTTTGGTGAACTCCTCCACTAGTGGATTCAAACCATGAGTCTAGAAATGTGTTTAAGTAAACACATGTCTACCAAACATTTCTTCTAGTTAGCAAAACTTTAGCTCTAAGGAAGAGCAGTGGATTTGGACTTGACAGTGCTTGAAAGGATGTCATCCCAACACCTTTCAACTCTTCAGTAGTTTCAGATCACGTGTTCTCACCAGATCTCTTGTGACTTTCAAGTCCACCTATGCACTTATGTATTATAGTGCACCTACTTCGGCATGTGTTGAATTTTTTTGTCGTGCTTCTTGGGACAGCTTGTAGAATGAGATAGCTCTCTCCACTTCCATTGTTATACTACCAGTTTTTGGGTGCCTTGCAGTGATACACTTCATCCATGGTAACTTTTTTTCCCAGTTCTTTTGATAAGTGTTTTTCTAAGTGAGCCTCATACACAATACCAATTCCTAAATGACTTCTCAATTACAGCAACTCAACATCCGCGTATTCTGGTAAGATGGACCGGTTACCATAAGGACACTTAGATTTGACTATGTATTTGTACATGGGTACCTGATCAAGCCTAGTCTTCGAAACACGTTAGTCTCTTTACTTCCTCTTTTCTCATTCTCCATTATGCGCTTAAGGGAGGGTGTTAGAGTGTGCATGTTCATATTGGCTGGTAGTTCAGGCTATTTGTGCCCTAGATGCGTGTTAGCCATGTTCACACTCACACACAAGGTAAGCTTGAATTACGAAGTGGTTAATTATTTGTTGGAGAAACAACTTGGTGTGTGCACGTACAATTTGAATGGTGCAGTAATTTAGGTTGTTCCCATACTTTTGTGATTGTTCACACAACAAATTCTTGTTGCATGAAACAAACCTTTCCAAGCTATAAATTTGGGGACTCTCATCGTATTATTAACACAGAAGATAGCAACAAAGAGACTTGTACATTGGTTTATCTTGTCATGTGTGCATGATTACTTCTTGTGATTTTCCTGTTTGTAATGGATGTTAGGCTGTGGTGATGGACATGCTGGAGAGATCCTGCTAAATGAGAGCATTCAGCTCTCTAACAGTAAATGGGAAATAAGGTTTTGAGAATTTTGCACCTCCTCCCACCACGTTCGTGTCATTGTCTAATTACCCATTAGTGTTCAACTTTACTTAGGTAGGTAATAATATTTCCTCAATTTTTACATTTCTATTCTAAAAATAAGTCACATTTGGAATGTGCAACTTTAAAGTCAAAGTTACACACCTAATACACACGTGTCATTTGACCATACGTGTATTGGCTAGCCACCTTTTTTAACAAGGTGGGCTAACAACCTGTATTTATGAGACCTTCCAACTCCTATAAATATAAGGCCTCCCCTCTCCATTTCACAGTATGGGGGAGAAATCCCTGAGAGCTCAAAAAGTGAGATTCATGGAAGTTTGTATGTAAAATCCTATTTGGAGAGTTTTTATGAGAAGCAACGTTATTCTGTTGAATTAATCTTGCATATGGTTGTCTCTGGTTTAATGCAAAATTGTGATCCTAAAGGTAGACAAAAGGCTTGGCAAGTTGTCAAGCTCTCCATCACTCTGAAATGTCCCACTTCCTAAGTTAATCTTTATGAAGACCCTTAGCCTATTTTGTCTACCCGACGGTTAAGAGATAAACATAAGGGTGACTTATGTTATAATAACGTATTATAAAGTGCAAAAAATAAAAGAAAATATTATAAAGCACTTATAATAAAATATTATGAACTTAATAAACTAAAAAAATAGAAAAAAGGCAAAAAGGCATTAACAAATGTTATTTACTCAAGGGAAAAATGTGACTTGTCTAGGAGAGAAAAGCAAGTGGGGGAAAGTATTAAATGAGGGGAAATTTCTGATTGGATGTGAAAGTTACCATTTGGGCCCTATTCTTCTATTTAAGCAAGTCTTCTTGCTTGGAGAGGAACACTTTATTATTCTCTCATTTATGATTTGTATGTTGAGCATTTTTGCTTGCATCTTCACATCTTAAGGATGAAAACCCTCCAATAGATCTAGAGAAGGACAAAAACCCATTCCTCTAGTTGTGAGGATTCTCAACCCTTGAGTCTCCATTGCTCATAACTTGATTAACACTTTATTTTCATGTCATTTCTAGAATTTTGAAGGCAATAAAGTGCGTATTTTGGTCAAGGGTTTGGAAGAAAAGATTGTTATTATTTTTTATGCCCTTTTCCAGGTGGAGTGACCACTTAAGGAGTTGATTCATGGCGTTTTTATGGTTGCTTTGGAGTTGTTTTTAGTTGTTGTTACTCCTGATTTTCATACATCAAATCATCCCATTTTCAGAATTTTTGGAGTCCTGGAGATATCATTTATAGTTGTGTCTGAGGGCAGCCTATCTACGTATTTTATAAAATTATTCCAGCGTGTTTTGGAACTCTAATCCGGTATTGCTTTCATGATTCTATCATTATAAATATTGCTGATTTGTTTGGGCTAAAGTTTTAGTGGGTTCATGACATATTTAATGCATTTTCTTACCCAGCCCTAGTCGCATTTTCCTTGTTTAATTCGGATCTACATATTATCCTTTGGTATAATTTCTATAAATTGCATATTGTGGATGGGATTAGCCTAAAATCTCTTTTGGGGTTGCAAAGTGTTCTTTTGGGGACATTAAAGTGGTATCAAAGCTTGAAATCCTCCCAGCCTGAAGAGAAAAGGAAGCAGAAATCAGATCTGAATGCAAGCTGGAAAAAACCCTTTGGTATATCAAAGAAGGGGTACTTCAAAGAAAATGACAATGGAAGAGTATGATCAAAGGGCTCCTCCCAATTATGAGATCAACTATATGCATGAAATCATAATCAAAAGTCGGAGAGAGTTGCAGCAATCATGAGGGAGAATCAAAGAGAAATGTGTGAAGCATTTACTAGCTCCATTAGAAACTTAGCCAAGATTCTACAAGGGAACACTGCATCTATCAACCAAGGAGCAACCAACAATGGAGAAGGAAGCTCTACACGACTGGTTAGGACTTCTTCCACGCCTACACATCAGACTTTCAGAGCTAAGTTTCTCCAAAGTGAGGAACCAATTGAAAAGGAAGCACAAAATGATGTTGATGATGTGGAAGCATGGGGTTGATGATTATGTAAAATCTGAGTTACAGGGTGTGTCTGAGATTCAATCCTTCCAAGACTATTGCCAAGTGAAGAATATCAAAAGTTCAAGAAGAAATCAAAGAGTTCACCAAGAGTCACCAAGGAGAGACATTCAACAAAGGTTGGGTGAGGTAACTCTTCCTTCATATGATGGTTCTGATAAGTGCTCAGACTAGAACATGGTTACAAAAATTAGATACATATCTTTCTTTGAATCCTATGTATGAAGAAGAAGCACTTAAGTTTGCAACCTTGCATTTGGAAGGAGTTGCACATGAGTGGTGGTACTATGGAATCATCACCCAAGGGCATGGCTCCATCACCACCCTTGAAGAATTTAGCATATGTTTGACAGAAATATTTGACAGGATGGATCCGGATTTGCATTTCAAGGAGCTAGCCCAACTCAAGCAAGAAAGAACTCTTAATAAGTATATTTCTAATTTTCAATGAATTGCTAGTAATGGTGTCTAATATTACTGAAAGAAGGCTTGTTTTAATTGTTTGTTGAAGGATTAGGAGAACCATTAAAAGGTCTTGTTAAAGTTTTTAATCCTCCATCTCTTCAAGGTGTCATTAAGAAGGCTTTGGACTTAGAGAGTTCAATTCCAAAGGGAGAAATCTGCAATTTAGGCAGCAGCGAACAGCGCTTTGGGGCAGCAAAAGAGCACATTTGAGCAGACAATAACAGCTCGAATTGATAAACAAGGGGCAACAAATAGTGAGCAGCAAGGAAAAGCCCAAGAATGGAAAAGAAATAGGTCCGAAATTGAAGCAAAGAATGAGTTAAGGAGGAAGAAATTATGCTTTGATTGTAAGGACCCATGGACACCCAAGCCATCGTTGCAAAGGTGAGGGATCTATCCATTTCATTGAGGTAATTTAAGATAATGATGAAGATGAAGATAATAATGATTCAAAAGACCAAGCAAAAGAAGATGAGGTGGTTGTCACAGATGCTACATTGACTGTGTTGCCTAGTTTCTATGTTTTCCATGTGAGAGGTGATCTTCGTGGGCAAAAGATCACCATATTGATTGGTAGTGGAGATAACACATAACTTCATTGATGAATATTTGGTTGCCAAATTGGAAATGCAAGAAGAAGGACTTCCAAGGATTCAATGTGATTGTGGCGGATGGACATTCAAGTACATGCACCAAGAAGGTTCCACAACTCCAATTCACCATGGGAGGTCATGAGGTAAGTGATGAATTTTATGTTGTTGGTATTGATGGATTGGATTTAGTGCTTGGCGTTCAATGGCTTCAATCTTTGGGTGAGTTCATCCAAAATTATCAAACCATGGAGTTGAAGTTCAAAGTGCAAGACAAGGAAATTGTTTTGCAAGGTATGAGGAAAGGAATTTCCTCAAAGTATGGCAACAAAAAGCATCACAGGATTATTCCAAGAAGGGCAGATTGCACAAGATGAGAATGGTGAAGAAATAAGTGTGTCATTGCAGCAATTGAATTATGAAGAAATTCATCCTCTTATGGGTCATGGTGACATCACAAGGTATGGGACAAGTAAAATAATGTCTTATACATTGCATATTCAGATTTGTTTTGAGAAAAGTGATGAACTAGAAGATGAAATTTGCAATCTGAATTATGTTATAACTTGGATGCAACCTTGCATATATGAGCATCTTGTGAGTGATAGATACTGGCAAATTTTAGCCCACTTGACAAGTACAGGGGCCAGGCTTTTGGATCATTTCAGCAAGTTTTATCTATTGTGTATGACACTTAGATAGCGAGTTTGGAATTGCTTGAGAGAAAGCAATTTTGGGAAAGGAGGACATAAATGTCCCACTTCAAAAGTTAATCTTATCGAAGACCCTTAAGCCTATTTTGTCTACCCAACGGTTAAAGGATGAACACAAGGGTGGCTTAAGTTATAATAATTTACTATAAAGTGCAAAAAATTAAAGAAAATATTATAAAGCACTTATAGTAAAATATTATGAACTTAATAAAGTTAAAAAAAAGGCATTAACAAATGTTATTTACTCAAGGGGAAAATGTGACTTGCCTAGGAAAGAAAAGCAAGTGGGGGCATCACGGATCTTCTCCGGAAGGGCTTGATATTCTTCAAAGCTAGTCACCACCTTGTTGACCCTTGAAACCCTAGGCTCTTCCTTGAAAATCCTTCCTCCTTGTACGCTTTGCGTGGTGGAGGCAAGACAATCCAAGGTACCTGCTAGTCTTCCTTGAGCCTTCAATCAATCTATCAATTGAAACCCTAGGTCTTTAAGAATCCGTGCTCTGATACCATTGTCATGACCCTTTCAAGGGTTTAACCACAAACAATGGAATTTACCCAAACACCCAAAATATTCAAATCTGATTTTTAATTGCAGCAGACTGAAAATGCAAAAATCAGCAAACTGTACTCTTCACAAAATATGACAAAACACCATGAACACTTCAAATTCACTTGCCACAATTTTTATATGTATATTATGCAACCACAAGAGCCAAAATCAATGAAAATAATGAAGAAATACACTGCTGGAAATTAATTATAACCAGTTGATTGCAGCCACAAGAAAAATGTAGATCTAGGGCCTAGAAACCCCCAAAAATCACCAAACTTGAGATTCCGACCTTAGAAAATATGATAAATCAGATTATCAATCAAAATTGCACATATAGTTCACCAAATGTCCAAAACCCTACTCAAGGTAGGTCGCTCCACTAGAAATAAATCAATAACAATCTGAAAATGACAATTTTCTCCTCAAATCAGCCTTTACACCATTCCCCAAGTCAAGTTGAAGGGTTTTTCCGTCCTTCACTCAACCTCTAGAAGGGTTTTCGTCCTTCTAGGCAAGTCGCATATGAGGGTTTTCATCCTCAAATGCAAGAACAAGGAGCTCCTAGCTCGCAATGCTCCAATAAGATAAAATGCACCAAAGTCTAGATAGCAAATGATGCCTTAGATCTCCTTTTATATCCTTCAATTGGCGCCAAAGTACAAAAAGGAAAGGCCGACCTGTATAAGAAAGAAAACACTAAAGAAAATATAAAAATATTAGTAAAAACATATCATATAGATGCTCAATGTTCTCCTCCTTCATCTTTGCTTCTTTGCCAAGGAGAAGGAATGGCAAGAAGACCAAATATCAGCTCTCAAGTGGGAAAAAAGGGACATTACAGTCCTCCCTTCCCAAAATTGCTTGTCCTCAAGCAATTGCCAATTCGGATCCCAAACAAGTTTCAGCTGCTCCCTTTTTTGTAAAATCACCATCCAAACATTGGTGATCCACCATCTCTTTCCTGCTGTCCCAATCACCAATATAAATTGTCTCTTCTTCTTCAAAATTCAAGATGAGGGGAACTAGAATCCCACCTTTAATTGTATAAAATAGTACAAGTGTGTCATTGTATAGAAAATACAATCTCCGGCTATAAAAATGTCTTTCTATGAACCAAGACTTCAAGAGGAACAAACTGAAAATGAATAAATCAGCAGACCCCTTTGGTGGAACCATCTTCAATTTGACCCTTGGGTCAAAGTATTTGCCATCCCATCTTTCTCCCATGTTTAGACCATTGATTCCTTGGGAGAAATATCACCATAGTGACTGAATGAGGGCTGCAAAGTGACTATAACAGCCATGAAGTGTTCGGTACCTCTTTAACCATGTGCTTAGAAGCTCCTTCTTTGGTACCTTATAAGTAAACAAATGGCTGGAAAATTTGTGATCAACAGTAGAAAGGAGAGTACAATAGATGTAATCATGACATACCTTCAAAGTTCCCCCTTCCGTCCATGTTATGGGAGTTGGCCACAAGGTTACAACTGATAAAAACTTGGAGAAAGGGCTGGAAATGCTCATACAAAAGCTTATGGCAGCGTTCTTGGAATCAAAAAATATGGTAGTCTTACTACCTTCCTCCATCCCAACAACCTCAAGACCATTACCCCATGATTTAGTAGCTTCAAAAGGGGCATTCTTATAGCTGCTCATAATTGGAAACAACTCATAATCTGATTGAACCCAAATCAACTTTTTTTCTCCTAGATGGCCAAACTTGCATATGCCCAACCATAAGTAAATTTTTCCAAAGGGCTGATATGTGAGGAAGAATATCATCATGAAATTTTCCCAAAAATTGGAACCATTGCATTTCCCAAGCAACATTAACTTCAGTTGGCTTAATTTCAAGTAAAACATTGCATACCTTGTGCCCTTCCATGAAATTTGACAACATGCAAATATTGGTGACCTTGAAGCCTCCAAGGTTAATTATGACCATGCAATCAGACCTTCCCCTTTTAAGGCTCGCCATAGTACCAACCATACATGTGCTAAAACAATTTAGGTGTTGTTCCCAAGTATCCTTGCACCCTTGGCTACACCATTCACTTATTATCTTCCTTTTACTTGGCATAGGCTGATGATTAGAGAGAAAACTCAGCAATAACATGGAGTAGAACAATGTTATATAGACATCATACCTCTCTGAAAATGCGAGTTGTTTTGGCATATTGGTGAACAATGGATTTGAAACCCTCTTGAAACATGAGCTGCCCTTAAACTTCCTTCAACTCAAAATTTCTGAGTTAGAACCAGCACTTAGAAAATATTTCAAAAACACCTTACCTCCATGAATTTTTGCTTTCCGAGTGTCATTCTTGAGGCTCCTTTGCAATACAGATTGGCCTTGCGGATGGTGAAGGTGAGAACATTGCAGCCATATAAGAAAGGGCACATAGTCCTCCTTTCTTCCCCTTTGTTCATGAGGTCCATCATTTTGGTGTAGCAACATGATAGACAATAAATCTGAGTTGTTTCTAGGTCTAGGGCTTCTTACCTTCACTATATCTTTTAGCCTCTTCACGCTAGCAATGGTATTTATGCATAGAACCCTTTCAACATCCTCTTCATTCTCTAACTCCTCATGCTTCTTTCCATCTTTTTTCTTATGCCTCCAAAATCCTTCTGTATCTTGCCACATGCAACCATTAAAAAACAAAGGAATATCAGGAACAACCAAAAGTCTTTTACCTTGTTCTTTGCCTTGATGCTTGCTTGACAATTCTCCCATGTCCTTGAGCTTTCATAGGGCTGAAATTTCCCTCAAATGACCTTCTTTTTACTGTTGTTATGTACAAACCAGCAGCTCCATCTATTGTGATCCTAGGTCTATCCTGGAGAAATTCTTTCTCTCTCCTTGACCTTATAAATTTGGGTGAGTTATCTTTAATGCATTCATCATTGTGATCCCAAAATTCCTTTCTAGGCACATACATAACAGCTGATTTATGAATCAAAAGGAAAAAGGAATTAGTTATCTCTACAAACATACCATAGTCTTTGGAAGGAGGAAAGCTTCTCCCCAATTCTATCTTGGCCCATGCACATATAGCGGTCTTCACCCGGTTTGGAGAATGTATGTGCCCTTTATCATCAAGGTGTTCCCACTCTTTAGACCATGTTTCTCCAACGGGATCAAATGATCTTTCTCTTTTTGAACTATTTCAGTATCTTGACTGCTTGAGCTTGGTTTGCCTTTGTGGCCTTTACCAAGGCTCAATTCTTCATCATTATGCCTCTTTTTCACAATTGGTATAAAAAATCCAGCAAGCTTGTTGTCCTCATATCTATTCGAACAAAGGTTCCCTTCTTTTCCCACTGGCCCAAGCCTAAATTCATCATGAGCTGAAAGAAAATCAGTATTAACCAAACCATGATCCAAAATTACCTTGTTTTGTTGACTATCCGGAATAGGAATGGGAGTAAGGGCTGCAACTTCATTCTTCCTTGATCCGTGCTTCATTAGTTCATCAAACCCTTGTGTCACCAAGGTGTTGTTAGGAAAATCATCCAAAGGATCACCCGTGGCAAGAGAATTGGAGGTTTCTAACCCTCTAAAGGGTTGCTCCCTCTCCATAACCAGCTGCGGAAAAACACTATCTTCCTCATCCTTAGGGGAATAGACAAGTTTCTCCTCCCCTAACGAACTTGGGGTTTTGACCCCTTCTTCAACAAACTTCGTAGCCATTCCTTGCTTTCCCAACAAGATGGGGCTCTTTTCCTCAAGGGTTGGCATGTTTCTCCCATTACCCTTGTGCATGGCTCGGGGCTTGGACCAAGTTCCAATGCCCACTCTATCTTTCTCCAAATTCATGAATTCTGAAGAATGTTAGGGCATCACGGATCTTCTCCGGAAGGGCTTGATATTCTTCAAAGCTAGTCACCACCTTGTTGACCTTGAAACCCTAGGCTCTTCCTTGAAAATCCTTCCTCCTTGTACGCTTTGCGTGGTGGAGGCAAGACAATCCAAGGTACCTGCTAGTCTTCCTTGAGCCTTCAATAATCTATCAATTGAAACCCTAGGTCTTTAAGAATCCGTGCTCTGATACCATTGTCATGACCCTTTCAAGGGTTTAACCACAAACAATGGAATTTACCCAAACACCAAAATATTCATATCTGATTTTTAATTGCAGCAGACTGAAAATGCAAAAATCAATGATCTGTACTCTTCAAAAAATATGCCAAAACACCATGAACACTTCAAATTCACTTGCCACAATTTTTATATATATATTATGCAACCACAAGAGCTAAAATCAATGAAAATACCGAAGAAATACAGTGCTGGAAATTAATTATAACTAGTTGATTGCACCCACAAAAAAAATGTAGATCTAGGGCCTAGAAACCCCCAAAAATCACCAAACTTGAGATTTTGACCTTAGAAAATATGATAAATCGGATTATCAATCAAAATTACACATATAGTTCACCAAATGTCCAAAACCCTACTCAAGGTAGGTCGCTCCACTAGAAATAAATCAATAACAATCTCAAAAAGGAAAATTTTCTCCTCAAATCAGCCTTTAGACCAGTCCCCAAGTCAAGTTGAAAGGTTTTCGTCCTTCACTCAACCTCTAGAAAGGTTTTCATCCTTCTAGGCAAGTCGCATATGAGGGTTTTCATCCTCAAATGCAAGAACAAGGAGCTCCTAGCTCGCAATGCTCCAATAAGATAAAATGCACCAAAGTCTAGATAGCAAATGATGCCTTAAATCTCCTTTTATATCCTTCAATTGGCGCCAAAGTACAAAAAGGAAAGGCCGACCTGTATAAGAAAGAAAACACTAAAGAAAATATAAAAATATTATAAAAACATATCATATAGACGCTCAATGTTCTCCTCCTTCATCTTTGTTTCTTTGCCAAGGAGAAGGAATGGCAAGAAGACCAAATATCAGCTCTCAAGTGCGAAAAAGGGACATTACAGCCAACTTAGTGAGCCATTTTTTCCAACTTCATTAAGACGAACATTTTTCAATGTTTGTGTTGCCCATTTAGGCATCTTATTTTGTGGTATAGGTGCCTCAATCTCATGATCTAAAGCTCCTTCACTTTATGTCCTTTGTTCTTGTACCACTTCATTTTTTGATGAAGTTTCATTTTCTTCTTTAAGAGGAATTTCAATCTTTGTTATAGGAGATAATACGGAATCAAATGACTCCCAACTGTATGTCCCCCCCTCGCTGTATGGAATTTCCAAATCACTCTCTTTGTAGACATCAAACTTTGCCTATTTGTCTAGTCAACTCAATTGTCGATCAATGTGGGTGTTATCCTTTGTTGTTTCACAAACCCACATCTCTTGCAACAAGAAACTTATTGTTTTTCTCATCATATAACCTATATGCCTTAGAGGAGTCAGAGTATCCCAAGTCAATGCATTTGCGACTCTTGTGGTCCAATTATTGCTTTTCTCCTTACAAATCAATACGTAACAAGTGGATCCAAAAACCCAAAGATGATGTACTAAAGGAAGATGACTACACCACATTTCATATGGATTCTTCAATTAAAGGGTTGTTGACGCTGATCTAATTTAGAGGTACACTATTATTTGTGTTGCTTATACCCAGAAATGTAGATTTAACCCGCTTGAAATATAACATTGCACGAACCGTATTCATCACAATTTTGTTCATCCTCTCTACTAAATTTTGTTGAGTGTGAGGAATTGTTTGATGATGTTTGATCTTGTTTTGCTTGAGATAGGATTCAGAGGCCTTTGAAGTGTATTCGCCACCATTATCAGTCTTGAGTGTCTTGATGCGAGTTTGAGTTTCATTTTCCACCATAGCTCAAAACTTCTGAAACATTTCAATGGCTTCTCATTTTTGTTTAAGGAAATAGGTCCATGCCAATTTGTTCTGGTGGTCGATGAAAAACAATGTACTTGTGACCATTGGTAACAGAATTGGAAGAGGACACAAATCAAAGTGGACCAATTGTAACTTTTTGTCGGCTTTCCATTATGACTTCTAAAAAGGTCCTTTGAGTGTTTAACCAACATATAGGCTTCGCTCTCAAATTTTGTGGGTAGGGCGAGCAATCCTGCTATGCCATTCTTTTGCAACAAGTGAATGCAGTCATGATTGGAGTGCCCAGATCTTTCATTCCCTAACATACTTAGAGACATTCCATCTTCAACGAGATAAGCAAAATTCCATGAAATTGGTGGCTCGCCCCTGATCAATTTTCCTTCCTCGCATCCAGTACTGCATTGTCACTTTTTCATCTAATAGTGACTTCCTTGTTGTCCATTAAAATGGAGTGCCCTTGTTCGTGAATGTGCACAAAAAACAACAGGTTTCTTTTTATGTAAGAAAGGTACATGACATTTTTAAGAATAAAATCTAAAAGCCCCAAACACTTGAGTTGAAACCCTTTCCTTCTGATTGCAAACTTGATCTATCTCCCAGATATATCAGGCCAAAATGTTCCTCATGAAACTCCTCAAATAATTCCCCTCAGAAAGTCATATGTTAAGTGGCACCGGTGTCAAGGACCCAAACAACAAACCATGTTAAATTCACTAACACGTGTGCTTTCGCATATGTACTTGAGAGCACATATTCACTTGTGAATTGAGCGGAGTCTAGTTCTTTGATGGGCTTCTTTTCTTATTTTTGTTTGTAATAAGCTTCAATCTTCTCCCATGAAGTCTTGCATTCATGAGATTCATGGCTCCCTTTTCTGGTACAACATTTGCAGAACAAGTGTTGTTTATCATTCTGTTTTTGCCCATTGTTCTTGTTCTATTTGTCTCCTTTACCCTTATTATTCCCTTGATCATCATTTTTGGAAGACAAAGCCTTATTGAGGGACAAAGTTTTTGAAAGAATTGCCCTTTTAATGGGCATAACAAATGCATTCTCCCATGGAGTCGGTTTTTCTTCCAAAATTCTTCTCTTTCGGCCATCTTTTCAACCAATTGATCAAAATTGAGTCTTTCATTGATTGATTGCTTGTAAAGACTCCAAGTAAGTTGAATATGTAGGAAAAAGGGCCTTTATAAAAGCAATCATATATGTGTCAATTGTTACATCAATGGCTTCAACATTATGCTTTGATTGCACGAATTTTTGAGATAGAACTCATGACATCACCATTCTTCAACTCAAGATTAAATAATTTTAACTACAACTTTATGAAATCCAACTCTGAGTGAGAATCCTACAAGTCCTTCAACTTATTGAATGCTTTCCATGCAATATCATAACCCTGAATGTGAGCAAGATTTATGCATACTTTAAGGCCCTCGGTAAGGACAATTCTTTCAAATTCTTTTGCTTCCAAAGATTGGCTTCTTTTGCATTTGTAGGCAATTTTGGCTTTATGTCCCTATCACAAATGTCGGACCATAGATCATTGAAGATAAGTGTGTTCTCCACTTACTGAGACCACTCTAACCAAGTATCTTTGCTAATCAAAGTTGTGCCAACAATTGATTTTATTGAAGACACTTTGTACCTCCTTATCACTCCAATAGGTTCCCTTTTTGATATACCAACAACCAAAATACCAGATCTCTCAATATACCCACCCTTCCTATATACCCGTTAGTACGTGGAAGAAACTCGCCCTTTCAATATACCAATAAATACATAAAAGAGGAGTTATGATACATGAGAGCAGAATGGTACATGGTACCTAGGTGGTACATGAAAAGGATTCGTTCTATCAATGAGACCCACCTAACAAGAAGTCCTTGTACATGGGCGTATCAACCCTATATATATCGGAGTATTCTTGCTTTTGAAATTTAAGTTTGGCAATTGCCACAAATGGGTACAATCGGGAATGGGAAAATGGAAAAATAAAAAATCTTCCCAATGATTTAAGGACAATGCCACAAACGTCATTGTCACAGCTCTATTATGCAATTGATGCAATAGTTTAATGAGATGACTTTACTCGTAAGGACAAACCAAAGGCACCTTTTAATACCAATCGCTGTTATTTGTTTGGTTTGCTGGAACAAATTTGTTTTTTTTCGAAACTTTTGCTTTATTTTGAAAAAAAATGCTAATGAACTGATGGTTTGCATGGCTAGTATCTATCTTGTGTTTGGGGTTTGATGGTTGCACTCTTTGGGAGAATTCACTTTCAATTTCCAAAAGATGGAAATAAGCTTTATTGATATGGGCGAGAAGGTGACATTTAAAAGGTATCTCCATGGAAATCATCACTAGGTTGTCGTGTGTTGTCCTGTGTTTTTGCATGGGCAAAATTCACTTGAAAACAGGACAACCATACCCTAGTGTCAAAAAAAATTCTATGTTATACCTTTCCAAGATACCCCCCAGGTCAGTCTATTCCCTATACCGGTCCTATCTTGTCATTCAAACGGTCCATAAGTGAGTGTCATCCATTCCCCTAGGTGGTCTAGGAAGAAAAAGGGCATTCAAGAACCTTTAGAGCAATCTCTCTAAAAGTGGAGTTTCAGGCAATCCTAGGAGGGGCTATCATCAGCCTTCCTAAGGAAAGTGCACAACCCCTGGAGCGGGTCAACGGCCAAAATTCATCATGGAGAGGTATTCAAGAGCCAGGAACATCAAGAAATGGATTTTGGAAGATTCTGGAAAGTTTCGGAGGTTTAGGAGCCTATTCACTGAAAGTGGGTTTTTGAGGCCGAAGGAGCTTGCACCGCGGAAGAGTAGCCGAACTTCAGGAGGTGATTCCAGGAGCTTCAAAATGAGTTGTACACCCAACAAGATATCATTGGAAAGCATTTTCAACCCTCTACATGGTGGAAAAAACAGATCAATCCAAAATCCCATGCATTTTTCTAGGCAGTTCATTCTTTCCATGCACCACAGGTGATCCCAAGAAAAAGGAGGTATTTGAAAGTGTTTCAAGCAGAATTAAGACATGGGACCCCTCCCATCATTCTCAAAAGGATTTTTCTATGCGAAATCATATAAATAAGCGTGCAAAAATTCATTCGGGAGCTCAAGTTATGGTCTTTCCAAGTCGCCCTCCAAGGTATGTGTTTCGATACTTAGTCAAATTTGTAAAGGGACACATGGCAACCTGAGGCTGAGGCGCACTTTTTTACACCCATTGCTCCACCCTTCATTTCTCTCATCGAAGAAACAAGCGACACTTGTCACAAAAAGGCTAAGGCGCATTTTTGTGCACCTATTGTCCCAAACCAAATGGGACAATGGGGTCAAAAAAATGTGCCCCCTCCCCCCTCATTGTGCTCAAAGCTTATAAATTCCGGACTTAGCCATCTTTGTGTTCATTCTCCCACATTCTCCCTCCGCTGTCGAGACTCTGCCGAAATTTTCATCGAATCTTTCCTCCACAATTTTCTTCCTCCATCCATTGTTGCCATTTTCCCATGATCTAAAGATGAAGAAACCATTGAAAAACACAGATTTTTTAAAGTTCCAAGCTTGGTCTTCGCCAGAATGACTCTGTAACAGGAAAGGAGAAATTGTTCATATCTTGACGACCGGTGCACAGATTGACATGCGGTTTTTTGCAATCATCTAGTTTTTCAGAAGCCATTAGAATCCAAGTGAAAATTTTCACAAACACGCCCCGTATTTTTTGCAGCGAAGAAACCCCAATTTCCCCGCGGCAAAATTTTTTAAATTTAAAATCTCTATTTCTAGACATCAGGTAGACTAGAAATTCGTGAGGTGCACTGAAATCAAAAAACCCATGTCAAAAAAGGTGGTTTCGTCGAAAATCGAGATCCAGAACCCCACTTTCTAAAAATAAAAAATCCTCCTACACAGGCACTTGCTATTTTTAGTAAGTCTACACAGGAAGCAGTTTCGACAAAAGCAGTGTGCACAGAAGTGATCTAGAAGGACAATTTCAAAGATCGAAGCCGAAAAGGGTGGAAATTGTCACTTACAAAAAATAGTAACCCCCCTTTTTAGGTGCAGTAAAGTGTCCTATGAGCCATGAAGCTCGAATTCACAAGTATCAAATCAGTCTCGGCTTCAGTCATCAGTATATTTAAGGTAATAGGATCGTCATGGTTACAATGCCCGTGTAGTTGTTCTAATTTCTCATCCAAGTGTGTAACCAGAAGAACGAAGGAATGATGGCACTTCATGGTACGGAGTAATTGTTTCATATTGCGGAATGGGCATTCTTCAGTGTTCAAATGTGCTTCATCAGAGCTTTCCAATCAATGTAATAGTATGGCCATGTTGAAAAATTCATCAGGGTACATTTTCCAGCATCAACTTCTTCAGAAGGGATCTTCATGAGTGACACGCGTGGTCACCAAAGGAATCCTTCAACAATCTTTCTAAACACTCAGTTCAAGGTGTCCATGCGTCATCCAAGGAGGATTTCTCATGGTGTAAAGAGTTCAAGGTCTAGAGTTCATCATCGCATTAGAGCATTTCACCGATTTACCAGTGGAGTTGATCTTCATTGGAGACAGAGTGTTCCTCATCCATTCTTCAGAGCATTTGTTTCTCTATCTCCTTCCTCTTTCTCTCTCTTCCTTCTCTCTCCTTTCTAATTCTTCGTTGGGCTTCATCATTGTTTTTTGTCCTATTCACTTAAGTGACATAGTTTTAAAAATGTAAAAGTATTTTCTCAAAATTATAAGAGAAATACTTAATTGGAAAATGAAAAGTCACAAGTGGAATATGGAAAACGAAGAGTCCTATGAGGGAGGTGAAAGGTCAATTCAAATTGCCATAAATTGGGATGGCTTCTCCACTCCAAAAGATTCCGAGATTTTGAAAAATTTCTATCTGTAGCGATTGTGGATTGTAGTTGTTGGACTTTGTGTCAATGCACATGAAATAAAAGCTACATTTCTTCTATTTTCCTTCTTCTTGTATTTCCTTTATCTCTCTCTTTTATGCACTTTGCAAGCATAGTGATCCCAAAAGTGCTTTGTATCTTTGATAAATGAATCCAAGAACTTTGTGTTTGGTTTGTTCTTCTCACTAGATAGCTTCAATGGTTGTTTCCTCTATATTCAATGATTGAACTACTCTGGTTATTGGGTGTGAACTCTGCAATTGGCCTAATCACAGCAATAACCTTCCTTTCCTAATTTCCCTCCTCCCTACATCATTGTAATTCCTACCTTAAACCCCCGTACAAGCATCTTGTCACAGGTTCAGTGGAGTATCCCTGTGTGATCCCAGCCTTTTGGGCCAACCCACAACAGTATATACGATTAGATTAGTTTTCATTCAATAATGTGAACCACACCATTCAATGCAGAGGAGCGTAGCCCCATGAATGTTGGTGGAGACATATAATTTGCCCAACCGACAAATTTTCTCACCAACACCGTAGTTCAAAGTAAGAGTTGTTTACATGTTGTGGTTGATGGATTCACAAAACATGCCCCATTTTGTACATTTCCAACCAAGTATAATATCCGAGTAGCGCAACATAAGCATGGTACAGTTACTTCATGGTTGAGTGTTCATGCACAGGAACACCAACAAAGTATGTGGGTGGTTAGTGGTGACAAAAGAAGTGTACTTTGGAGATTAATAGCTCAGAATTTCAAACTTGGTATTGTTGTCATTATTCATATCAGTCGCCGCGTGATTTCATTTGCATGCATACAAGTGGGTAGGCAAGTATTTTCAGTCAAGACATGGAGCATTTTTCAATTGATGAATGTTGGGAGACAATTTTCAGCCTTTAGAGGGGTGTTTTCATTCATTGTCATGCTCACAATTCCTAATTTTACAAGGAGATTTTAGTTTTGCAGCTATTGTTCCATTTTAAAGCTGCTGAGTTTTGATAAAATCAGATTATGAGTTGTTTTCAGACTTGATCAAATGCAAGAATGGTCATTTTGAGGTCAGAAAATCATTGAAAAATACTGGTAGATAGTTCCAGCTGAAGAAGACAACTACTTCAGCCAACATAGCTCCAAATCGGGGGAAAAATCAGGTGACTTATGACTGTCATACCTTGTTTTTAGCCACCCGCATTCTGATTTTTGAGAGGAAAACGCAACGCTACAGCTGTTTTTGGGACAGCATTACTTAAGTATTGGGAATCCATCATTTGGGTGGAAATTATGAGATGATGACAACCAAAGATAGGGGCAATAGAGGTATGAGTTTGTTTGGGTTGAAGCTCTTTCATTCAATAGGCAAGGGATCCAAATTATGAAAGCACTACAACATGTTCCTTCACCTTGATATTATGATAATTAGACATGAGTTTACAATTGCTTGAGGGCAAGCAATTTTGGGAAGGGAGGACTGTAATATCCCCTTTTTCAAATTAATGACAAATGAAGACTTCTTGCCATTCTCTTCCCATGGCCAAGAAGGATAAGAGAACAAGGGAAGTAATTGAACTCATTTCAGTTTTCTTTTATTATTCTTAATGCTTTTATTTGGTGTTTCACTCCTTGAGGTAGGTCGGTTGGGGTTATGAGACCCCAACAGGAGATTAGAAGATAAAGTGAAGCTTAAAGAGGTTGTTCTTCACCTATCTGGCCTTTGGCACCAACCAAGGGATGTAAAAACGATTGTATGGCCTTATTTGCAGATCATCTTTGGTGCATTTACACATATACTTGGTTTGTTGGGCTGATTGCTCAATACCTTTCCACTTGAGGATGACAACCCTCTTGTGTGGCATCCAAGGACGGAACCCTTCCTTGTGCTTTAGTGGAGAACAAAAACTCTCCATGTTGGTGAATTGAAGATATATATCGAAGACTCTCTTGCTGATTTGGATCGAGTACATCAAGAAAAAGACCTCAAAAAACTTGGCATGATTTTTGGAGCCCCTATCTTAGGGAGCGACTAGGGTTTGGTTGTGGTTCACTGCCTTCTAGGGCACATAATCATATATTCTTTGATATTCTGATTTACAATAATTTATAAAGCTCGCATCCATAATTTGGCTATTTTTGGAAGAGTTTATCTATTGTTTTCAGCCCTTGTTGGTGGCTGCCCTGCTGCTGTCACAAAATTATTTACAAAAATGTATTATCTCTAGTTTTCTCCATTTCTTAGATGCAAATTGGATGAATATTTGTTGTCGTACTTAAGATAATTATTTAGAAGTATTTTTCAGCTATTGTGCATGGTTATATGGTGCATTTAATGTCCCTATACAGTCGCTGCAAGGGTTTCAAAGCTGCTGTTATAAAAAATCAGAATTCACTTCGCTTGGGGTTTGGGTTATTTCCTTGTTTTTTCAGTTTCAGCCCCAGAAAGAGACATTATATGTACACTGACACTTTCTAAGAGCAAGTAGGTTTGACCAAAACCCACTTGGAAAGAACTTTGGGGTAGCAAAATATCATTGGTAAAAAATCAGCCAAGGGTGAACTTCACAAGCACATGAAAGAGGAACCCAGCACAGGAAAGGTACAAGAAGGTTCCAAGGTCGTAATGGCACTCATGTCATGAGGTACATCAAGCACTCCATTTGTTTCAATTAGAGCTTCATATATTGAAGTTGTATATCTTCCCAAACCACTTGTCACAGCATGAACAGAAAATAGAGTGCATGGACAGCCATACATGAAGCAATTACATGGAAGATGGGCCAATCATACATGAAGCAGGCAAACAAAAGAAACATATGGACGATGGAACAGACATACATGAAGTAAGCAGAGCAAAGAAACTTCATGAAAGATGACATAAACATACATGGAGTAAGCAAAGCAAAGAAACTTCATGAAAGATGAAACAACCATACATGAAGTAAGCACAGCAAGCAATTTCGTGGTAGATAGGATGCAATACATGAAGTAAGTAAAGTAAAAGAGGCGCTCCAAAGAGAAAGGTCTCAAACATAGGAAGAGGAAGCATCCAAAACAACAGATGCACTCCAAGAGAGTAGCCACTCAAGCATTCAAAGCGAACATGCATCATCACAAGTGAAAAAAACTCATTTGTATTTCAAATTTGTAGCATGTATAGCTTCACATGGAAAATACTGTAGAGCACATTTTGGGCATGGCAATGGATTACAGTATGTATAATCCACTTTGACAAGAGTTGTAGCAAGCAAATCCAAAACCACAATGAGTTGTAGGTTGTATGTTTTGGCTGTAAAATTCCTCGTGGCATACCCTCCATGGTAGAAAACATGTGTTTGGCAAGAAGAAAACCACTCACATTCCAAAGTGAGTGGACCGAACAAGGTGCAAGAGGAACATCACTCTACCATTCCAAAGGGAGTAGACAGGGCAGGTGCAAGACGAAACACTTCAAGAATCAAAGTGGGAAGGTAATCTTCATCTTCTATGTATTAAAGTAATTTTTGGGGCATATTTTGCACTTGAGGGGCTATTTCTCCTAATAAATGAAGCAAATTTGTTTTGGCCATTACCTTTGATGCTGGAGGCAAAACTCATAATCCATTACCAAGAATCTGCTGACGCAGCGAGTTTCTGAATTTCATTTCATTTGATAACACTTATAGTTATAATTGATTTTCAGTGTTGTCCCTCAACACTTGCATTGTCATAAAAAGTTCAGTGAAGCTGTCAATTACTACTTTTGACAAATGAGGATGACGGCTAACTTGAACCTAAAATATCTAGCCAGAGTTACTGGGATAGAAACAGATGAAAAGTCAACGAAAAAATCATCAAGGAAGCTAAAGATGAGAAGAGCAAGGATGCTGTCTACCTCCATACTTCTCCATTTTTAATAGTCTTAGAGCAAATTGAGGGTGCAGCTAGTAAAGCAAGCTTGGGACAAAAAAATTTTCAAAAATTTGCCATGCTTCCAAGCTATGTACAGCTGTAAATTTGAAGGGGCAGTTAGCTTCGGTCAGCCTTGAATCATTTTCTGAGGAGGCAATTGAAAGATTTTGAACATTATGTGAAGGATGAAACTTGCATTGCTCAAATTCTGTATACCTTGACAAGTGCAAATTCTAACTTTAGCACTTTCCATACTAAGGATGATTGGCTCCTCTTATCAAGAGGATATTATACATGAAAGATGTTACTTAAACACAGAACTGGAATTCGGAAAAGATCTAATAACTTTAAGGAATTTTATTTTGTAACGGCTGTCTTATAGAGATTAAATTAGGAACATTGATATGAATTGGACAGCGCATATGCTAACCCGTCTCTTGCCACTTCAAACTCCTATAATGCCATTTTGACAGGTCAAGGCAGTGTGATTTCCCGATGTCCCATAATCCACAACTGGTAAACAAAATCTTCTTTTCAGACTTTCGAGGCTCTAGACTGCTATGACCATATTTCACATGTCAAGCTGTCTCACAGACTCTCAGAATCCAAAAAAGGACCTAGAATTGTATTCTGAGAATTTCTTCAGATTTTTTTGCTTACTCTTAGGTATCTAGCAGATTTCTATTATGGCTCAAAAAACAAATAATTGCACACTTTAGATTGTTGCACAGATGGAAAAACTACAGAAATGAGACAGCTACCCACATCTTTACTTCTCACGATACATCTTTCAGGCCCTTATCCAAGACTATTATCCCTGGATATAAAATCTTGATACTAATTGGCAACAGTGCCAGCATTTATGATCTAATTTAACTAAATCCTCAAGATTCTAATATAAAAAAGCATGAAAAGAATAGAAGATATAATGTTAGGAATGTAGGATCTCACAAGCTCATTTAAAAGATCATAGATTGGTTGCAGACTGAAGGAAAGCATGTTGCATTTGTACCATCAATGTATACATGGACAATCATAGCCTCACATAAAGTCTCACATAGAGCAAGGGCAATGATGCAGGGGCAGTTGGGTTCACTTGTAACTCCGCATCAACCAAAAAATATTCTAAGTTAGTAAAATAAGCAAATCTAGCATTGTGCAAAGTTCAGTTCGTGCTTAGTCCAAACAGTTGTATGGGCTATGAAAAAAGGGAAAACACCAGGACCGGAGGCATTTCCGATAGAATTCTATCAGGAATTCTGGGACATTATCAAAACCGATCTTTTGGAAGTGGTGGAAGAATGCAGACAAGCGAAGATTGTTCTGAAAGTCATCAATCAAACCCATATTGCCTTGGTTCCCAAGAAAGAAGAAGCCTCTACCCTTGCGGAATATCGCCCCATTGCTTTATGCAACGTGCTCTATAAAATAATTACCAAAGTCATAACTGAAAGGTTGAAGACTATCATTTATAAAGTAATATCTCCGAAACAAGGGGGATTCATACCTCATAGACAAATCTACGATGATATTGTTTTGGCCCAGGAAACCCTCCATTCCATGGAAATTCAAAAAAAAACCAGCTATGTTTTTGAGATTGGATTTGTCTAAAGCATATGATAGAGTGAATTGGTCTCTCCTTACTGAAATCCTCTTGCGGTTTAGCTTCCCCCCTTTGGGTTCAGTGGATACAAGCTTGTATCTCTTCGGATTCTTATTCAATTTTGGTTAATGGGATTCCTACAGCTAGATTCTCTCCTACTCGTGGAATAAGGCAGGAGATCCCTTATCTCCATTTCTTTTCATAATAGTTGCTGAATCTTTTGGCAGACTTTTTTCCAAGACGAGAACCCAGAAGAAGTTAAGGGGCATCAAATTGGCTACACAAGTGGACCCTTTTATCCCATCTGCAGTTTGTAGATGACTCTTCTATTATGGGAGAAGCGTCCTTAAAAGAAGCTAATCAAATCCACAATTTGGAGCTCTTCTCCAAGGCCACTGGTCAAGATATAAACAGGTAAAGGTCAAAAATCATTTTCTTCCACTACTCTCCCAGGCTGGAGCTGGATATTTTGGCAAAATTAGGATTTCAGAAGGGCACATTGCCTCTAAAATATTTGGCTATCCCCTTAGATTCTAAAAGATTAACAGACTGGAGTTGGCCACCCGCAAAGATTCTTCAGAAGTTTAGTAAGCGGACTCATAGATGGTTAACTTCTGGGGGACGTATAACTTTGATTAAAGTTGTTTTTACAAGCTATTCCTATCTATTTTTCTTCTCTTTTGAATATCCCTGTGAAAGTTTTACATCAGCATGATTCCATTAGCCAGAAATTCTTATGGACAGGAACTCAACAGGTTCGGAAATGGCATCTTGTGAAATGGAAAACATTATTCTTGCCAAAGAAAGAGAGGGGATTGGGTTTTCAATCCAGTGCGCAGAATAATAAAGCTTTAGCTGCAAAGTTATATTGGAGATTACTGCAAAATGCGTATTAGCTATGGGCCATCAATATTAGAGCAAAATATGCGTAAGGAATGATGCCGCAAGAATTAATTAGATATTCTTTTACCTTCTTAGGGATCCCCGATTCGATTGGTCTTCAAAATTGGTGAAGGAATTATTAAAAAACATATTTTTTGGAAAATTGGGAAAGGTGATCGAGCAAACTTTTGGACTGATTCGTGGAGATGGGCACCCACCTTTGATTGAACAGTATCTAGATTTTAGAAATATTATGAATATTCTACACACTAAAAGAAAGGAAAAGAGTGGTGTCACTATATACAATCAACGGCTCAGGGGATTGAATGGATCTCTCCGTCTTTATAGCAAGCACCAACTTGTCTATTGGCCAAACACACTTTTTTCAAACCCTCCTGCAAAAACAGGATCCTTCCTATGTCTTCTAACACTGATACCCTTGCCTGGGGAAAATCTTCGGAAAGAAATTACTCTGTAACTGAAGGATATAGCACTTTGATAGGTACTCAGCCGCACCCTTGGAAGGAAAATTTTCGTTGATCTCTAGCAACCTACTTTATGGCCTAAAGTTAGATTCTTTATCTGGATTTTATTATACAGGAGGATTCTTACTAGAGAGAAATTTGATGAAAAGGAGGGATGGTCGGACCTTTTTGGTGTCCGTTATGTAAAGAAGTAGATGAAACTCTAATCCACCTTTTTCTTCAATGCCCTTTTGTTATGTCTCTATGGAATATCTTAGTTGATTGGCTATTTGTTACTTGGAACTCCTCTACGAATCTTGTGGATACTTTGCGCAGTTTGGAAACGCTCAGTCTTTGATACTCAGGACCTTAGCAAAGGAAGTTGGATTGCTATTTCTCTTATGTTGTGGAATGTATGGGAAAGAGAGAAATAGACGTATCTTCAAATCCGAAAGTAGAGACATTTGGTATGTCAAAGAACTAACTCGAATAATATTCTGGAAACTATAGTACATAATTTGAAAATTCCCTTCCCAATACCTAGAAAATGGAAAGTTTTACTACAAAAACACAACCTGGGGGATAGCAAATTACAAACAAAGTCATGTTCTAAACTATCGGTGCCCTCTTATTTTGAGAAAATGGAAACCGCCTCTATTTGACTTTGTTAAACTAAATACTGATGGAACGGCTAGAGGCAATCCGGGTCACAGCTAGTATGGGAGGGGATAGCTCGTGATTCTTTGGGAACTCCCCTTTTCTTTTTCACACATCAATTAGGGCACTGTACTAATAATGTGGTTGAAATCTTAGCAATTTAGCGACCTCTTCTAGAGGCAACTAAACTAGGATGTCTTAGAATTATAGTTGAATCTGATTCTAAGGTTATTGTTACCCTTTTGCCAGCTCAAGAGCAGCATAAATCCAATAATTGGCTAATCGCCAGGATTCAGGACAATATTAAGGTCATAGCTAAACATTTTTAGACCATCATATATCAACATGTGCCTAGAGATCAAAACAAGGTGGCAGATGCTTAGCTAACTAGGCTTTGGATCGTAATAATCTAATCAACTTTGGCCCTTTACCTTTGACATGGCCTCCTGAGAAGCAAAAACAAATTGAAAAGATCCTTCACTTGCAATCACTGGATGGATAAATTGCAGATATGCTCTCTCTTCTTTAATTTGTTGTTGGAATTCCAAGGATATATCTTCAAGTATGAGTATCATAGCTTGGCATTGTAATTTGAATATTTTACTCCTAATCTAATTCAGGTTTTCTTTTTTAATGTCCAACAAATGACCACAAAAATAGGTCAATGGGACTATACAATACAATGCCAAGAGAGCCAACAAGAAGACTAGAAAGGGTCCCCCAAACAACAAGAAAAGAAAGAGAAGAGAAAAGAAAGAATAATGAGAAAAAAGGGCTACAACGGAAACAAGAGTGCAGAAGGGCGGAGTTGAAGAAAATCCCCAACTCCGATGCTGTCACCTAGCAGCCGAGACTGAGTGGAAGTAGTCTGGCGATATGCCTGTGTCTAGTAGCTGAACCCGTGGAGAGTCTAGAATGTTGGTGTCTAGGAGAAGGACGGGCCAGGATGAGTCCTCTGTACTCTCCTGGCTGATTGTGTTACATGGGGAGGCATTAACCCAGTGTGAACGTGAAAGCCCCTAGACTAGGAGGTAGCATCCCGAGTCTTGACGGATTTGGTTTGAGAGTCCATACTGATGTCGAGGTGCCTCTTGGTGCCCCTCTCGAGTGAGAGCACCGTAAAGAAAGATGTGATCCGTCAAGTAGCAACCTGCTCTGGGAGGGGGCTGAAGGGATTCATTCTGAAGTCTGAGAGCCTCCTGTAGATAGAGGGCAAGGCACCGCTAATCACGGTACCGAAAGAATGCTGCAAAAAATGGATGCTCTCGGAAAAGGCAATGGAATCTCCCTCTAATCTCATAGTAGATGGGGCACCTAAAAATGAAGTGTTCCTCCGTCTCGACCTCCTGGAGAGAACAAAGCTGGCAAATCCTTTCCAAACGGTCCAACCAGTGGTCCTCAACCTGTAGTCTATGAGAACCTACTCTGAACTGGCCAAGGAGTATGCGGAGTTCCTGCAACCAGTGTTGGGATATATACGTGGGTCCTGCTAATAAGCCCATCATTGACCTCAAGGAAATGTGTAGCATAGAAGGCCATCTTGAGGCGTGTCAACCCCCCGGAGGACTGATCCAAGTGTGTTGAATGAACTGCCAATAGATGTCGTCTCTAATAATTTTGTGCAAATCCTGTTTACTCGGTAGGAGATGGGCAAGAGTATCCATGGAGTATCTGTATGGCGGGAGGCGGTCCAACTGAACCCCAAACGAACCAAGAAGACGAGAGACTCCAACGTACCAGCAGCGAGAGCAGTCACTGTGGTCAGAAAGAACAATAGCTTTGGAGGAACAGTAGGCAAGGTAGAGATACCTATCCCTACATGTGGAGGAAGCTGAAAGTCCCCGAACGCGATGCAAAAGCAGAAACAAGGCTAAAGATAGTCTCTAGTCTAAAGGGACGAGCCCCAAGCCCCAAACTCAGCTAGGAGGATATTGTGTGGAACTGTCTCTTTGCACCCGATGATGTGTCTGAGCATGAGACTCTGGACACGCTCAACAATGGCCCAATCAGAGTCAAGCAAGGATTGTCCCCAAACTTTAGATATCATAGAGGTAACTGTGGGTCTCACAAGCGAAATCATGCGACATTATAACCACATCCACCCCTTTGTAGAGAGACATTCTTCCAGATAGACAGGATATAGTCTTGGAAGTATGTGGTTGCAAGAAGTACTACTATCGCTCCATATGATGTGCCAAAGAACCATGACCCCTTGTTGACACGGGGCTGAAGGGCATTGTGACGAAAGACTGAAGTGGGGCCCGAGTGATTGTGTAAGCACGTGGGCAAGTAAGTGTAGGAATTGGGTAAGATTTCAATCATTCTCAATCCCTCTATCAGAAGAAGTGGAAGTCTTCTCTCTGATGTAGAGTAACAGTGTCTGATACTGAGGAAATTGAATTCTGTTAAGACATTCCCGATATTATATTTTGTAAGTATTTTAGCCAAAGGTATCCATTCATCAGGATCTCCATAAACTGTAGCCGTCACATTCTTAGTGCAATGTGCATCATATGAAACTTCTAATAGTAGGATTGTTCAGCAGCCCATTTCGGTTTGTACCAGTACTTAATCAAAGTGGTGGCTTAATGAGACCCTCCTTAGCTGCCAATTCTAAGAATTTTCTTTCCTCCTTTATGTTCGTGTTCACTTGAGTTGTAGGAAATTAGGTATTATTCTAGAAATCAACTGTGAATTACAACTCACTTTTCAAGCCACAAAAGAATGCACTTTTGGTTCTGGAGTATGGTGACACAGAAATGTCTATTCTTTCTTTAATGACTAAACTTCTATTTATCAAAAAAGATCAATGATTTCAGTCACAACTAATGGACAAATTTGCATGTTCATGGTTGAAGAGAAATCTAGAATAGCAGAATGCGGAGCCCTGCGATAATCTCTATTCCAAGCACCATGGCAGGAAGGGTTTAGTAGCAATCCCTCCTAAAGATGCATAGGCTTGTAACATTATTTCTACGGATCAAAAGGTGATGATTGGAACAAATGAGGCTGGATGTAAACTGAAGGTATGATTTACAACCCCCAGCTGTTGTCCAACCCTATGCCGATATGACAAGTCTTGCTTCCTATTAAATATTTATAATTTTAAACATTTGCGACATTATATAAACGACCCCTTGTGACAACATGTGAATATGAAAATTTAGTTTCACTAAAAATATTTAAGCTGCATTAAAACATTGATTGTACATTGCTTGTCATTTGTCAGTATGCACTTTCAGTCTACGCATTTTTCTTTCCAGCCCCATTAACATGTATTTACTTGCACTATCCCATGTTATTTTAACTGCTCATACTTTTGAGTCCCGTTATCCTAATCTGGTCGTTCACGAACATTGATATAACTTAATTCTTTCTATATTTATCTCTACCTCCAAAGGTTCATCAACCTTGGGTTTTAGGGGAGGTTCTAGGGTACAAGCCATACTTTCACCTTAGACTTTTCAACTGGGTCCCCTTGGCCCAAGAAACTCCCTCTAAGCATGTTTTTTAACTATTTAGTTGCTTTGTCAGAACCTAGGGTATTTTTTACCCTAGCACTGTCCTATTGCTAATTGAATGTAGTTTTAATGAGTCCAATTGACCAACTGTTCTTTCTTTCTTTCTTTCTTTCTTTCTAATCTATAGACCATGGATGAGAAGCAATTACACCAGTAGAAGACATGAAAAGTCTTTTGAGAAACTCTAAAGAAAAAAATTGTCGAGGGCCACCTTAACCAACAACGATTTTCCAATTCTATAACAAACTAAGGGACACGTATGGAACATTCAAAGAAAAGTTTGCAAGCATCATTTACCAAAGTCATCACTTTTAAAAGATCAACTAACCCATCCAGATTTCAACTATGAATAGTAAACCAAATACTTCAGATTACTTAATTTGGGGTTTTACAACTGTAAATTTTACAATAAACAAAAATGAGGTTACATAGTACCAAATCCTCTGCTATACAATTGCACAAGAACAAGAGAAAGAAATCACCAACAATAATTATCCAATTAGAAGAACTGCTTACATGCTTGAATACCCAAACAGTGAACTCCATTCCAGCACGCTTAAGCCTTAAATTTGTTCCTGTTCCTGTGATAGAAAAAAAAATTGGTTATCATAATCAAGCAACTGCAGTAAAACCTTAGTGTTGCTCTTTCATAAATCACAAGAAGGAAGATGAAACAGTGCAACAATAACATACAACAATATTTTTATGGATTGCTTCCCCCATACCTGCATGAAGTTGCAAGAAGAATATTCATGCTTGTGTATCAAGAGTATGAAATGCTATTCTACTCAAGCACTAAAGGAATAGCTATATTAAAATATCTATTGAACCTTGGGGTGATGGCCATCACCAAAAATACTGTGGAAATCCTCTGAATAAGCTCACTAGTTTATGGCTACCATTAATTCCACAGTATCCATAATTCAGTCGTTCTTATAGATTATGGAGCCCCTTAGAACAGTTCTTATCTCAGAGCACACATTACAACACCTAATTCAACTATCTCTTTGGGGAATAATATGACACCCTTCCAGTAGAGATAACAATATAAATGTTAAAAACTCCCCTACACCATGGGAAGTAGATTCTGATCTTAAAGAACCCTACACTAGATAGTTCCACCGAAAACTGAATGCCAATCAGAACTACTGAATTTTATTGCTAGAATCTACAATCTCAAACAGTAGAGAAACATTAACTGCAAAATAATCAGATCTGCTCCAAATCACCTCACTGTTTTATTAATAGGATAACAAACACTACAATGCTTTGGAACACACACTAGAAAAAGACTAACTAAATGAATAAAACTGCATACCCTAGGCCTTCTTTCATAGCTGAAGAAGAGGCCCTAAAAATAGTCTGGATTCTAAAATTGGATATATCCCAAAATTAAATCAACCCTTGTAACTAATTTCATCCTAGGGGTCTGCGACCTTAAATAGAAAAAGTCAAACTACTAAATAAAATTGCTATACTAAAACTAGAAAAAAAACTGCATAAAAGCAAATATTAAATTTGGACTGCCATAATTAGGACTGTTGTTTTCTATGATTGAACACTCTGTTGAAGTGCGCTCAGGTTCCACATGTGCACCCTGCTAGAGGAAACATTCTAAAGTACCATGATTTAACACTCCCTCTTACTAAGGATTAGGTTATCCACCAATCTCAGTCTCTCCCAGAACATCTCAAGCTTCCCCATAGCTAGAGGCATCGTCAGAATGTCTGCAACCTTTTGATTTGTCAAAGGCTATCTTGCATTGAAACATCCCCCACCCCAGCCCACCCAACTCCGATTCTTCCCTAAAAGTTTCCAAAACAAAATGTTGGAATTTGCAAAGAGAAGAAAGAATACAGAAGGCAAAAACTGCACTGTCTAAATGACGAACAGGCAGATTGTATTTATTGTAGGAGGTAGTTACATTTGGTTGCATAGTTAAACAACCGAATAACTATTCAACATGCTATATAAGCATCGTATTTTAACACCCCCTCTTAATGACTAACCTAGAAACTATACCAAGTTTATCCCGAAACTTGACAAACAAGAAAGCACCAAGAGGTTTAGTCATTACATCAGCAGACTGCTCCTGAGAAGGACAGAAATGAAGAGAGATTTCACCTGAGTCAACCAATTGATGAATATAGTGATGATGAATCTCAATATGTTTAGTGCGGGCATGATAGATTGGATTTTTTTCCATCTTCAACACACCTTGATTATCACAAAAAAGTGAAAGAGGTGTAGCAATGACCTGTGAAAACTGAAAATCAACCAAAATCTGACGAAGCCATACCGCTTCGCAACCAGCACTAACAGCAGCCTTGTATTCTGCTTGTGGAAGGGATAGCCACAGTGGGCTGAAGCTTACTCTGCCAAGAAATAACTCCTGAACCAAGAGAGAAGATATATCCAGTGGTAGATCTCCGAGTATCCACTGAACCTCCCCAATCAGAGTCTGTGTAGCCAATCAACGTGAAATCTGCAACTCTCTGATACAAGATGCCAAAGTCAAGAGTTCCTTTGACATACCTTAACACACATTTTGTTGCTCCCCAGTGAATGAGTTTCGGTTTAGACAAAAACCGAGAAAGATAACTGACAGCAAAACACAAATCCGGTCGTGTAGTGGTGAGATAAATCAAACTACCTACCAACTGTCTGTACAATGTTTCATCGACCGGTGGTGAATCATCATGAGCTGAAAGTTTCAGCCCGACCTCCATAGGTGTAGATGATGAATTACAATCATACATCTTAAATTTTTGCAAAAGATTCGTGGCATATTTAACTTGAGAAATGAAAATCAAGTGATCTTGTTCCCAGAATTCTACACCGAGACAATAATGAAGGAGGCCTAAATCAGTCATGTCAAAAGCAGTGCACAAATCTGATTTTACCTTATGAATCGCAGCATCTCCACTACCTGTGATGGCAAGGTCATCAACATAAACAATAAGAATCACAATGTCATCATTTGTGCTTCTGACATAGAGATTCGGATTAGAATGACTTCATTTGAAGCCCGAATCTCTGAGATGTGTATCGATCTTAACATACCAAGCTCGAGGAGCCTGGTTAAGCCCATACAAGGACTTAATCAACCTGCATACCAGATGCTCACGACCACATGCCTAAAAACCCTCAGGTTGAGTCATATACACTTCTTCCTCCAAATCGCCATTCAAGAATGCACTTTTCACATCCATCTGATATATTTTCCAACCAAATTGAGCGGCAAAAGCAAGAAGTAACCGAAAAGTGACCATCTTTGCAGTAGGAGCAAAAGTCTCCTCATAATCTATCCCCTCCTGTTGCGAAAAACCTTTTGCAACAAGTCGAGTCTTGTACTTATTCAAAGTACCATCTGCTTTACACTTGATTTTGGACACCCATTTACAACCAATAGGGCATTTACCTGGAGGTAATGGCACCAACTTCCAGGTATCATTCTTAATCAAGGCATCATACTCGATTTGCATGGCAGTTTCCCATTCTGATATGCCTCGTGCATTAGAGTATTTTTGTGGCTCACGAATATGGAGAATATCATAAGCAAGAGCAAATTGAGCTTGCTCAGAGTAATCAATCCTCTTGCCAGGTCTGCGAGACCGGCCATCTAAGAGTGGAGACAAATCGTCTCGTGTCAGATCCTGAATAGTGGAATAATACCACTTGGGCCGTCGCTGAACTGAGGATTTGGAAGCTAGTGGCACTTCCGGAGGTGAAACCAATGCAATTTGATTTCCAAGAGACGGAAAAGACTCAGTAGGAGAGAGCATAGACTATACTGGAGTCTGTGGAGGAGTATGAGAATGACCAGACTCATCATCAGGCAAGGAAAGAGAACCAATCTCTGTGACCACCCCTTGCTGATCGCTGCTATGTTGCTGGTCTATTTGCTGATTACAGCCAAAGAAAGACTCTGTTTCTTTTACATTTGGTTGCATAGTTAAACAACCGAATAACTGTTCAACATGTTATATAAGCATCGTATTTTAACACAAAACGCCCTAGAAACGTCCCAGAAATGCCTAGGCACGTGACAGAAGTATATGGAAATGTACCATATGTTTCAGGGGCATTTCTACGGTGTTTTGAAGGCGTTTCCATCCACAAGTCTTTAAAAAAGTATAAAAATGAAGAACTCGTCTGCAGACCAAGCCACACTGGGATCTGTACTTTTAATACAAACCCTTATAAAGGATTTTGGCTTGAAAATGGCATACTCTGCCTTGATCGTATCAGTTGTAATATCCAAGGAGAAATTCGCCGTCATCAATCTTCAAAAGGCCTTGATCTAACAACTGATAGGCCCAATTCACAAGGAATACAAATATAGCGGCCATGATTTAAAGTGTAGTGCCAAGTATCATTGGATCATAGTTTGAAGAGGAAGAAAAGACGTGTGAGTCTCAATAATTGCCCCCAGCCGTCAATTTCCTATAAGGTCTTCATCTAATAGCTAAGGAGACCAAAATAAAGGTAAAGTGCGGGGTACTTGATGTGCTAATGACCGTTGTGCATTCCAGGAACCACGTGGGCAGCAATCACGAACTAAGAGAAAAAAAGAGGTTTGGCACATTCATAAAGTTCCCTCCACCATTGATCTTTTAAATCAATAGTGCAATATATATAAATAAATAAAGAAATTATATTAGTGTCCACAAATACAAAAGTAGGTCAATGGGACTTGAAGGCACATCGTTTAACAATAAAAAGTTCTAGGAAGAAAGAATCCTAGAAGCCAAATAAAGGAATAAAAGTACATAAGACAAAGTAAAGCAGTGTGTTAATAACAAAGGTGGTAAGGAAACCAAAAAATGAAGGGCGAATGAGAGCCCCCAAAAGCATGAGCCAAAAGGAGGAGTCCTACAAGCCATCATTGATCACTATGAAAAGATCTGATAGTGCTCGTCGGAGAGTACCCAATGTCGGAGGGGCCAAGATGGGAGATCCTATGAGGAAGCAAAGCACTTCCTCTATAGTCTCCGCTAACATCCAAGGTTTATCTACCTCCCATAATAGAAAAAAACTCATAATATGAGTCGCCCCAATGGTCTGGGGGTGGCCAACAGGAAAGACCAAAGGTACAATGCCAAGAGAGAGCAAGTTAGGGGATCTAAGTAATATGAGTAGTAGTGGTGTGCTGAGAGAAGCATCGCCTAATTGATCTATCAGCTATGATGTGTGATGTATCAGTGTCCAAAGGGCGCTTAATGCTACCAATCGCTTGGATAGGATGGACGAAAAACGTGTTCAACATGGGGGCTATAGAGTCTCTAGGATCCTCCTATTGGTATTTGCATTGGAGGGTGACTGCCCCACGAAGATAAAGATTGAACATTGTTGGTCAAGATATGTAGAGAAAGTAGATAGGGTTTTGCCTCAATCCTTGTAGGGGCAATGATATCTTCCCTGAATCTCATAAGAAATGAGACATCTAAAAGTGAATTGTTCCTCGGTCCCCACTCCTTGGAGAGAGCAAAGATGGCAGATCCAGCTTTCACAAAGAATTTGGTGATTTGTTTCAACCTGTAACAAGTGAGAACGTACTCTTATATGGCTAAGGGGAAACCTCAAGCCATGGGACCCCCTATATATAGAAGGTGCTCTATGCTCTGCCTATCTATATATATGGGGCCCCCATCCCATCCCATCCAATGGTGTTGGAGATAGTGAGAGCAACGAATAACACCATCCACTACTTGTAAGAAAAGCTCAACATAAAAAGCAAGCTTGGGGTTGAGCAATTCAAGGGGGGAGATCCAAGTGGTTTGGACATATTGTTTGTAGATGTCCTCTTCCGCAACCTAATGATAATGTCCTTTGTGGAAAAGCCAAGCGAAGGCGGGCGAGCGGGGGGATGGGGTGGGAAGGGGTGTGTCCAAGGGATACATGAAAGGGGGTAGCCTATCAATAAGGATGTCAATAGAAAGAAGGAGCAACCTAAACTCAAAGTACCAACAATGTTGGCGTCTAGTGGGGACTAGTGAAGCAATCCTCTCGAAAGAGTAAAGAGCTACCTGTGCATATCTCTCATGACAAGAAGTGGAGTCCCCCAAGTACCTGAGTTTGTGGATGTAGAAAGTAAACCTGTAAATAGTCTCAAGGTGTTATAGTTGAGTGGCAAATTCGGATTGGACAATGTGCTGAGGAACTATCTTCTTGCAATGGATTGTACGCTATAACAATAGATTTTGAACCCTCTCAAGAGTCAATACACACCTGGTCAAGGCCCCTAAGCTAGGTCCCCAAACCTCTTAACCATATAAAATTGTAGGTTTGATGATTGTATCAAAAAGGTATAACTTGGAAGGAAAGTCGTGGAAGTGGGTATGGAAGTATTGATGTTCCAAGACAAAAAGAGAGGCATACACCATGCAAAGGACCATATGAGAGGCGGACTTCATGCTAAAACATGCTCAAGAAAATTGGACCCCCAAATATGGGTATGCCAATGTGATCTCTAAAAGCTCCCCTTTGTAAATAAACCAAAATCTAGAGAGACAAAGCTTAGAGTTATTGAATATCATGACCTTAGTTTTACTAAGATTAACCACAAGTTGTCGGAGTTTGCATAAATAAGCAAGGACATCAAGTTGTTGTTGTAAGCCCTCGACAAAGAGTGATAGGAGGACAACATCATTGGCAAAAGCAAAGAAAGCTATAAGCACCTCATGCAAAAAACAACCGTCATACATATAGGTATCTTACCAAAGAAACTCGTCAGACTCATCAATGTAGATATTGAACAGGGTCGGACGGAGAGGACATCATTGCTTGACCCAAATGGTACTCTTCACAAAGAAAAATTGTGAGAAGTACAAAACTCCCCAATAACTATCTCGTAAAGCCTCCAAGTGGCGGTAATCAGAGAATCTGGGATGTTGATATCTCTCAACTTTTGGAAAAGCGAATATCTCGGAACCAAGTCAGAGGCTTTCTCGAAGCCGACAAAACAGAAAAAGACTTTGGAAGACCCATGACAACCTTCTTCAATGATAGCCCAAAGTGTAAAGATGTGGTCAATGGTCTGGTAGTCCCTTCCAAAGCCAATCAACCCACTAGCTCTAAAATTACTTTTCAAGGTGCTCTAACAACTGCGTGTCTAACGTTGTGGCATAAAGTTTGGAAAATATGTTCCCAATCACAATGATCCTATAGTTTCCAGGGATAAAAAGATCCACAAACTTATGAAAAAAGTGTATAATGTATTTTGGGACCATGATGGGGGAAATGCAAATACACGACCTTGTTAGTAAGTGTGGCAAGGGGATAGGCGAGGGAATCCACCCCGTATTTAAAGAACTCAGCTTTGAGACCTTCACAATCAGCTGCTTTGTTAGCACACAATTTCAAAATGGAGTGAATTTTATAATGTAGTAAGGCATTAGCCTTAATAAAAGATTTTTTGGGGCCGGGCCCCTTAATACATAAAAAAGGGTTGTCAACAGAGCGTATACATGGTGAAGAATCACTCTTTTAAAAGAATTTGGGACTTGTCAATCTATAGAATCTTTCCCCTGCCGTCAATCTTGCATAAGAATTCAATCCAAGAGTGGGTGGACTGGGATAAAGGAAATAGAAGATATTGTGGCCACAATAAAGAGTTGTCTGCCACACAACACACGATCACTTCATTGTGAAGAATGAAGGAGAAGATTCCCCTTGGGATTATAATCTCCATCCGTTGCAATTGAGATGAGTCTGAGCCGTTGGATTCCATAAGATAAATATTAACATGCTTGAAACCCAAATTATTCTTTTGGCACTATGCACCTAAATTTCCAGCACAAGGCATTATCATCATCCATTTCACAGTTGGTTTGGAGCAAAAAACACAGGAGCAGATACAAAAGAGTTCATCTTAAGCGTTGGATGCAGCTAGAGAAGATCATGTGACATGTTATAGCACGATCCATCCTCCAACTAACATTTGTCCTATCAATGTAAATTTTGTGTGATGTATATATGTGCATGTGGCACACTCTCATTCCACCATTGTTAAATAAGAATCCATATATTGAGTTGAAAAGTTAAAACAATGTAAAGAGTGTCTTTTGCCATTAGAATTATTTACCTCTTTTTCAAGAGTTTTCATTGTTAAGTTTTGGCCTTGGCTTTTACTCTTTATTGTTAATTGATCCCTAAGGCTATATGCAACCCTGGACATTCTGAAACATTTAATAACGGTTTTGACATTTTGTGGCTAATTTTCAGCCCTAGGTCTGGATTTATGTGGATAGTTTAATCTGTTTATAATACTGAATTCCTTATCTCTTGCATCTAGTTATGTTTGATGGCTAACATTCAATTAAACTAAGTAATTGTTCTGTCCATTAATTCCTTTCAGAGAGAAGAAGATCATATTATTTTGTGGCATCGCCCTTTTATCTTCATGTTTTAAGCACTTTCCTCACACCCCCTTTTCATCCTAAGCAATTAAAGATAGTGTTAAGATAGGGGATCAGGCCTGATCCGGAACATTGTCTTAGTTAAAATGCCTAAGATTTCCATTTAAATACTCTGATTTTGGGCGCAATCACAAAATTACAGTTAGGCAGTCAATGGGATCCACCAATATCAGCCTACCAAAAGTTAGATGGTAAAACCAAGCTTCCATATCTCATCCAAATCCCTCAGTTTCACAAATTACTACAGTATAAGAAAAAACTGTTTTCGTTGGCATGCATCGTACTTCCCAAGCTTTATGTGTCAAAAAATTTTACTACTGACCTGCCTGCCAAGAAAAATCTCATCACAACTTAAGAACACGTGCAAACAAAATAGTCTTTAATTTTCAAACAAATAGGCAACATATGAACAACAATCAAAAGATTGCTTGACAGCATAAACTTTTTCTGTTAGGAAATATAAATTAGTGTTCCACATGTGTATGTGTAAATAATAATTATGTGAGTAATTATTATCATATAATTTTGTGTTAGTAAATAATTGTTGTATAGTTGTTATAATAAAACAACTTATAACAAATATGGTTGAGTGAGTTTCAACAACTCACGGAATTAGTGTGAGAGATATTCGTGGGAGGAGAGGTTATAGCTACCTCCTAAACTATAGAAAAGCTATTTCCTAGATATATGTAAATTTTGTAATGTGAAAGATTATGAATTGAATTATTATTATTTCGTAATTGTTTATTTCTGTTGTCTGCAACTCTGATCCGTCCTCTACATTTGGTATCAGAGCAGGGATGGGTCTATGAGAGTTTGTGAGGGGCAGTTGTTTTGTGCTTCAGCCCTGGGATGAGAAAGGAATATTTTATTGAAAAATTTGTAGTATAGAATAAAGTAGGTTCGAAATGTTTAATTAAATTAGTATCTTGTGAGGTATTCTGCCTTGTGCATCCGCGGCTATCTCTTTTTAAGTTTTTTGCATTGGTTTGGCTTGCTTTGTATTGATCTCAGACTGGAATGCAATCTCATCTCGATGACGGTGTATCTTTGGATCACATTCTGTTCAACATTCCTTGCATCTGACTCGGCCTTCCTTTCACTTTTGTTCGCTGTGTGTTTTGTGTTAGAAACTTCACAAAGGCCTCGACTTTGATATAATCCAACATTCCCTTGGACTTCACTTTGATCCATATCAGACTTTGGACCTCCATCAAACAGCCTACCCGTGCTACAGTCCATCATTCAGCTAAGTATCAACTCACGACATAAAGAATCAAAAGAATGGTGTTCTGATCTATATTCACACACAGCAACGAGTTACACATTTGGCTGAATTGCCTCTGTTGTGATCTCCGTTATTGCATGCAAGGTTACCACAAATATTTCCTTCGATAGTTCGTGAGCATCAACCTGGAGTGTGCTTCATATGCATACTTACACCTGCATGCCATTAATAAATCTCCTATCGATTTCTGCAATTTTGTACATTTCCAACGCAGCCATGTCTTTGTCACGACAAGTCGTATATGCATCCATGACTCAATGAAAAGTTGTCAGTGTCAAAATCAATCTAGATGCATAGCCATATTAATTAAGCAGTTATTTAGTTTGACTTTACATAGGTGTTAGTGAGTCGTTTAAGTATTTGTTTGTTCAAATAGATTGTCTATCTTTAATTAGATTATTTTAGGATCCGTGTATTAAATCCAATCTTTAATTGGATTTAGCAATTAGTTGTTCTATTATCGTCCTTATTGTAAACGTCAAAAGTCATTGTCAAAGTAAAGAGTCGAGTGTTTACAATCCTTGAAGTTTTAGTTGCCCAGTTAATAAAAATTGAGTCATGTTAAAAGTCCGAAAAATTAAAAAAAAATCTCACGAACGCATTATCGCTGGAAAGCAACGTCCAGTATGTAAAGTGCGAAGACAAGAATTCGCGAAAATCTCAAAACAAGATATGACGCCGATACTGAACCTGAAAAAGCTCGACCAACAAAAACGTCGACGCTTGACAACACGCAAATATATAAAGAGCCTCAAAGCCAAATCACGTTGCATTAGCAGCCTTTAATTGGAGGATGGAGGCATCGGATGCTAGAGGTCAATCAGCGACCTCTAGTTAGTCACCAACGACGAGGCCACACTTCTGGTATGGTGACTTGTTTTTTTCAATTGTGTAGTGTGGATTTCAATTTTTCATCTTTTTCAGTGTGGTGTGTGGATGCTGGAAAAACAATTGTATAGGAGAGCAGATGACTGCAACAATCCTCTAACTGTGGTGATCCTCTGACTGCTGTACTTTGTTGGAAGATGATCGGTCAATGAATACATTCATTGGCAATGGTGATCATGTGCAGCAAGATCCGAACAGTAGTATGCAGTATGATATGATTCACTTTTCAATGTCCCAATGTGATGAATAAGTGGAAATTTTACATTGTGGAGGGAACATAACACCAATGTTCCATTTCCATTCTACGCCAAACCGGCTAAAGTCAAGGGCAGCTTCCAATGGCAGTGGTAGTTTTCTATGTTGTTCGAGATTGCGCGGCAACAGTCGACAACAGTGGCTACAATTAAGAACATTGTGATTCTTATAGGATGTAATGTGAAATCTTTCCAGATTGAGTTTTCTTGTTCCGATTGGCAATGAGTAAGCGAGTTGATTCCTATATACTTTCCTAATGTACAAGCATAGTGGCGAACAAAAGCACCAGAGTAAGTCAGTTCATGGATCTTGAAAGGGTTTGTGGGAGATCCAGAAAACCAAACGAGGTGGACAATTGATGGGGCTTTTTCACGTCAAGGTTTGTGGTAAGCCTGTCTAAAACCATGGAAAGAGAGAGCCTTTCTTTTGTATCAAGGTCATGAGTCACATAGTAGAATGTACTTCACAGGGATGAGCATACTGTAGATGACTGTGTGAATGGTTTTCCCCATGTTTGCACTAAGGGGGGGAATGTTAGGAAATATAAGTTAGTGCTCCACATGTGTATGGCTAAATAATAATTACGTGAATAATTATTATCATATAATTGTGAGTTAGTAAATAATTGTTATATAGTTGTTATAATAAAACTACTTATAACAAATATGGTTGAGTGAGTTTCAACAACTCACGTAATTAGTGTGAGAGAGATATTCATGGGAGGAGAGGTTATAGCTACCTCCTAAAATATAGGGAAAGCTATTTCCTATATATATGTAAAGTTTGTAATGTGAAAGATTATGAATTGAATTATTATTATTTCATAAATGTTTATTTTTGTTGTCTGCAACTCTGATCCGTCCTCTACATTTTCTTATATATATCTACTAATATATTTTTTAAGGAAATATGAACACCAAGAAGTAGATCCTTTAGCTGCTCCTACTTGCAAGTACAGAAACCATAGTTACCAAATCCAGCCGGATCTGGATTTTTCAGCCAACCCGGATAAATTCGGTCCAGGTCGGCCCTAATTTAGAAAATAAAAATCTTTTTATTTTTTAATTTGTTTTGTAGTTTTCTGGAAAAAAACATTAAACTATCAACCTTATATATTAAAAATATAACATTTTACATTACATTATTAAAGTTTTTCATTGTATTTGTCAAATTTTCATATTTATAAAATTCGAATCATATATATTTCGACTGGATTTTTCCAAACTTTTTCAAGAATTCCCGATTTTCGAATTATTTTGCCCTCCCAAACGGATCCGGATTTCTAGACCTGGTTACTATAACAGAAACACTTTCTATCAATTGCATTTTCATGCTCTATGAGTGATAAAAAGATTAACCTTGAGAAATGGAAAGGCAATGTTTTATTCGTACACATGTGAAATGTGCATCCCAACAAGCACTATTTTAAACTTCTGGAAGCACACACACATGGACCTATTACAGATGAATAACCATATACTTGATTTTGAAATATTAAAATACAAGGTATGTTTTATCAGGGAAGCAGCACATTAGTAGCAGTAAGGATACGATGATAAGAAATTACCGTATATGCAATCAAAAATACATCGAAGAGTGGCTGGAAATGAATTTGCTGCTTTAATAGAATGGTTGAAAACTGACATTAAGCGGGCTTTCAGTCCTGTACTCGCTGGATTTATTCTTTCCTCTGAAGTGATTCCTTCATTGCTAACTGTACCTATAGAACAAAAACCCAGTACAATAGCTTTTCTTCAAATGGTGATCAATGAAAAATAACAAGCACAATAAAAATCTTCAAATTAGTGCACCGTTCAAGGGTAAGATAAAAATGCATGTCCTCGCAATAATAATACCTTAGACAACCGAGGTCGAAGACAAAATAGACATCTGACAAACCCTATATCACCACCCAAAGATTCTATATGTCCCAACACTATATGAAAGGGGTGAACTTGAAAGTGTTCTAAACTTTCAAGTAAATTTTAGAAACATAAAACATCAAGTATTAAGATTTTAGAAAGGCCTATTTTATTGTTATCCATCCAAACACTCACAATCCAATAATCATCTCACTCTAAATCACATCACTCCAAATTCACGCCTACCCCAATGCCATTCTCCAGATTTTACCGCTCAAAAAGTTTAGAATTGCTCAACATTACTGAATGAAATTGTCAACAATTAAATATTTCAGCAATTAAAGCATAGTTCTAGCAATTCTGTAAACAAACATTATTAATGTCCTGTGACATCTCCAACTACTGCACTTATATCTGACACATAAACCAGTGAACAGCATCTCCAACAAACATGTATAAAACACATGGATCTCGAGAGAGAAAATAGATGAGGTTTTGGAATGCAATCCATAATAAACTTAGAAATATGTGACAGTTGGCTATTATGTCTCCCCAAACAAAACAAGTAGGGAATGAGCTATGACCTTCCCATCGCCACTTACATGCCTTGCCACTACATGTCTAGCAATGCTTCTACCTCTCTATCATTACTGTATATGCACAGGAAGCTTCTTCTTAGCTTTCAAGCCACCCATGCCGAAAAATAATGGCTTCTAAGTTTTAATCAGCCTTGGGCAATGTCTTGTGAATTAAGCATGACGGAAAATGGATCAGTACCTTGAAAAAGTAAAAAGAGAGTATTTATAAGAGCAGGATCTTCTAGATCAGCACCAGCTGCTTTCCTCTTTAAGAGCTCCTCGCCCTTTCTCGAAACATTATCTTGACTACAACCACAAAGAGAACAATCTTATCAATGGGCAGATTAACTCGAACACATAAAATACATTGACCAAGTTAGAATTATCTTGGCAAGGATATTTACTACATTAAAAAACATGATAAACTATTACAAGATAATAATTAGAATTTGAGGAAACTCACCTGTCAGCACTAGCTGCTATGTACAAAGGATAAACAAGTTCGGCAGCAAGAAGCATTCCATCTATCACATTTAGAATTCCTAGCTGGATGGAAACAAACAGAGCGGTTCGCTTAGAAGTTCAAAAGTAGGATGCGATTCCATTATTAAGTTACAAGTAGATAAAAACCAATCTGCCACTTCTAGTACGATAGAACTAGACCAGAGTATATTGTAGAAGTGGCCATGAATTATACTCTTAGAGAATTCAAGCTTCTGCGATCCATAGTGTTAAAGAGACGAGCTTCCAGAAACATTGTGTACACAGTTAATTTGAATAGTCATTTTGAACACACAATGCGGTTTATCATCAGGATGAATCATGAACCGTACTGTATGGTTTGAATTGTCGATTCAAAATAATTGTGAACGTAATTTGTGCCAAATCTTGTCTTAAATTATATCCTTGTCAATGGATTATAAAATATTACCTTTCTCCTTGATAGTTGTTCACCCTTGATGACATGTTTTCCAGTAATACGACGGGTTTGCAATATTGACAGGCCTGCTGGACTGCAGAAGAAGAAGTAATTAAGATATTTGTATCTATTCATAACCACCAAATTAACACAAGTCAAATAAGGACATTTACTAAAGATCATACTTTTCTGCATTTGATGGAGACAGTTGATATAGGACATTCTGGAGGCAAAACCCCAAGAATAACTGGCAGTCTTTAGTCCCACTAATCTTTCTATACTTTGTAGCAACTACTTCATCAATTTGACTGGCATGATATTCCATGGTCTACAACCAGAAACATGGTAAACACAAAATTCAATGTCACAATAACTTGATAAATGTTTTCACATAAAACTGTATAAGCATTTAAATATGTGTTTCAAAAAAATGCAATCAAAAGTCAACTAAAAACACAAAAAAAATATAATAAAAACTAACTCTAACCCTAAAAAGTAACTCAAACACAAAAAAGAAAGATAAAATACCACAAAAGAGAAAAGCAAAACACAAATGCAAAAACTACCCTCTTTTTTTCTCTTTGCATACTTACTTTCCATTGCTTATCTAGGATTGAAATTTCATCAAACTTCATTACAATCATATTCTTAAGGTGATTGAAGAGCCCATTCACTGCTAAGGTAAGTTTTTGAATTTTGAACTTCTTTTGTTTTATTTTTTTTTATTTTTCCTAAGTTGCAGGGTTTTTCTTTTTTTTGGTGATAGTTTGCATGTTTATTTAACTTGCAGCGACATTTTTACAATCACAATGTCGACTAGTTCTGGGTCAGTGGGTCAAGACCAATTTCACTTTCAACATGATGAACAATCACCACTTTGGAGACATGTGACAACTCTATGTTTGGTTCTAGTTGGTGGGGGGACTAAATGGAGATGCAATTGGTGCAATGTTATGCACCATAGTTCATATAGTCGAGTGAAGGCCCACCTTTGTCATATATCTAATATGGGTATCAAAGGATGTAAGGGGACGTCAACTTGTTCCAATGTCAAAAACACAAATTCTTGAATTTATCAAGGAGCAAGAGTAAGCAGACACAACCTATGCCATGAAAATGGGTCACACTTTGTTAAAGAAAGGGAGAGGATCAAGGAAGCCACCAATGGCCCCACCTGTTGTTAGCGGTTGCGACTGTGGTGGCCCCAAGACATCCATTTTTGCCATCACCTCCCACACATGATGAAGATACTCCTTCAAGCAAGAGAACAAAAGGACCATTGGAGAGGTCTTTTCAAAATGAGGCGAGATCTTGCAGATGAGCATATTGCTCGATGCTTGTACGCCAACGGATTGTATTTAAATATGGTTAGGTCATTATATTGAAAGGAAATGATAAGAGTAGTGAATGAGGCCCCAAAATGTTACCAAGGGCTAGGGTATGAAAAAATTCATACCACCCTATTGGCTAAGGAGAAACAATATGTTGACATTTCATTGAATTTGGCTAGGGATTCATGGACAGAAATGAGGGGTCTTTGTCATTTCTAATGGATGAAAAGATGCAAGCAATAGGCCCCTTATCAATGTGGTTGCAGTGTGCCAAAAGGGGCAATGTTTTAGAAGGTTGTTGATTATGAGGGATGTGTGAAGGATGGGGAGTTCATTACCAACATCCTCATTGAATCCATTGAGGTGACGGGGCCTCAAAACGCTATCCAAGTCATTATGGATAACAAAAAAATTTGCAAGGCCGCAAGGATGTTGGTGGAGGTGAGGTCTCCACACATTTTTTGGACACCTTGCGTTGTTCACTAGTTCAACCTCATGCTTCAAAAGATTGGCAGAAAAATTCTGTGGATTTGCCAAGTTTATGTCAAGGGAGAGGAGATTCAGATGTTTGTCACAAACCATCACCTCTCCCAAACCATGTTTAGAAATTCTCATCTTTGGAGTTGCTGAAGGTACTTGTAAATTTCTTATTTTTATTTATTTAATAAACTGTAATTTTTTTTATGTTTTTAAATTTGTTTAATACCTAGTATCTACTTTTAGATTTTTTATTTTCATAAGTTTTTAAATTTTCTTTTGTTTTATTTTGTAATAGGTTGTGTGAGACAAAATTCGTCTCTCACACAATAGTCTTGAGATGACTTGTGAAGGCAAAATAGGTTATAACGCATGGTCACCAACAACATGTGGGTTGTATGGAAAGAGTCAAGAAAAGAATGGGCCCAAAGATGGAAAAATATGGTCCTAGATGATGATTGGTGGGGCCATGTAGACTGTTTGTTTGAGTATAATGGAGCCCATCATGAGCATGATTCGTTTTACAGACATGGATCATCTATGTTTGAGAGAAGTATATGACTGCATCAACTCAATGATTGAGAAGGTAAAAGTCGTCAATATTGCAAAGGAGCAAGATCTTGAGGATATTTTTTTCAAAGAAGTGCATTCAATCCTCGTCGATCGGTGGAACAAAATGACTGCCCTGCGACATCTCCTTGCCTTTGCATTAACTCCTTGATTTTATAGCATAAAGATCTTTTCTTTGCCGAGGAGGGTGGCACCATATAGGGACGTGGAAGTGGCTGAAGGGTTCAAGTTGGCATTGGTCAAGATTTTTCCCGATCCTGAGGTAGAAGACACATTTATGACCAAGTTTGGTAGTTTCATCACCTCCCAAGGTCAAAGTCTTGGTGCCATGTGGGACAAATACAAGAAGGATGCGCATATGTGGTGGCACCTCCATGGCCAAGCAATACCAACCATTCAAAATCTTGTAGTCAAGGTCTTGTCACAAGTAAGTTTATTATTATTTTGAATTTTTTTAACTTTCTTTTTGTTTGAAATCCTTCGTTTAAAACTTGAATTTTAACTTTTACCTTTTTAAAATTTTTAATATAGGTTGCAAGTTCATCTTCTTGTGAGCGGAATTAGAGCACATACAACTTCATCCACTCATAGAAGTGCAACAAGCTTGGAAGAAAACAAGGCCGAGGACTTAGTCTACATACACTTGAACTTGTGCCTTATCTCCGACAAGAAGCTTGATTACAATGAGGGGTTGTCAAAGCACTAGTATATAAATCCCGAGGATGTTGACCTGAATTCTTCCGTTTCACACTACTCATTGTTTGACATTGACTCTCTTGGGAGGCATATTATAGTTGGTGGGAGTGGCAGGAGCTGGTGGGAGTGGTAGTCCTTGTGGTTCTAGTTCACCACATGATGTTGATATTTATGCTCTTGATGAAGAGCAAGATGACTATGAATATTAATTTTGATGTAATTAATTATGATCAACACATGAAATTTGAGATATTTGATTATTATAACATTTTTCATTGATAATATTTTTATTTTTTGTTGTTATTTTGTTTTTTATTAAGCATACTAGATGGGTAATGTCTCTTATTTTACGATTTATTAGGCTATAATTTCTATATTTTTTATTTTTTATATTTTTTTGTACTCAAGACTACTGGAGGCAAGCTGCAGCTACAGTGTTATGGTTGTCATCTTCTAAATCATCCAAGGAAAAAGCTCTTTCGAACTCTGTCATCTGTAGCTTCAACGTCTCTTCTGGAACAGGTGCTGAACGGAGTGGCTGAGGAGAGAAGATGAATGTTTCCGGATTCAATGGAGGCATGGAAGTGACCTGCTGAGGTGCAACAGTCTTGTGAAGTACTAGATGCTGGAGAAGCTTTGGAACTAAAGTCATAGCCGTGGAAGTGATCTTCTCCTTTGATTGAGATCTTCTGTGCACTTTCATCTTCTCGGACCTTCTGCTGCTTTCTCCTCCGTGCTTCCTCTTGAGGGAATCACCTGTGCCAAAGTTGCCCGTGATTTGATTCATCAGTGCTTCATCAAGGCAGTATCTCTTGTCAATAACCAGTTTGAAGTATTCATCAAAATATGCACCAGACCTTCAATCGTAGGTGGCAGCCCCCTACGTGTATCTTGAAGTACTGGCAGCTCCTCCCATCTTGAATGGTCTATCTCCTCCCATTTGATGGTAAGCATCAAGTAACACATTCCCATCATCTTTAAGATCCACAGGTATCCGTGTTAGTCTAAAGTCGAACACTTGTCGTGCTGATAACCTGCTGAAATCCTTCTTTCTAACCTCGTACTCACTTTTGCACTTCATCCAAAAATCCTCTAATGAAGGCATATGTGCGTACTCCTGGTGGTGTCCCCAGATTTCATCCTAAAATCTGTGACTACCCTATCCGAAAAAATTTCGTACTTTTAAAATAATGGGTCGTTTTGTATTTTTATTGCCAGAAAGTTCTTGTATTGTGTCAGGATATTCCCAAAGAGCCCGTATTAGCCATTTTCACCAAATACCCAGATGCCCAAAATTGTTATATTTTGTCTTCAAGAATTTATCTGCGGGAAATTTGTATTTAATTATTTTGAACCCCGTTTGAGGCAATTTGCACTCCGATTTAACCCTGTTATGATCGAACATATCATTATTCCTATATACCAGAAGGGTTTTAACTAGGAATGAGTTCTGCATTTTATTTGCACTGTTACGCGGGGACGCATCCCGGGTATCAGCAGCACGTCCTGGACGTCCGGGACGTCTCGGGGACTTGGGGACGGGGACGGGACGTTTCCCTGCCGTCCCCATTTCCAAAAAAAAAAGGGGGACGTCCCCTAAAAACTGAAACGTACCCGGGACGTCCCGGGTGCAAACTTGCTTTGGGTGCACCGTTAGGGACGCCGTGACGTCCCCCGGGACGTCGAGGGACGTCCCGGGGATGTCATGGCGTCCCCAACGGCTTTCACGCGGCAGCCAAGGCGATTATGCCTTTTTTTATCATTTTTATGTTTTTTTAAATATTTTCTTAAACTTTTAATGCATTCTAACTAAAACTAACATGACCTAACCCTAAAAGCAACAAAAAAACTTATAAAAAGAGCATTTCATACTCATTCTAATCACACCAAGCAAGAGCAAAAAAAAGAGAAGGAAGGAGCAAGAGTAAAAAAAGAGAAGGCAAGAGCAAAGAGCAAGGAGCAAGAGCAAGAGCAAGAGGTATGTACATACATTACTAATTTACCACCATTCTTTGTTTTTTTTTTTTAATTTCCAAATGCAAAGTTGAAAGTGAAGGCATTACATTTGTTTGTATTTTTTTTCCTATTTGGATTAGCACGTGATGGAATGAGATAAAGCATAAATGGAGGGTTTTTTATTGTTTGTTTTTTTTTTAATTTTAAAATGTATTCATCGCTGTTTTTTTTTTTAATGTATTTATCGCTGTTTTTTTTTTTTAATGTATTCATCGCTGTTTTTTTTAATTTTTAAATGTATTCAAAAATTGCATTCATTGTTTTATTGTATTGTATAGTTATATTGTTTTGTATTTTAATTATTGCAGCTTCAAAATGAGTTCCGATAGTGATTATCAAGCTGAATATGAGGTTGAAATGGGTGTGCAAGGAGAAGGAACACAATCACAAACACCTAATACTGCTACTAGTTCACAGGGGAGTGTGGACAAGTTTAGTTGCCCCTCCGAAATGTTGAAAAAGTATGCTAGGGGGCCTTTTGATAAGAAAAAACCTTTGAAACAATTTGGTCAAATTATGCAGGGTCCTAGATCAAACATTTCAGGGGGCACTAAAACATGGAAATGCAACATTTTCTCATTATCTTGGTCAGGTAGCATTACTAGGTTGAATGCACATTTATTGCACATTGCGGGGAAAGGTGTAGGCATGTGTGGACAGCTATCACTTGAAGAGAGGGCAGAAATGGTGAGGTTGTATAATGGAGATATGGTGGAAAAGGTTCCAGAAGTTCGTGGCCGTCATGTTAGTGGCATTGGCACCCCTTCTAGTGATGTGAGAATTAATACAGGTAGTGATACAGGTGCATCTTATGAGGTGTCTGAATTGGATGCTTTTGGTAGTAGTAGGGGGAAGAGGAAGGTTGTGGCCTCCAATCCACTTGTTGATATGTATGATACAAAGACTAGAGAGGAGGCCGATGATGCCATTGGAAAATTCTTTTTTGCTACTGGCATTCCATTTCATGCTGCTCGCTCTCCTTATTTCAAGGAGGTTGTGGCTAAGATAGCCAAAGCAGGTGTGAGTTATGTGCCCCCAGGAGACATGAAGTTGAGAACCACAATCTTGGATAAGAACTATTCCAAGGTTAATTTACTGATGGAGGAAATGAGGAGCACATGGGTCTCTCACGGTTGCAGCATCATCATGGATGGGTGGACAGATATCAGACACCGCCCACTCATAAATATCATTGTTTCATGCAGAGAGGGTCCTTACTTTTTGAGGGCAGTTGATTGTTCAGGGAAGAAGAAGGATGCAGAGTTCCAATTCACCATTTTGCGAGATGCTATTGAGGAGGTTGGCCCTGCCAACGTTGTGCAGGTTATTACAGATGTAGCATATGTGTGCAGGGCAGCAGGTAAGCTTGTCGAGGCTCATTACCGACATATATATTGGACCCCATGTTGTGTGCACGCCATGAACAATACACTAAAAGATATTGGAAAAATTGATTGGGTCAAAAATGTAGTGGCTGATGCTAGAGATGTGCAAATGTTCATCTACAACCACCATATGTCATTGGCACTCTTCCGTAGCTTTTCGAGGAAGGAATTCCTCAAGCCAGTGGACACACGTTTTGTATCATATTTTATTTTGCTGGATAGGATGGCTGAGTTGCAGGAATCATTACAATGCATGGTCATGACATCAGAGTGGTCTAGGTGGGATGGGTCGAAGATTAGAGCAGGGGAAGAAGGTGAAAGCAATTGTGGTTAATGAAACATTTTGGATAGATGTGAGATATATCACATCCATAATATCTCCAGTTTTCAGTGTGATAAAATATGGGGATTCTGAGAGCCCTAACCTTGGTGAGAGATACGAATGTATTGATAGTATGTTTGGCCAGATGAAGGCTGCTGTTCGAGCAAGGGACCCCACCTTGGGGTTCTACCATCAGCATATTCAGCCTATCATTGAGCGGAGATGGGAGAAGTTAAACACTCCTTTACACATGGCTGCATATGCACTAAATCCGAAGTGGTATGTTGAGAGGCCTGACAGAGTTCTCCCAGTAGATGATGAGGAGGTGAGGAAGGGTTTCTTGAAAGCCCTAAAAAAATGTATAATGCAGAGGATGCTTCACGAGTCAGAACTAATTGGCTCAAGTTCGCTTATCTGGATGGCTACAAAAAATCATCAAAGATAGACAGGACCACATTGGCACATGAGAGTCCAGTTAGTTGGTGGCGATTGTATGGACATGCAGGATTGCTATGGACACTTGCTAGTCGTCTTCTTTCTTAGGTTTCTAGTTCCTCTGCTTCTGAGAGGAATTGGTCAACATATGGGTGGATCCACTCTCTTAAGAGGAACAGACTTACCTCTAAGAGAGCAGAGAAACTTGTTGCTGTACATAGTGCCTTGCGTCTCATGGATCGCAAGACACCTACGTACAAGGAGAGCCCAGCATTGCTGTGGGATGTGGATCCTGAGGATGCAAGGCAGGTTGATGAAGATCAGGAGCAGCGAGGACTGGTTGATATTTCCTTTGCAGATGCAGATGACATTGATACAGATACTCCAAACAGTGAGGAGGAGCGGTTTGCAACAGTTCCTTCGGAGGGCTCTGATAGTGATTTTTGAGTTGTACTTGTCACTTGTAGTTGTCATTTTGGTTATGTAATGTCATTTTGGTTATGAGACATGACATAATATTTCATAGCATATGTAATGTGGGTGTAGTTGTACTCTTCTCATGTTGATTATTGAAGAGTAAGAGTAAGACTTGTTTTAAATTTTCAGCTTTACTATTTAGTCTTTCATTGTCATGTTGAATTTTTGAACATTGAATATAATATATATAGCTTTAGCATTTTGGGCCTTGGCTTATGTGATGAATAATTGGATTAATCATTAGTGGTTACTGGTTATCTTAAACTTTCTTGTATTAATCATTAGGTTATTGAATTATTCTTTATTCATGTTATATTTGTAAAATAAATAAAATATATATATTTTTTATTAGCCGTCCCCTTGCCGTCCCCCCAAAGTCCCAATACAGTATTTCAAGCGTTTATTGTCCCAAGATCCCGAGAGTCTCTAAGGTAATTATTGATATAATGTCTAGAGTATTGAAATGCAATATCCATGTGCGATAGGCCTCAGAGCTAGGTGCACGAGACCTGTCAGTCTGTGGGATTAAGGTTCAAGATAGTTTGGGAGTGTTCATGATTTGACCTACGAATGAGTTTCAATATACTCCATTGTTGCAGCAAATGGAGATGCATGTGGGTTGCTGTGGTTAAGTGGAAGCGTATTTCATGTTGATTGCGTTTTATGCTTTTTATTGTAAGCCCAAATACAAATTAAAATACTGTTTCACCGTACAAAAAGTCAAGCTATTGCATCCTTCCGTTCATGACAATCTTCTAAATAAAAACTACCATGCTTCCATAAGAAACTAGCAAAATGAGGAAACACAGATCATAGAAGCTTTTATAGACTTGGTGATATGTATGATACAAAGGCTAGAGAGGAGGTCGATGATGCCATTGGAAAATTCTTTTTTGCTACTGGCATTCCATTTCATGTTGTTCACTCTCCTTATTTCAAGGAGGTTGTGGCTAAGATAGCCAAAGTAGGTGTGAGTTGTGCCCCCAGGAGACACGAAGTTGAGAACCACAATCTTGGATAAGAACTATTCCAAGGTTAATTTACTGATGGAGGAAATGAGGTGCACATGGGTCTCTCACGGTTGCAACATCATCATGGATGGGTGGACAGATATCAAACACCACCCACTCATAAATATCATTGTTTCATGCAAAGAGGGTCCTTATTTTTTGAGGGCAGTTGATTGTTCAGGGAAGAAGAGGATGCAGAGTTCCAATTCACCATTTTGCGAGATGCTATTGAGGTTGGCCCTGCCAACGTTGTGCAGGTTATTACAGATGCAACATATGTGTGCAGGGCAGCAGGTAAGCTTGTCGAGGCTCATTACCGACATATATATTGGACCCCATGTTTTGTGCATGCCATGAACAATGCACTAAAAGATATTGGAAAAATTGATTGGGTCAAAAATGTAGTGGCTGATGCTAGAGATGTGCAGATGTTCATCTGCAACGACCATATGTCATTGGCACTCTTCCGTAGCTTTTCGAAGAAGGAATTCCTCAAGCCAGTGGACACACGTTTTGCATCGTATTTTATTTTGCTAGATAGGATGGCTGAGTTGCAGGAATCATTACAGTGCATGGTCATGACATTAGAGTGGTCTAGGTGGGATGGGTCGAAGACAGAGCAGGGGAAGAAGGTGAAAGCAATTGTGGTGAATGAAACATTTTGGATAGATGTGAGATATATCACATCCATAATATCTCCAGTTTTTAGTGTGATAAAATATGGGGATTCTGAGAGCCCTAGCCTTGGTGAGATATACGAATGTATTGATAGTATGCTTGGCCAGATGAAGGCTGTCTGTTCGAGCAAGGGACCCCACCTTGGAGTTCTACCATCAGCATATTCAGCCTATCATTGAGCGGAGATGTGAGAAGTTGAACACTCCTTTACACATGGTTGCATATGCACTAAATCCGAAGTGGTATGTTGAGAGGCTTGGCAGAGTTCTCCTAGTAGATGATGAGGAGGTGAGGAAGGGTTTCTTGAAATCCCTAAAAAAAATGTATAATGCAGTGGATGCTTCACGAGTCAGAACTGATTGGCTCAAGTTCGCTTATCTAGATGGCTACAAAAAATCATCAAAGATAGACAGGACCACATTGGCACATGAGAGTCCAGTTAGTTGGTGGCGATTGTATGGACATGCAGGATTGCTACGTACACTTGCTATTCGTCTTCTTTCTCAGGTTTCTAGTTCCTCTGCTTGTGAGAGGAATTGGTCAACATATGGGTGGATCCACTTTCTTAAGAGGAACAAACTTACCTCTAAGAGAGCAGAGAAACTTGTTGTACATAGTGCCTTGCGTCTCATGGATCGCAAGACACCTACGTATAAGGAGAGCCTAGTATTGCGGTGGGATGTGGATCCTGAGGATGCAAGGTAGGTTGATGAAGATCAGGAGCAGTGAGGACTGGTTGATATCTCCTTTACAGATGTAGATGACATTGATACAGATACTCCTAGTGAGGAGGAGCGGTTTGCAACAGTTCCTTTGGAGGGCTCTGATAGTGATTTTTGAGTTGTACTTGTCACTTGTCATTTTGGTTATGTAATGTCATTTTGGTTATGAGACATGACATAATATATGAGACATGACATAATATTTTGTAGCATATGTAATATGGGTGTAGTTGTACTCTTCTCATGTTGATTATTGAAGAGTAAGACTAAGACTTGTTTTAAATTTTCAGCTTTACTATTTACTATTTAGTTTTTCATTGTCATGTTGAAGTTTTGAACATTGAATATAATATATATAGCTGTAGCATTTTGGGCCTTGGCTTATGTGATGAATAATTGGATTAATCATTAGTGGTTTCAATCTTCAAACTTTCTTGTATTAATCATTAGGTTATTGAATTATTCTTTATTCATGTTATATTTGTAAAATTAATAAAATAAATATATTTTTTATTAGCCGTCCCCTTGCTGTCCCCCCGCCGTCCCGAAATTTTCAAAAAAATTTGTCGTCCCGGAAACCCCGTCCACTACGTCCCGACGTCCCGCCGCCCTGGAGTCTTAGGTAACTATGACAAAAATATATGTTAATATTTTAATTTTTTATTAAATTTAATTGATAAACGACAATTTTTTGATTCAATTCTATGTGAGAATTTTAATGGCAATATGTGGTGAGTATTTGGCATCATGGCCATGTACATACCACCTATGTCACAAAGTTCGTGTTCATGTTCAAGTTTGACAAAGATAAAATTCAGATTAAATTCGACAAAGATTAAATTCGGATAAAAAAATCGTGACTAAATTCGACTAATATAAATTTGCAAAAAACATTGGGCCTTACAAATGAAAAAAGAATCCACAAAATCTAATTTTAATTCATCATTTATTGAATATTTCAATCTTTATAAATATTAAAACTATTTTTTTAATATTAAAAAGTAAAAGTTAAATAATAAAATTAAACTAAATAAAAAATGTAATAGATAAACTATACATGCAAAGGAAACTAATGAAAAGTTAAAAAGCAAATCTAAAACCAACAAAAATGTAAAAGATTTTTAAAAACATATGCTGTAAATAGTAAAAATTCCCAATGAGAAATTATTTGATCAAACCTTCGATTGCAATGGTTGGTACGAAACTTCGATGAAAATGGCTGGTGGCGGGTGGACTCCTTTGGAACAGGGTCACAACAATTTGCATAAGGTTTAGGGTTTGGCAGTTCACACACCAAGTGTTTGCACAAGGATCGTTCTACTCGCATGCCCTTCACACAACTCTTCTACCCGCAGGCCATTGACACCACTATCCACTCTTCATAATCAAGCCATTGGAGGACACCACTCTACTCGCAAGCCATGCTTAACACACAAATGGATTTTTGTAAGAGGCTCTCAAAACATTTCGAAATTCCTTTGACGCAAGTTAAACAAATTTAAAATCTGGTCGACAGAGTTGATAGGAAGAGATTTAGGGCTTTTTCCTCATGACGTTGAGCACAAATTTTGGGTTTTTTCTTCGAATTTTAGGGTTTTTTTCCTTGCCGAATATTAGTGATTGTTTTGGACGATTTTGAAGTCTTGTCGGATTTCAGCTCGCTTTTTCCTTGAGATCCGGCAAACCTTGTGACAGAACATACTACCATTTGACTGGAGTCATGTTGTACTTGTCAAAAAGAGCCTCAGTTTCTCCCATGCTATCCTCTAAAGCTACACACATTCTCTTTTCATTACGAACCACATTAGCTACAAACAAATCAAGGTAAAAGTCTTCCAAATGCCAAGCCCTAGTTCCTTTTGCAACTTTTCCGGTCATCATATGGAAGGTTGCCTATCAAAGCCCAAGTATTTCATTGCTATAATCTATCAACTTTGGATTTAGGGCAAAGGCGAGGAGATGCAATGAAATGTTTATTCTGGCTTCCTCTGCAACTCCACCTCTTCATAACCACACTCTCAACTTCATTATAGAAGTTTTCTTTAGGATCTTGCTATTTACTTTGTAGACAATTTTTACCTAAATTTTCAAGTATGAAGTCAATTCCATAATAAATTTCTCCTATGCAAACATTATCTGTATTTGCATAGTAGATAATTAATAGAATAGGCTGTGTAAAATTGAGCGAGTGCTCTGAACCTTGGCCCATCAACCATCATCAAGGATTAATACTTTTATCTTATGGGATCTTTCTTTGTTGAAAATTGGATGCCTCCACACAACCAAACTAATTTTATTAACTATATTACTTAAGACCTCTTTTACTTTCACAAGTTGTCAAGACGAGCGTGTGGCAAATAGAAAATATTGTCGAGAACATCCTACAAAAAGAAATTAAAACAATTTAAGAAGTACAAATTTAAAATGAGATTTAAATTATAAGAAGTTATAATTTAGAAACTAATAATTTTGTCCCTTTATCTTTAACCCCAACCTCGTGGACCAAAATTGAAGGATTCGTGAAATGTGATGATTTTGAGATAAACATCTGAATGTCATTTGCCTGATTTATAAATTATCTCTATACATGAGAATTTTTCAAGGCTTTTGCAAATATCAAATTGACGAAGCTACTTCAAGTAAGCCCAAATATGTGAATCCTCTATAATCAAGCTTGCTGCATAAAATGTGACTTTTTTGTTGTCTATGATGATAATATGGACACTGTTTTAGGGGTTCACAATTAGTTAATAGCATCATTCAAGATGTTAACAATAAACTAACTTCTTTCACTTGGTACCTTTAAGAAAATTGCCTTTTAGGACAAGTTGCAATCCTTGCTTTATTAGGTATCTATAAAAGAGCATTATTTTTCCATTTGAAACATATAGACACCTTTGAATCCTCCTAAGAATCTTTAATTGGCTGCAAAGAAGTAAAAATATGCATCCTTTTTTCACCAAGTGTATAATTAATCTAGAGTTGCCAATTTGGTGACCTCAATATATAGAAGGGCAATTACATGCACAAATGCTGAGCAACCGATTTGTCACTAGATAGCCCTATTCTCAATGTTGATGTTTGTTCCATGGTCCTTTTGACAATCTCTTATGAGGTGGCCTTTTCATCTTAGAGACTTTCAAGTGGTTGAGAAGAAGTTTGAATGAAAGGACGATTTGAAGTTGTGGGTGGTTTTAATTTGTGCCCACATTTGTTAAGAATTGTTCTAGACCGAGCTCTTGCAACTTGCAAGTCAACTTCCTTAATCACTAGAGCCTAATAACAAACTTAACTTTTCAACTTTGGGACACTTATCAGTCCTTATTCTCCCCCTCTTAATGGCTTGAGTTAGGTAGAAAGCGAAAACAATACATATTGATCAAAAGGTTGCAAAATCACAGTTCTAGAGCCATTACTGTTAATGCTCTCTAACAGATGTAGCTGTCTTTTTGAGAAGCAATTCTATTTTCAAGTAGGAACATCAAGCTGCCTCATGCGATGCCTACTTCCCGATTTGAGTTTGAACCTTCGAATTATTCAACCATCCCATGTTGAGCTTGATGCCACAGTAATTGTCAAGTTGTCTCATGACCCTCGTGGGAAAGAGTATAATTTTAAAGATCCACAAACAAAATTAACTATCCAGTAATCACATTTTGCTTCATCTACACTAGATATCCTTTGTCTATAAAGGTGTGACGTGAGGCTACTTTACAAGGTTTGTATTCTTTTCATTTTCAAACAAAGTGGATTTAACAAAACAACAGAACCTTCTTGAAGTTAGAAAATGAATTTCCTTTAAAACATCGTTGGCTCGAAGGTATCTTTTCCTGCTTCTGATCACCAAGATCACCATAAATGTGTAAGGTGAGAGCAGGCATCAATTTACTTTTGTTTTAAAAACAGCAAAATTATTTATGGAACAACACAATAAGCTACACAGTTGCACATCAGATTTTGAAATGGAACATTTTCTCTTCAGCTATTGAATTTAAAAATAAATATCATCCAAATATTAACATGTAAAACTAAGAGGAAAGAAACATTAATTGAAATGAAAAAAACTTGACTTTTTCCCCAAAAGCTTTGGCAATCTCATGCCTCTACCAGTAAATGGCATTTTCTTTGCAGCATTATCAATGTTGTATGTGGAAAAGCAACATAAGATTTTCCAAAGATCCTTGCTCTTTGCTTATTGCTGCTACATCCCTCCAGGGCCTAGCTCCTTGCTCTTGTTGCAACATTGTTTTTTAATATTGTTGAATGTTTATGAGATATTGAAAATTGAAATTCAGCATTGGAACGAGTGTGTCCTTATTCTTGTTGCAATAATGTTATTTAATACTTTTGAAAGTTTGGATAACATTGAAAATTGAAAAGCAGCAATGGAATAAGTGTGTATTTTGTAATGGGTAAAGTGTATTATATAGCTTTTAATAAGTGTGTTTCGCAAGTTAGGGGTATGCAAATCAGTGTTGATGTTTTTTTGCTTCGACTTTTTTTTTTTGGGTTTTTAGATGATCAATGCAGTTGGCAATGGGACTGAAAGGTCTTGGGTTTGCATCGGAAAAAGTTAGCCGTTTCCGGTATGAATCCGAGACAAGATCTCTTTTCAAGGCTGTAATAGGATCTGTTGCCGTTTCCGGTATAAACCCAAGACAAGATCTCGTCAAGGCTGTAATAGGATCTGTTTCCGTTTTGGAAACGTACCTATGAAAAATGTGGGGTTCTATGGCATTTCAATGCATCATAGATTGTGCTCAAAAGCTTGAAGCTTGCTGAGCACATAAATGTCCTTTCATTGGTTGAGTGCTAGAGTCAGCTGAGGGGAAACCTCTCTCGTTGGTTGAGCCTTGTAGTCAATTAAGCTCCCATAGCATTGGATTGTAGATTGCACAATCTAGGCAATGCTCAATGTCCATTGGTGCGATTCACATGGTTTTCCCCCTCGTTAGCAAGGTCATTCCTACGTGCAGGATATTGCTTTCCTCATTTCACACTATTTCATTGGGATCAAGGTGTTGAAGATTGGAAACAGGTTGTGTGGCTCCCGTCATTCAAACTTTCAGGATGATGCTTTGTATCCTGAAAAAGGATTTTGTGTGCTTGAGATTGCTTGGGATCCAAGGACTGGAGAATGGAGACAGGCTGTGCAGCTCTCCTGTCACACAAACTTTCAAAACCTTTGAGGATGATGCTTTGTATTCTGAAAAAGGCTTTTGTGCCATTTCAATCATTTTGGGAATATTATTTATAGATTTTTGTTCCCTTTTCTTTATGCCATAGGTCTATCAATTCTTTAATGAGACTGGCTAGCCTTTTCCACTGCTATGAATCTTGGTAGAACCTGAATTCCATCCACCTAATTCTACTGAATTCTCTTTCATTCTATGGACTTATAGAGCACCACTACTACCAAAGAATGTTTGAATTGCTTAAACAATCTCGATCTATTCTGTAGGTGCTCAGTCTGATGTTTATCAATATACATTTTGCTGGTAAGTATGAGAGAGAGAATGAAGAGAAATGGAAGGCACACTAACATATTCATGTGTGTCCGTCTTTTATTAATCAAAAAGAAGTTGAAAATTCAAGTGAGTAAGTTATCGTGAATTACTAATATACAAGTAATTTCCCCTTTTCCAAACTAGTTCGTTTTGGAGACTTTGAGCCCATTCCACTTCCCGTGGGCAAGAAGGAAGTGAAAATGGAAAGTGATTGTCAATATTTTCAGTTATTTTTGTGAGCATTTGCATTCTTCGTTAATAGTTTTTTACATAAGTCAGGTCGGCTAGGTTAAGAAGGTGAAAGGCCAAAGTAAAAATAAAAGAAAACCATCCTTATGAGGTTGGTCTCCTAGTTTGGAGACATTCTAATCTGTTTTGGCGCCACCACAAGGTATAAATGGGGTTTGCTTGGCTCATTTGAGGATCATCATCTTGTCTAAAAATAACTTTGCATGCTTTTTTGGGCTGATTGCTCAATTGCTTCCACTTAAGGGAGAAAATCCTTTGGTGTGGCTAACAAGGACGACAAAACCCTTCCTCGCTTGATTGAAGAACGAATACTCTTCAATTTGTTGGGGATTCTCCATTTCGGGGTTTCCAAAGTACTTCAAGAGACTTGATATTGCAGATTTTCAGCGAGGGTCTGATCCTAGAGTGATTTACAGCCCCTCTCCTAGGGTAGCGACTTGTTTGGAGGTCGAGTTGGGTGCCATCTAGGGCACATTTCTTCATTTGGAGTTGATATTCATATTCCTCATAATTTTAGAGGCTGATTGCACACTTTCATGAGATTTTTGGGGTTTGGAATCTTCAATTTTGGCCATTGTTGTGAGTTGTAATTCTGTTGTCATAGATTTAATTGCAACTGTATAGAATTTTTAAATTTGCATATACTTTGGAGTGTTTTTGCTTGGTGTTTGTTCCATTTGTTGTGTATAATATTTTGGAGAATTTATACATCCATTTTAAGCTTGTTTGGAGGGTGTTTGATGCCCTAAAAGAGCAAATACAGTTCACTACTAGGGTTTAAAATATTTTTTCGTTGGCTGTAGTAAAAATCAGTTTACTCTCAATTGGGAAGTGTGTTATTTCCTTGTTTTTTTCAGTTTCAGCCCTAAAAGGTACATTACAATACATTAACCAATAGATAATTAGTTAATGTCTAGTTATTATCTTTAATATCCCCCTTAATGACTAAACTAGAGAAAAACCCAAGTATGTCTCAAAATTTTACAAAATAAAATGGAACCAAGACGTTTAGTCATTAGATATGTAGGTTGCCTAAGAGGCACAGTAGTCAAGAGAAATATCAACATAATCAACCTCGCATGTAATGATGATGAATCTCAATGTGTTTAGTGGCAAGCATGATATACCGAATTCTTCACCTTCAAGACACCATGATTGTCACATAAAATGGAAAGTGGAGTAGGTGGTCTAAGGAAGTTTAAGATAAGTCAAAATCCGACATAGCCAAACCATTTCATAATTGGCACTGTACCCTACTTCGGTGGAAGATAAACCACAATGTTCTGAAGCTTGCTCTACCACAAACTACTCCTAAACCAGAGGAAAAAATGTACCCAATGGTGGACCTCTAAGTATAAACTGATCATGCCCAATCATAGTATGTGTAACCTATCAATCTGAAATCTTTTGTCCTTTAATATAGGATGCCAAATTCAAGAATTCCTTTGACATATCATAAAACTTGTTTTGTTGTTGTCCAATGTATGAGCTTCGGTTGAGACAAAAACCAAGAAAGATAGCTAACAGCAAAACATAGATCCGATCGTGTGGACATAAGATATATCAGGCTTCCGACCAATTGTCTATAAGTGACTCATCGACCGATGATGATGAATCATTGGCTAACAACTTTAGCATGACCTCCATAGGCATAGCGGGATTGCAATATGTCATCCCAAACTTCTTTAGGAAACTCATGCATACTTGACCTAATCTATCAAAATGAGATGGTCATGTTGCCAAAATTCTACAACTAAGCAATAGTGTAGGATACCTAGACTGATCATATCAAAAGTAGCACATAAATCTGATTTCACTCACTAAATTGCATTGGCCCCATTAATTGTGATGGAAGGATTATCAACATATAAAATAAGAATCACAATATCATCACCATCACTTTTGACATGTTCATACGAAAAGACTCTTGAATCCAGAATCTCAAAGATGTAGAACAATCTTAATTTATTAAGCTCTTGGAACCTACTTAAGCCCATATAAAAACTTGCAAATTGCAAACCAAATGATCACGACTAGGTAATTAAAAACCTTCAATTTGCACCATACAACCATTCTCGTCCAAATCTGCATTCAAGAAGTCATTTTTACCATCAATCTGAAACACCTTCCAACCATATTGAGTTGCTATGGAGAGTCGTTAAAATATAAAGATTTTTGTTAGCCATCACTAGTTACTAGTTAACTAATGATCGGTTGTAATTGTCAACCGTTTTGTAACTATCTTTAGCATAATAAATAAACAGACACACAATCTCCAATGTGTGCAATCCGCTTCTTCTTCATTCTTCCTTGTTCACATATTCCAATATTGGTAACAAAGCCAGGTTAAGAAGGAAAGAGAGAAGGGAAGAAGATGGGTCCCATTAAGGACACGAAGTTTGACTCGAAGGAAATTCGAGGACATTGTCATCACATTCAAAATGAAGGAATTGCAAACACGGAATATACTATTTGACATTGCAGTCATGAGCATAACGGATATGCCAATTGACATTGCAGTCATGAGTGTAACGGCACATAGACCAGTTTAGGGTCGTGGAATATACCAATGGACAATACGGTCACAGACCAGTCACAAGATACAATCACAAACCCACAAAATAAAGAAGCCAATATACATTCAGGGTTTTCGCAACATTTTTGACGAATTTTGTGGGATTTTCAACTCATTTTCGATGCATTTTGAGGCATCGTGGAGCCTTTTGTAGGCTTCCTAGAGCATGTTGAAGACTTTGTTCTAGGGCACGAGCGATATAACCACAAAAATATAGCATTTTCGAGGATGAAATAGCCACGAAAACAAGGCGTGGATAAAGTTGCGAATCAAGACATTTTCAATTTTCAAGGGCACTGGTATTCTACTCCCGATTTTCTGAATACGCAATCGTATTTATTTTATATTACCTTCAGTATGGAAATTCCAGTAGAAAAAATGTTCTCATCTAAATTTTCCTACATGGAAAGTGAAAATACAAATGCAACTTATGAATAAAAATTTGTGGGGCATAGTAAATGGGAAAGATAAAGCACTCATTGATGCAAATAAATTAATCGATTGGCAGAACAGAGATGATAAAGCAAAAGCTATTATCGATCTTGCACTTTCTAATTCGGAGCTAAATCATGCAGATTTGGAAAAATCATCTAAAGAAACATGGGGCACTTTAAATACGTTGTTTGGCGCAAAAGCAAACAACGCGAAATTTTTGCTAAAGCTTCAGCTATTTAGATTCAAAATGGATGAAGGAATCTCTATGTCCAGCCATGTCAACAACCTGAGATCCCTTATTAGACAACTTGCAAATGTACAGATTATGGTAGATGACGAGGATGAAAAAGCTATCCTTTTAAACAATCTACCTTCTAAGTACAACAATATCATTTTTACCCTCAACCAAATGTTTACTCAGTCTCTTGTTGACATGATTGCATCACTTCTTGCAAACGAAAGAAGAACAATTACTGAAGATGAGGGCAGTCATCATGAGATAAGATAAGATAAGATAATAAGATAATGTTATTAATGTCCAACAAATGACCACAAAAGTAGGTCAATGGGACTGCAGAGTACAAAGCAAACAAACCCAGCAAGAGGACCCAAACGGGTCGCCCGAAATACAATGAGAGAAGGAGAGGAAGAGAAGGAAACAACAAAGGCCGAGAGACCAAGAACGAAGAAGAGAGAGATGACTGTGTGGGGAGGGAGCGAAAGGAGTAGCATCCCCAACAACATCACCTAACACTCAAGGTCGAATGGGAGGGACTTGCAGTGCGCCGATGACAAGAAGTTGAGACTTGAGACTGTAGACTGCCTGGGGAGCCAGCGTCTGGGAGGAAGGCGGTGCCTCTTAGTAAGCCTGGAGGATCGTTGTCTATGTGGAGGCCCCTGGGACATGCCTGAGATAGGGAGCCTCGAGTGGAAGAAACGGAGTCTCGAGATCTGATGGACCTGGACTAGGGGTCCTGACACGTGACCAAGTGCCGCTTAGCACCCCTCACCGGGGAGAGCACCGGGAAGAAGGAAGTGATCAATCTAGCAGCCATCTGTCTGGGGGGAGGATGGAAGGAAGCTCGCGGAATAGGAAATGGAATTGCCCACAAATCTCATAATAAACAGGACGCCTGAAAATGAAGTGTTCTTTGGTTTCAACCTCCTGGAGAGAGCAAAGCAGGCAAGTCCGCTCCGAGCGGTCTAAGTGATGATCAGTCTCAACACGAAGTCAATATGAGCCCACTCTAAACTGACCCAGAGAGATACGAAGGGCCTGCAATCAATGTCGAGAAATGTACATGGGTCTGAAAATGACCCCATCACGGATCTCAAGGAAGTGTGCCGCATAGAGTGACCTCTTCGGACGTAACCCCCCAGGGGTTGGTCCAGGTGTGCTGGATGAACTGTCTGTAGATATCATCTCTGATTATCCTATGAAGGTCCTGTTGGTTGGGTAGCAGATGGGCAGGGGCATCCAGAGAATAGCTGAAGGGTGGGAGACGGTCCATCTAGATGCCAATGGACTTGAAGAGGCGTGAAACGCAAGCATACCAGCAGCGAGATCGTCTACTGTGATCTGAAGATGCAATAGCTTCAGAGGAGCAGTAAGCAAGATAAATGTGCATGTCTCTGTCAACAGAGGAGCAAGAGAACCCCCAGATACGGTGCAACAACACAAGGCTGAAGATGGTCTCCAAACAAAAAGGGCAAGCCCCAAACTCAACAAGATTAATGTTGTGAGGAACAGATTCTTTGCTCTTGATAATACGTCTGAGCATGAGGATTTGAACGCGGCTCGATAGTGGCCCAATCTGAGTCCAAAAGAGAGGGACCCCAAACTTCTGAACCATATGGAACAATGGGCCTAACCAGTGAATCGGAGAGGGACATCTTGGAAGGAATGTCCTGAAAGTGGTGGCAGAAACACTGTCTCTCAAGAATCGCCAAAGAACCAAACCCCTTATTAACCCGGGGTTTGAGAGCCAGAGGGAGGCTAAAACGAGGGCCCAGAAAAAAGAATCCCCAAGTAGGTATAAGAGCAAGTGGTCTCAATCTTCACACCCTTAAAGAAGAAGTGGAGGTATGGAGTCTTTAGATAATTGAAAACCATAACTTTGGTTTTCCCAAGATTCAAAGTCAGCTGTCAATGATCACAAAAAAGGGCTAAGGCATCCAGCTGCCTCTGGAGACCCTCTGCAGAAGAAGCCAGGAGAACTACGTCATCTGCAAAGAGGAGGATGTAAATCAGAACCTGGTGCAGAAGGCACTCATCCCTTTTCCTGTATCTGGTCCCTGAGAAAGTCCTCAAGCTCATCGATATAGATCCCAAATAAGGTAGGAGAGAGGGGGCAACCCTGTTTGACACGAATGGTGCTCCTGATGAAGTCGGACAAGCCAGTAGAAGTGGGAAGGCGGCCAAGGACCTCCTTATAAAGGCGCATGATGGCTGTAAGAAGAATCTCGGAAATGCCTATATCTCTGAGCCTGTGGAAAAGGGCTTCCCATGGAACAGAATCAAAGGCTTTTCAAAAATCCACGAAACAACAGAAAACTCTGGAAGAGCGGTGGCGAGCCTCTTCGATGATGGCCCGAAGAGTGAGGATGTGGTCGGTAGTCTGGTAAGTCGGTCGGAAGCCCGCCTGCCCCTTAGCTTTGCAATGGTACTACTGATCAAGGAACTCGAAAAGCTACAAATGAAGAATAGTAGCATAGAGCTTGGAGAATGTGTGACCCACCATGATAGTCCTGTAATTGTTGGGGTCGGAAGTGGGCCCCGACTTGTGTATAGGGTGGATGATATGGTGGGACCAAGAGACTGGAAAAACCTGTACAAACCACCTGGTTGAAGAGGTCCACAAGATAACTGAGGAGCGTCGTCCGACCAAACTTAAAGAGTTCTGCATGGAACCCTTCCTCATCCCCTGCGTTACTGCAGCTCATAGCAAGAATGGCATTCCTCACATTGGTGTGGGTGAAAATATGGCAAAGGGAGGGAGGGGAATGAACCTGGATGTGGGGTTGGCCCGGGAAGTCATAAAGAGTGGAGGTGTGAGTGAACATGGAATTGGGATCAAGGTCCAAGGGTAAAGGAGAATGACGGGGAAGAATGGTGGGCCAGAAATGTTTGGGAAAGTGGATAAGTGACAGACGAAGCTCACGGCGCCTATGAGAGATAAATGTGCGTTTCTTATGTCGAAGGAGACAACAATAGGCCAACTTCAGAGAGGGGAAGGAGGGAAGGGCATGCAAGAAAGCAAAGCGGAGTTTCCGATGGAAGGTTTTGCATTCCTCATCATACCATTTGTTCATAGGGGCAAGTATCATGGCACAGGGTGGAGTGAGTGATGTGGGGGAAGGAACTCGTGGCCGCCTCACAAATAGCGCAGGACAGGGTATTAAACATCTAGTCCGAGGTGAGAGAGGTGAAAAGGGGGGAATGGGGGGAGAAGCAGACGAAGGCAGGAGGAAAAGGTGTCGAGATCCCCTGTGTCAAATTTCCAAATAGTACGTGATATACCATGGGAGGGGGTGGGGTCCTGGGGGAGAGCCTGGAGGGAAAAGGAGAGGGTCGCATGGTCAGCAAGAGGGATGGGGGAGACACGTAAGTGGTGTATGTAAGGAGTCAAGTCGGGGGTAGCCATGATGTAATCAACAACACTGGCCCAACCACAAAAGGGTCTGCAGGTGAAGAACCGGGAATCAGGAAAGTGAGGAATGCCATTCAGGATCAGTAGGTCATGAGATTCCCCTAATTCGAGAAGATGTCGGCCATAGGAAGTCAGGGGCCCTGTCATGTCCTCAGAATCTCGCTGGAAGCCAACCAACTCGGATCCACCTCAGAAGTGCAAAGTACATCATCGGTCCTATCGTGCCACAGAATCTACATATTTTTTGTACGGGCATTGAAGTCCCCCAAGTTGATGACCTCCCCAGAGCCCGAGAACTGAGAGTGCATTATATTCTAGAAACGTCCATAGAAAGTCGAATAAAGACAAGGGAAATGAAAATGTTATCATTACATGAAAAGAGGTCATACAGCATAGGATTGTCGTGTTTGAGACAATGACGTCCTCAAGGTAACGCTTAAATCCAATGAAGCTAATGTAGCCCTTATTGAAGACCCACCAGATGCTGAAGGTGGTGAAGATTTTGATGATGAATATGTCCTTTAACGAAACCAAGAAGAAAAATGTGTATTCTAAGAAGTCCACAAGTTGACGCCAAGCAAGGATCTGGTGTAGATAAAGCTCATTATGGATAGTTACCCAGTTTTTTCAAGAGTCTCTGGATCTTGGGAATTATACCCTTATGAGGGTTATGAGACAACTTGATGGAGCTTGTGGATGGCTCAACATGGATGGTTGTCCAATAATTTGGGAGAGTTGTGATTCGGGAATTCGGGGAGGTGGAATCCAGGAACTCGGGAATTCAGCTTGGAAACAACACCTTTACGAACGTCATGAGGTAGCTTGATGGAGCTCTACCCAGTCAACGAACTGTTGTTCAACAAAGACGCTTCTGACGAATGCATACTTTTGTTTTGGTTCTATTGGTTTTCAGCTATATCATATATGTTTGTTTTTGCTTTCTGTAGGGTAAGCCTTAAGAGGGGGTGTTAAAATATAAGGCTTTTTGTTAGTCATCATTAGTTACTAGTTAACTAATGATCAGTTGTAATTGTCAACCGTTTTGTAACTATCTTTTGCATGATAAATAAACAAACACACAATCTCCAATGTGTGCAATCCACTTCTTCATTCTTCCTTGTTCACATATTCCAACACAAGCAACTGAAATGTGACCATCTTCGATGTAGAAGCACAGGTCTCCTCATAATTTGTTCCCTCCTGATGTGAAAAACCTCTAGCAACAAAATGAGCTTTGTACTTGTCCAAAGTACCATTAGCTTTGCATTTGACCTTGAATAACCATTTGTATCCAATGGGTGTTTACTTGGAGGTGATTTCACCAACTCCAAGGTATGATTCTTCCCCTCCCCCAAATTGATCAACAAAAAAAAAGGATTTGGAACCATCAGCTGATTCTCCCATCACAAGGAACCAAATAATAAACCATTAGAGGATTCTTCTTTTGACTTACATAAATTAATAGCTTAGCCATAGAGACATCCTCATTTTCAACAACATGCGTTGAAATTTAAGAATGTGAACCATCCACAACTAAGCCATGAAGGCATCCTCATTTTGAAGAATGGAGAATATTTTTCATATTTCATATATAATGTCAGCCTAATTACCTTCAACATCATTAATAACATTGCCTTATACACTACCTTAAAATGATCTAAGGATTTGCTCTAATCAATTACGCATTGAGATTTCGCCATCAAAGCCTTTTGGAAGACAACAATTATAGACTGAATTCCTTTAAAGAAGTAGAGTTTGGAAAGCATTTTACTTTCAAGTGTTCAATTTATTTCGGAGAAGATCCTGCAATATGTTAAAAGCTGTTGGGGATAATCTGTCTACGTTCTTTATGCACCCTGACTAGAGATGTTCAAATCTATTTACCAAGAAGGTTAATACTTCCAGGCACAAATTACACAGCCTCAAGAGAGGCTGAAATGCTGATAGCTTCTTTTATCCATCCTATCTCACTAATTCGAGCACTATGCAGCCTAGAAAGGCACTTGATATTCACAGAGATGGCAACAGACCCATCAAGCACTATCCCCATACACAGACTACATAATAAAGGGATGTGGCTTTTCAAGCCCATAAGTATGTTTGGTGAGTAGAAAGAAATTACATTAATGCCCGCAAGTGACCAAAACAGGTCAATGGGTCTCGAAAGTACAAATAGATACGGTAGAAAAGTACTAGGGTAAGGAGTAGGGACCCTAGGATCAGAACTAACTAAAAACCAGGAACTAAAGCAATGAAAATGAACCGGAGGGGGTAAACCTAGAGGCAAACCCTAAACCATACAATCAAGTACAAGTACAAAATAGCCATATGAGGGAAGGACCCTCCAATGAAGTAAAAGGTATGTGAGCAGGCCAATATAAGATCTGAAAAAACATCATATATCTGTGACAAGGCTTGAGCTGGAAAAATAATCAATGCCATCATCATCAACCAAATCCGTAACAAGGCTTTAATTGGAAGAACCCTCAGTGCCATACTCTATCACTATTAAGGAGCCAATGCAAGATCTAATAATGCTCATTGAGGAGTGCCCAGGGCTGAGGGGGGCAGGCTAGGTAATCCTAGGAGGAAGTAGGGAACGCCCCCTAGAATCTCTCCTAGCATCCAAGGCTGAGAAAGCTCAGCTCAACGCAATGCTCAAAGTCGATAGCTGCACGGTGCAGATGTATTTCAAATCTGTTTACTCCAACAGGGAACCTACGACCTTGGATGTTAAGAATGATGCATTTGCTTCAGCAAAGCATGTCATTTTTCCACAGGAACAACTGTTTAAAACCATTCTGCTGATGACATTTGAAGGTGCAACCTTGGCCAGTAACTTGTTATCATTGCTGCAAATGTTGCTTCTAAAGTTCAGGAGGATGAGAGGTATTTCCTTAACCTAACCCTTGCCCACACCCCCTTTATATACCTCTACTTGTTTGGCTTCTTGTCTTGTTAGGTATTATGAGTTATACGTCTCTACTCATTTGATGTCTTGATTATTATTTAGATAATTGATTTTTGTGGGATATTTACTCATGCGCTTTTTGTCATTACTCAAATGACCTTCATTCGTAGGCATTACTCAAATGACCTTCATTTGTAGGCATTACTCTAATGACATTTCCCCTCATGCATTTTTGGTAATAATCACAAGGTGGGGACCCACTTTAGCATACAAGCACCCTAAGAAATCAATAATCTAATTAAATTGCTCCTGGATTAAAACTAGATTAGCACTGATCCAAAACATATCCTTGATTATCTTTGTTTATTAATGCTAGTTATTGAGCTCCACGGTACTATTGAATTATCTTTGTTTATCAATGTTAGCTTAGATAATGTTAGTTATTTGTGTTTATTAATGTTAGTTATTGAGCTCCAAGTTACTATTGAAACAAAAAAAATTGCTGAGCAAGTGAAATTTGTAAAGTTAAAAAGAAAAGAGTTCCATAGTTAAATAAAACACTTACAATGACCAAGAGAAGTAAAAATACAAGAAAAATAAAGATAAATGAGCATTATCTATGACTTCATTTATAATTGAAATCAAACCACCAAGGCCCTTATTAGAAGGAATCCAAAAAAGCAAAGCAAATGAGCATCTACAGCAATCTACTAACTTTTCCAAGTAATTCTTCTCACTAAATATAAGAATTGAGATTCGTGGAAGAGGGAAACCTGGGCAACAATTCGCAATAATATATCTTGATGCTGAACAGGCAACTTTGAGAGGCCATGAAGCAATTCTGGAGCGAAATTCAATTTCTCCTGATACAACCAATTCCACTCAGAAACCAGTAATTCCCAAAATAATTTTGCAGAACAATTCATTTCATGAATAGTTCAAATTTGATTATTTTCAAGACAAAATGACCAATTACTGAATGTTTTATAAAAACTAACATAGAAATATTAGATCAATAATAAGACAAACCTCCATAGGCAAGCGGTCAAAAGCCATCTCAATGTAAACAATTGAGAAGTTCTTGACAATTGGTGAAGCATCAACACTCTGATATAAGTTCCATAAATCCAATATAGGTAAGTGAATTGTTGGTTGGTCTTTTACTCGCTTGTTTATGTGAGTCAGCATCTCCATAACCTGCAATAATGACAGATATTCAAGATAAAGGCTTCAATGCAATTAAAGAATATAATACTCCAAATATAAAACATTATATGTGTTAATCACATTGTTTGTTGAGGAAAGTATAAATTTGGAGTGAAGACGAGCAATGACATCACACACAGGTGAAATTGAACTTCAACGAATACATCCAAATCTACTAACCTTGTCTTTGTTTCCACTCATAACGAGAGGAGGGCATGTTTGAAGGAAAATCAACAAGCATAGATAAGCTAACGTAAACAAGGCCACACCATAACCATCTGAAGAGCCTTGTAATTACTTCTTAAATTAATGACTAGATGAGTTGTACAATCATGGTATATACTCAACACAGATTTGTTGACAAAAATAATAGATGGTCTGTGAGATAGGCATAGAGCTAAGGATAGGAAAATGTTGAGCAATACAATCATGGTATATACTCAATACAGAATTGTTGACAAAAATAATAGATAGTCCGTGAGACAGGCATAAAGCTAAGGATAGGAAATGTATTTGTATTAAAAGCCCTAAGCTTGTGTATCCATCTAGATCACCACCATGCCACTGTATTCTGCCTTTATTATATTTTAATATCATTGCTTCGAAAATATCCATCATGATCACCACAATGTCACTGCATTCTCCTTTAATATGTTTACTATGATTGTATTCAGTGCTGATTTTGATAATTAGACATTGAAACATGGACAGATTATTATGTTGTATTGGATGACGGTTGTCATCCTTCAATCTGTAGTTTTTAAATGCTCAGCTTTCATATGAATTAGGGGATGAAATGTTCCTTCTAACTTTCCCATCATACAAAGGTACGAGACACATACAAACATTAGGAAATTTTTATAATATACATTCATCTCAATCCACCAATAAGGGGGTTAACTTCTTTAGATTTCCACAGGTAGCATTACAAATAATTTATCTGGATTAATCTGTGTTGTATCCCTTTTTGTTTCAATGTTCCAGGTCTAGCTTCTAGATTCTTCAAGGATTGCTAAGGGGGCTGATAAAAGAGTCAATAGAGAAGGAAAATGGAAGCCTCCAGAAGCAAAATAGATGAAACGAAATTTGGATGGGGGTATCAAAAGGTAAACCCTGGCATGCTGAAGCTGGAAGAATCATTTGGGACTCCCAAGATAAAGGCCAATTATGGTAGTTCACAGGTATTGATATTGATTCAAATAATGTTGCCGAAGGAATAAGAACTAGTTAAGGCCTTTGGATGGTGAGAGAGAAGGGCTTCAAATTAATTAGGGTTAAGAGAGGCTCTCACCAATTATTTCTGAAGGGAAAGTACCTCTTTCCCTGACAATTCAAGGTTGAGAAGATTTGTCATGGAAATTAGATTCGCTAGGCAGGTTTCCCTACATTAAGATCTCCCGTATTGCCAGTGAACACAATAAAGTGGTTGACAATCTTGCTAAACAGGCCTCGAATCTAATCCACAGCAGATAACCTTAGCAACAGATTGGCACGTGAATGCTATGGGAACAGAATTCCATGCCTGCTTAATATGCCAATGTTGTACCTCGATTGTGGTAGAGACAGAGTTAGCACTATATCATGGAATGCACCGTGTATGACAGCATTTGAGTTAGCTATTTGCACAGTCTATAGGGAGTGTCCATTTCTACCATCGTTGATGAGGCGAGCATAGAGAAAACTGGGGAACTTCTGATTAAAATTAATAGCAGGAGGATGAATCTTCAGAAACAGAACAGCAATAGAGAGTCGAACTAGAAATCGACTTTCCAAATCTTCTCTTTCAGTAGTTTCTCACTTCTTTGGCAAGGTATTGTATTCTTGAGGCTCCGACTGTTTTGGTCTTGTGGATGTTATTAAAATCTCTATCCATGACTAATATACTATCACTTTGATAATATGACGAATATACTATCCTAAGATTAATACACCACACCTTATATGTAAGGATCACACCACACATACTCGAAAGAAACATGTATGTCAACGCATATAGGTAAGCATTATGCTACTCATGACAATTGTTGCTTGTAATCACCTACATACATGAACGCCATTGTTCACACTTTCACTTTCAGTGCATGTTGGGCTTCTCACCGCCAAATCACTTACTTTCAAATAAAACCTACATGTACAAACACAATTGTTCACACTTTCACCTCCAATGAGTGTTGGGCTTCTCACCGGCCTATCACTTAGAAGTACTCAACAGAACATAGTAGACATTTGCTCTCCTATACATTTGTGTACAATATTTTACTTTAATCACGCAAAAAACAAGAAAATGAAGATTGAGGACTAAGTCCTCATTGTCATGTTTGTGGCCAATGTAATGTCTCCATTTTTGAAGACCCTTAGCCTATCTTTCCTTGTGGGCTTTGGGATGTTGCAAGGGGAAAATTATATTAAATAATTAAATATTATTGCCTGTAAAGTGATTTTTATCATTTGACATTATAAAACAATAATTATTTAATTATTTAATTATGTAATTATGTAATTTATTTTATTTTATTCTGACAATGCAAAATTTTAAAAAAGGAATTAATTAAATAACTTTTGGGTGGCTTTTAATATTAAAATCACCCTTAGAAAGGGGACGCCACACCTAGGGAGGATAAACTATTTTTATTTAATGATTTCCCTCTCCTAGGGATTTTGAATTTCGTGCCTCCTTGTTTATAAAAGGAGAGCTTGGGATCATTGTGAGACTTATGTTGGATTGATTATTTGATTTCACTCCATGCTTGGAGTATTGGGATGTATGCCCTAGTTCTTGCATTGTGCTCTCTCTCATTTGGATCCATTATTGAAGAATATTGAAGACTCATTGTTCTCTCCATTGTGTTCTCTTGAGTTGAATGTGTTTATGTATTGTTTTTCCATTCTAATATTGGCGACTCGGCTCATATGTTGATGCATTAATTTGTGAGTTAAATCTGCATGTCGGGGTTCCATTTTAAGTGATATTGCAAGGGTTTAATTGTGTTTTGAGTTGTTGGTTATTGCTGCATTTATTCCAACCGTGGCGACTTGATGTGGGTCTTTTTTTGGCATGTTTTAAGGGTGAATCAGCTGTATTTATAATTTGATATGTGTTGGTTTATTTTTGCTAAGTTTGGGCAGCTATTTTGAGTATATTGAAAGGATTGCTAAGTGCTGAAAATTATTTATGCAATTTATTCTAACCCTAGCGACTAGGTCTCTGATTTTGGGGCCTATTTTGGGAAGGTTTTAATGTTCAGAAAATTCAGATCTAAAGTGGAGTGGAAAGCCATAGATTTCTAGTTTATTTTGCATCTTGTTTCATGCAAAAATACCAAGTATTGAAGGAATTATGAATTTTAGAAGATTTCAGCTGTCTGCCAGCTATTTGGTTGCTAACAATTAAATATTAATTTCAGATCTGCAGTTTGGGGTCAGTTTAATATTGGATTTGGTTGTAGAAATTAGGAGAAATAAGGAGAAAGTGATTTTAGAATTTTTGGAGCTAATGGATGCCATAAATGTGTTGAGCGACCTTATTGTTAAGGCAAAATTAAGTGAAAGATCCCCAAATGGGTCTCTCTTGTTCTCCAACAATTTTAGATCAATTAAAAACTCCAAAGGCTGATTTATGACTATTATGAAAAAAATCAGATTTTTCAACAGTTGGAAAATAATTTATATTTGAAACCCTAACTGCTGCAATCTTCAAGATAGCATAACTTTCTCTACACAACTCCGATCTAGGCAAATGACATATGCCCGAACTTGGAAAAATACAAGGAACAAGATGATGTAAACCAAATTATAACAGCAACTACCAAACATGCAAATCTGATCCTCCTACTATTTCAGCCCACACATTTACGGCATCAAATGAGCCCCAAAAATTATTTTCTCTATCCCGGATGATTGTTTATATTTTTAGGAACTCATTCATATAAAAATCAGAGATTTGCGGATGCCAAATCAACTTAGAAATCAGATCTGAAATCTGATTATAAAACTGGTAAAAAACCCTTTGAAAAATTATGAAACTAATTGGCTTATTTCTCAAAAATATGTAGATGGTTTCGCAATTCAAATCAGATCTAAATACCTCCAAAATACAACGCCAAATCTGCCCCAACTGGGTCGATCCAATAGAAGATGAACTGCTGTAATTTTATTCCTCAAATGCCTTCAAATTACACTGCTGGAAATGACTGAAAATAACACTGAAAATCTGATTACCATCAATGAGAATTTCTGAGTGAAAAACCCTCTCAATCCCTTGGGGTTTTCGTCCACAAGAGAACTCTTGGGGTTTTCGTCCACAAGAGGTATAAACTAAGGTTTTTCATCCTTAGAATATAATTTGCAAAAGCTCAAAGCTCAAATGCAAGAGAAATATCATATAAAAATCTGGAATATAGAAGAGGCAAGTCGACTTTCCTTTTAAAGGAAAAGAGCCAACAACCAACCTTCAAGACCACCAATCAGCTTGTATGATTCTTTCGATGCATTTTCCACCCTCCATTTCTCTTAGGGAGAATAAAAAAAGGTATTTAATAATTATTTTCTTCTCTCCCAAGGCTGGTCGCTTTTCCCTAGAGGGAATACACAATAGAAATGTTTTATCCTTTCTAAGTCCCCATTTTTCCCTTAAGGCAAGTCACCATTTTCCCTAGAAAATACAAATTAAATAAGTGCTTTTCTTTTGATGTACTTTTCTAGGTTCTATTTTAATGTTAAGTTTATTAATTTATTATATGTGCTATTATATTGTAATTTTTTGCACAATATAATAAAATTAATAAAACTTAAGTCACCCTTATATTTTTCATTTGGCCGTCGGGTTGACAAAATAGGCCAAAGGTCTTCGATTGGAAAAGGGGACATTACATTAGGGTTTTATGTTGGCTGTGCAAAAACTGATTTTGGGATATTGTTCTTCATATTTTTGTGGCCCAAAATCCAAAATTTGAAGATTTTTGCTTGGATGGTTAAGCGGGAAATAATTTTGGGAGATTGCAGAAATTGGGGTTTGAGTTTTAAATTAATTATCTGCTGTTAAAAATCAGATCTGGGTAATATTAGCATTCTAATTAGTTTTCTCATCTAGCACACCACTTTGGCATACTCCAACCCCACTTTGGGTTGTATTATTACCAACATTGGGTTATTTGAGGTAAAACTAAGAAGATCTAATCTTTGTAGGGTGATTCGGATAATTAATTTTTGCAGATTTAAATAATATCCTAAAAGGGGATATTATAGGCCACCATTCTTGATCATTGTCACTTAATTAAGAACAATACAAGATGGTCTCCACTGCCACTTCGAGACCGATCTTGGAGACCGATCACAGATTTAGCAGATTTGGCACAATTGTTTTGTGACCCATAGTTTGTCTATTCGGCGAGTACTCACCGAGTTGGCGGGTACTCGCCACATTTCTGTTAGGTGAATATTCGCTCAAATAACTTATAACTAAAATTGGTGAATAATCTCCAACACTCGCATCAAATATTCGCCAAAACTTGACGAGCTTAGCCAAAAAACTCGCCATACACGGCAAGGACGCGGAAACTGGTAAAACATGGATTTTATGCTGAAAAATGTTGTTTTTTTGTCTTATAAATGCATCATACTCCCTCACTCATAATCACACAGCTATTGAGCATTCTTTGCATGAGTTAAAGATATTTATTGCAAATTTGAAGAATTTCATTTGGAGCTAAGTTTCTTTTTTTCTTTTCATTCTTTTCAAAACTATAAATTCTTTCTATATTACTTATATATTGTATCCAAATATGATTTGCAAGTTTGAATGCATTTCATTCGGTTTCGAATGATTTTAATTGTTATTAACTTATATATGTTTGTTTATCATCGTTAATAAAAAAATTTGCACATAGGGTTATAATGCCAATTTTTTTATTTTTAAATGGCTTTATAATGTTGTTTTTCAATTAAATTTACAATTGTTTTAATTTTTAAATGGTTTTATAAAGTTGTTATTGATCAAATTTACATTTTTTTAATTTTTTAAACATGCATTTTGCTGCAAGTTACAACTTAGCGTAGAATGGCATCTGGATCAACATCAGTTTCGGCATCACACTCAGAATCACTAGCAGGAATCATTCCCGCTAATGCCCATACAGTTGTTAGGAAATATGTTGTACGTGGAGCAGTTTAGGGGACTGTAGTTTGCAATTTCTGTGGGAAAACATTTAATGGAGGCATTAGTTGCCTAAAATATCATCTTGCATGTATTATTTGTTGCGACGTTGTGGTATGTCCCAATGTTATGGAAGAGGCAAAACAAGAGATGAAGGCAAAGCTGGCAGAGCTGGACAAGAAGAAACTAGAGAGGGCAAGAGTGCAAGCAACCATAACAACAACCATTAGACCTGGAATGGCAGAGGAATCACAAGACGATTTGGCAACGATTATGGGCTCTACTCACGGTCCACAGATACAAAGGAAGAGGCACATCTACTTCATCTAGTTCAAGCAAAGGGATACATTATTTTTTGTACTAAGAAGCATACCCAGGACACAACCTTCATTGCAAGGTACGAGCTGGAACAAGGATGCGCACAAGAAAGCAGATAAGGCACGTGCGAATTTATGTTACTTCAACCTTCCCTTCAATGTGGCAAAGAACTCATACTGGGAGTACTCAGTGACAGCATTGACAGTTGCAAGGAAAGGGTACAAGGCACCCTCTCCAAAAGACTTGAGCGGGAAATTGCCTAAGGGTGCGATTGCAGATACAACGTCAATCCTGGAAGATCAAAAGAAGCGATGGAAAAAATACGAATGCACCATTCTTTCAGATGGGTGAACAAATGAAAGGAACCACACCCTCATCAATTTTTTTGTAGCTTCAAATGGTGAGATAGTATTTTTGAAGTCAATTGATACCTCTAACATAGTAAAAAATGCAGAAAATTTGAGTCTTATGTTGGAGGAGGTTATCTTAGAGGTGAATATCCAGAATGTTGTGCAACAGCATGTGGCAACTGGAAGACTACTGCAAGAGAGGCATCCATCACTCTTTTGGACCCCTTTTACGGCCCATTGCCTTGACCTTCTTTTGGAGTACATACGCAAAATTGATTGGGTAAAATTGGTTATAGAAGATGTAAGAACTATAACCAAGTACACATATAATCACCCTTGCGTTCTCAGCTTGATGAGAGAACACAAAATATCAATGCAAACTGATACCATCAATGATTACAAACATGAAACCAAATGTTGATCAAAATCTCAAGTAGTTGAATCAAACCCTCATATACTAAAATAAACCCTCAAATGCATCAAACAATAGATCTAGCATGTAGATAATCAATTTCAACCAATGCGCTTGTTGATTTGTCCATGAACAGCAGTATCAAACCCAAGAGCAATAATAGATCTCAAGTATGCTTGTTGATTTGTGAATGAACAGCAGTAGTAAACCTCATAACAACAATAGATCTCAAATGAACTTCCGGATTAATAAATATACAGCAATGTAAACCTTGAAACAACAATAGAACAAGGTTGACATGCTAATTTAAATGAGAACAATGATATCAAAATCATATTAGATATGAAAACTCACAAAACCCTCTAACAAAGATGATACGACAGCAGATATGGGCAGCGGGCAATGATGTACAGCGGGCAGCGGCACAAGAAGGAACAGTGGCGGTGTATGGTGGCAATGTATAACAGTAGCAAACCCTAAATAAATTTTTATAGTAACAGCAACAAATAATGAGTATCCTCAATTTGGCACTCCAAACAATGAATATTGATGATGAACAGCAACAAATGATGATAAATTCTAAAAATCTAGTAATAACAATGATTCACTTGCAAGTAAAATTCGATCCAATCCTTAACAAGCTGAAATCTTCCATAATTTACTGTGGCAACACTATAGCAAACTAGAAATGACTTCAACTCTTGGAGCACAAATGTGATCCCTGGGTGGAATCACTCTTATGTGCAAGAAAGAGAGTTTTCGTCCTACAAGATCTCCAAACAGCCAAGGGTTTTCGTCCTTGGGTCCAAATCAAGCCAAAGCTCTCACAATGAAGAAATGTCATATAAAATCATGATCCCCAAATGAGCCCAGTAGCCCCACTTTTATAATTTCACTTTCACGTTTTTTCAAGGAAAAGCACTCATAAAGCAATGTCCCATTCTTTTATTTTAATTTTGAGTTGCTTTAATAATAGTCACCTTTTTAATACTAAAACATAAGTTGTCTTTTTATGAATATAACTTTAAGTTACTTTTTGGACAACTTAAGTTAAATTATTAAATTATTTCTCTTGCACCACCACTTTAGCCTACAAAAAATGGAGAATAGGCTAAGGGTCTTCTAACTGGATTAGATTTGAGAAGAGGGCATGACATTGTGATGTCCCTGAGAAGGTTGAGGGACATCCCAACATCGCCTATGGCCCAGCCACTATCAACATTAAAAAAAATTACAAACTCGTATGGGTAACTACCATCGTCTACCCAATTAATGGGTGAAATTGACTGAATTTGCATTTTTTACTGGACATGTCACATGCTAATATCAACATTTTACCCTTGACAATAACAACCAAAAGTAGTCAACAGCTGCTCTATTTCTTAAGCGGTTGGAGCTTTATGAATTGGACATTGATTCTTCTCAAGCAGCCATTGCTTGATACTAGCAAAATGAAAACTATGATCACAATTTAGCCGGCCCAACTCATTTCCATATTCACACTCTTCCTGTATGAATAGAGGGAACAACAATTATATTTTGACCCTCCTGAAAAAGGTAGGAATCAAACATGATAGGATACAACTATCTAAAGAGCATTAAAAATTACTCTAATTACGCAAGTATTCCCTCAAAGGAGGACTCTAAGGACTCGAATTATTGAGCTGCCATTTTAGTTGTGTACTTATGACATAATAATATATGTACTCTTCTCATGCTAATTAATGAAGACTTGTTTTTCATTGTCATTGTTGTTGTATCATTGTATCGCTATCTTGTATCATTGTATCGCTATCCAGTATCAATGTATCTCGATTCTAATTTCTATATTAATGTCAATGACTCGATATGAAACATTGAAATATGAATATTACATATAGCATTTTGGCTCATGTGATGAATAATTGGATTACTTGTTTCAATCTTCAAGCTTCAAGCTTTTAGCTTGAAGTCTTGGTTTCTGCATGTTCTATTTGTAATATTTATAAAACTGATGTATTATTTTATTAGATGTCCCCTCGTCATCCCCCCGTCATCCCCAAAATTTGGAAAAAATTTGTCATCCCGGAGTCTTAGGTAACTATGCAAAAAACCTAGACAAATGACATTCAATTTTGATGTTATCCAAAACTTCTGATTTCATCAGCCACAATTTTAGTGTAAATAGCATATGGATTGGATATACCATATTTTATAAATTATTAATAAAAATTGATCTCAATTTCTAGTCTAAAATAAATATTGAAAGAATTAAAATGGATACATACATTTTGTCTGGTGAAATGGATGGGAGAAGTTAGAGCATAAATTGCATAGGGAAAGAATAGATAAGATGCCAGTAATTCTAGGGCTTTATTTAAAATCCACGGATCAAGAATTCATTTTCCCAAACCCTAAAGACTAAGTTTGTTTTTAAACTAACAAAATTCTCAACAGAAAAAAGTGCAGATAATATAAAAATTGAAATGGAAATATAAGAAAATAAATACACGAATGAATAGAAATGCATTTTGTTTGGTGGATTGCTATGGACAAAACAGGAAATTAATTGCATAGGAAACAAGCTTTGAATCCACAATTTTAATGCTAACAGCATCGATGTTCCCTGAGTTTTAAAGCAATTAATATAAATATAATGTATATTTCCTAAGCTCGTGCTTGTGCTCGTGCTCATGCTCGTGCTCGTCGAGGATAAGATTTGACAAAAAAAAATGGTCAACCGATAAAGTTCGGAAAAAAATCGTCAATAAGTTCAAATCATATACATCTACATCTTTCATTATTTTATTTTTAAAATAAATAAAAATATACAAGAATGGTCAAAATTTACAAATATTATTAAATACCTTCAAAAAAAATTATGAAATGATGTCAAAACATATTTATAGCATATAAGTTGATCAAAATACTAATTTATAAATACTTTCAAGTTTATGGCATTGATAAATTTAAGAATATTATAATAAAATTTGACTTATTGTCTTAACTTTTCATTATAAACCTAAAGTTTTATGGCGTAGGAGTTTGATTTTTTTATCATTCACTGGTAATGCTACAATTGAAACCTCTGCTCTTTCGGCGACGATGGTAGGCTTGGTCCTTCACAAATCGTGACTGCAATGAAAATCAATGGCTTTGGCTCTTGTGGCGGGCAACAGCAGCAAAAGGGTTGGGGCTTAGCTCCTGTGGCGGCGGCGACGACAGCGGAAGGGTTGGGGTTTAGCTCCTGTAGCAGCGGCAACCTCTGCAACTTCAAACATGTGCTTCGTAATTGAAACTTGAGGGCTTCGAAATCACAAACAAATGTTGTGTGGTTACAATGCAAGCCAAAGCTTGTGTAAATAGAAATCATAAACCCTAACCCTAGCACCGTAAAAGTAACAACGAAAATAAAGACTTTTCAACGATTTTCAAGAGAGTAATTTGCTGATTCCGCGATTTTTTAATGATTTATATCAAAATCAATTAAAAAATGGAATATTCGACTGTTTGCAATGATTTGTAATGATTTTTGGTAGTTTTGTTCAAATTTGACGCTTTTCAAACCTTTTGACCTAAAATTGGCAATTACTGTGACTTAGTCTATTTCCAGCAAAGCCACTTGTCAAGAGCTCAATTCCCATACACTAAAGACTAAACTTATATCTAAACTAACAAAATTCTGAACAACAAAAAGTGCAAACAATAGAAGAGTTGAAATGAAAATAAAGAAAACAAATATAAAAATGAAGAGAAATGCTTTTCGTTTGGTGGATTGAAATGGAGAAAACCAAGAATTCATCACATGGAGAAGAAGCTCTGAATCCAAAATTTTAATGTAACTAGTGTCAATGTCCCTAAAGACTAAGCTTATGTCTTAAAAATGCAAATAATAACAGAGTTGAAATGGAAATATAAGCGAATAAATATAAAAAATGAACAGAAATGATTTTTGTCTGGTGGATTGAAAGGGAGAAAACTGAGAATCAATTACACAGAGGAGGAGCTTTGAATCCAATACTTCAATGTAACCAGCATCGGCATCCCTAAAGACTAAGCTTATATCAAAAAATTGCAAATAATAAAAGAGTTGAAATGGAAATATAAGCAAATAAATACAAGAACGAATAGAATTACTTTTTGTCTGGTGGATTGAAAAGGAAGAAATCTGAGGATTAATTGCTTGGGGAAGAAGTTTTTTATCCGCAATTTAAATGTAACTAGCATAGTTGCTAAATAATAAAATCGTTTACAAGGAAATATGAGTAAATAAACAGAAAAATGAATACAATTACGTTTTGTCTGAGGGATTGAAAGGGAGAAAACAAAGAACTAATTGCATAGGGGAGGGGGATTGAAACGAAAATTTTAATGCAACTTGCATCAATGTAATATAAGTTTTCAAGTGATTAATGGTAAATATAATGTCTATTTCGAAATATTAGCTCTGTATGGTAATCCTAGGGTTTTCTATAATATCCAAGTGTCGCCAGTTAAACTAACAACATTCTAAAGAACAAAAATTGCAAAGGAGTTGAAATCAAAATACAAGCAAGTAAATATAAATACCTTTTGCCTCGTGGATTGAAGGGGAGAAGATAGAGAATTAATTGCAAAGGGAAGCAGCTTTGATAAAACTGTTTCCAGTTTGGAGTCATCTGTGAGTGCTAATCTTGTTAACATGCGATCTAGCATGGCTTCCCTTTCTTTGTCTGCTGTGTCCGCCATTCTTGAAGGCTGGGGCTCGGAATTCTTCTCTGCTGCTACTCGTTTTGGTTTTCCCTTCTTTCTGAGACGTGGATTTGCCGAATTTTAAGTTCTGGTGTTTGATAATGTGTGTGAGGGTAGGGTAGTTCTGTAGAAGGACCTTTCACACAAAAACGGGGAGAAGCTCTCTCTCTCTCTCTTCGACTTTTTTAAAGGCCTTCGGCCGACACTAATTTGTATTGTAAGACTTGTTTAACTTCTTAAAATTAGATAAGTAAATAGAGATTTTAATAACGATTATGAGATCAATGGGACACGGATAGCGAAAAACATACTCAACGGAGTGAAGAAGCTGCCACAAAAAAGAGAATAGTTGTCGGACCCTAGTTATGAATGAATGATTTTAATGACGTCCACAAGACAGAAGAGTCTATGGGACCTAAAGTTGAGACTTTAAGATGAATTCAGACGTCCACGAGTTGTTAGAAAACTTCTTGTTGTATTGTCTCTGAAGTTTCATTCTCCTATTGTGGATCTTGATCGGAAATTCTCCATTTTTTCAATGCAATTTGCTTTAAATATAGTGGACTTGGACACCCCCTTCAAGTTGTCCAAGTATTTAGCTAGAATGTTGTCATAAACGGAGCATTCCATGATATAGTGTCATTCTTATTTAATTATATCTAATGTACAAAAAGACATATCCTTTCTTCCCATTTTTCTTTTGGGATCTTCCACCTACCTGTTTCACATCAAAGTTGGTGTGACCCAATTCTCAGATGAGCCATGAGCATCTTCTTTTTCCATTTGATTTTTGCCCCTATGTATGTTTTTTGGGCATGCTCGTAAGCAGGGTTGAATTCAATCATGTACTATTGTTTTTTCTCCCATTTGTTTTGTCCACATAATTAATTTAAAATTTTCCCTCACATAGCATTTTATCTCATGATTGTTCATTAAACATTCATGTATGTTAATGTGCCATTTATCCATCCATGCCTTGTTTTGTTTCATCCATGTCCTCTTTCTTTTGTTCAACTCTTCTTTTACTGTGGCCTTTGGCCGCCTATCTTCCATCATACCCTCGTAAAAGACGTATCATGGTTACAACTTCTATTGGGAAAATACTTGTTTCTGCTAGGATTATCTCATATGGAACTAAAGCTTTAATCTTGAAGGTGCTTATAATTAAACACTTCTAGATCATCTACACCTGTCTCCACTTTATGCCTAACATACATCCAACCCAAAATTCACATCCATATAGTACTATTAGAACTACCAGTAGCCCAAACAAGACCCTGGTGGTCTTCCAATCCCACCCTTCTTGGATTCTCTTTATTATGCATATTTGCATCTATTTTGAAGGGATTAAGGCACCTTCCACCCTTCTTGGATTCTCTTTATTATGCACATTTCCCACCTAAGCTTGTTAGTGAAATCAAGCCCTAGGTACTTATATTATGAGACTGTCTCAAGCGGGCTTCCCTCAAATATGAAGCTCATATGTTTATTTTCCCTTCGACATGAATAAATAAGAATCTTGGTCTTGCTAGTGCTGACTTGAATCCCAACCTCTTTGCAAAAGAGTTATAAGGCTTTCAGATGATTCCTTAGGATTTTAGTTATTGTTGCAGTCAAAATAAGATCATTCACATATAGAAGGAGTTTTATCACATAGCTAGCTATGTGAACTCCACTCGTTCCTAATCTATTTATCCACACTTCCAGTTTGTCAATATAAAGACCAAGTAAAGTGGGTGTTAAAGGACATCCTTTTTTAACCCATATGTTGTTGCTGAAATTTTCTGATAATCCTACGTGTAATTTGATCTTGGTTCTAACCTTCTCGTAAAGACGATGAACTATCGTCCTATACTCTTTTAGAACTCCAAGTTCCTCCATCCAATCCCATAACTTATCTCTAAGGGCTGTCAAAATATTTATTGAAATAAATGAAGCAAAAAAAGACTTCTTCCCCTTTGTCATCCCAAACTTTTGTAATCAAATGTCTAAGAGTGGTGCAATGATCTATAATTGAGTGTTTTAGTCGAAACCCTGCTTACCCTTTTGCTCTCTTTCCTTATTTTTCAGCCCATTCACTGATTTTGTGTTCAAACATGCTTCCAGACAATTTTCCCAAACTTTCAACATTAATTACCAATATCATAACAATGCATTAATACTTGAAATTGATGTAGTAAACAAGATAGAAACTTGAAAATAGAAGGAGATGAGTACACTTAGCTGATTACAAATAATTTTGGGAAGTTCTTGGAGGATGCATTGTTAAAACAAGAAGTTATGAACATGATGATGCTTCATTTTGAACATTGTCATTGGAAATTTACCTGGGGTAGGATCGTGCACTTTTTACCAAGACCTTGGAACTGCTTGGTTTATGGCTCTGTAAATTTTTGGGACTATCACTTGCCAAGAATTGTTTTTCATTATTAAACCCTGATTTGTGATCATGTTATGAATCTCTCTGAACATCCTGGATGAGATCTGAAACCTTAACCACGGGTGGGAAACTTTGTAAAACAAAAATTAGTTGGGTTGTGGGCATTCCCATTGTTGGTGAAAAAAATTATTGGGTGGGCAAATTAGGTGTCTCCACCAATGTTCACGAGGTTATGTTGTTGAATAAGACGACCCGCGCATTCTAAAGATAGGTCAATCTTTAGATGTTGCTGAAAAGGAAGCTTTCACTTCTTTCCTCCGGGATTATAGCAACATTTTTGCTTGGTCCTATGATGATATGCCCATTATTGACCCAAACATTGTGGTCCACAATATCGTAACTATTCCTGAAGCCAAACCCGTAAAACAGAAGCTGTGAAAAATGCATCCTCACATTGCCCTCCTAGTTAAGGAAGAACCTCAGCTCCTTTTTGTTTCCTTCATCCTACCCATTGAATATGCCCAATGGATCTCTAACATTGTTCCTGTCATGAAAGCAACAAGGGGACTCCACATTTGCACGGATTTATGTGACCTAAACTTAGCTTGCACCAAAGATGACTTTCCTCTACCTAGTATTGACCAACTAGTTGATCTTACCGTTGGTCATGAGATGTTATCACTCATGGACAATTTCTCGGGTTATAACCAAATATTACTCGTCCCAAAAGAACAACACAAAACTACCTTCATCACTCCTTGGGGGACCTTCTATTATCATATTATGCCGTTTGACCATAAAAATGATGGTGCTACATACTAGTGGGCTATGACCTATATCTTTCATGACATCATGCATCGCATATTGGAAGATTATGTTGATGATCTTCTTGCCAAATCAAAACATCAGGCCGACCACCTTACAGTCCTTAAGGTCATCTTTGACAGTCTCATCAAGTATTGTGTTCACCTTCAACCCAAGAAGCGTGTCTTCGTTGTTCTCTTAGGCAAGCTCCTTAGTTTTATCATTTCTTTGTGTGGCATAGAAGTCAATCCCGCTAAAATCAAGGCTATTCTCAAAATGCCTCCACCTACTAACCTTCACCAACTTCATAGTTTACAAGGTAAGTTGCAATTTATTCGTCATTTTATTTCACAGCTTTACAACTGCTGCCACCCATTTCATCGTCTCCTCAAAAAGGACATCTCTTTCAAATGGGATGATAAATGCCAGAAAGCCTTTGAGGCCTTAAAACAATACCTTCTCTAACCACCTGTGCTCATTCCTCCTAAGGATAACCAACCATTTTACCTTTACATTTCAACTATTGATCATTCCTTAGGTGTTATGCTTGCTCATCGCGACGAGCAACATAGGGAACAAACGGTTTACTATATAAGTTGTACGCTTCTAGACTACGAAACTAGATACACCCATGCTGAAAAACTCTGCTTAGTTTTAGTTTTTGTCACCACTAAGCTTCGGCATTACCGACTCAGTCACAAAACATTTGTAGTCGCCAATATTGACCCCTTACATTACATGTACGTCAAACCTTACCAACATCAGCATGTTGCACGTTGGCTCATGCTTCTTGCCGAACTCGACCTCAAATTCATTCATCAAAAATCTATCGAAGGCCTAACCATCACTGACCAAATTGCAGATGCACCCTTCTCTAGATATCAATTTTCTAACTTTGATTTTCCGAATGAATCCATCGTTGCCCTCTCTTTAGACAATATCGTTTACCAAATGACCTTATTCTTCGACGGCTCTAAATGTCAGTGTGGGGGTGGTGCAGGTGTCATCCTCATACCTCTTGATAGTGAACCTATGCCATTATCCTTCAAATTAGATTTTGAATGTACTAATAATATTGTTGAATACGAAGCGCTCGTACTAGGTCTTCCATCCGTTATAGCCTTAGATGTTAAATCGATTAATATTTTTGGTGACTCTCAGCTGGTTGTAAACTAAGTCAATGGTATATACCAGTGTTGTAACAAAATAATTCAAAAGTATAAGCATCATGTGGACATCCTTTTGACTACCTTTGCCCATTATGAGCTTCAAACCACTCCACGTTCCACTAACAAATTTGCAGATACCATGGCCTTCCTGGCTTCTCAGATACCCACTTCGCCGGCCTACCAAAATCTATCACGGTGTAAAGGTTACAATCACCTTCTTATTTATTTTGAGACGTCAACCTCATTAGAACCATTACACCTGACCCACATGATCTTTGGTATAAGCAGTTTACAGACTACCTTTCCATGTCAATTCTACCTCCCAACCTTACTCGTAATGGGCAACGCACGTTTCTAAAAAGTGTCTTTTATTATGTCATTATGGGTGGCCTTCTTTATAAACGTGGCTTTGATGGTATCCTCTTATGATGCCTTACAAGTTTTGAAATTCCCTACACCATCAAGGAGGTTCACGATGGAATTTGTGGAGGTCATTTTAATGGCTTAGTTGTCACCAAATGCATCCTTCGCCTGGGCTATTATTAGCCCACCCTCAACCATGATTATTATGACTATGTCAAACGTTGTGTGAAATGCTAGAAACATGCTAATATTCATCACACACCTAGTCACACCTTACAGGGCACACGAGATATTTGGCCTTTCTCTCAATGGGGTTTAGATCTTGTCGACGAGATCAACCCTCATTCTTCACAACGTCATCAATGGATTATTACCGCAACCGAATACTACACTAAATGGGTAAAATCCATCCCCCTCATCTCTACAAAATCTGAGAAAATTTATGAATTCATCAACCATCACATTATTTGTCGATTTGGTGTCCCTCACTACCTCATCACTGATAACTACAAACAATTAAAAAACAAAACCTTACGGAAAATTTGTGATGCCTTCGACATTCAACTTAGTTTTTCTTCACCTTACTACCCACAAACAAATGGCTAAGTTGAAGTAACTAACAAAACCTTGAACAAAATTCTTATGAAGGTGGTTGACGATACGGGAAAGGATTGGCACACACACATTCCTTTTACTTTATGGGCTTACCGTACTAGTATTGGTACCTCAACTACGGCCACACCTTTTTCTCTTGTCTACGGTATAGAGACTATCTTGCCTCTCGAAATCCAAATTATGTCTCTTTGTATTTCACTCAAAGAGATGCTTAACGATGATGACTTTCACCAGGACCATTTCACACAACTTGAGTTATTAGACGAACAACGTCTTAATGCTCTTGATCATCTCCAAATCTACCAAAAACGTATCAAACGTGCATACGAAAAGTGTGTTCACGAACGAACCTTTCAGGTTGGTGACCTCATCCTGAAGGAAAATTAAAATGTATCTAAAGAGGAGAAAAGTAAACAGGGAAAATTCGCTCCTAATTGGCTTGGAACTTATATCGTTACTCATACCTATGGATCAGATGTTTATCGTTTGTCTTCACTCGAATGTAAACCTGAACCTGAGCCCCTCAATTACTTATATCTTAGACCCTTCTACTATTGAATTAAGTCCTATATCACCTCTTGTTTATTAAACACTCATCCCTTGAGCATCGTTCACTTTCCATTTTACCTATCTTAAGGATCAACGACTAAACCAGGATCATGTGATTACATGTCACTTCTTTAGCCTTATCTTCAATATGAGTACCATGACCCTACTCATGGCATGATTCTCATGGATACTTTTCATCTTTTTCAAGATGGAATCCCATGGTCGTTCATAACGTAAGTTCTATCTTCCATAGTTAGCCTTTGTGTGTTATGGTTTTGCCTTCAAACCAGGAGCCTATTTTTCTCTATAGTCTTGTCCATGACTTAAAATTCCAAAATCAAAGCAATTTCAAAAAGTAAAATGGGAATCAACTCCTTGAGTCAAACTTCTAGTAAAAAGATGATTCCCTAAAAAAGGACATCTATTCTCTTTACTCTCGCTGCTATAAATAGGTTTCTCCCTCAAAGGATAGTTATACAAAGCTAGCCATAATGTACTTAGTCTCTCATAAAAATAAGACTATTCTTGCAAAATAAAATAAAATATTCAGAAGCTTCCTGCATCGATCAGCTTCACGAAGACCTCAAGGAGATAATATACTCATTCCACATAGACTTCCCGCATCAATCATTCTATCAAAACAATAGCAAAAAGATGAAAATGATAAATTTTTTGTCATGGACTTGCCTAGTTTGATCTTAGGTCTCTTACCAAGTAGGCATGCTGTCTTACACCAGGTTACGCTAAACACCAACCATTTTCACGTCATTTCCTTTTTCACCCTAATTTCCTACCTTCTCAAAGGACTTGCAAAAATGACATTTCATGATCACATGACTTTTCTTCACCCTTAGCATAGTCAATCATGCAACGCCTTTAGGGTCTTACGTTTATAAGCCAATCTTTACTATGGTAGACTTGTTATGGTTCTTCTCAATTAGGTGGCTCTTTTTGTTACCTCTTACCATTCACCTTCTTCATTACTTATTGATTACCTTATACAGAACTAGACCATTGATACATACGTTTTAGGGATTCCCTTTTCACCAACATCAAATCATACCTAAAATGACCTAAACCCAACCAGGCCTCAACGACCTAGACTCAATCATACCTAAAAACCTACCCACCCATTTCGCTACCTCATCTTATTTTTCCCTAGCTTATGGGAGAACTACATCGACCTGAGGCCCCTTTCCACCAGGGCTATGTAGGCAGCACTCGAGGGCATGGGGCCCTTGGAGGTTAGCCCGGCCACTCTCTACCCTAACCAATTTCCATGTCCCATTTTTCTATTCACATTCTACCTTAGTTAGTTTCCATCTTATACACTACTTGGAAATTAAACAAACATACAAGTATAAAAAACATATATATCTACCTATTTCTTACATCATCATATCATACATTAATCATTTCACATTTCCATCATATCAAATATTTCAGACATTTACATCATAACATACATATTTTGTTGGTTGTGGAGCCTAATAGCGATGGGGAATATAAGGGGGGCTTCGCCCCTTTTGTGGGGTCCGGGGGGGATGGCCCCCCCGAAGAGGGGTCCGAGGGGTCGCGTGTCTTGGTAGGGGTTTAGGGGTAGCGCCCCCGAAAGCCACATTTTATATGTATTTATGCATTGTGAAATCTAGACCATTCATTATTAGGTCACAGATCTAACATGTGGTTTTCTATGTTTCCCCAAAATGATAAAAACCCTAATATCTTTAAAGGGTCGTTATGTATAAGGCTCATTGTAAGTGTGGATGCACTGTGAGAGAGTGTTTTAGCTAGACTGAATAATAAGGATTGGCTATTTTTGGTGGACGTAGCCCATTTTTGGGTGAACCACGTTAAATTTGTGTCTCTGTTTTATTGCATTATTTTTTGTTTTACATTTTTCTGCATTATTCATTGCATGTTTGTTTATCTGTACAACTAGTATAATCCTAACAACTAGTATTAGAGCACATTTGAGATTTATTTGTTGACAGTATACTCATAGGGGGATTTCTATTTGAGTGGGAAAAGCAACAATGGCAGAGGAGAATAAGTTCAGAGTTGAGAAGTTTGATGGCTGAAATTACCAGCTATGGAAAATGCAGGTGGAAGATTACCTGTATCAAAAGGATCTATACCTACCATTGGGAGGGGAAGAAGTGAAACCCTCAACCATGTTTGATGAGGAGTGGAAGGTTCTGGACAAGAAGGCTCTCGGTGCGATTCGATTGAGTCTGACATCGTCCGTAGCTTCAAATATCTCACAGGTGAAGAGTATGGTAGAGTTGATGAAAACCCTAGCTAATTTATATGAAACACCTAGTGCATCCAATAAATTTTATTTGATGAAAACATTGTTTAATCTACAAATGCAAGAAGGTGGATCTGTATCTATCCATCTTAATGATTTCCACACTATTGTAAATCAGTTAGATTCAGTTAATATCCCATTTGATGAGGAGGTTAGAGCATTATTATTCCTATGTTCTTTGCTAGAAAGTTGGGACAACTTAGTAATGGAAGTTAGTAATACATCATCTACTTCTCTTAAATTTGAAGATGTAGTCAGTGTCATTTTAAATGAGGAAATGTGCAGGAAAAGTACAGGGGAAAATTCTTCTTCTGGAAATGTGTTGAATATGGAGAGTAGAGGGAGGAGCAAGGAGAAATCAAAGAGTAAGGCTCGTGGGAGATCTAAATCGAAGATGGGCAGATCCAAATCTAGGAGTAGAGGCATTACTTACTAGAACTGTGGAAAGAGAGGAAATGCTAAAAAGGATTGTTGGTTCAAAGAAAACAAAGAAAACCATCCTGAAGGTATTAAAGAGGAAAATCTGACAGGTAATATCGTTCAGGACACTCTTATACTTTCTCTTGATACTAGAGTTGAATCTTGGGTAATAGATTCAGGTGCCTCTTTCCATGCAACCCCTGATAAGGGTTATTTTAAAGAGTATGTCCAGGGAAATTTTGGATAGGTTTATTTGGGTGATGATGAGCTGTGCAACATTGTCAAGAAGGGAAATGTACACCTAAAATTACAAAACAGAAATACATGGATATTGAGAGATGTGAGGCATGTACCTAGCCTCGGGAGAAATCTCATCTCTACAGGACAGTTGGGTGGTGAAGGTTGCACAGTCACATTCACTTCAGATGCTTGGAAAGTTTCCAAGGGTGCCTTGGTAGTGGCACGAGGTAAGAAAGTAGGCACTCTTTATTTGTCTACTTGTATATCTAATTCTTCTACCATATTGTCTACTTCAGATGAGGATGTCAGCATGTGGCATAGTAGATTGGGACATATGAGTGAGAAGGGCATGAAAATTCTACAGGAAAAAGGTAAGCTTTCAAGTTTGAAGCAATTGGACTTAGAGTTCTGTGAGCATCACATTTTTGGGAAACAGAAAAGAGTTAGATTTCTCAAGGCAGGGAATACCAAGAAAGAGAAAAAGTTGGAACTAGTTCATACAGATGTATGGGGGCCGGCTCAGGTTGCATCTCATGGTGGTTCTCTGTACTATGTCACATTCATAGATGATGCCACAAGGAAGGTATGGGTATACTGCATTAAGCATAAGTCTGATGTCTTTGATACATTTAAGAAATGGAAAGCACTTGTTGAAAATGAATGTGGTTTTAAATTGAAATGTTTGAGATCTGAAAATGGCGGTGAGTACTGCAGCAAGAAATTTGATGATTATTGTTCCTTGAATGGGATTCTTAGAGAGAAAATAGTTCCCAGGACTCCACAACAAAATGGTGTTAGTGAGAGGATGAATAGAATAATAATGGAGTGTGCATGGTCAATGAGATTGCACGTAGGGCTGCCTCTTCAGTTTTTGGCAGAGGTCGTAGATACAGTTGTGTACTTAATCAATCATGGGCCTTCGAGTGCACTAGATGGAGGAATTCCCGAAGAATCCTGGACCGGGAAAGAGGTAGACCTTTCATTTTTAAGAGTATTTGGTTCAGAGGCATTTGTGCATGTTAATAAAGAAAACAGGAAGAAATTGGATTCAAAATCCAAACGGTGTACATTCATAGGCTATGGCTCCAATGGTGATTATGGATTTCATTTTTGGGATCTAGATGAATCTAAGATAATTAGGAGTCGTGATGTTGTTTGGCGTTGAAAGTAGAATGTACAAGGATCAGGTACAGGATGATAAAAATCCCAAAGAAGAATTGGTTGAGGATATAGCTCCTAAAAATGAACTCTCGGGTGGAAAATATCCACCTACATGTACCGAGGTTGATAGTTCTGTAGGCTAAGCATGACATCCAGTGTCAGCATCGGCACCTCTATCAGAAATTCAAGACAATGAACAAAAAGTAAGTAATGATCCTGTGACACCCCCATCTTCGGTAAGAAGGTCACAACGTATTAGTAGACCTTCAGAAATATTTTCCCCTACTTTGTATTATTTATTACTAACAGATAGTGGTGAGCCAGAGAGCTTTGATGAGGCAATGCAAGTGGAATATACTAAGGAGTGGGAGCATGGCATGAATGAGGAGATGGACTCCCTCGTGAAAAACCAAACGTGGGATTTGGTCAAATTACCAGCTGGGAAGAGAGTACTACAGAAAAAATGGGTCTACGGTGTGAAAGAAGAAGAAGGTGGACAGAAAAGGTACAAAGCAAGGCTTGTAGTGAAGGGGTATGAACAAAAGAAAGGTATCAATTTTGATGAAATTTTCTCCCTTGTTGTAAAGATGTCTTCCATTCGTACTGTATTAAGTTTAGTTGTTGTTGAAGATTTACACTTAGAGAAACTTGATGTCAAGACGGAATTTCTCCATGGTGACTTGGAGGAGGAGATTTATATGCAGCAACCACTTGGGTATGAGGTGAAGGGTAAGGAGAAATTGGTTTATGGGTTGAAGAAGAGCCTATACGGGCTCAAGCAAGCTCCCTGACAATGGTATATAAGGTTTGATAGTTTTATGCATGAGCATGGTTTTACTAGATGTCAGTCAGATCATTGTGTGTACTTTAAATGGTTGGATAATGGGAGATACATTATTCTTCTGTTATATGTAGATGATATGCTTGTAGCAGGGTCTAATATGTAGGAAATTGCAAAGCTTAAGGAAAAGCTTGCACAAACATTTGCAATGAAGGATTTGGGTGCAACAAAGAAAATCCTCGGTATGCAAATCAAGAGAGACAAGAAAAACAAGAAATTGGTGTTGTCTCAGGAGGACTATGTAGAAAAGGTGTTAGAGAGGTTTCAGATGCATAATGCGAAACCAGTTAGTACACCATTGGCCGGGTATTTTAGATTAAGTAAAGAGCAATGCCCAACAACACAAGAGGAGAAAGATTATATGGCACGGGTTCCTTATTCTTCAGCAGTTGGGAGCCTCATGTATGCCATGGTTTGTACCAAGCCAGACATTTCCCAAGCAGTGGGAGTTGTTAGCAGGTATATGGAAAATCTGGTAAAGCACACTAGAAGGCAGTCCAGTGGATTCTCAGGTACTTGAGAGGGACTAGCAGTAGGCACTTGTGCTTCGGAGGGTCATGGATTATACTTTACAGGGATTTTTGGATTCAGATATGGCAGGAGATGTGGATAGCAGGAGGAGCACTACTGGATACATTTTTACAGTTGGTGGTGCGGCAGTGAGTTGGATCTCAAAGTTGCAGAAGGTAGTTGCCCTGTCTACTACAGAGGCAGAATATGTTGCAGCGACTGAGGCAAGTAAGGAAATGTTATGGATGAGCAGGTTCATGGAGGATTTGGGTAAGGATCAAGGGGATTGCAAGTTACACAGTGATAGTCAAAGTACAATTCACCTGGAAAAGAACTCGACCTTCCATTCCAGAACCAAACACATTCAGCTAAGATATCACTTCATACGATAAGGTGTTGGAGGATGGGCAACTTGAGTTGGTGAAGATTCATATAGATGATAATCCTGCTGATATGTTTACTAAGCCAATGACAAAGGAGAAGTTGGATTTGCATTCAACTTATGTGGGTCTTCAAGATTGAGCTTGAAGTGGAAGAAACAAGCCAAGAAGAAAAGTCCAAGCAAGAGTTATAGCAGTGGAGTTGCAGCAATCAGTCTCCAAGTGGGAGATTGTTGGTTGTGGAGCCTGATAGTGATGGGGGTTGCAAGGGGGGACTTCACCCCCCTTGCATGGGGTCTGGGGGGATGGCCCCCCAGTCTGGGGTTCAGCAAGGGTTCAGCAGTGCCCCTGAAAGCCACATTTTATATGTATTTATGCATTGTGAAATCTGGACCATTCATTATTAGGTCACAGATCTAACGGGTGGTTTTCTATGTTTCCCCAAAATGATAAAAACCCTAATATCTTTAAAGGGTCGTTATGTATGAGGCTCATTGTAAGTGTGGATGCACTGTGAGAGAGTGTTTTGTTGGACTAAATAATAAGGATTGGTTGTTTCTAGTGGACGTAGCCCATTTTTGGGTGAACCACGTTAAATTTGTGTCTCTATTTTATTGCATTATTTTCTGTTTTATGTTTTCTACATTATTCATTGCATGCTTGTTTATCTGTACAACTGGTATAATCCTAACATATTCATAATTGTTCATTTTTCCATGCTACCAATAACTTGGCAATTAAATCTAACCCACGAACATAACCAAAGCATGCCTAAATAACCTAGCTAAACCATGCTTAACATGACCTAGAATCCACCATTCCTACATGACCTAGACTCACCACCATGCCTAATTGACCTAGGCTCCATCATGCATAACTGACCTAAACTCCATCATGCCTACATGGTCTCGACTCCACTATGCCTAATTCACCTAGTTTCCATCCATACACAAATAACAATGGAAATTAAAACACAAAGTACATCATCCATACCATAAATCTCATCATCTATAATAATTAAAGATTGTGTATATCAATACAAATATACACCAATACAAATGCATACAATTATCTCCAAACACTTAGATTCATCCTCACCATCTTTGGCATATTTTCCGGTATAGGATAAAAATATCAAAACCCTCATATAAATTCTCACTATCATCGACATGCAGGCTAGTATATACCAAAAATATACACTAACCATATCCAGTGACTAATCATCATGCCTACTTGATATCCATACCTATCTCATCTGTCTCCTCCTCCCCTCTAACTGTCTCCCACTTTACTAGCATCTCTCCACCGATCATAGGTCTTGGTCTAGCCTCTGCCTGGCCCTTAACTAGGTCTGGCCTCCTGTGAACTCATCACCTCACAATAAACCTATCTCTGGGCTCATCAGGCCCCTTGTGCTCTCTGAGCTATGAATGCGGGATCTAGTCCTCTCACTCGTTTCATTGTTGTACCATGTATTCTCAGTATAGGAGGGGGAAGTTTATCCCTGTAGTCGTCAGATGATCCTGGTAATATTGTGCCTTGTTTAGGGAATCCCTAAACCTTGCCATCGGCACCATCTAAGGTGGTGTTATAGGTCTCATAGACAACATGTGAGCTCTGTCCTGCTAGAGCTGGCCTCAGACCCATATACGTGATGCTCCCTGTCGTCCTGCCTATACCTAAAGACCCTGTCATGTCACAGTTACTTATAGTGTGGGACCCTAACCCTAAGATTGTGGCAGTTCCTACGCTATGTAACTAGGGCCTGTAGGGCCACAACCTAAGCCTGTGTCAATGGCCAACTGGCCCTACAACCTTGCTACTTGCACCTGTAAGGTGGCTACCTTTCACCCATCTCCATCTTCACCTTATGCGGGTACCTATGTCCCTGTGCAAATTGAGTCCTGTAGGGCCACACACTTGAGCCTGTAAAATGGAAACATGTGCCTTTGACCCTAGTAATCTACCCCTGTAACACTGTAATCTTTTGCCTGTAGGGCAACTACCTCACCCTGCAAGGTATCCCTCTTTGCAATGTAATGGTGGCTAATTCTGGCTTCCCTAGCCTCGGTGCTGCTGCTCATAGTTGCATTCCACTCACCATTGCCTATATCTATCACTAACCCTAGCATCATCGAACCAGCTTTCCACTTCCTTCTCCTCCTGCCCTGACTGGCACACTTGTTCATGGTGGAGACATAGGTCTCTCCACATCATCTCTGCCTATACTAAGGGAAGGGTGGTGGCACGTCCTATGGTAGACCCAAACTATCATCTGACCCTATCTATAGGCATCATCTCTGTTCTCACCATGCATGATGTCCCTGTATCCACATGGAGCAATTATAACTCCTCTAACTCCCCCGCCATGTCCTTATATGAGGGATAGCCAACATAGGGCCTCCATACAATATCAACACCAGATAATCCCTCTAGCAACCGCCTGTAATATGAAACATCATGCATGGCCCTAGCCACCCTATGCTCCCCACCAACTGCTACCCATTGTCTCTAGCCAAAACTGAGCAAGCCACCCCTGAACCAATCAAGCCGGGGAAAACCAACTAGACGTACACATACGATGTGCTCATATGCCCATTAATGCAAAAGAAAAGTGTAACACAAATTGATACCTGTCACAACCTCCCGTAGGCCCATAACTCCTTATACAGCTGCACTTGGAATGCTCGGTGCCCATTCAAAAAATAGATTCAGTTCCTCCACCATATCCTAGAGCACTCCCATCAATTCTCGCGAGAACTTTATGACCCTCGACATCTGGTAAGGTTAAACAACATACTACCTCCATCATCAAAATAACCAACCTCATCTCTTAAGGATGGGCTACATACATCTCTCTGTAGCTAAGGCTTGTGACTATGGTACCTCAAATCTGCCCATCGCCTCCCCAAAGATAGCCACTATAGGCTCCACAAGAGGTCTTTGATGAAATAGAATACAATCACTCACCCACAATTGGTAGCCACATCATCCTGTATACATCCTCTAGGGTGATAGTAATCTCATCCATCGAGTAAAATTAAAAGTGTTGGTCGCTGAATCCCATCTATCAATGAGTGCGACCATCAAACTAGGATCTTGACGATACATGCCTGTAGTGTTAGATCCTAATCAATCCAACATCAGTCATGTGCTCCCCACTTCTCCGTACAGTCACACTCCACCGCATCTCTACCAACAGACGGTGGTACTCTGTCTCACTCATACATAGTTGGTCCCTAGCCTATATCCAAAAAAACACAACATTTTTAAGACCTCATTACCTCCAATTGCTATCTTAACCCCAAAACCATACCCAATCACACCAATCCTACTTACCCCATTTACCTAATTCACATACCAATCTCCTACCCTTTACACTCAGTGACTCATTATCTTCACATAATTTCACCTACTCACCTAACCCATCTAGCCAATGATAACATTTTACCCTTACCCCTCTATAACCAACATTACTTTCCCCTTTTTCGACCTCTTTTTCCTTTTGAAACATAAACTCTTCTTACCCCAATACCTCTTTCACCCTAACCTATGCGCTGGTCTCCTAGATTGTCACCGGTTCTCCTTGATTGACATTGGTTCCTAATTAACCAGTGTCGGTCACCATAGTCTTGAAAGATTTTGGCTACAAGCTGATCGATGTCATCCAAACCTTGACCGATGTTGGTCTCTGTCACGACCCCTAAAGTTGAAACCCCCTTCTCTATTTCTTAAAAATTAACAAAAACCAACCTACAATCCTAATTAATCCTGAACACTTACACCCCACATTTATTTCTCCCCCTATTTAGCATATATTTGACCTCCTCCCTCTGCATATTTCATCTATTTTTCACCCATATTTCAAAATTAACATTCCCACCCAAAAATTTATTCGTTGTAAAAACACAATTGGAGCAAAATAAAAACAAGCTATAAAATGCCGCCTGCCTCATCTTGATGGCGTCTACGTGGTGGCATGTATAAGCCGCTGTACGTCAGTGGTCCACCCGACCCCTCTCCTACCTCCATCATACCAAAATATACCTCACACCTTCTCTCTACTAATTAAACATCTCCAACCTGTCACTAGTGGACCCGTCTACCTGGCACCTCTCAACACTTAGTCACCTCCACCTCATCTTGGTATAATATCTTGTCTTTTTACTCCCTGACAAATGCACAAGTCACTCATCGCTGCCATTTTCTCAAATTCAACAACAAAAATGATTCCATAAAATATGGAATTTGAACTTTATAACCCTAACGCAACATGATTGATGTTGGTCATACAAAACCAACATCAGATTACCTTATATCTGGCATCGGTCATTTACCAATACCATTTCCTCCACATTTTTCCTATTTTGACCTAACCTCATTACTTCCACATACCTTTTAGCTAATACCAACACTCATTGTACCCTACCCAAAATCCTAAACTACCCATACAATTCTTTAATTGCATTTAAGGATTTGTTCCTTTACCTATACCTTGGCCTTACCCATGCCACAACCTATTTACCTGGACCTGACCTACTATTTGTGACCATTGAATTTGTGTAATCGACTATACCTGGCTACATGCTGTTACCTATGTTGTTTTATCCTAACAACCATACCTTTGCAAATTGTCATGTTGTTTATCCCAACCAAACCTATGGTGTACCAGATCAAACCTAAACATTCCTGCACCTAACATACGTTATGTTTCTGAGACCATATCCTATACCCTAGAATACCAGGATCATTTCAACCTTGTTTAGACAAACCTATGGAACCTTGGAGGATGTATAGTTTTGCAAGCTCTTTAACCTAGTACCGTGTTGCAGTCTATACATGTGCGTGCATTTGATTACCATTACCCAATTTGACCCTGGCCCATTACCGATTATCCGATTTGACCATTACCCATTACCCAACTTGACCCTGGCCCATTACTTGTTACCCAATTTGACCATTACCCTTTACCCAATGTACCCATACCCTTCTCCTACCTACCTTAACATACACCAACTACATATTTATAAAACCACTCACTGAACTCCGTATAACATGTCATCAGTTCTTGGTTTGAGGGGGATCACCTTCACCCTCACTTGGGGCAACCACACTCTCACCCATACATGGGGCAATCACTTCCTATTTTTTTCAGCGTCGCTTACCAATACAAACTACACGACAAAAAGGGGGAAAATGTAGACACCAAAATTAGGTCATACTACCCTTATAACCTTGTTAAATAAATTAATCATACCTTACCTATTCATATCACATAGTGCACATGATTAATTGAATTAATTACTTTAATTAATTTAATTAACATCCTCACTTGACCACCTCACTCCATAACCCATTCAAACCCCATTAATGACCTAAGACCATGTCTAAGCCTATCCTAACCAACTAGGACTTAGTCTAAACCTAGACTTAACTCCTATTAACAAACCTAAGAGGAATCTTACTCATTCCTCTGTGGTTTATCACTCGAGACTTGGATGAAGATTGAAGACCACACCAAAAATAGCAACAATCAGGCTATTTTTGGCCAACCTAGATATTCCTGCCTTAACCGACACTGGTTATACCTCAACCGACGTCGATCCCCTAACCATCGTTGGTTAGGTTAAATACATTTCCAAAAGCCTTTGTTGAGGTTGGTCATTCAATTCAGTATCTCATACAAATAGAGACTTGGAGCACTCGGATTTTCTGAAGCACTCGGGCAGAGGAAAACACACGGGAACACTATCAACAACCATTGGCATCCACCATCTTCTTCACGATCACAAATACAAACAGAGAAGCATGGAGGTTCAAACTACCGTGAAACGAACACAACTTCTCTTCTCTTAGGATCTCCACCATCACTATCCTCATCACATGCACTCTCTAGACCCATTATTCAATAAGTACCTAATATCTCTTTAGTTATCTATGTTTGCTTTCAGTAATATTTATTATTCATCTTAGTAATTTATTCTTCTGTACATTCGTACACCTCCCTTCCTGCCACCAACTTATCACCCTACCATACATGGACCTTTCACCTGTCTTCCCCTTGTCCTAATCATTTTCGAACCTTTTAAACTATTCTACAACCTCACCCCCACCATTTCCAGCCTCTGTGTAATCACAGAGAGTCTGAAGACCATTTCTAAGAGCTTTTTATTAATTGCCCTTACCGATGCCGGTTATCCAATCTTGTAAAATCGACATCGGTCATACAGTTGACGTCAATTACTGTTTCTAGAAACATACCTCAAACTAGCAAGATCATACCCATTCCCTAACAACCCAGAATCACTCCTAATATTTACCATATCTTACCTAGAGCATGTACCTGATTTGCAACCCAATACCAGCCCGTCATCTAACTAGTTTTGATCTCAATCACCTTTTATCTAACCTTTCTTGTTTGTTTTGTACGAGATACCTAAATCGTTTCAATTCCAATAAGATTGTTATTTCATGTTTATTTTGGATACCATTAATTCTATTATTTAAAAATTGTATTGACATCCTGTTCAAGAAGCATCACGCGCCCAAATCTAGCTTCTGCTAGGCAAACCACTTGTTGTTTTATTTAACTCTATCTGGTGGTATTGTTTTACATTTTACAGGTAGTTCCTTGTAGACAAAAGGGAGTTTTCACAATTAGAATTGGATTAGGAAATCAGAATGCATGCACAACATTCAACTGACATCACAAACATGTATTCCTCCTTGGTCTACCACCCTCTATTCGTTTCATTAATTTATCAAGTATCCAGTGAAACATCTAGTTTTGGGTTGTATGTGAAACTAGAGGAAAACCAAAGTGGGGGCACATTTTTTTCACCATTTTCCCATTAGGATGGGACAACGAGTGCAAAAAATGTGCCTTAGCGTGGGAGTGACACTTGTCACTTATGTGTGCAATGAGAGGGGGGTTGGTCAAACTGGTCAAAAGTGCTAAAAAGGGTCATTGGGATCATATGGGGTGACCAAAATGCTTGAAGGAGTGAGGGAGCCTTTTTTCATACCTCTTGTCCCTATGGAGAGGTATAATAAGGACACAAAAATGTGTCTCAGCCTCATATTGCCACGTGGAACCCAAGAAATTTGACTAAGTATCGAACATGTACCTTGGGCGACAACTTGAAATGACCATAACTTGAGCTCTCAGATGACTTTTTACACACTTGTTTATATGAAATTGCATGGAAAATGAATTTTGATAAGGATGAGATGGGTACCATTACTTTATTATTCCTGAAATACCCAAAAAACAGACTTTTTCTCATGATCACCAGCTATGCTAGGAAAGAATGAGTTAGCTAGAAAACTGCATGGGGTTTAAAAAGGATCTAATTTCACCACCATGTAAAGGATTAAAAATTATTTCCATTGATATTTTGTTTGGCTCACAACTCATTTTTAAGATCCCAAAATCACAATCTTAAGTTCATGTGTTCTTTCGCGATGCAAGATCCTTTAGCCTCAAAAACCCACTCTTGGTGAACTGGCTCCTAAACCTCTGAACCTTTCCATAATCTTCGTAAATTAGTTCCACAGTGATCCCGGATCTTGAATACACCTCCGTGATGAATTTGAGTATTCAAAATAGCTCTAGAGATTATGCACTTGGCTGAAAAAGGTTAGTGATAGCCCTTTCTAAGGTTACTTGAAAATCCACATTTAGAGATATTGCTCTTGAAGTACTCGAAAGATCTTGCTTTCCCTAAATCACAAATGGGGAATGGTGACACACATATAAACAATCATAAGGATAGGATAGAACTTCTACGAGGAATAAGCTGATCTGAGGGTGTCTGGAAAGGTATACAGTAGAAATTTTTGACATTAGGGTATGGTTGTCCTGTTTTCAAGTGGATTTTACCCTTGCAATAACACATGACAACAACTATCTCTAGCTTGAGAACATGTTGTGGATCGAGTACATCAAGGACATAACATGATAATCCCATAATCTCAAATTACTTTGTGGACCAATGCCTTATCCATTGGATTTTATGGAGTCATTTATTCCAAACAAACACACACGCCAAAAACTGTTGGTGAGAGAAATTGTCAGTTGGGAAAATTAGGTGTCTCCACCAACATTCACGGGGATACACCCCTCTACATTGAATGGTACAACTACCATTATTGAATGTAAATAATATAATCCTAAAATAAATGTTGTGGGTTGGTCAAATAGGTCGGGGATCACACAGGGACACTCCATTGAACTTATGGTAAAGTGCTTGTACGGGGTACAAGGGAGGAAATCACAACGATGACGGGAAAGGAGAGAAATTAGGGAAGGAAAGTTACTGTTTTGAGTAGGCCAATTGCATAGTTCACACCTAGTAACCAGAGTATTTCAACATTCAATATAGAGGAAAGAACAATAACATTGTTATTCACATCAAGATAAGATGAAACTACGAACACAAAGTCTTATTAATCTCCTCATCAAGAAAAGTAACAAAATCTTTTCTTATTTATTGACATTCACAAAGTTACATAATGAAAGAAATAGAAGGACATATGAGACAAGGAAATGGAAGAAATGTAGCTCTTATTTATTGTGTATTGATACAAAGTTCAACAACTACAATACATGATTGTTACAGAGTGGAAGTTTTCAAAATCTAGGATCCTTTGGAATGGAGAGGACATCCCAATTTATAGAAATGTGAATTGACCTCTCACCTTCCTCACATAACTCTTCATGTCCCATATTCCACTTGTGACCTTTCATTTTCCATTAGAAAAGACAAATTAAGTATTTCTCTTATAATTTTGAGAAAATACTTTTACAATTTTAAAATGTCACTTAAGTGAATAGGAAAAAATACAATGATGAATCCCAATGAATAATTAGAAAGAAGGGAGAAGGAAGAGGGAGAAAGAGAGAAGGAGAGAGAAAGAGATGCTCTAAAGTGAATGGATGAGGAACACTCTATCTCTTATGAAGATCAGCTCCACTAATGAATCGGTGAGATGCTCTAATGCAATGATGAATTGTGAACCTTTGAACCATGAGAGAACTCCTCCTGAACATGATCCATGAAAATTTACCACTCCTTTCAACCAATTATGCATATGAATGAATGGTTTGATACAATTGCTTGCACAACGCAACCATGATGATTTGACCACCTCGAGGATGTTTGAAGATGATACTCTAACTATTGATGATCCTCCACACTGATGAAGGTTGCTCACTTTTCCCTTTGTCGATGATGATTCATGATTTCCTCTTCGTATGATACACAAAAATGATGAACTTGAGTGTTTAGAGACATTATTGGAAGATACTCCTGATGATCATGTGGAATTGAGCACATGAAGATCTTCTCTAAATAAGGTGAAGATGGCAACCAACATCTGCAATGACCCTCTCCAACAATGCACTTGCTTATTTGAAATTACCGATGAAGCTCACCTTGAATAGTTTGCCAATTATGATCACAAACTCTCCTCTGTACATGATGCACTTAAATAATCTGGGCCATAAAATGAGTGTCAGAAAATAATGTTTGAGACTTTTCGATGCGGATTCCAGATGACCCGTGAATCTTGAAATTCATTGAGTGCTGAAACACTTTCGTGTACCAAAAAGGGGAATTTACTATTTTTAGAAAATGACAATTTTCCACCTGTTTTCGATCTTGATCACTTAATTTGCCCTTCTAGATAATCCTTGTGCACACCGCCTTTGGTGAAAATTACTTCTTTGTGAAGACTTGTTAAGAATAACAGGGCCCTGTGTAGGAAGCTTACTCTTTTTATAAAGTGGTGTTATGGACCTTGAATTTCAATGAAATCATTTTTTTTAAAATGGTTTTTTTATTTTTGTTGCACCTCTGAAGTTTCGTCTTGACCCATTTTCCTGAAAATGAAAGTTATTAAATTTTAATAAATTGTTCCAAGGAAAATGGGGTTTCTTCGATGCAAAAAAATCCAGGCTGTGCATGAAAAATATTCCACTTGGATTCTCAAGGCTCCTAGGAATGTAGATGAATGCAAAAAACCCCGCGTGGATTCGTGCAATAGTTTTCAAGATACAAATAATTCGTCTTCACAGGGTTACGGAGTTCACCAGGTGAGAAATCCCATCCAGGGCCTTTAAAAAAATATTTTTCAATGGTTTTCACATTATTGGATCATGGGAACATGTGTGTAAGCAATGAAGAATGAAAATGGGTGAAGTCGAAAATTCTGGAAAAAATTTGCCAGAGTTTCCGGAGCAAACAAAAGAATGTGGGGGAATGAGCAAAACATGACTAAGTTTTAGTTTTATATGCATTGAAAACCTTGAGGGGGGAGGGTTCCTTTTATTTTTCCCATTATCCCCCTTGGAACGAGATAATGGGTGCACAAAAATGCACCTTAGAAAAAAAATGGAGGGGGGGCTGGAAATAAGCTCCTAGAGGCTAGTTTTGGGTTGTATGTGAAAACAAAGGGAAACCAAGGGGAGGGTGAATTTTTTCATCCCCATTTTCCCCTCAGTATGGGACAATAGGTGTAAAAAAGGGTGCCTTAGCCTAGGAGTGACACTTGTCATTCATGCGTGCGATGAGGAGGGGGTTGGTCAAACTAGTCAAAGGTGCTAAAAAGGGTCGTCTAGGTCATATAATGTGACAAACATGCTTGAAGGGGGGATGATGCATTTTTTTGTCCCTCTTGTCCCCATGGAAAGGGACAACAAGGACACAAAAAGGTACCTCAGCCTCATACTACCACGTAGCACCCAAGAAAACTGACTAAGTATCGAACATGTGCCTTGGGTGGTAACTTGAAATGACCATAACTTGAGCTCCCGAATGACTTTTTTCACACTTATTTCTATGAAATTACATGGAAAAGGAATTTTGAGAAGGATTTGGTGGGTCTCATTCCTTTATTATTCCTATAACACCCTAGAAAACAACAATTTTTTTCTCGGGATCACTAGTTGTGCTTGGAAAGAATGAGTTGACTAGAAAAATGAATGGGGTTTAGGATGTATTTGATTTTACCACCATGTAGAGGACTAAAAATTATTTCCATTTCTATTTTTTTGGCTCAAAAATCATTCCATAGCTTCCGTAATCACCCCTATGTTCTAGGTGCTCTTTCACGATGCAGGCTCCTTTGGCCTCAAAAACCCGCTCTTGGTGAACTGGTTCCTAAACCTCCGAACCTTTCCAGAATCTTGTTAAATCAGCTGTACAATAATCCTAGATCTTGAATACACCTCCTTAATGAATCTATGTCTTCAGCACAACTCTGAAGATTATGCACTTAGTCTTAGAAAAGCTTTTGATAGCCCTTTCTAAGGTTGTTTGAAAATCCACCTTTAAGAGATACCGCTCCCGAAAAACTTGAAAGATATTGCTTTCCCTAAATCCCCTGTGGTGAAGGGTGACACATACATATGAACCACTAAAATTATATGATATGAGTGATACAGGGAATAGGCTGATATGGGGGGGTGTCTAGAAAGGTATTCAGTAGAAATTTTTAACACTAGGGTATGGTTGTCCTATTTTCAAGTGGATTTTTCCCTTGCCAAAACACAATACAAGAATTGGCAATATCTTGGGGACATGTTGTGGGTCAATTACAATGAGGACATAGTATGAGAATCCCATAATCTAAATTTACTTTGTGGACCAGTGCCTTATCCATTGGGCTTTATGGAGTCATTTCTTCTAAACAAACACACATGCACAAACAAACAATCCAAAAAAGGGGAAACATGCTAGAAGGGAAAACAACACACAAATGAAAATGGAAATTATATATAGGGGAAGTATATTTAGAGAGGGGAAAAATAATATACACATACCCGGTGAAGAGTTGGGAAAAATACATGCCATTATGGAATAGTGGACTGAAGTGTGATCTTTGAAGCATAAAAACTATTATCTGATCAAACCATGGTCTTGTGATGGCTTTGCATGGCTTGAGAAGATGAACACATGTAACTTCATATTTGTCACTTATACTGCATTGATACATTCTTGTCAATTTTTGAAAACTTTGTCACCTTCTCGAAACTCTTACATCTTGAGGCTTCCTCTTGACATCCTACGATCATGAGAAGGAATTCCTTCATGTTCTAAAAAACTGGAACATTGATCTTGTTATGGAAACATTATTCATTTTGGAATTGCAACATATGAACATCCCTTGGATCAGCAAGGCACTCTGAAGGAGTGAGCATAAATTGACTTTATTCCCATTCTATGTTTCCTTTGAATATCTCACTTTGTTGTTCTAAATAATTTCTTTCAAAAGTAGAGTCCATGTCACTGGGCTGGAGATCTTTTTTTGGGGGCACTTGGGAAAATATCTCTCAGCGGAGTCACCAAAAATTATCGATGAGAAAATTTTTCAATTGGGAAAATTAGGTATTTCCACCAATGTTCACACAGCTATGCTCATGTGCATTGAATGGTATAGCTCCCATTATTGAAACGTAACTAATCTAATCCTAAACCAAATGATGTGGGTTGGCCAAATAGGTTAGGGATCACATAGGGACACTCCATTGAACCTGTGGTAAAGTGATTATATGGGATACAAGGAAGCAAATCACAATGATGAGGAGAAAGGAGAGAAATTAGGATAGGGAAGTTACTATTATAGAGGAAAGAAACAACAACCTTGTTACTCAATTGTAGAGTTCACACCCAGTAACTAGAGTAGTTCAACATTCAATATAGAGGAAAGAACAAAAACCTTGTTACTCACATCAAGACAAGATGAAACTACGAACACAGTATCATTAATATCCTCATCAAGAAAATTAAAAAACTCTTTTCTTATTTATTGATCAATTGCAGAGTTCACACCCAGTAACTAGAGTAGTTCAACGTTCAATATAGAGGAAAGAACAACAACCTTGTTACTCACATTAAGACAAGATGAAACTACGAACACAAAGTATCATTAATCTCCTCATCAAGAAAAGTAAAAAACTCTTTTCTTATTTATTGACATCTACAAATTTGCATGATGAGAGAAATAGAACATATGAGAAAGGGAAATGGAAGAAATGTAGCTCTTATTTATTTTGCATTGATACAAAGTTCAACTACTACAATCCACAACTTCTATAGAGTAGAAGTTTTTAAAATCTAGGGTCCTCTAGAATGGAGAGGCCATCCTGATTTATAAAAATGTGAATTTTTCTCTATCCTCCCTCACACGACTCTTCGTGTTCCATATTCCTCTTGGGACTTTTCATTTTCCATTTAAGTATTTCTCTTATAATTTTGAGAAAATACTTGTACATTTTTAAAAATATGTCACTTAAGTGAATAGGAAAAAATACAATGATGAAGCCCAATGAAGAATTAGAAAGGAGAGAGAAGGAAGAGGGAGAAAGAGAGAAGGAGAGAGAAAGAGATGCTCTGAAGCATGGATGAGGAATACTCCATATCTAATGAAGATCAAATCCACTAATGAATCGGTGACATGATCCAATGCAATGACAAATTGTGAACCTTTGAACCCTGAGAAAACTCCTCTTGAACACTCCATAAAAAGTTACCATTCCTTTTGATCAATTATACATGCGAATGAACACTTGATACAATTTTCTGCATAACGCACTCATGATGATTCAACCACCTCGAGGATGTTTGAAGATGATACCCTGATCACTAATGATCCTCCACACTAATGAAGTTTGCTCACTTTTCCCTTTATTGACGATGATTCATGATTTCCTTTTCGTTTGATACACGGACACCTTGAAATTGAGTGTTTAGAGACACTATTGGAAGATACTCCTGAGGATCATAGGTGTTACCCATGAATATCCACTTTGAAGAAAGTGAAGATGGAAACCGACCTCTGCAATGACCCTCTACAACATTGTCTTGGTTTATTTGAAAGTCCCGATGAAGCTCACCTTCAATAGTTTACTGATGATGATCACAAACTCTCCTTTATACATGATGCACAGATAATCTGGGCCATAAAATGAGTATTAGAAAACATTGTTTGAGACTTTCCAATGTGAATTGCAGATGACCCATGAATCTTGAAATTCATGAATGCTAAAACACTTTCCTATACCAGAAAATGGGAATTTACTATTTTTAGAAAATGACATTTTCCACCTTTTTCGACGTCGATCACTTAATTTTCCCTTATGGATAATCCATATGCACACCACCTTTTCTGAAATTGTTCTTTGCTGAATACTTACTAAAAATAGCATGTCCCTATGTAGGAGGCTTAATTTTTTATAAAGTGGTGTTTCTGGACATCGGATTTTGATAGAATCAATTTTTCTGATATGGGTTTTTCATTTTTGTTACACTTCTGAAGTTTCGTTTCAACTTGGTCTCCGAAATGAAAGATATTGAATTTTAAAATATTGTTGGGGGAAACCGGGGTTTCTTCATTGTAAAAAATTTTGTGCCATGTATGTAAAATATTCCACATGGATTCTTAAGGTGAATAGGAATGTAGATGAATGCAAAAAAAACCCACGTGGATTTCGTGCAATGGTTTTCAAGATACGAACAATTCCTCTTCATGGGTTACAAAGTTCACCAGGTAAGAAATCTTATCCGGAGTGGTTCAAAATATTTTTTTCAACGATTTTCACATTGTTGGATCATGGGAACATGTGTGCAATCAATGAATAATGAAAATGATGAAGGTGTAATTCTGGAAAAAAAATTCCAGAGTTCGAGGAGCAAACAGAAGAATGTGGGGGAATGAGCAAAACACAACTAAGTTTATAGTTATAATATGCATTGAAAACCTTGAGGGGGGAGGGCATAATTTTTCCCCCATTTTTACCCCTTGGAATGGGACAATGGGTTCACAAAAAGGCACCTTATCCTTAGCTTTCCAAGTGGCGCTCACTCACACGGCCGAGAGAGAAATGGAGGGGAGCTGGAAATAAGCTCCTAGAGGCTAGTTTTGGGTCATATTTGAAACTAGAGGGAAAACAAGAGGGAGGGTGATTTTTTTCCCAATTTACCCCTTTGGATGGGAAAATAGGTGCACAAAATGGCACCTTATCCGAGGAGTGACACTTTTCATTCATGCATGCGATGAGCAAGGGGCTGGTCAAACTAGTCAAAGGTGTTTAAAGGGTCGTCGGGGTCATATGGTGTGACCAACATGATTGAAGGGGGGAGGGTGCCTTTTTTTGTCCCTCTTATCCCCATGTAAATGGAAAATTAGGACACAAAAAGGTGCCTCAACCTCATACTGCCACGTAGCACCCAAGAAAATTGACTAAGTATCATACATGTACCTTGGGTGGCAACTTGAAATGACCATAACTTGAGCTCCTGGATAACATTTTGTACACTTGTTTATTATGAAATTTACATCAAAAATTAATTTTGAGAAGTAATGGATTGGTTATAATTCTTTTATTATTCGTAAAACACCCTCAAAAGCTGATTTTTTCTCAAGATCACCAGTTGTGCTTGGAAAGAATTAGTTGGCTAGAAAACTGCATGGGGTTTAGGATAGATATAATTTCACCAACATGTAGAGGAATGAAAATGATTTAAATTTATATTTTTTTGGCTCACAAATCATTCTAGAGCTCCCAAAATCACCTCTTGAAGTTCAAGTGCTCTTTTGCGATGCAGGCTCCTTTGGCCTCAAAAACCTACTCTTGGTGAACTGGCTCCTAAACCTTTGAACCTTTCCATAATCTTCCTAAATCAGTTGCACAATGATCTTGGCTTTTGAATACACCTCCTTAATGAATTTGGGTCTTTAACACAGCTTCGTAGATTATGCACTTGGCTTAAAAAGGCTGGTTATAGCCCCTTTCTAAGGTTGCTTTAGAGATACTACTCTTGAAGTACTTGAAAGATATTGCTTTCCCTAAATCACTTATGAGGAAGGGTGACACACACATATGAACCACTATAAGGATATGATAAGACCAATATGGGGAATAGGAGGACCTAGGGTCTGTTTAGAAAGGTATTCAGTAGATATCTTTGACACTAGGGTATGGTTGTCTTGTTTTCATGTGAATTTTTCCCTTACAAAAATATAGGACAACACCCATGTACCACTAACATTGGCACTACTTCAAAGTGGCCTCAAAATGCACATCACTCTCTATTTATCATGTGATATATGAATGAATGCAACTAGATTTGGTAACTCTCTTTGACAATGCTTGAGTTGAGTTGGATCTTGCAAAATACTTAGAGAAGGGATGCTTGAGTCCATGTAGATGAGATGGGCTGATTTTTTGACCTAGTAGGAAGCTTGATACTATTGGAAATATGCTGTACATTTTCCATGAGCTATACTCTTCTAGATTGTACATCCCGATGTGGTCGTGGGATTCTGAGGCATCATCCCTATTAGGGGTTGCCCCCTGAGAATTTTTTTCAGTGTCCCCTTTTTCCAAGACTCGTATAAGTATTTTTAGCTTATGATGATCATGCATGGTTAAATAACTCATGTTTATGGGAAGCCATTATGGGTTATATTCTTGGCCCATGGTTTTGGTACCCATTGTTTTGTAATACCACTATGATGGTTACCTACTAATGTGCTAACATACAACTGGACATGTAGTAGGATTAAGCAAAACTGAGAGTACATTATTATATGGTAAAATGGTTGAGTTAATACAATAAGGAGATAAGTTATTGTGTTGGGTATTTTCCCAAAAGGGTTTCCCATGATATGTCTTGTGTACTATGTTATTTTTTGTTTATCATTTCTCTATTTTTTTCATCTTAAAGATTCGGTGAAGTAATTTTTCTCTTGTATTTTCTTATCAAAACAAATTCTCTTCATTTGGTATTAGAGTTAGGTTCTAGATTTGTGTGAAGAGTTAGGGTTTCTTGACCCTATTGATAGGCTTTTCTTCGAGTGGGAGTTTTAGGTGTGTTTAATATATTTGAGTAGAGGAAAATGACTAGAAGCGAAAGGATCAGATATTGAAAATTTTAATGGCCAACCTTTGGAGTTATGGAAGCTTAAAATCGAATATCTTCTTATGGATAAAGATCACTAGATTGTTGTGTTTGGATTCATGCATACAGGTATGAAGGTAGAGGACTGTGAAAGATCGATAGGAAGGTAAGGAGTTTAATTAGATCATGTCTATCAAATTCAATTTTTTTGAAAGTGTCAAATGAGAAATATACTTAGGCCATATAGGAGAAGATAAGGACTATGTATCAGACAAAGTCTATGGTGAAAAAATTGTTTCTCTAAAAGAAGTTATATTCGTTGAGAATGAATGACGAAGACTTGGTTACAAAGCATCTGGACATATTTAATATTTTGGTAAGTTAGTTGATTTTTTTTTATTAAAATATAAAAAGAGGATAAATGTATTACTTTGTTCTATTCTTTACCAGAATCTTGGGATAATCTAGTCATGGCTATTACTAGTACTATGACAAAATTATTAGTCGAGGATGTATTTGTGAATTTATTATCAGAAAAAAATGAGTTAAAAATCCATTTAGGATTATCAATTCAATGATTCCTAGTATGTGAGAGGTTTTACCCAAGATAAAATCAAGATGAAGCAAGGATAGTCAAAGTCCAGAAGTACATCAAAGACTACAGAAAAAGATAAGAGGAAATGTTGTATTTTTGATAAAATGGGGCATTTCAAGAAATATTGTAGATCTAAGAAGGCAGAAAAGGGTAATTCATTTGATAATGTTGGATCTTCAGATACAAAACCCTCTAATGAATACTTGGGATATTTTTTCCTGGTGGTATCCAACTCGCATGCATGTGATGGTGCATGGTTGATTGACTATGGTACCTTTTTTCATATGAAACCTCATCGAAAGTGGTTCTGTGAATATGAAAAGATCAATGGAGGTGAAATATTCTTGGGATAAAACTTTACCTACAAGATCATAGGTTGCGAGAGATTTATATTTAGATTCAAATATTGAAGGGTTAAATCCCTCCCTAGTGTTTTACATACCCTAGGTTTGACTAGAAACCTAATAACAATAAACAAGATGAATGATGTGAGTATGCAGGTAGTATTTACAAAAGGACATTTGCAAGATGGTTCGACGAGAAATGGTACTAGTAATGGGAGTTTGTAAAAGAACATTATTCAATCTTGAGGCAAGAAATTTTAGTGATGAGTGCAATAGCTTTGTAATTCCAGAGGATAATAAAGTTACAGATCTAAATCCTTTGTCTTATGCAAAGAAGACAATGTTGTGGCATCAAAGGATGGGTCATATTGGAGAGAAAGGACTTTGTTCATTAAAAACCAAATGTATAGTTGAAGGAATTTCTTATTATCCTTTAGATTTTGATTTTTGTGAACATTGTGTGTTTGGAAAGCAAACTAGGGTAAATTTTCCTGGAAACGCTACAAAGATCAGAAGGGGTTCTACATTTAATGCATGTAGTGATGTGTTTGGGCCTATGAAATTTTTAGCAATAGGAAATTTTTCGTATTATGTCATGTTTATTGAGATTGTGTATATTTTATGCGGAAAAAGTATGAGGTTTTCAATAAGTTCACAGAGTTTAAGGATATTGTGAAAAATCAGATAAAAAAGAAAATAAAGGTTTTGAGAAGTGATAATGGTGGGGAATAGGGCTCTAATTCCATCGAGATTTTTTGCAAATATGGTTAAATAGAAAGGTACAATACAACTCGATATATGCTAAAAAAAATGGAGTTGGAGAAATAATAACAATAACTTTGTTAGATAGTGGTAGGAGTATGCTTAATGGTGCAGGTTTGGAGGAGAAATTATAGGTAGAAGCATTGAAAACTACTTGTTACCTGATCAATAGGATTCCCACATCTACCCTTGAAGATAAAACTCCACAAAAGCAAGGATTGGTAGGAAACCCTCTATTTGAAATTTAAGGGTATTTTGTTGTATTGTTTACACACACACGCACCCACACCCACACCCACACATATTCCAAAAGAATAAAGAGTAGAGTTAGATTATAAATCTACTAGGTGCATATTAATTGGATACTCTAATGGTGTAAAAGAACACAAGATATTGAATCCATAAACACGTAAGGTTGTTTATAGTCTTATTGTAATCTCCAAAAAAACTAAGGGGATTCATGAACATGAAAAAAACCAAAGGATGAAAATGAACAAACTTATGTTGAACTAGAAGAGGGTAAATTTGTGTTTGATTTTGATGTAACTGCAGAAGATGAACTAGAGAGAGTTGCAAGAGGAATATTCAGATGAAGTAGAGGAGGAGGAACTATAAGATGAAAAAGCAGAAACTCCAATCTTGAGAAGATTAGCTTGGTTAAGAAGGGAACCTGAAAGGTACAACCCTCCTAATTTCCATTCTACTTTTACTTTATCAGTTTTGCATGTTACTGATGATGCTCCAAAGACTGTAAAGGAGGTTTTTAAATCAAAATACTATAAGAATGGGAAAATGGAGTCCTTAAATAAGAATCATACATGGAACTTGGTAAAATTACCTCTTGAAAGAAAACTTGTTGGCTATAAATGGGTATTTAAGAATAAGTACAATGCAGAAAGGAAAATGGAGAAGTTTAAAGCTCACCTAGTAACAAAAGGGTTCTCACAGATATAAGGACTTAATTTTGGTGATATTTTTTCTCATGTTGTTGAGTTAAATTCTATTAGATTTCTTCTAGCTAGTGTTACTACTTTCTATCTAAAAATATAGATGGATGTTAAGACAAATTTTTTGCATGGTGAACTTGAGGAGGAAATGTACATGAAGTAGACATAAATATTTAAGGTTAAAGGAAAAGAAGATTTGGTATGTAAGTTGAATAAGGATATATGTGGTTTGAAACAATGTGGAACCAAAATTTTGACAGGTATGTGTTGGGACTTGGACTTGAAAGAAGAAAAGTTGATCCATGTGTTTATTATAAACAAGAAGGCGAAAAAATTATTATCATTGTATTGTATGTAAATGACATGTTGTTAATTGGTAAAAAAAAGGAAATGATCAATCAAGTTAAGTCCCAACTCTTATCTCAATTTGATATGAAAGATCTAGGTGGTACGAAATTTATTTTGGGAATGTAAATTAAAAGAGATCATGTAAATAGAAAATTGTGGTTAAATTAGAGGAAGTATGTTGGGTTGGTATAACAAAGGTTTAAAATGCGGGAAAGTAAACCTATCAATATTCCCTTTTCTGTTTGTAAAAAATTATCTACTGAACAATGTTCTAAAATAAGAGCGGAAATTGAGGACACATATTAGGTGTTGTATGTTAGTGCGGTTAGAAGTTTGATGTATGCAAAAATCTATACCAAACCTAATATTGGTCATGCAGTGACAATAGTTAGAAGATTTATGTAAAATCATGGAAATGAACATTGGACTATAGTGAAGGGGATCTTCATGTATATGCATGGAACATATGATTATGTATTATACTATCAAGGCAATATTGGTGAAAGTAAAACACAATCTATATGGTTTTGTGGATTCAAACTAGGGTGGAGATATTGATATGTGTAGATCTACTAGTGGATATGTTTTCAACTTCTTTGGTGGAGATGTAAGTTGGATGAGTAAACATCAAATAAGTTTTGTGGTATCCACCACAGAGGAAGAGTACATGACAACTATTCATGCAAGTAAGGAAGTGATTTAGCTTCAAAGACTCATTTCAAATCTTACTTTCACTCTATTTTTTTAAGGATAGATTATTTTCTAATAAAGAACCATGCGTATCATTCAAGAATGAAACACATTGATCTTCAATACCATTTTGGAAGAGAAATGGTGGAGGAAGAGAAGATATTATTGGAGAAGGTGGACACATAAGATAATGTTGTTGATTATTTGACAAAGGTTGTGAGCACTGAGAAATTTTCTTGGTGCAAAAAATCAATGGGCTTCATTACCCTAAGTTGTTGACTATATAGCCTTGAAATCCCCTATTGAAAATATTCAAAAAGTGGGAGGATGTTGGAAATGTGTTGTATATTTTCTACAAGTTACACTCTTCTAGATTATACATCTTGACATGGTTGTGGGGGTTTGGGGCATCACCGTAGCTGAGGGGTTCGAGGGTTTCCTCCCAATAAATGTTTTTGGGGTCCCCTATTTTTTGGGGGCCCATATAAGTATTTTTCACCTATGTTAATTATGGGTGGTTAGATAACTCATGTTTATGGGAACTCGTTATGGGTTGTATTCTTAGCCCATGGTTTTGGTATCCATTATTTTTAATACCACTACAAATATTACCTATTAATGTGCTTACATATAGTTGGACATGTAGTAGGATTAAGAAGAATTGGGAGTAAATTATTGTATGGTAAAATGGTCTAGTTAATATTATAAAGAGATAAGTTATTGCATTGGGTTTTTCCCAAAAGGGTTTCCCAGGATATATCTTGCGTGTTGTGTTATTTTATGTTTCTTATTTCTACCTTAAAGATTCGATGAAGTATTTATTCTCTCATATTTACGTATTGGAAATTTTTTGCTTCACATACCTGTATTGATTGCTTCCTTAATGACTTGTAAGTGTACAACTGCAAGATTTAGGGAGATTTGACAAGTGTTGGAAGTGAGTGTATCAATATAGTGCCATAGGATTTCCAGGTAACAAAATGAGGTAGTGTTTTTACTTACTTATATTGGGTCTTGTAGGTGATTTATATAAGAAAAGGCCAATCCAAATGGATTAAAAGACCCAAAAAATTAATATGAAATTGAAAGTAAAGTTAGAGAAAATTTCAGTTCAATGCCGTAAAAAATTGGCCAGAGGATCGAATATAACATCCTAACAAAATTGATATGATGTTATCTCCAGGGATGCAAAACATGCAATCTAAAGTTTATAAATTGTCAATTGTTGTTTTTCTATGGATTTCATGCCATTATATGAGTCTAAAAAATTGAGTGACATGTTAGTGACAAAGACTATATTAGAATTGCATAAATTAAATTCGAAATCTTACTCTATTATTCTTGTTATTACATCCATTTAAATAGGAGATGTTGTTCCTATATTTTAAGGAGATATAATCTCCATAAATATCTCCACACATTACTCCTAAAACAACTCCATGTTCTTTTACGTGAGATTTTTGTTTTCTCACAAAACTAATGTTGTTAATGAGTTGTTTACTCAACAACTCATAACAATATTTACTCACCCACTCAAAATTACATTTACAATAATGTAATTAATTATTACAAAAACATATTATATTATCCTAGATAATATAATCACTCACATAATATTTTATGTTCACACTACAACATAGATATTCCTAACAGTTAGTGTGTAAGGATAAACAAGCTAGACAAGAGACCTTTAGAATATGCTAAGAGGGAATGGAAAGGTTGTGTTTATATCAACATGCATTTGTAAAAATAACAGTGACAAAGAGTAAATTGCCAAATTTGAATAGCTACATCCCACCCTTTAAGTATGAAATTAAATGCATACTTAAAGGAAAATATACATGAGTGTGTAGACACACTTTGTCTTCTTTCGAAGTTTAATTTTTAAAGTCTTGTTGTGTTGGTGTTAGCGTGCTCCATGATGAAACTTGTAACACAAAGTGTAGTCAATGTCCATAATACATAATTAAACTGTAAGTCAAATGTAAAATTTAATATGTATATATTTGAATTTACACAAAGTGAAATGAAAAGAGATGTAAAAACATGGAAGGAATACACATGTTTGTTTTACAGATGGGAGAGTTTCCATTTCTTTATTTTTACTTAATATTTGCATTTGTTGCTCTTTTTGAAGGATTAGGGGTGATCAGTCCCCAATTTTGATGAGGAGAAACCAAAGTATTAGGGTCATACAACCCAACACAAAATGTAGAAGATAGAAGAAAGAAGAATGAAGTGTCAAAACACCCCATTAAGGAAAAACACTCAGTATCAAATTTATTCAGTAACTCTAGTATCTTCCCCTCTAAGCGCAAGAGGAAAGGAAGGATTGCCTATGAAGAAACTTAGTTACTTTGATACCTTTCATAACCCCATATAACACACCACTGAAAATGGATCTAGACATGATTATGTAAAAAAGGAAACACATTAGAAAAGAGAACAAGTGTCTCCATCCCCTTCCTATGTGCCATAACACTGAATAAAAACTATATTGTACTAAAATGTAGATGAAGGGAAGGTGAATCATGCCCCCAATATTCATGAAATTGTAGTTGAAACTGAATGTTATGATGAACAGGGGAGGGAAGTGCTTCATGCCCCCTATAACAAATATGTATTGAGTGAGGTGGATCTAAAACTATGTCTGAAACCTATACTTGAAGTTAAAATTTTGATATTGTTGAGAAATTTGGTGTAATTGCCCCTTGCCAAAATAGTGGTATCGTGAAAGGGGGAAGGACCATACCATATGGGTCTCTGACCAAAATATATGACTTTGAACCACTTCCTATTTTTTAGATTTCTATTCTTGGATTGTGTTTTTAAGTTTACTTGTATCTTACCCCAAAATTCTACATTGTTCCTGATGTAGGTGTAAACTATACCGAGATGAACACACCCTATTTTGAGGCATGTGTAAAAAACCATGTTGAGTGTTTGGCTCAAATTAAAAATATGTGTGCTTATGCACAAGATGTTTGGGAAGTTGTATAAGAGTGTAACATGCTGAAGAGGTGGCTACATTGAAGAAAAGGTACCTATAAACTAAAAGGTTCTTGTGCATGATGGAAACCATGAAACATAATAAAAGTAATGATATAAATAGTAGAGATGATAACAAAAATAGTACTAATGTATGTAGAATAAGACATATACAACAACAATAAAGTTTGATGCAAGAAGTATGCAAACAATATCACACAAAAGGCATAGAGTTACAAACATGGGATACCCATGGTGTCACAAGGCAATAAAAGCACGCATGCTTGTAAATAAGAGCAACCGAGATCAAACAAAATAGGAATAATGCAACAAATATGAGACATGCATGGTGTTACAATACAATCTAGGCTCATTAGGTCACAAGCAGTGAAAGAAGGCAAGTAGTAACACACACAAGAAAGTATGCATGAAAAACATGATGATATGATATAATAGTCAATATAGGCAAAAGATACATGAAACAAGATATTTCAATTATGTACAAGAAACATATGTTAGTCATGTTAGCTCAAAATATACACATGTAAACAATATATGTAATCAAGCCTAACGAGGAAGAGAAAGGAACTATAATAAAACCATAACATTTGGATGTAGTTGTAAAATAGATGCCCCCGGATGTATAGGAAGTTTGGGTAAAGGGACAACTAGAACCTATCCTTGTGTACCACTCAATGTGTCTCCTACATCAAGCTTGATGTACCACACAAACACATGTGTGTAAAGAATAATGATAAATATTATCTATCAATGTCATACTGACAAACAACACGTGTAATGTAAAAGTGATAACAAATCAAGATAAATGTACAAGTCATGATTTTGTATTTTTGTACATACATGAATGTTTTTATATTTTAATTTTTTTAGCACCATAATTAGATTACGTGAAGTCTAAGATTTAGTGAAATGCATACACTAAAAGATGTAAGGCTTAGAAATAGGAGGTTATTCTTATTAATTAACTTCAAACATTAATTACCAGTATCAAATAACACATTAAATACATGTAAATGATGCACTGAACAAGATAAAAACTTGAAAACACAAGGAGATGAGTGCACTTAGTTGATTACAAATGATTTTGGGAAGTTTTGGTAGGTTGTTAAAGTTAAAACATGAAGATTTGAATCTTGATGATGCTTTGTTCTAGACACTATGACTGCAAAGTGACATGGGGTAGGACCATAAAATTTTGTCAGGACCATTTTTATAGTCTTGACCTTTTTTGTACGGGATTGGACCTACTTGGTTTTTGACCTTATGAATTTTTGGGACTATCACTTTCTTGGAACTAGTTTTTCATTGTCAAACCCTACTTTATAATCATGTTGTAAGGCTCTTTGAACATATTCAATGAGATCTCAAAACCTAACCATGGGTGGTAGACATTGCAAAATAAACATTAGTTGGGTTATGGGACACCATCGTGTACCACCAAAATTGGCACTACTTTGAAGAAATGTCAAACACGACATGTTGTTCTCCACCTAACATGTGATATCTGAATGAATGCAATTAGATTTGGTAACCCTATTTGATAATGTTTGATTTAAGTCGGATCTTTCTAAAATACTTAGAGAATAGATGTTTAAGTGTCTTTAGATGAGATGGGATGATGTCTTGACCTGGGTAGGAAGCTTCAAGCATGTAATGATTATTATTATGAAAACTATATATGTGTTATTGTGAGATTTAGGGAGCCTTGGGTTCCTTTTTTCAGTTGTTGGAACTGAGTGTATCAATGTAGTGACATAGGATTTCAAGGTTAAAAATGAGGTAGTGTTTACTTGCTTATATATGGTTCTGTAAGTGATTTATATAAGAAACACTAACCCAAAGGGATTAAAATACCTAAGAAATAATATGAAAGTAAATTTAGAGAACATGTCAATGAAAGATCATGCATTTCAGCCAAGACTAGATATAACATCCTAACCAAATAGTATGGCCTTCCCCAGGGATGGAAAATATGCAATTTGAAGTTTACAACTTGTTAAGTGATGTTTATCTTTGGATTTCATATGTTATAATCTTAGAAATTGATGATAAAAAATACCTCATAATATTCTATGTGGGAATGAAAAGGTTGTTGTTTATCTTAACAAGAGTGCATTTGTTAAAACCAGCATGTCAAAGAGTAAATTACCAAATTTTAGTGTCTACATTGAAACTATTATTGAATCCCTTAACATCGACATTTCCACACCTGAGTATAACAAATGATTATTTTCTTGATGATCTATTCTTGTTTCGATATGCCCAAGATAAGAACACAGAGGTCATACAATACCAATATTTGTTTCAGTCTTATATCGACTCTAGCAACTATGATGAGTGGGGACCCATCATAATGTGTTTTTCAAAAATCCTTGTATTCTAATTTTAATTCATTTATTAATGTCATCCATGTTATCTTATCTTCAAAGCATCATCTCTTGACGATGATCTTGAGTCTTTCGATTTTGACCTCAAGGAGGATGAGTTGATGTTGGAGGAGGATGAAGAAATGGGACAAATTTGACTCAAATTTATTATCCTTATATTGATCCTCTAATGACCTGAAACCTAAGACACAACCCACATTTTGTCCTCTATATATCTCTTTCACCATCGCCTCTCCATTTCCTTCCCCAAAATCTTTACCCATACACGTACTTGCGTAAGGTGCAAAAAATCCTCCTTTACCTAAAACTAAAAATTTAGATAACACCATACCTTTTACTCTGGTTCCCCATCCAATGGACCATGCAAAGCTAAAAATGACCCTTGAGGATATATGAGGGTACCACTTCCTCACTCCTTTTATTTTCAAAAAACTACAAGTACTTGCAACAGATAAAATCATGAATAAAGTTGCTAATCCTCCCATCATGGAAGTTACACCCCAAATTAGGATAATAAATCAAGGTCATGCTCTCAAAGACATGAAGGGAAGATGGGATTGTAATGCATCATGAGATATGCTTAAGGGTGCTAGTTTAAAGTCCATGATGAAACATGTGTCAGGATAACATCTATATCCAAATGGAATTAAAGTGGCAACTGGTGAAAGGTTCATGACGTTCATATAGACATCTCTGGAAGAAAATTTCATATATACGACTTTTATGACACCTAGCACAATATTGTCTCTCCAAGAATGAATTTACTTAGGAAGGTATGCATTCCTTTCATTTACACATCCTAAATTTCAGGTACCTTCATGCATATTGGGAGTTAATAGGTAGTTAAATTCATATGGTACTAAGGAACCTATAGAACAAAAAATAGTTGTCCGATTTTTATATGACTATAAAACCAGATTATTATTACTCATTAGCTAACACCCTTAAGCACTAAGATAAGCTTATTTTTGCATGCCTATTAGTTAAGAAGCTTTCATTGCAAAGTGACTAAGTTTCCTCATCACTTAATGAGATCCATAATTTGAAGTCTTAGTTTCACAACACTTTTAAAGTCTCAGAAGCAATAAACTTCTTATGGATTCCTGACACGTAGCTTGCATCCTAGCATCTACCAAGGATAACATCATATAGTAAGGTTAGCGAGCGCAAACTCTCAATATTACCTAATAATACCTTACATTTATTGATCTATCTGATTCGTTTCAAGATTTACAAGCATGATTGTAGATTGCATATCCCCCTTGCATGATTATATAGCAATTATCCTCTTTTTGACCTATTTTGGAAACTAAGAGTTGAGACTTATAAGTTTATATAACTCCTTGTGTTAGAAACACTATGTATATTGAAACTAATAATTACACCAATTGGAATCCACTCATAGCACCTAATAGTACATCTAATAATCTCAATATTATGACATAATGGAATCCCAATATAAATAATACCACTCTTTATGCCAATATGGGAAATAATAATAGGTTTATCCTCCTACATTTAGTCATCACTAGAAATTCCATAATTCCTACAGTGCCAAAATTCATGTAACAATGTTTGTCCTAGATCCCATACTAAATCAAATCTATATCTTTATGAAATGACTACTAGATTTTATCCTATAGCTATTACATTCACTCTTTAAATATCCTATGCAACATCATTTATATATGCTCCTATATCTCAATTGCAATGTGTTACACATAGGGTCAGTGTATTGTTAGACTGCAAATCTTTCACTTTAGGGTAGGTCTACAGGGTATTGTAGGTGTTGAAAGTGGTTTCTAGAGTACACAAATGTGCTAACATACACCTGATAAGTAATCCTAGGTTCATCAATTGGATATAAATCAATAACCATTTTACCATAGGTTGAAAGTAATGTTATTCTAGATCAATGACCCAAGATCATGATCTCTCTAAATAATGGTTCCAATATGATTAATAATGACTGTGGAATAATGAACATCTGAAAAGACTCAGATGTAATGAGGGTAAGAAATAAAATACACTAGAATAGGCATAGGTGAATCTGTGTTTACAATAATTGTGTGGATTCTAAAGAAAACATGTAAAAAAGTGCAAATATGTCACATCCTTAGAATTACACATTATTATTCATGAAATCATTTTCTAGACCATTTTTCTAGACTGATTAGACCACAATTCGTGGGGGTACAAAAATGGCTATGCACTGTATTTGAACTAGATATACTGCTTTAGGATTGTGATTCTTTATGCCATAATATGTCAAAATATGTTCTCAGATTTGCTTTCTTATTGTTAGGAATTTCATCAGGGAAACCATGATTATTTGATTAACAATAATAATATACACTCAATTGGGATTAAAAACCCATAAAATATAGGGTTGTTAATTGGGGCTTGTATTAACCCTCCATTATTGATTAACTCATTTATGATTTGACAAAAGCACTAAGTAACCTAGTGCATTTCAATAATCAACCATATGTACGCTCTTATCTTTTAGAATGCAACAAACAATTGGTATTAACTAGAATGGAATATCCTTCTACTTGATTTTGGGTTTTGGTATGGAGATGTTTTTGACAAATATATTCAGTACTATGATTTTATCACTGTCACTATCACTTTTACAATTGCGTTTCTCCTTACAAATTAAATGTTTCTTTACTTAGTCTAAATATATGAATGGACTTATGTATTATATAGACTTCATGATATTCAAAGTAGCGCCATATATAGAATGCAGGTATAACACACATATGATCAAGAAAACTGATGAAAAGGAGCACAAGACTCAATAGAAAAATGTCAAAGACATTTTGTCGTGCCCTGTTCGGTGCGGATCCATAACAAGTGCTAAATTACCAAAGGAAACTAGAATTAATATTATAATATATATATATTATATATTATATTTATTTTCGTTGTATGTATATATATATATATATGTATGTATGTAATATATATGTTATGATGTATATTAGGATTATATGTATGATATATGTAGATCTATATATATATATATATAGATAATATCCAGTTGTCTAGTGTAAGATGATTGTAGAGAGGTATAGAGGGTGGGGTGTGGGGGTGGGTGGGGGGGTAGAATAGAGGGGGTAGAGAGAGGAGAGGGAGAGATAGAGGGGCGAGAACAGAGAGAGAGACTGAAGAGACAGACAGAGAAGCGACAGAGAGAGGAGAGAGCGAGGAGAGAGAGAAGAGAGAGAAGATGAGAGGAGAGAGCGACAGAGATGTAGAGAGAGAGAGCGATACACACACACACACACGAGAGAGAGAGACATACCACACACGAGAGAGCGAGATGACACAACAACACAGAGAGAGTAGCAAGACCGAGATATGATGAGATATGATAGAGAAGATATACAGACATTCCATGACCTACACAGAGTATATCTATAATATACACACACACATAGTATATATATACTCTATATACTACATACATACATATATATATCTATATATGTATATATATATGTGTATATATATATGTATGTATATATATATATATATATATATATATATATATATATATCACTTTATGTAACTAGTTTATTTTGGTTGCTTTGGGTCAATGAGATAGTGTTGCACACTCTCGCTACAGTGAGGAACACAACATCACTTTTTGAGTTCATTCGAACTACACATTATCACTTTGTGAAAATGGATCACTTATGATATGATTCGACTATATTCATTTTCATGTTATATTTTTTTTGTATTAAACAAGAAACGAACAAAATAAAAATAAATAAGAAAGCTATAATTAATCACAACTCAAATAAACTCAGCTGCAACAAAATGGTGTTTGTTGTAGGGGTCACTTGGCTTATAGGACCCAATTGGCCTTGTGCATTTAAGTTTATCTCTTATCCTCTAATCCTTATGTTCATGTTTACCTCTCCATCCTGAGCATGACTATCAAAGGTGTCTTATGATATCACTGCTTCCCAACTTGGGACAACCTTAAGTGGTCATATCCCTGACTTTACCTTAGTGTAGAAATGGTCTTACATTTATATGCTAACTTAATAATCTACTTGATACATGCGGGATTATTCCTATTATTTTTAAATAGGGATTGATATCACCGATCTCATAGGTGAGTGAACCCAATTCCCTTTTTTTATGTCGAGCTCATATTCGAGCCAAGTCGTATTGAAACCACATGTCGAGCTCATAACCGAGTTGCATCCTAGTTGTATTATTATCAAGTGATTCGATATTGAGTTACTACCTAGCTCACATTGGTTACTGATCCAAATTAATCTCACCGAGTTGCCACCCTATCGTTCGAATGAGATCATGTTTCAGCTAAGAGAACCCAACTTATCGATCTAAGAGTTTGCCAAATCAAGTCACACAACTTAAGAGGAAGCAAAATGCCTCGTAAGGAAATTCCTAAAGAAAACAAAAAACTATCTAAACTCCTCATTGTTTTCACCCACCAATAATGTGGGAATAAAACTTAAGGAGGTCATACAAAAGGGGCGCATATGTGTGCAACATGACACACATTGGTGAGACCTCACAACAAACTAATTAGACCCAGTGCTTATGAGTGCAAAAAATGAGGGAACTAATGCACCACATGTGGCACCAATATGGATCCCCTCGTCCCACAAGAGAAAAGGAGATGTTAAGCCATACAAAGGAGGAACTGATGGGCCACATGTGGCACCAACCATGATTCCCTCACTCTAGTGACCAAAGGCAACGTAATGCCCCAAATTAAAATGCTTAAATAACCCATGTTAGCAGTAAAATTATGGAATATTTTTTGTTTTAGAAAAAAATAATCAGAGTCAAATTAAGTTTACATTAAAACTTGCTTGTTGCACCACCATGCGTACCATTGGCTTGCACCGTTACGAATTCTCGCGTGACACCGCAGTATGGAAATTGAATATTAAATTGACATTGCCAATAGTCGTGTGGATGATTATGTTTTAAAAATATTTGTTAGGTTTAACAGGGTCGCGGATTTTGAAGAGACATTTATCAATATCTGGTCACAACACAAATGTTTGCAATAGATGGTGACGAATGGGGTGATATCCGATCTCAAGGGGCTAAGAGTTCCATATTTGTTTAATCACTAGTATTGTATTATTTCATTAATGTTTAATCATTTCATGATCACTAGCTACTCTTATCACACTATAAGAAAATAACCTATTAACTTACCCATTTTAAATTTTTCTAAATCAATTTATTTAAAAATTACTTTAGTGAAACCTCTTAATTTATCACCATGTAATATTAGTTAATTTAGGTCACGTTATAAAGTTTAGCCAAGACAAGTGGGGAGTTAAGTCAAGTACAAACTTAGGATTTATTTATCGCTGTAGGATCAAATTGATCTCTATCATTAGATTTAGGTTTCCTAAAACCCATAAAATCCATCCTTATGCCTATACCAACTCATTTTTTCTCTTCTTTTCACTTTTCTCTTTTCTTTTCTCTAGTTTTATTGCAGGTTTGGCTATGGAGGTTCAAATTTTCCAAATGAAGATAATCATACACATATAAGCATATACACACATGTGCGCACACACACGCGCGCACACACCCCCCCACACACATTTGTGTATGTATTAACTTTTATTGAGTCAAATAAAGTGGCCAAAATGTATGTTTACATATATAAGAAGTGCCGCTCATACATACAACCATATATGTTGGGAATGACATGGTTTTAAGGTACATGTTTGTAATGGAAGCCATATTGAGGCCAAAGGCCTATGTTTACCACAGTAGGGCCATGCCCTAAGCATCATGGAGCGTGTGGAGCGGCCTGTGGGTGCATTGCTAGGGTTTGAACGACCCATGGCCATGGCGAGGAGGGGTTAAGACACGAATTTGACCCTGTCCTTGGTATGATAATGTGTTATGGCTGTGTTGCATATGGCGAGTCTATAGGGTGGGTCAATGGGCGGGCCATGACCCATCCCCTAACATTTTTTATTTTATAATGTAAAAATCCTTAAATATAATAATAAACACTAATATATATATATATTAGTGCTTATTATTATATTTAACGATATCTATTTATTAGAAAAAAGGACTTCTAATTTTGTGCTCTACAATGGTTTAAAACAAGGAGTAAAAATGTCATACTTTTTAATAGCAGAATAACAAAGAGGATGGTCTAATAAAACTTAATAAGAACTTAGAAATTTAAGAGGTATGTATCTCTGAGAATGTTAAGTTATTCAATTAGGGGTTGTTAACATAAATTTTTAAATCCTACCACAATTTGAGACTTAAAATAACCAAACTCATCACCTATCCACTACTAAAGCTTTTGAATCCACTATCATGATATAATATAAAATCTCATTTATAACTCTACTTACATTTTAGTTCTATAGATTTCAATGGAGAAGAAGAATAATTATAACCACTTTCCATAAAATTTCTTTGCAACCAACAATCAACAAAGTAAGAGATCTCATTTACTAATCACAACCCAATAAACAAACATTGATATTTAAGTTTAAAGAGATGCAAGGAAATGATAGAGAAGTTCTTCCATTAGTCACCAATGTTGCAACATCTCATTGATAGATCACTAAGAAGAAAGACGATAATGATTTCACAATTCTTTTAACACCCTCTTCTCATTTCATTCCAAAATCATGTACACATAGCAAGAGAAAGAAAAGGCTTCTCTTTGTTTTACAAATTACTAAAGCAACAAGAACTTATTTCTTTATTTCCACTATAAATGAACCTCCTGTCAACAATGCAAAAAGAAAAAATTGTTTCACAACTTTCCCAAACAACCTAAGCTTGTGTTTATTTATCCAATGATAACATTTCATTATAACAAAAAAGAGTACACTTGCTCACATCAACTGCTCATATGTTTACAATTTCACTTTCTAAAATTTCCATTATATCTCTTGTATAAATGATTCAAAAATGCAATAATCAAGAAACATACTTGTACAATTTATTAATCAACCATTTTTAATTTGCATCCCAACAAAAAATGGGTTTTCCATGAGTAAAATATAACCGCACAATCCTTCACCATTGCTTCCAATTTCCATATTCATATCCAAATACACAAAAAGGAGGTGTAGAAAACATTCACCTCCCAATGATGTAATGGGGGAAAATATCTTCTCCATTTCCCCATGAATCCCCCAACTTTAGAGAAGACTCCTTAGCCAACACTACACTTGGAATAATAAAGAAATTTCCCAATAACCATACTCATATGTAATTTCAAGAAAAATATATCAAAAAACAAGAGGAAAATGCAGAGGAGAGAGAGAGAGAGAGAGAGAGAGAGAGAGAGAGAGAGAGGAGAGAGAGAGAGAGGAGAGAGAGAGAGGAGAGAGAGAGAGAGATTACATTCCAAATCATGATTTACTCACTAGTAAACCATCAATGGCTTGCAAGGGGGAATTATAGTCAACCAAACCACTTATCTCTCTATTAAGGGGTGCGACATAAGTTCTTAGTATCTCCACAATAAAAAACAAGCATGCAACTAAACACTTATCCCTCCACCTGGTTTTCCGACCCACTTATCCCTCCATTAGAGCAAATCCCACATCCCCTTCATTTCTCCTTTAGACTAAGCAAGGTTTACTTCAATTTATCTCGCTACTTATCCCTCAAATATGACCTATACTCCCCCCACACACAACATACACTCTTGTTAGCCACATAATGGGTGCATAACAAGTACACAACACTAATAAAATTCCAACATAGCTCAAGTGAGAAAGAAAATACAAACATTCCATCAAAATGGAGCAAGATAAAATAATAATTTTTCAAGAAAAACAAAGGGGAAGGTAATCAACATGTATGCATGATCAAGAAACTAAGTTGATTAACAAGACCTAATCAAGTAGATCTAATAAATAAGCTAATAAATTTCCAACATCAAGATAAAGCCATAAAAAAGGAGAAGCTAATCTAATGCATCTAACGTTAAAAACATGAAATGCTAATATGTGTGATCAAAAGGATTTATCAAAGGAAGAGGAACATGTCTCACAAATATGGATTAGTCACCATTTTTTGTTATCTTGTTACTAATTTTACCAAGTAGAAAATGGAAAAGAGTTTTTAGATAAATAATATTTTCAATTGAGAAATGCTCTTATCTTATGCTAATTTCTTACCAAGGACATGCGGTGTAAAAATGTAAGGGAGGGGGTATGCTTCTTTATATAGTTCTTTAAATGGGACAAACTATCAACCTCATGAATGTGGGATAAAAGGAATGTAAGGATTGGAAAGTGCTAAATAGACTTAGAATTGTTTAAGAATGATTATGGAAAGTTATTTAGATTTTCCAACTTAAGTTAGTCAGGTGTGATTTAAATTAATCACTTAAATTGATTAATAGACCAAGTTAGGCTTAAAAAATCCAATTGAAGAGAATTTAATGGATTCTGAAGGATCATACAGAGGGAATGACCCAATAAGAGAGTAAATTATTGTTTAGAATAGTATTTAATGAATAAATTAGTTATTTAATTAATTAATTAGAATAGAATTATAACTAACAAACTAGTGTTAATTTTCATTTAAAATTAAGGGGGAGACTAGTTAATTAACGAAGTGTCGTTAATTGACCGAGATGGAAGGGGAGTGTTATCTAATTAGTGAAAAGATGCTAATTATAACCAACTGATAGAAAATAGGATAAGAAGTGCAATTTTAGTGTTAAAACTATGTATCTAGATTTAGGTGTCTACATTTTCCCCTCTTTGATGTGGTGTAGCATGAGAAACACGCCACTTCAAAGATAGTAGACAATTGTAGACAATTAAATTTTGTAACAGTAGAAGAAAAATTAGTAGAATGGAGGATGCCCCCTTGGAGAGTTGATGGGGTGATAAAAGAGGTTGATGGACACTTGAAAATAAGAAAAAACCACAACAACAGAGAAGCTCATCATAGTGGAGAGATAGAAAATGATATAAAAAATATGAATATAGAGAGAGGGGTGATCAGTGGGTCCCTGTATAATACCAGTAAATATTTTTTGTGGGAATTTTACATGATCATCATTGTTGATTGCAAGGTATGTTTTTCTTAACAGATCTTGTAGAATAAAAGGGGGTCATAGCGATAGAGGGATTTGAACTGGGCATGGTTTTCCATTATTCAAATTGATTGATAAGAAAAATATTATCCTCTTCATGTGGAAGAAGCAAGTGAGGGTGTGGAGGGAAAAAATTGATAGGTAGAAATTGAAGACAATTATAGGAGATGGAGTGGGAAGATCGTAACGTAGATGAAGTACCATCCTATCTCAGAAGTAGCTTATTTATTTGATATAAGCATATACAAAAAAAGGTAAAATGACATGAAAATCCATAATACTAGATTTTTGTTCTATGATAAAGAACTGACTCAAAGAAAAATACATAAAGCAATGTAGTACGAGAAAGTAAACAAGCGGGACCAATAAATAAACAAGCAGATACATATAAACTTAAACATACAATGTGTAAGAAAGTTGTACCAATGTTTTTCTTATCCAGCTTCAGTTCCTAAATGTTTGAGTTATACGAACATGGGTTAAAATGATGCCCCAAGAAAGGATACATGAAAGGGAGTATAGATAGACGACATACAAGTCCCATGAAAAAGAAATCATGTACTATGAAACTGCCCCAAGAAAATATATATTCAGAGGGAAGATAGACATAGTAAGCAAACCAATCTTTGTTAATGAAGGAAGATCAAGATGATCCACATGTTTGCTAGAACTAGAAATCACCAAGCTATGTTTTTAAGGTTTAGATTTTTTAATTTTTCACTATTTTTTGGATTTTATGAATTTTTAAATGTTTAGGATTTTCAAGGGTTTTGTGAATGTTTTTTATTTTTATAAGGTTTTCTAAAACTATGTACAGGAAGAACCAAGCACTAAGATGCCCCAAGCGAGAGGTGAGAATATACAAGGGAAAATCTCTATGCATATATATAAGAAGAGGATCAACCAAATCAAGGCCAAGAGGGATAGGTTCAATAGTATAACACACAAACGATAAATGGGGAAGCTAGGAAGAAGTGACCATGCCCCTAAGACAAGGTGCTTGTGAAAACATAATCCTCCTGTGGCACCAGAAACTAGTTTTCACCAAAGGACCTATCCAAATGTGCCACAATTGCATGATTTTCACACTTGGATGAATTTTTTTCTCTTTACTTTGTTAATTACCTTTATTTATTTTTATTTTTAGATGTTTGGGATTTTAATGATAGGTCATCCATGCTTAGGCATAGAAGCGCTTGAGATGCATGGAATTCATGGGTTCTCAAATTTCATCACCATTAGGATATGAAATCTTATAAGCACCAGAACCAAATTTAGCCACCACAATGTATGGCCCTAACCAGTTAGGCTCAAACTTTCCTTTCTTTTCATGTTATTTGGTGGTATTGAATTGATTCTCCTTAAGGACAAGGTCTCCCACCTCAAATTCATGAGGGATGATGCATATTGTTGTAGCTCTTGTGAACTGATTCTGATATACTTTGAGATGGTCCAATGCATGGAGCCCCTTTTCATCAAGTAGTTCCATCTCTTCTAGCCTAGCCACTCTATAATCCTCATCATTATCCAGATAATCTCACAAGGAGATATGTAAAGAGGTAGCTCTTGATCTCAAAGGGTATAATGGACTTCAGTGAAAAATACAAGGGAATAAGGTTGCACTTGTAGGTGTGTGGATATAAATTTTGTAGCCCAGAAGGGCAGGATGGATTTGAAGATGCCAATTATGACCAGTTTTACCAACCATTTTCTCCATGATCTGAACAAGAGTTTTATTGGAGGTCTCAGCTTGTCCATTACCTTGAGGGTAATAAGGGGTAGACCACTTTAAATTTTTTTTGAAGTGTTGCAAGTGCCTTCACTTGTTTATTCTTGAATGATTTTCCATTATCAGATATAATGGCAGAAGGGATGCCATAGTGGAAAATGATATGATTCATGATGAACTTAGATATTTGAACACCAATGACATAAGTGAGAGGAATAGCCTCCACCATTTGGTAAAGTATTTCAGTGGTAGTGATAATGTGCTTATGGCCAAAAGGAAGTTGGTGTGAGCTTCCTATGAGATCAAGTCCCCATTTTGAAAATGGCCAAGGTGTAGTAATAGGTTGCAAATATTGTGATGGAGCATGTATGAGATTACCATGTTTTTGACATAGTATAAATTTATTTACATACTGACAACAATCTATCTCCATAGTAGGCCAATAGTATCTGACACATAAAAGATTATTTACAAGGACCATGCTCACTAGTGTGAGCACCACAAATGCCTTCATGCACCTCTTTGATTTCTTGGACAACTTCTTCCAAATTTAGACAACGTAACAGAGTCCCATTGTAGCCTCGATGATAGAGAGTTCCCCCAAGTAGGGTATAACGTGTTATTCGTTGGATAAGGGTTTGTTTTTGGGATTGGGAGATGTTGGGAGGGAAGGTACCATCTTGTAAAGTAATTAAATATGTCAACATACCAAGGGAAAAAAGGACCAACAACTTCACATACCAAACATGATTCCGGCATGTCATAGGCTGGTACCGTTAGATGATCAATAAGGAACTGAAATTCCCTAGTATCCAGAGATAATCATAGCAAAGATCCAATGGTATCCATAGCATCCATTGAATGTTATGTATTCTTGGGACCTGTTGAAAGGTGATTTAACAAAATATTCCTTCAGGGTGTCAACCATCCATTTATATGGAATGATATTCTCATCCTTAACTTTATACTCATCATTAACTTTTTATGATTAGTTGGGAGTCACCTATAACCTTAACTTGTTTGATATTCCATCTTATAGTGAATTTCAATCCTGCAATGAGAGCTTCATACTCAACAATATTGTTGGTACATGGGAAACCAAGTCTAAAATCTTGAGGGATGATATCACCTATGGGGGTGATAAGAATAATGCCTGCCCTCGAGCCATTAAATGTGAATGACCCATCAAAATATATCTATTATGTGGAAGATTATTCAATATATAAAATAAAAGCATCTGATAGATCCAGACTCAATGGTTATGTTCTCAGGTAGTGGTGCTTCATCCAGTTGATTAACAAGCACTTGTCCTTTAACTATTTTCTGGTTGACATACTCAATATAAAATTTTCTAAGCAAAATGATCCAATTGGCCATCCTCCTAGAGTAAGCACAGGTTTAGATAAAAGGTACTTGAGTGGGTCAACTTTAGATATAAGCTTGGTTTTATTATTTAAAGGTACATGGCATAAATTTTTGAAAGGTGAAAAACAACAGCCAAGCAAGATTTTTTAATTTGTGGATAATTGAGCTCATAAGAGATCAATTGTGCAGCTAAATTAATACATGGATCTCTCTTTGTGATTTAAATCATATTGACCTAAGAGCATGCCAATAAAAATTGATTATTAGATTAATATATAGTAGGAGGGGTTCACCTGGGGTAGGTGGTATAAGAATGTGGGTTAGCCAAATACTCCTTGAGTAAGGAAAATGCTTGTTGGTAAAATCAGGTCCCTAGTGAAAATAAACATCTTTCTTAAGAAGATGAGTGAAGGAATGCCATTTATCTACAAGTTAGGGAGATATGAATCTGTGGATGGCTTGTATCTTTCCCTACAAGCTGAGCAACTACTTGAGGTTCTTGGGAGGAGGTATTTTTGTAATAAGCAAGTGACTTTTCTAGGTCCACTTCAATTCCTCTTCTATAAACTATGAATCCCAATAGCTTTCCTGAAATACACACCAAAGACACACTTCTTTGGAATTAATTCTGACCTTATAATCCCTTAATCATTCAAAGATACGATGTAGGATTTTGGATGTTATGCTCTAGTCTTAGATTTTTTAGGATATCATCAACATAATCCTCCACAATATCATGTAACATGTCATGGAAGATGACTGTCATAGCCCGTTGATATGTTGCACTTACATTATTGAGGCCAAAAGGAATGACTTGATAACAAAATGTACCCCAAGGGGTAGTGAAAGTAGTATTTTTTGTTGATCCTCTTCTGTAATCTTTATTTTGATTATATCCAAAAATCCATTCATGAGGGATAGCATTTCATGACCAACAGTTGAATCGACAATCATGTCGATGTTTGGAAGAGGAAAGTCATCTTTAGGACATGCCTTGTTGATGTCCCTAAAATCTATATAAATTTTGATGCCTTCTGGCTTTCCAGCGAACAAGGTATTATGTTAGATATCCACTCTGAATAGTCAATAGGTCAGATAAAACCAACAACTAACAATTTCTCTAACTCTTCTTTGACCAAAAGAGAAATGTGTGGATGCATCTTTCTTAATTTTTGTTTGATAGGCTTGGCAGATTCATGCACAACTAGATTGTGCACTACTAAAGAAGGATCTAAGCCTGCATGTCTGCATAAGACCAAGAAAATATGTCCACAAATTCTCTAAGGAGGAAAATAATGGATTTTTTTCTCCATGTACTGAAAGTGAAGCCCCAAGTTTGATAATTTTAGGCTCCTTCTTATGTACCAAGGTTGACATCAATAGTCTCCTCAACTAATAGATTAGAACCATCTTCCATACATGTAGGATACAGAAGGGAGATTGAGCTCTTCCTCAATAGGTGTATTTATAACATTATCATCAGTGTGATGGTTATAAAGATTATCCCTATTAGATTCTGCATATTTTTTATACATAAGTGTCTCAAAGATATTTTCACTATAGGATTTTTATTTCTTATTCCTTAGCTTTCTAGAAGGTATTGTTACCTCCTTTTCTATTTTTTGACCACAAAACTCAACTTCTTCTCCAAATTAGGCATAGGTATCAAGGTCAATAGAAGAATACTTTCCTATGATCTCCAACAGGAATATCGTCACAAATCCCCATGAAATTCCAATAGCTTCCTCATTCTGAAAAATATCGATTAATATGTGTCGTTGTTGGTCCCAATTAATGAGGGATGGATGGATAAGGTTTACTTTAGGGATAGTGTGGGATAGGGTTAAAATATCTGTATTAGGAGACAAGTTTGTGGAAGCAAGGTCTTCGTAAAGACTACAAAGGGACTCTTGTTTCTCTATTGTAACTAGAAGAACTATCGTCATGTTTAGATGAGGTGGTGTCAAATTCTGTAGGATTAGACCCATAAGGTTGAATTCCAATGTCATACATTTCCATCTTCTCATGTGCTGGAAGAGGTTCACACAGGCCTTGTTCATTGATGCCACATCTATATCCTTGATATCTCATGGCATACCTCAATTTGTTAGGGATGACAGATTCAAAGGATTGATAGCAAGAGACCGTCCTTTCATCAGGAGACTGGTATGTAGGGTACTTCCCAATCTTTCATCAGCTAAGAGACCACCATTGGTAAATCTATTCAAGAGTGATCAGGAATTTGATCTCTTTGTGGTTGGAAGTGAGTCCTACAACATTTTTTAGGTGAGGATGGAAGATTAGACACAAGCAAAGCTTGTTGAAGGTCAATTCTCTGCAGCCTGTATGAAGGATTTTCATTTTCCATCAAGCAAATGGGGATATGGAGGTGGAAGTATTATCTTTATGTGGTTAAAGTGTATCTAGATCTATGTGAGAAGTGAGGTCTTTTGATTTTAAGTCAACAACCAATTCAATGGAAGGACATTCATATGTGGCTTGATAATAACTAGCTAATGCTTTATAGTGAGCAAATGGTTATGGGTCACCCGCGAATGGTAAGTTCTTGTCCTTATAAATGGTGCTTGATACATTGATGATAAGTGGAAGGAACGACCTACATGACATGGATCCATGGGTGGCCGAGGAGAATATTATAATTAAGATCCAAGTCAATGATGTGGAATCTTCTATCCTGCGTGATAGGCCTAACTTCAATAGGAAATGTGATGGTTCTAGATGATTGTAGCTCTACATTGTCATATGCCTTTATAGTGATCACATCAAGTTCTAGTTCATCTGTAGTGTGTCCCAAGTGTTTTACAATTTTTATTATGTAAATATTAAGACTAGATGCGTTATTCACAAGCACCCTTTTGATCTTTTTACGAGTAATGATCACTTCCATATACAAGGGAAAATTGTGTGTTTGATTATCTAATGGAATCTCATTTTGGCTAAAAATGATATGTTCAGATAGAGTGATTTGTGTAACCAAGGCTTGGAAGTGAAAAGTGTCAATGTCAAAAGGAACTCTTGACTCATGGAGGGATTTATAGAGGATATCCTTATGAACAATAGATATCTTGAGAAGGTCCAAGATAGAAATCTTGGTGGTTATATTCTCAAAAGAGATCGTAATGATTATCTGAAGGAGTAGACAAAGGGGGTCCTGAGATAGTAAGATGAGTGGATCATGTTGTAACAACACACTCCTAAGATTTGATTTTGATGGTATGTATGTTGGTGTCAATGGGATGGACATAGCCAATAAGAGAATCAAATGGATTTGAAGTTTGACCAACAACATGGTTGGTAATTTTAGAGGATTGACCTTGATATGGATTCTTTCCATAATTTTATGCTAGGGGAATGGTTCTTTGTAAATTCCCAACTATTTGTTAGAAGTTTTAAACTACTCTTGGGCATCAAGCTCAATGTCTCCTCGATCTAGGAGATATTGGATGAATTTTTAAAGCTTCATACATATGTTTGTAACATGCCCTTTAACAATATGATATTCACAATATTCACGGTTTTTGTACCATGATGGTTTAGACAAATCTTTGGAAAAATGTGTAGTGATGGGAAACGTGACCATATTGGCTGAATCCAATTGTGTTAGGATAAATGGCAGTGACTTTGTGAGTGGAGTGTATTCCTTATGTTTGATTGTAGATTTAGACAACACACTTGAGATTTTTAAGTCCGACGTACTTTGAACCATCTATATGTGCTTAGAATTAGTAATTCCATCTCCTACATAATTCTTGTTCTTGTTAAAGAATTTGGATTTGTCATTAGGTTTTGAGTCATACTTTTCCTTTTGAAAGGATTTCAGCAACCCTTTAACAAGTAAAGCTTTTTCGATTTGACTACCCTTTTCGATGACCTCTTTGAATGTGCCAACAGAATGCATTTTTAAATGGAAGGCTGTCTCAGGGTGTAGGTTGGGTACAAAAATACTAACAAGATGTTTCTCTGGGATAGAGAAAGAGAAACGACTAGCTAAGCTTTGCCATCATTACAAGAAACCAATGAAGTTTTCATTATTCCTTTATTTTATGCTACAAAGGTCGATCATAGTGAAATCACTTTCCATGTTGAATGAAAAGCGGCGAACAAAATTCTTGGCTAATTCTAAAAAGGTAGTGATGGAACCCTTAGGAAGATGGAGAAACCATTCTAGTGCCTGGCCTATAAGACTCCTAGGAAATAAACAAATGATGTAATTATCATTGTATGCTACTTCTTGGCAAGCCATGAAGAAGTCATTGATGTGGTCGTGAGGATCACCTTTGCCCATTATTTATCAAATTTAAGGCAATTAAAGCTTAGTGGGAAAAGAGTAGGTAACATTTCCTGATCGAAAAAGTAAGGGCATATTTCTTTGAATTGATATTTCTTATTACGCCCTTGGTCATTTTCCTATAGAACTATGAGGGCATCTTTCACAGACTGCCATTCTTGGTCAAAATCTTGCTTGTGTGATGGTGTGGCCAGTATATACGTGTAATTAGATTTAGAGGCTTTCCTACCATGGATCTCAATATAGCTTTCATCATATGTAACTTGATGTCTTTCGGTCGTAGGAACTCTACTTTTGTCTTGATGGACATGAAAAGTTAACTTTGATATCTATCGTATTAGGGCTTCCAGTTGTCTTTGCATAGTAACGTCCTCATTACGAGGTTCATGTTCTTCTTCCTCATTTAGGGGAATTTCATCCTCTATTTTTATTAAAGGGATTTTTTCGATCAAAGGGTATATGATGATGAGATGTAGGTGGTGACATTTAAATCTTCATCATGACCTCTTGCATGAGTGGGCATGGATGCCCGTTCTGTAGATTGAGCAACAGGTGCGGAAGCCTAATAAATTATATTAAACTCAATCAACCAAATTACATATGAATGAGCTGTAATACTTATAGGTATTGTATAGCCAAATACAAACAAATGAGAAGTTGCAACAATGCAACAACTAATACAGTAGCTTCCAATATTACATCCGGGAAGCACATAATTGTTATAACAATCATAACAATTATACCCATGAAGAAATAAAACAAATATGGTTAATAAAACCAAATAACAACATTATTTAATTAATAATTAATTAAATAATTAATTATATAATGCATAATTAATTAACCTAACATTCCCCCCTTAATTGTGCATTGTCTCAAGGGATGAGGAGAGGAACTCTCTGAACAACTTGAACTTGTCACGTGCAAGTGACTTTGTGAAGATATCTGCTCATTGTTCAGCTGTTGGAAAAAATTGAAGCTGGATGTTGTGCTTCAACACATGCTTCACATATGAAATGAACCTGTACCTCAATGTGATTTGTTCTTTCATGAAACACTGGATTGCGAACAAGTTTGAGAACACCTTCATTGTCAACATACATGGTGGTCGGTTTGTCCTGTGGTATTCCAAGTCCTTCTAGTATGTGACGTAGCCAAATCGCTTCATAGACAACTTCTCCTGCAAAACGATACTCGGCTTCTATGGAAGAATGAGAAACAAAGTGTTGTTTCTTGCTTCCCCATGATATTGGTCTAGATCCCATAAAGAATACAAATCCTGAAGTGGATTTTCTGTCATCAATGTTGCCTACATGATCTGAATCTGAATATCCTGACAAGAAGAAGTTGTCATTCTTCTTGTATTCTAGACCAAGATCCACTGATCCTTTGAGATATCTCAAGATGCACCTTGCTACTTTCCAATGGAAAAATTTGGGTTCCTGCATGAACTTGGATAGATAGCTCACTACAAAGTTGATATCTGGTCTAGTGTAGGTCAGGTAAATGAGACTCCCAATCAACTGCCGATAGAGAGTGGCACTTACCTCAGGAGATGGATCTGAATGAGATAACTGCAATCTGTTCTCCATAGGTGTAGAAATTGGTGTGTAATCCATCATCCTAAATTTCTCGAGTGTTGTCTTGGTATATTTCATCTGAGAAACAAAGATGTGATTCTCTTTCTACCATACTTCCAATCCAAGACAATAATGCATCAGCCCGAGATTGGTCATGTCGAATGATCGATTAAGATCTTTCTTCATTGCATCGATCATCCTCACTGAATTTCCAGTGATGACTAGATCATTGACATAGACAACGACAATCACAATCTCCCCCCTTGCTTTTTGAGGTAGAGATTGGGATCATATGGATTTCTAAAAAATCCATGTTGTACGAGATGCTCATCAATTTTGATGTACCATGCCTGGGGTGCCTGTTTAAGGCCATACAAAGATTTCTTGAGTCTGCATACCTTTGCTTCTTGACCAGGTACAACATATCCCTTAGGTTGAGTCATGTAGACTTCTTCTTGTAAATATCCATTCAGGAAGGAACTTTTTACGTCCATCTGATGGAATTTCCAACCAAACTGATGCAGCTAGAGCAAAGATCATCCTGATCATTTTGATCTTAGTTGTGGGAGAAAATGTCTCCTCATAGTCAATGCCTTATTTTTGTGCATACCCCTTTGCTACAAGTCTTGCTTTGTACTTGTCCACTGTCCCATCTGCTTTGTACTTCATTTTGAATATCCATCTGCATCCAATGGGTTTCTTCCCTAGTGGAAGATCGACAAGCTGCCAAGTGTTATTTTTCATTACTGACTGATATTCAGAGTCCATGGCATCTTTCCAAGATTTTGACTGTAGGGCTTCTTGGACTATAGAGGGCTCATCAGACTCGATAACTCTACTCATCAAAGCAAAGTTAACTTCTTCTCTTGCTTTACTGTGAGTCCTTGGTCCAGGGGTGGATGTATCTAGTGGAGCATCCATTCTTACATCTTGTAATGTGCTAGTACACCACTTGGGCATACGCTGAACTGTTCCCGTGGGTCATGGTTCTATCAGATCAACACCATCATCCCCATCATCACTTTCCTCATCTATGGGAACATCAGTTTCAATTTTTACAACTGGTGAAGAATCTACATCAGGTGAGTCTGGAGGAGGAGACTCTGCTTCCTTCTTCTCAAAAAACTCAACATCTCTGCTGGTGTAGAATTTTCTGGTCTTTGGATCCATCAATCTGTACCCAAGAGTCTCTTCACTGTACCCAATGAAGATGAGTTTCTGTGACTTCATGTCTAATTTCCTTTCTGTTCTACTTGGGTATGTGCATACTTGCTTTGCACCTGAATACTCTAAGGTGTGCAATAGATGGTTTCTTCTTTGACCATGCTTCTTGTGGTGTTACTCCTTTAAGAGAAACTATGGGCACTCTATTCAACAAATACACTATTGTCTTTGCTGCTTCTACCCAGAAAGTCTTTGCAAGTCCAGATTCATCGATCATGCATCACACCATTTCCATGATAGTACGATTTCTTCTCTCAACAACACCATTCTACTATGGTGTGTGTGGAGGAGGCATTTTTTGATGAATCCCATGAGTTTTTAGGTAGTATTTGAACTCATTACTGGTGAATTCCCCCCCTTGATCTGAGTGGAGAGTTCTGATGTGAGGACCAGTTTCATTCTCAACTACTACTTTGAACTTCTTGAAAGTTTCAAAAGCTTCACTTTTCTTACGAAGACAAAAAATCCACATTTTCCTTGAATAGTCATCAACACATAGCATGAAGTACTGAAATCCAGAATGACTTAGTTGCATCAGACCACAAATATCGGTATGAACCAGATCAAGCTTACCATGAGCTTGATATGTACTCTTCTGGAATGAAGCTCTATGTTGTTTTCCTGCTAGGTAGTGAGGAAACTTGTCTGTATCCTTCTGAAGAGATGGTAGCCCATGTACCATATTGTGTTGGGATAGTGTCTCGAGATACTTGAAACTAACATGACCAAGTCTTTAATGCCACAACTATGTTGAGGTAGAGTTTTTAGCCACAAGTTCTTGATCATCTCTGTGGAAAAAATCAATTTGGAACATGGGTCCCACATTGGAGGCTTTTGCAACTATTTTCGAGCCTCATGATTTATCTTGAATCAAACATGTTTTCTTGCCAGAATGAGTATCAAATTAATTTTTAGGTTGTGATATAGGAGTTGACTAATTGAAAAAAGATTCTTTGTCAACCCAGGGACATATAAGACATCAGATAGTCTACATTTGCATGAACCAAGGGGTAGAGAAATGTTCCTAATCCCCTTAACTGTATATGAAGAATCATCTCCCAATGAAACATGGTTTTTCAAAGGCATGTCCCTCATTGAGGTAAACCATTCTCTATGGTGGTCATGTGTTGAGTGGCTCCCGAATAAACATACAAGACATCACTAGATGATATGGATGGTTCACTTGATCGAGCAGTGTACAAGAAGTCTTCATTGTCTGAATGTTCTTCTTGTTCAACAATATTTCCTTGCTAATGGGGTCTTCTTTTCCAGTTCCCCTTTTTCTTCCCTTGATTTTAGTTTGAATGTCCCTTGTGATATTGTTGTTGTGGAGGTCTAGAGTTGCTTGATGAACCTTTCTTGTAAGTATTATACCAACAATCTTTTAAGTCATGTCCTCTTTTACAGATTGGACATTGTTTCTTCTATTGTTTTTCCCCATGATACTGATTCTAATGTTGGGGATTTTGATAGGAATTAGGTTTTCCTTTACCTTTTCCTTTCCATTTTTGATGTGAAGAAAGTGCCTACTCCTCTTCATCATCCTTATTGTGCATGGCTTCCTCTTGTTGCATTAGGTTTACCTGCTTGTCAAAACTAACTTTCATATCTGACACATTTAGTGTTGTGACAAAAATGTGGTAAGAAGAGGGGAGTGATCTCAGAACAATGGGAATGAGAGCATCATATGTGACCACTTCTCCAAGGGCTAGAAGTGAAGCCCTAAACTCTGCAACTCTTCTTAAGAAAGCTTCAATTTTCTCATTCTTCTTGAACTTTCAATGTGTGTAACTGACTCTACAAATTCAGTATAACATTCTTGTTTTTGGCCTCATATACCATGTTCAACTTATCCCATGCTTCTTTGGATGTTTTGGCATCTTGAATGTGGGATTTGCACATCTTCAGGAACTCCAAACAAGATGACGAGTTTGGTTTTCTGATCTACTCTATCAAACTATCATTGTTGTGTTGTATTAGTAGTTGATCTGGTTAGAGTACCAGTCACAACAGGCAGATATCTTCAAAATCAAGTTGTGTCTTGATTTTAGTCTTCCATGTAGCATAGTTGTTTCCTCTAAGTAGTTGTGAATCTGGAAGAAAAAAATTTGGGGGCATTGGTGCCCATTTTGCAGAAATCATTGACAGGGTTTGGCTCTTATCACTTCAGGTATAAGGTCTCCTAATCTATATACCGTCAGTTTGATATACTGAACCTTTCTATATATGTGCCCTTCCGATATACCTGGCGGTACGTGGAATAAGCTCGCCCTTTCTATATACCTGACAGTACGTGAAAGAGGTGTTAACGTACATGAAAGAATTCAATACATGGTACCAAGACAATACTGAAAGGGGTTTGTGTGATTATTGACACCGAATCAAAGAAATATCCTCATACGTGTGCGTAAATTTGCTATATACTTGGATAATTTCTTAGTCTGGATTTATGTCATGCAATCGTTTCATAGATGGATGGGATGGCTCATAGTGTGTGCACTGTGACCTTATTACTCCCCGTTGATTTAAAGGGTCGATGCCCAGACGACTTTTTTGTAGCTATATTAGGTGTTAAGTGTAGTAGTATTCACAATGGATTTACCCGTAAGTGCTTCCCAGAGGCATTGTATATACTGAATGTTGTGAATGAGATCTAGGATCTCGTAGTGTTTCAGAACCAATTTTTTACTATTTTGATTACAACTTTCTACTAGTTTCTGAGTAGTTACAATATTTTTGGTTGACTATGGCAACCTAAAAATTAGCACAATATATTGAAGCATGCAATTATATTCAAAAATTTAGAAAAAATTGAATGGCAGGATTTTTTTTTGTTTTTTGGGCCCTAGTAGCCTCCGGTGCCCAATACAACCCAAAATGTAAAGAATTGTAAAAAACTAGCTTAAAATGCAATTTTTAGCTATCCCCCCTTTGGAAAAAGTTTCCAGGAATGAAAAAATAGGTCTAACAGGAGAAATTTATTTTTACCCTAAATTAGGGTTTTTCTTGCTAAAATATTTAGAGGGGGCTTTAGTGATAACTAGAGGTTTAGTTACCTCTAAGTTTGGTGGTTCTTCTAATTTCACTAAATGTTTTAAAAAAAATGTGTATTGTGAGTTTTGAACCCCGCACTCCACATCTCCAAGCCTTTCACATTAACCGTATCAGCCCATTTGATGTGCTTTGGTAAGGATATGAGGCAAACTGTATATAAAGTAAATGAATTTCGAACAAAACTTTTTAAAAATGTGATTTGGATGAGTGGAGATGTGGCTTACGTGGAACTTGCAAGCCAGATTAGGGTTTCTCCTTGTTTGCCAGATCTGAACTCCTTTTTCTCTCTTTTTTGTTTGTATCCTCCTTTTTTATTTATTTCTCTCCATGTAATTTTGCATGTCCACTTTGTATCAATCCACTTCTTATTGTATATGCATCTACCTTTGTATTTTCTATGTGTTGTTTTTGTATTAATATTCCTCTATTTTTTAATTATTTGGTCGTTGTTGTGTTTGTAGGTCCATCATAAACATCAGAGAACGTCGAAATCTGCCACTTTGTATTGATATTAACCACGGTTTTGTTTGTGCATGTGCGTTATTTTTATGGCAAGGAACGAAGGATGAGTATCTCCACCACTTTGTAAATATCTACCACCATTTTATTTTGTCATGTTGCTTTGCTAATGCTGCCTTGGTTTTCCTTTTCCAGGTCATGGTTCACAGGTTGCAAGGTTAAATGTTGGGGGACTTCTTGGTGTGAGGAGGGGCGGTAGTGGAAGCTCAAATCCTCTACAAAAAAACTTTCCCAGGACTCGGTGTGTATAAAAGGCACTCAACAGCTCATCCTCAACTCATTCAACATTGAAAATGCTAAAAAAACAATACAGTTATACCTCGGTAGCGGAGGATACAGTCAACTCGTTGAATGGCTCAAAATGCAATGAGCTCACTTGCTTGTAATTTGGACTTGACCATGAATGGGCTCGGAGGAGTCAATGCAACGGGATGACCTCAAATTCTAATGTAGAACAAACCAAGTCTTTTGTAAATGCAACTAAAGAAATTTAAAAATTTTAAAAATGATTGCTATAAACAAGAAAAAATGCTCCAGAAGCAAATTTTCCTGGTGCAAAGAGCACTAAGGATTTTTTTTTTCTTTCCGGTTGCCTAGAGAACAAAAATGAGTTTGTTAGTTTGCAAGGGGGTTGTGGGAAGCTTCAACAGGCAACATTGGATCTTTGTTGATGCTTATTTTTTTCTCCATGAATTCTCCTTCCTTTACAATCTCCTCCAAGCTTGCTAGGAGCTTCAATTCACTCTGGTACCAAATGTAGATTGAGTAGCAGGGGCGGAAACATGATAAAATATATTAAACTCAATCAACCAAAGTACATATGAATGAGTTGTAATACTTATAGGTATCATACATTTGAATACAAACAAATGACGAGTTGTTACAATGCAACAACCAATACAGTAGCTTCCAATATTATATCCAGGAAGCACATACTTGTTATAACAATCATAACAATTATACCCGTGAAGAAATAAAACAAACATGGCTAATAAAACCAAATAACAACATTATTTAATTAAGAACATAAATTAAATAATTAATTATATAATGCATAATTAATTAACCTAACATGGAGGAGGATTTCTAGTATTCATTTTAATCATGTGAGGAAGAAAGGTAGGATCAAAATCAGAGGGAAATTTATCCCCTAACTCTACAAGATGCAATAAGACTTGGTACCTCTATTGAAATATGTAATAGTCTATATGAGCAGAGGTGTCTACAAAGGGATTTTGAGGTATTTCCCACTCACTAGCACTATGGTCAATAAGATATTGTTCCTCCTCAGAAGAGGGAAACATATGATTTCTAAGGGGATTGGAAGCACGCTTCCTACGATCTACCCGATTCTGAGGCGCCACGACTCACAAAGAGTAATCTAAGATAAAATGGACAGTGTAACGATGTTGAAGTGATAAATCTCTAAGTGTATGGGATACACAACAAGGAATACCTAAAGAGATCCATGCTAACATATAAAAGTGTAACAATGCACTCTTAAGACTCAAAGAAATTTTTCTATGAACACAAGGTCTAAGTACATAAAAATGGGTCAATATAATGTGAGCACGTAACAATACAATGCCAACACCTAGATAAAGTTTCAAAGAAACAATATGTAAGTATCGAAAAAGGGATTGGTACAATGTGAGCAATGTAACGACACCAAGAGAAAACTATCCTAGGGGTAAAAATGTCCTAATATGTTGATTTCAAGACGACCACCAAAACTATGAATATGTACCAACACACTTTCAACACTTAAATCAAGCTTTTAAGGAAAAAATGAATTAAGTGGGTGAAAAAGTGGTGGATAGAATTTTTGACAGTTCTTCGAGGTGTTCTCTTTTGACCAAATAATGTCAAAATAATAAGGGAATGTATGAGTGGTGATGAAAAGTATTTGGCGTAACTTTGGAAATTTTTTACTTTGTTTGAACAACAAGGTTTCAACTTCAAGGAAGTTTGGCTAAGTATGATTCATGATGAAATATATAGGTGACACAACTTCAATGGACTCCCACCTTGTTAAAAAAACAAGGTTATGATTGCAAGAAAGTATTACTTTGTAATAGGTCTTTAAAACACGAATATGGATATGGTCAAGTTGTCCCCAATGCTAAATGACTCCCTAATATTTTGTTCACAACAGTCGCTAATAACTTATCTAAGAGAGGTACACTTTTCTAGATAAATCCTAGACAAAGGACCATTACCCCACATTGAAATTAATGAAATAGGCCTCATACATACAACATTTAGCACTCCTCATGGGAATTTCTAGTCAAGTAGGTGATGGGGCACTTCCCATTTCATCAACCTGTTCCCTCAATGTGTTGACTACTTTGGGGTTCCTTTGGTAATCCTCACAATGAGTTTTATGGCTTATGCCAAGATACTTTCCACAGTTAAAGTGATTAGCCCTGAGCCTTCTTAGTCGCACCTGAAAATACAATGTGAATGAATGGTGTGTTTTTTTATCTTGATCTTAATGTGGTTTTGTATGCCATTGACAACCTGTACACAATGTAGTTAGTTTCATTTTGATTCCTTTATTTGATGAGTGCTTTGGTCCTACACACAAATGTTCAGTAGTTTTTCTATGCAAAAAGAGGATCGAGATTGATTTTGATTCTCAAGGTCGCTCGAAAGCACAAGAGAAGAGCATACACAAATTTGAATCCAACTAAGTTAGAACATGAAAAAACATAACTAAAAAACAAGTAAATGCCTTCAAAAATTTACTTTTAAAATGACAAGTTTTCAATCCATGTAAACCACATGTTAGAATGAGGATCAAAAGTCATTTCTGATTCTCAAGGTCTCTTGAAAGCACGAGAGAAGAACATATATGATATTTTGAATTTACTTAAGAAATGGATAAACAAAATTAATCAAAATAAATCTAAGTTTTTAAATCCCAAAAAATTATTTTCTACTTAAAACCCGCAAGTTAGAAGCTAGAAAACCTATAAAAACATCAAGGAAACCAAAAAAGTAGATTATAGAAATCTCAAAATTCGAGCAAAAAATTACATAGAACGTGATCGCGTGAAGCATGAACACTAGTGCATGAAAGGCCAACACAAAAAAAATGTGTTGATGCAGACAGAGGCTATGCTAGTGCGTGAACATAGACATTAGTGCGTGTAGGAAGATGACAGCAAGTGAAGTCTCTACGCGCAAAAAAATTGGAAAATATACAAAATGCTAGCGCAATTCTAGAGAATGCTAGCGTAGAGCTGCAAGATGGTAGCACATGAAGCACAACGTAAATGCAAACATAGAAAATAGTAGCGCATGAGATTTGATGCAGACACAATCAATTTAAAGAAAATGCAGGCAAATCCTTGCATTAACGCAACAAGTCTGTGTCTCTTCAAAAAAATACGACAAAACTTGTCATATTTCTTCAAAAATTGCATTTTTTGCTGTTGAGCTCCAAATTTAGTAGCACTTTACCTCCTTTCTACCTGCAATAGGCACTTAACACATGTCAATTCAACATAAAATGTTAAGAAACATTAGTTAACTCAAAAAATGCAAAAAGAGAGGGCTAGTGTGAAAAAAGAAAAATCAACATAAACTAGATGTGTGTGAGACAAAGGGGTGTCCCACCGAGTGTGTCATATGTATACATGTTTAATAAGCTAAATTAATTAACAAGACCTAACACCAAGTAGATCTAATAACTAAGCTAATTAATCATTAACATCAAGATAAAGCCATTAACATGAGAAGCTAAATTAATGCATCTAACATTAAAAACATAAAATGCTAAGCCATGCTTTGATGTTTTTGATGGGCTGTGGATTGTAGATACCTCCTTTGGCGAGTCGTACATAACTATGTGCGATTAAAAGGATTTCTCCAAGGAAGAGGAAGAGGTCTCACCAATAAGACTTAATGGCCATTTTTGGTTCTCCTCTTGCTACTCTTTCCAAGTAGAATGTGGATTGAGTTTTGCTAGATCAATGACCCTTTTCAGTTAAGAAAATGCTCTTATCTTATGCATATGTGTAAAGGTGTAAAATTATAAGGGATGCGGTAATATTCTTTTTATAGTTTTCCAAATGGGAGAAACTATCATCCTCATGAATGTGGGATAAAAGAACTTTAGGATTAGAAAGTGCTAAATAGACTTAACATTGGTTAAGTATGATTTAGGAAGGATTAATTAGAATTTCCAACTTAAGTGAGTTGTGTGTGATTTAAATTAATCAATTAGATTGATTAATAGACCAAGTTAGGCTTGTAAAAGCTAGTTGGAGATAAGTTAATGGATCCTAAATGGTCAAAGAGGGGGAATGACCCAATAAGAGAGTAAATTCTCATTTAGAAGATTAATTAATCAATATTGGCCAATTATTTAATTAATTAGAATAATATTATAACTATGAAATTAGTGTTAATTTGCATCCAGAATGATGGGGAAGACTAGTTAATTAACGAAGTGTTGTTAATTGACCGAGATGGAAGGGAGTGTTAGCTAATTAGCGAGAATGATGCTAATTATAACCAAATGATATAAAGTAGGATAAGAAGTGAAATTTTAGTGTTAAAACTGCGGAGCTAGATTTAGGTGTCTACACAACCTTTTACTCATATTGTCCCTTTAAGTCCAAAATCCACAAGCAACTTCAAACACTTCCCCAAAATTTCAATAACATGTCAAGAGGCCTATCTCAAAGTGAGAAAACAAGCCTATTTAAATAGGAAAGACTCAAAGAGCACCCTTTTTTAGGATTTTTCCAAGTGGAAACATCCTAAGTTCCCAAAGAAAACCACATCCCAACATAATAATAATTCCAAAAGGCATGCCCACAAGGGCCAAATATAGAACCTTACAATATTCAACCATCCAAATTAAATTATCTTACAATAACTGACATAAAAAATATAATAATCAAAAATAAAAAAAACCCAAAATTAAATACAACTCAAACCATAAGGCATTTACTTAAATGGATAAATAATGACATTATTTATATTCCCCTTGTTTGAATATGAATGCATTCTATAACTTTTCCTAATCTAAAGTAGAAAATATATGAATTTTACTATATTAGTATGTGAATCTGTTCCACCATTGCGTTCTAATAAAAAATCATGAAAAACATTAATTTTTGTGTGTACAAATCGATAAAAGTATGATTTTGTCTAGGATGCAGAGTTTTAGGCCTGAAAATTCAAGATGACTAAGTTTTGGAGTCTCCATACTTTTCTTCAGAGTCTCCCCAATTCGCTTCGGAGTTCCTTTGAGTCGCTTTGGAGTATTTACCTATGGCTTCAAATTTTAACCTTTGGCTTCGAAGTATACTAGGCAACTTCATGATCCTGCCAGTTTGTGTCAGAAAACCATGAAATGCAGAATTTTTCCAGCCTAGAACATGCATCCATTCAAGAATAACACACACCAGAATTAGGAAATTTACATTTTAGAACGGATCATGTAATTTATCTTTGTTGTAACTGAATATTAGAGTTAATTGGTTCCCTCGATTCTCTTCATTATTTCATCATGAAATAATGAGATATTGTGGAACCTCTCCACCCATAATCTAAATAAGGTAGATTTTAGGATTCCTCTAGTTATTTTGTAGGCATCAGTTAAGGGAGCTCGATGATATAATCTACACTCGCTGAGTGTAACAGGGATGTCAAAAATCAATATTTTGTAATTTTCTCAATCTTTTGTATGATCCTAAATTCTTGAAGTAAATAAAGTTGTTTTTTTGTGAATTAGAGTACAATAGATGTTATGATCAAAGGGAGAGTAAGAGCTTTTGGTATCTTTTTATTGTTGTTAATATATTTATCTATGCATCTATTTATTTTTTTTCCTATATAATTTATCCATTCTAATATGTTTGGTTAATCTTTGGTAATTTAATACATCTATTAATCTTTAATTGACAATTCCCTTTCCTTTAACAGTTCTGATTGTTTCCAGTTGTGTGTAATTTCGTTTTAAAGTCTTTTAATTAAGATTCTTTGGCTTTCAACGTTGCAATTTTATTTTGGTAAGCATGCTTCTATTTCAAGCATTGTAAGTTTAAAATTCCAAGTATTGTGTGTTTAATTCTGCAAGTTGATATATGCTCATGTATTAGTTAGCTAAGTAAATAGAAATGAAACTAACACCTTAGTAGTCCCAAAACTAAGCTAAACTAAACAAGAATCATCATGCTAAGAGATGAATAAGTAATAGACATCAAAATTATGCATTAGAACCTTGAAAAAACTTCAAACTAACATGCTAGCATTCATTCCTCTACTCTTTAGAAAGCTAAAACAATGATATGGACCAATGTAGATCCTTTAGTTAGTAAAGGGTTGATAATTGTTGCTTGATCCAAGAGGATTATGGATGGAGGTTCATCAAGTCATGGCTATAAGGCCTTTCTTGATTAACTCCATGTTCTTCACAAAAATCTTGGATGGATGAATTCAAATGAATGATGCTTAGCTCCACTCTAATGGAGAATTGCTCTAAGATGAAATGCCTATAATGAGTTTACAAACATGTAAATGTGTAAGCATAAATGTTAGAGGAGGGTTTCTTTTATAACCCAGTGGGTAAAATAGGCTTTACATCCTATTACATGTGGGATAAAATCTCAAAAGTAAATTTAGCTTAGTTAACCAAAGCTAGGTGAGTTAACATGTGGGTTAGGAATGGATAAGGTTGCTTTAGTTAAGTTTAATTTGTCATTTAGCAACCATGGGAAGTAGAATATGTTTATAATTAATCAAAGATGATTAATTAATAGGGGGATAGGCCTATTAAGCTACTTAAAAGAGAGTTAGTATGATTTGAGTGATGTAATAGAGGAATTTTATTAAATAGATGAAGGTTTATTGTCTTAGACAATCGGTTGTAATTAATTAACTTGGATAGAAAGGGGTAATGTAGCTCTTAGGAGCATTTGAAGAGGAAATTGGTTTGATTTATGCTATGAGAAGATTTTAATCAAATAAATGATGATTTACTGATTAAATAGAAAGGATTATTAATGTATTAAGAATAATTAATTAATCTAGCTAGAAAGGGGGATAAATTAACGAAAGGTTGTTAATCATCATTTGGAGCGATAGAAGGGCTAATTAATTATCGTAATGTAATTAATTAGTGGTGATAGAGGAGAAATGTTGCTTTATTGACGATATGTTATCAATTTGTGGGAAATGGTATAATTAGCATAATTTAGTGTTTAAATTGTTCGATCCAAATTACAGGTGTCTACATGATCAATTTAATTCTATTTTAAATAGTTTGTGTAATTTTCTTAAATCTAGATTAGATTTCAATTTCAAAATTTAGGAGTAGGAAACCCCCCCAAAATAAATAGTTCCACCAGAAAATTGTTGATTTCACAAGGAAATCTTAAAGCATACAACCTTGGACACTGCCAACATCAACAATCAGGTTGATAGAATGAAGACTTAACAACGAGACTCATCATTTTCGGTGTCATTGCTAGGGAAATAATGTTAATAAGAATCATTCAATTGAAAATTGATCATGAGAACCTACCTGATAAGAGTAATATATGAGTAGACATAGAGAATCAAAGGGTAGATTCATCTCAAAAGGTCCTCAACCACAAATCTCCCATTCACCTAAAAATCCTTCGATCAACTTGAAAATTTGGAAGAAGAATATTCACCCACTAAGAGGACATAACTCTCACCCTACCACAACCTTAAGAATATTCCCTTGAGGTAGGGCTATCATATCTAAGAAAATATATTAGAGGATCTAGTTAATCTGAGTTATTAATCTCATATTAGTAGTCTTCCACCTATACCAAACTTTTCACCTAAGAGGAAAAGCACTCTTTACAAAGTTAATTGGGAAATAATGGTAGAAGAACAACCAAGAGTTCAAAACAACCCTCGTAATGGGGAAGTATTTGTGCCCCAGATAACATTTACCTTTCCAAACGTCATTGATGAAGAATATGATACCCCCATGAAAAATATATCCCCATCTGTGTTACCCACATTTGAGGTATGAAATTTGAAGATCCATATTAGTTTTTGTTTGAGTTCAAAATAATATGACAAACTTATAACTATAGGATTGATAATCAAAAGTTAAAATTGTTTCCTTCTAATTTGAAAGACCCAGCCATGAGATGGTTTATGAGTTTTCCACCAAGCTCTATCCACTCTTTACAAAAAAGTGGAAGAACATTTCTTGGACAAGTATTAGGATTAGTAGAGGGAGAGATAGGGAGGAAGAATTTTTCCAAGTCAAGAAAAATGAAGATAAAAATTTGGAAGATTACCTTAATAGATTGCTCTTTGTTCATAGGAAATGTGGACATCCTTTAACTCAAGACTTACTTAAAACCATTTTCTTACAAAGACTAGATGAAGAGTCAAGGGAATTTATAAAATTGATGGGAGGAGGAGATATTAATCATCTAACTATCCATTAGATTGAGAAAGTATGCAAGAATTACTCTAGAACTAGGGCAGACCCTATGAAGAGGAGAGCCAAAAAGACCAATCCTGATGTAAAACGATTAATGGAAGAAATATCCAATTTTCAAACAGAAATCCTAGTACGATTGAACACTAACCTAGATGGTATGTAAGCACAGGAAAAATCCAATATTGAACCACTAATAATGTATTTCCCAAGATGTAGACAAAAACATGCTCTCAAAGATTTTCCCCTTGATAAAATAGAAATCTATGGGATATGTGATAAATATCATGCTACTAAGGACTGTCATTTTCTACTAGTCCTTCAAAATCAGCTCAAACAAACATCATCTAAAGACCTTAATTTTGTATAAAAAACAGGGAAATCAGCCTTAACAAATGCATTCTCAATACATGCCAAGAAATATTCATAATCTATGGATAATGCAATGGGCTAAAAAATATGTATCCACCAACTCGAGCACCAATGGCTCAGGGTCCTTTACAATGGACATCCCACTCATGTCCATGCCTAATCAATCTCAATATTGGACACATCAACCATATATGTCATAACCCTATCATCAACCACAGACCAATCCACAATGGACATAATATGCTAATCATCCAATTGGTTATCCATAACAGAGAAGGTTTCCATGCCAACAATAACAACATACACAACAAACATTAATGCCACCTCTATTATTCAACCTCAGCAAACAAAACTGGCAGTCCAACCTTAGATGCCTGCACAACTTATGGAAAATCCAAAGAATAAACAAGTAGCCCATATATTTTGGAGCTAAAAAAAAATCCATGGGAGTAAATGCCATATATTGTAAAGAAATTCAGGTAAGGTCAAGAAAATTTGTGGACAAACCACTGGTTTGCATCATCAAAATACCAAATGAAAAACCAACACTTGACAAGGGAAAATAAAAGGAACATGAGGAGAAAACAAAAAGACATCAGGTACAACCCACAGCTTTTCCATTAGCTCTATTTTTAGAAAGACTCAAAGAAATCATTAAAAAATAATTTGATTTGCTCTGAGAAATAAAATGATTAAACATTAAAATTCTGTTGTTACAAGTAATTAAAGATATTACACAATTAAATAGGTTGATCAAAAACCTTTGTATCAAGACTCCATGAAGCAAAAACAATATCCTAAAACTGTACATGTAGATGGAATACTTGTTGACCTGTTATCATGGAAGTTGTTGCCTATGGTGATCCTAGAAGTCTAGTTATCACTATAAAAATTGGAAAATGGAGATACAAAATGTGTTGGTTGATTTAGGAGAAATTATTGATGTTATGAAAGTAGATACTTTGAAAGGATTGTCATTAGCTGGACTTCAACCCACTACTACCATTTTACAAATGGCAGATCAATCCATTTCCAAACCTGCAGACATTATGGTGACAATAGAATCATGGGAATATCCTATGGATTTTATGATCCTTCAACCCAAAAATAAAATACATGGGTATCCCATCATCACATGAAGGCCATGGTTAGCTATTGTTTTGGCTTTAATAGACTGTAGATATGGAGATATGACAACAACAAATTTCTTTATTTCCACTTGCAAAACCATTTGTAGATGTAAAAGAGTACATTTGGATTGATGATTCTAAATTAGGTAATTATAATTTATCTTCCTTGGCTATAATTGCATTCAAAAATCACATTGCAAAAATTGAAGAGGAATTAACACGAATGTTGGAGATGGCTAAGATCGCTTCAGAGTCATCCTAGATTACTTCGAAGTCTTCCCAGATCACTTCGGAGTTTTCCCAGATCATTTTAGAGTCTCCCTAGTTCACTTCAAAGTTTGTTAGCCTTACTTAAGAATATTCTTTCTCAAATTTTGGATTATCAAATGAAATTGTTGAGATGGCATTATTTCATGAAAGGTACAAAATTATCCCTTTTCAACAAAATGTTTAGAGATGGATAGAATTGGATCAAAATGTTTCTACAACAAGCTTTATTTGTCTACTAACAACATTAATTCCATAAGAAAATAATACCTTTGGGGATATGATGTAGATATCTAATACATTCATTCAAGCAATCAACCAAGTTAAGAGAGATTCAACCATCCATCACACAATACTCTGTAGAGAGGATCACTTTAGAAAAACCAAGAAGGATAACACTTGTAATATTTGACCAATTTCATCCTAAAATATTCATCTAGCTCAAATACTCTATTTTCAATCCTTACAGACCTTTAACAATTTCCATTCTACGCTCTAATTGATATTTTATTCAGAAACTTTCACTAATCCTTTCCTTTCTTCTCTTGCTTCCACTAGTTCTCACTCTTCATGAGATAAAACAGTCAACCATGGTCCAATGACCCTCTAACCTCTTGTAAAATATTCTCAATCATGTCACAAAAATTCAAAACCAAGTTAGTTCAATCAATAATTTGATGAAAAGGTTTAACCCATCCAACTTTGCCTCTTTAACTCAAACTGCTCTATGCATGTTCTTGAGTAATTCTAGTCCAAATGAAGTAAGAATTGACTAATTGAAACCCAAATGCCTCTTTTGATTATTTCCCCTATTCCAATAACTTAAAACATTTTTTACTCAGGGATTTTTTTGGTTTATTAGGAATAAGATACCAAATTTCATTAGTCTAGCTCAAATATGTCTTTCTTGTGCCTTCAAGACTATGATCTCTCTCATGCTCATGATTGGAATGATTTATCCTCATCCACAACAAACTATTAATGGTTTCAAGGACCCTTTATCTTCATTAGGATATGCCCCAAGTTTCATAAGCTAACTCTTAAATATGCTCTTTCTTTTTATCTTTCTTTTTCCTAGCCCGTTAGGTCCTACTAGCCCTGGTGCATGACATTTCCTTTCACATATTTCTCTATAGGTGTTTTCAAGGAAATAACTAAACACTTATAAGTACTCATTCTAGGTTTTTTCATGCTTGGAAAATTTTAATATTGATCTCCAAATTTGAATGCCACCTCCTTTGTTTAGACTCCTTCTAGATTAGGCCTTTGTGACTGTGCACGTGATCTCCTATAGAATGTCAACAATATTTCAATTTTCAACCAAAGGAATAAAAAATTCCTTCATAATATGTTTATAGACTTTTTTTGGGTTCATTCTTCCAAGTTTGGGGTTAAAATTCCTCGTTTCAAGGTTTTAAATATCAAACCCTAGCTTTGTGATATTATTTTCCCAAGAGTGTAAATTAGATCACCAAATGCATTGAATTCATTTTGAGAGCTTCAATCTCATGATGTAGATTTACATTGACTGCTTTCACTTGTCCAATTTGATAGTGAGCTCAAGGGACTAATAGAATAAAGGATTCAATCATGTTCTTAAACTGTGATATCTTGAAAGAGTTACGGTTTTAGTCTTCCATTAACAAATCTTTGTCTCTAAGGTTTATAAATACCTAGAAAAATTTTCTAACATAAGTTTTCTTCTCCTTTTGAGGATATATTTATGCATGCATGTATGACTACACCATTGAATATCCTACAAACTCGAATGGTCATAGTCAAGCCATGCAACTTCTAACATACTGAGTTCTTCAAAACTTTCCTAATGAAATTCATTCCAACATCTTCTTTAAGAGATGGAGACTAATCACTAAAGTACGTTATATATGAATTAAAAGATTCAAATCTTGTCTATAAGTGATCAGATTTGTTTTACAATAGTACATAGTCACAATTCTTAAGATTCTATGCTTGTAATGAAGTTTATCAAACTCATAATTTCACCCATCTTATACTACTTGCTTGTTCACAGAGGGCTATCAAAATTTTAATGCATAGATCTTTATCATTAATAATCATTCATGCACAGTTCATTATCATACACACTTCTCAATGAAGGAAATCAATACTTTAAGAGGCAGAGTATCATCCTTCGTCACTATGCTCTCAACTAAAACAAACACTCTCCTGCACAAACAATACTAATAACACCTCTTAACAATGCTTCAATAAGTAATCTAACCAACACAAAGATCAATCCAAAGAAGGTCAAAGTTGATGAGAAGAAAAGTACATAAACACAGTCCATTATAGTAAAAAAACAAATCTATATTTTATTACTCATATGCCTCATACAAAAAAATCAAGACTCTATCATTATTCCTCTCATCCTCCACCTTGAGGAATGACCTCTAACTCCCCCTCTACTGCTCTATCATTCTAACTCTTTCATGCATATAACTACTCCTTCTTTGTAAATGCCCTTTTCTAAGACTCATTATTTCCTTGTATCACCTTTTAGGCATTTTTACATTGTTTTTACACATTTCATGACTCACCTCCACTCTTAGGACTCAAAAAGACATTTTCCAACCCTTAACCACAACCTCTAGGACTCTTTATCATGCATTTATAATCCAATTATACTTTTTGGAGGGAAAGCTTCCAATTTGAAAATTCAAACTCTTGAATACCTAAGGCTCACTCCCTCATGGTTTATCATGCTTTAATATACTCAATTGATCTCATGGTTATGTGAATTTGCATTTGAAGATCTTCTTGAAGATGCCCTTGCATCAAGATATGACTACGTTTTGTAGAATATTACCACATGAATGCCCATTGAATTCATTGTTAAATTAATTTAAAACAACCAATTCAACCTATCCAGGAACAATTTTTTTTTCCTTCTATCTAGGAAGAATATTAAATATTAATAGTTGGCTAACTAATGATGAGGAAGCCAAAATATTTGATGTATTAAGAAATTTATTAAGAAACCATAGTAAATATTTTTCTTGGGATTACAGTGACATGAAAGGAATCCATCACAGTATCTGTACCAACCATATTTACTCGAGTAATGTCAAACCAGCTAGATAACCACAAAGAAGAATAAATATGGTATTAAAGGACATGGTTAAAACTAAAATTAAGAAATTGTTACAAGTTGGATTTATTTACCCCATATCAGATAGTCAATGGGTCTCACCATTTGTGATAGTTCTTACAAAATGGTAAGTGGATAATTTGTGTTGGCTACAAAGAGGTTAACAAAGCCACATTGAGAGACTATTTTCCCTTACCTTTTATTGACCAAGTCCTACATAACTTAGCAGGAAAGAAGTTATTTTCTTTTCTAGATGGATTCAGTGGTTACAACCAGATTAGAGTGGCTACAAAAAACCAGGACAAAACAACATTCACTTGTCCTAGGGGACATTTTCTTATAGAGTGTTACCCTTTGGTTTGTGTAATGCACTGTCTACTTTTTAAATAACAGTCTTGGTCATATTTTCTAATTTTACTAATGACTATGTAGAAGTATATATGGATCATTTCACGGTGTATGGGGATTATTTTCAAGAAGATTTAGATAACTTAGACAAATTATTAATAAGGTGTGAACAACACAGCCTGTATTTAAGTCATTAGAAGTGTTTAATGTTGATGGATGAAGTAATAGTCCTTGGGCATCATATTTCAGCCCAAGGGATAAAAGTAGATCATAAGAAAATTGAAGTAATTTTTGATCTACTTGTACCCAAAAATTAGAAAGATATTAGAAGTTTTCTTGGGAATGCAGGATATTATAGAAGCTTCAGAAAAGATTTTAGTAAAATTGTTGTACCAATGTTTTATTTTCCAGTAAAAGATAGCGAGTTCATTTGGAATGAAAAGTGCCAAGAATTCTTTGAACTGATAAAAAAGAAATTAACTTCATCTCCAGTGTTAAGAGGACCTAATTGGAAGGAACCATTCCAAATTCACATTGATGCTTCTAACACCGTTATAGGGGTAGTATTAGGACAAAAGGATGAACATGGTAAGATGTGTGCTATCTTTTATATTAGCAAAAATATCGCCCCCACAAAGAAGAACTACACTATTAATGAAAAGGAATTTTTAGTTGTTTTCTATGCCATTAATAAATTTCATCATTATATTACAAGGTATGATAAATTTATATATAATGACTATACAAGTATCAAATATTTACTGAAAAAACCAATAATAGGAGGTAAGGTCATTAGATGGTTACACCATTTGCAAGAATTTTATATTTCCATTATTGACAACCCAGGAAGATCTAACTTGGTTGTTGATTTTTTTTCAAGGTTATAAACACCTAGAGAGGAGGACCCTATCGATGACAACTTCCATGATGAACAACTATTTTTCATATCTATAAATTCACCATGGTTTGCTGATATTGCAAACTATTGGCAACATTAAAATTTCCAGAAAATTTCACTAATAAACAAAAGAAACATTTAATTAAAGAAAGTTTTACTTTTAAATGGTTAAATGGTATTTTGTTTAAGTGTAGATCTGACTTGGTGCTATACAATTGTGTTAGAGAGGATGAAGTGTATGACATTATCAAATCCTGTCATGTTGAACCTGCAGGAGGTCATTACTCAACAAAAATAACTATTCCTAAAATCCTTGAGGCTAGATACTATTGACCTTCTCTTCACAAGAGTGTGGAGAAAGATATTTGGCATTGCGATGCATGTCAAAGGATGGGAAAATCCAATTTTTCCAGTGAAATGCCTCTCTAACCTCAATTGATTCTTGAAACTTTTGAGTAGTGGGGGTTAGATTTCATTGGACCCATAAATCCATCTTCACAAGGAAAAAAATTCATTATGTTCTGCATGGATTATGTGACCAAATGCGTTGAAGTTCAAGATTTACCCCAAGCTAGAGAAGCAGTAGTGGTAGAATTCATGTACCTTCAAATCATACACAAATTTGGAGCATAGAGGAGTATAGTCTCAGATAAAGAACCCTAGTTTATGTCAAAAATGATCAAATGTTTTATATATCTTTACCAAATTAACCACAGGAAGTCATCTCCATACCACCCTCAAGTTAATGGACAGGTGGAAGTGACCAAAAGAGAGATCGAAAATATCTTAACTAAAACAATTGATACTAACAAGAAAGATTGGGTGAATAAATTACTAAAGGAAATTTGGGCATACAACATTACTTGGAAAACTACCACTAGGTTTTCCCCATATGAACTAGTCTATGGAAAAAAATCCTTATTTCCCATTGAGTTTGAACTACACACACTAAGTACATTCATTAATATTAGGATAGAGTTAGATGAAGCACAACAACATAGAGTACTTCAACTAACTGAACTTGATGAAATAAGGATGGAGGCACTTCATAGGACTAAGCTACTACAATTTCAAATAAGACAACATCATGTTATTCACATAAAAGGAAGGAAGCTCAAAGAAGGAGATTGCATCTTATTGTTTGATTCTAAATACTAGGATTTTCTAGGGAAATTTAGAACGAGATGGCTAGGCCCATATGAAATTGATTTTTTTGACAACGGATCAATTTAACTTATTTCTATAGATGTGAACCCTAAAACTCTTTTGGTCAATGGACATATATTGAAGGTCTATCATAAGCTATTGGATAAACAATATTTTCTACAAAAAATCTAATCAGGAGGTGAATTTGACTGGGGAAGGACCTATTTCTTCCATCATGGCCAATATTTGAAAAGAAGTGGAAGGTTAATAGAGGATAAGAATTGAAAACCAAAAATGGCGGTTCTTCTCTTAAAAATAAAATAAAAATAAAAAAATACAAAAAATAATAGTAATGAAATTTGAAAACCAGAAATGGTGGCTTTCCCACCAAGCATGCAATAAAAAATAGTAAAGTGTGATTTTATGACTGTTAAACACTCACTGAATTTTCCTTTTTGTAGGACACATGAAGTGAGCAATATAAGCTACATCACTATTGAAGGTAACATGCTCTACTCTCTATGTATAGTATTATTAAAAAATTAGAAGATGTCATGTTTTTTTGAATAATTGGGGGAGATTTCAAAATTAAATGTCATAAAGGATTTTCAATATCTCTCACTTGAAATAATTACATTCAATGAAGAAAAGGTATTCACATGCATAGGACGGTTGATGAAATGACAAGACTTGCATGCATTATTTATAGACACCCATAAATTACACACCTATTTCCATCTTATCCCAATTTGCTTCCTAGTTCACCCATTTGTGATTGATCAATTAGATTTATTAATCATGTGCTTTGTACCCCTTTGGATTAACTAAATCAATCCATAGTAACCCTTTTGCTAGTTTAATTATCATTTATTAATTAAATGATTAATTAATTAGTTAGTGTGCACATCCTAGTCAACTGCCACTTAGATCATCAGTCAATAACCATTTAGACTCCACTTGGGCTCCACATCCTCATCCTAGTCAACTACACTTCTAGAATCCTAGAAAGGTGGGGGACAATTCAATTGCACGTACAACCACCTTTTTGGATGAAACTTCTACAATTAATTCCATTACGACCCCTAAATGTCCTGGAACTGTTGTAAGCTCCTCAAATGTTATTTTTAGCATGTGTATTCAACCCATTTCAACCAAATTCTAACCACTTTTTCCTCTATAAAATGCAGGTCTATTCTATCAGAAACCCTCTTGGATTTACAATACAAAAACTCTGTTAATTTGCCTCCAATATCTTCATATTGGAAGCTCCCAAAATTGAGTTCATAGCATTGGTCTATCCCCAATTTTGAGGTCACTCAAGAGCACCCACATCTTATTCACAAGGTTACATAACTTCTAAGATCTCACAACCTACTTGAGGTTTACTTTGGAGGACTACAAGAGGTTTGCAATGTGTCTGTGTATCTTCCATTTCATTTATATTTTCATAACACACATTTTGGCACGCCTAAAACAATCTAATATTTAAAAATAAAAAAATCATATATTTCAAAAATCCAAAAAATTACAAAAATTACAAAATCTTTGAACAAACATTCACTTGTCACAGAAATCCTACAATTGGAAAACCCTCAAAGTGAATCTCTCAACATTTCAATACAATCTTGATAAACATCATACCTTTATCTATTACCCTAATGATCATTCTGATCTTACAACTATCACTTTCATCCCTTTGCATGATATGTTAACTCTGCTTGGGGCAAGTCACAAAATTATTTTTCCTTGGCGATATAACTTTGGCTGGGGCAATTTCAAATTTGATCATTTGCACAACATATCCAACAAGAGTGTCATAAGGATTCAATTTTACTCCACTCTTCCAATATGATCCTATTCCCTCTTTGGGAGTATTTGTATCTACTTAATCATCATTGAGGCACGCATTAGGGGCATAGTTGATTGTCTTCTTTTTTGAATTTGTGTTGCATTGTTTATGTTTACTTTTTAGACCACTTACAAGTAGTGTGATTAGATCTTGGTTATTTTATAACCTTGATGGCTACCCCCACTTTGTCTATTGGGTTTGTTTTCCTTTTTATATTTCTTTGTTGTGTGTGTTTGTTTATGCACATCTAGATTAACCATCTTGATTCCTTCATAATCACGGTGATAACTCTATTGTGAAATAGCAAAAATATGTTGCTCTAAAATTATTCTCCAAATGATGCTCATTTTATGAAAATAGTCGTTTCCCACTTTTATTCAAATCCCTTGTTTTCCTTCCTATCAATCAGTTTTCCATGCTTTTCTGTGTCATCCACCAACTTGAGGGGGAATTCCTATATTATCCTACTTTTGGGTCATCATAATGCTTCACTAATTTCCACTTGCTCCTCTACACACGTCTACTATCTTTAAAACACTATCACTTTGCAATAGCACTTTAAAGAGGGGAAAATGTAGACACCCCTAAATTACACACATGTTTCCATCTTATCCCAATTCACTTCATAGTTCACCCATTTCTGATTGATCAATTGAATTGATTAATCATGTGCTTTATACCCTTTTGGATTAATTAAATCAATCCCCAGTACCTATTTTGCTAGTTTAATTATCATTTATTATTTAAATGATTAATTAATTAATTAGTGTGCACATCCTAGTCAATTGCCATGCAAATCCTCAGTCAACAACCACTTGGACTCCACATCCTCATCCTAGTCAACTACACTTCTAGAATCCTATAAAGGTGGGGGAAATTCAATTACATGTACAACCACCTTTCTGAATGAAACTTATGTAATTAATTCCATTACTGCCCCTAAATGTCTTGGAACATCTACAACCTCCCTAAATGTTATTTTTAGCATGTGCATTCAACCCATTTCAGCCAACTTCCAATTTTTTTTCCTCTATAAAATGCAGGCCTATCCTATCACAAACCCTCTTGGATTTACAATACAAAAACTCTGTTAATTTACCTCCAATATCTGCATATTGGAAGCTCTTAAAATTGTGTTCGTAGCATTGATCTATCCCCGCTTTTGAGGTCACTCAAGAGCACCCACAACCATTCACAAGGTTACACAACTTTTAAGCTCTCACAACCTAATTGAGGTTTTCTTTGGAGGACTACATGAGGTTTGCATTCTGTCTGTGTATCTTCCATTTCAGTTAGTTTTTCACAACATACATTATTTATTAATGTCAAGTCAACTTTATAGTTGTAATGATTTAAATGTTATGAAATCAATCCTCCACTCACCGAATAATTTTACAACTCTGAAGCAACTGGAAGGAAACTTAAACCCTGCTTCAGATTATTGTTTGAGACCTCTGTTTTGCTGAAGATGAGACACAAGAAGTATTCCAAGCCAGAGTTAGCTACAATCCTATTGCAAGATGTGCAAGTAAAAACAATATTTGAATGATCAGGATGGTTGGAATTTATAAAAAAAACTAGGGTTATAAATAATTATTAATTGAAGTATTCCTTACAAATCTCAAAGAAGATTCATCAAAGGTAAGGGGAAAAAATTTTTTTTAGTGGTCAAGTTATTAGTCATATATCTGGAATTCCTTGTGAAGGAATGAAAATTACAGGAAGGTCCATTTTTAGGGACCTAATTCAATTTTTTCATGAGGAAGGGGAGCCTAATACCTGAATGAGCCACAAATATTCATAAGAAAGTCAAAAATTGTAAAAGACATCAAGAGAGAAACACTCCTAGAACCCTATATAGACTGTTGCATTCTGGGTAGTCAAATACTTCACCTGTGATGGTGAATACAACGTTGTGGGCTGTGATACAATGAGGATTTTAATTCATCTGCATTAGGATTTGTAGAAACCAGAGACATAAAATGAACTTGCCTGAATTTTTGTATGATAACATTCAAGAATACTGCAAATAGATACAAAAAGAAATGGGTTCCAATTCATTGCCAAGGGCTTATTTAGTTAATGTGTCAACATTCCATCATAGGGAAGAAAAATAAGAAGGCGTGGGACACATTATTGAAGAAATTAGACAAGATATTAGAAAAGAGAAAAAATACCCTTTCTTCTATTATAGCACCAAAGTCAGGGTTGGAAACAACTTCATACTTGACTCATCATGTAGAAAATCCCCAAGTTTCTAGCTCCTCAGACACTTCTGAAGTTTACCTATGGAAAATATAACTCCAATAGCTAAAAGAACAATATGATTAAGGAAGATAGGAGAAGAATCCTCCCCTAGTTGTTCCACCAAGAAGAAAAAGGAGATTAATCCTACAAGAAGATGAGGACCTAGAGGAGGTTGCTGATATCTTAGGCAACATAAATTTAACAATAGAAGAAGCTGCAAAAGAAGAACAAATAATGCCTAAAGAAATTCAAGAATTGACTATACAAGAGATGGTATAATCAATGGCACAACCCTTTGTCTCTCATGAAGATAAAGGTAAAGCTCCAATGATGGAACAAGAAGAACTCAGTCTCGTGTTTTAGTAGGGAAAAATCTAGAGGAGGAACAAATCCAACAAGCACTCCTCCTTTCCAGATAAGAGGAAATTATCAAAAAACAAAAAGAAGAATTGGATTTCCTCAAAGAAATGGTACAAACCAAAGAAACTCTCATTTCATCATTGCAGAAACAAATAGAGGAATTTAAATTGCAATGTAAGGAAAAAGATGAAATAGTTCTTTCTAACACCAAAGTACAAATTAATCCAGAAGTCTAGACTTCATTGAGTTATAATCAAAGTAAAAAATATCTGGGAAAACACATGCAATGATTTAGAAAGATTAAATCTTCAAAATAAAAAGTTGAAAGTAAAGTTAGAAGAAGAAAGAAAACACATAAAATAAATTCAAAAAGAAAAAGAAAAAGAAAAAGCCTAAGAATACATTACAAATTGCTTGTGCCATAGAGAGAAAAAATCCTTGCTTGTAGAAGACCCTCTTCAACATATAGTATTTTTCTACAAGAGCAATTTTTCAGATGACAACTATCTAGAATTGTACATGATTTACCTTTTTATATAAAAGATGAAACAATTTTTTGGAGGATTATACTAAAAGCTCCTCATGATCACCAAAACATAATGTATGAATTTCACCTATGCAATCTTCTACTCAGCCACATGTCTAATTTTCTAACCAATTTCTATGTGGGAGAATCCTACTTGAGATCATTCTCATCTACTTTACAAAATCAAATATCTTGGGATCAAAGGACCGAGAAATAATTTTAAAAGGTAAAAATAAAAGAGCTAAACATGAGAACTTAGTAACCCAAACCTTCTGAACAATACAAAAAATTAATGAGCTTTCGCTTATCAACCTAACATTTAAGAACATCACATAAAGGAACTAAAAAATAGCATTGCTGAGTGTCCAACAATTTTCTCAACAATCAGAAATTACAAAGGTAATTATAGCTTGTGAAAAAAGGTGGGATAACTTTGAATATTCCTTTAAAAATGAGGGAAGTACTCTCTCCCAAAAATATTATGTGGTCTATGAGAAGGGACATAGACAATAAAAAACACGACTCCAAATATCTATCAAAATCAAGGACACAAATGGATTAGAATGAGTATTTAGGCCACCACTTATTCTTTGTTATATGCCCTCATGGCAAGGAATCATCTGTACAACAGGGTACCCAAGAGTTCAACAAATGGGAACAAAAGGTTCAAAGAAGATTAAGCATTTTGTGTCTCAAAGAAAGATACTTACAAATATCATAATAGAGTTTTTGATTTGAGTAAATTAATGGAATACATGATCTTTGATCCAAACTATGAGAAATTATTTGTAAGGGGGCTTAAAAAAAGTAAGTGTGGGGGAGGATGATGAGCCCATTAAATGGATAAATAATGACAATATGTATATTGGCCCATTGTTTGAATATGAGTGTATTCTATAACTTTTTCCTAATCCAAAGTAAAGAATATATGCATTTTACTAGATTAGTGTGTGAATTTATTTCACCATTGTGTTCTAACCAAAAACCATGAAAATCATTTAGTTTTGTGTTTATAGATTAAGAAAAGTATGATTTTTTTCCAAGATGCTAGAGTTTTGAGGCTTAAAAGTTCAAGACGACTAAGCTTTGAGAGTCTCACCAGTTCACTTCGTAAGTCCCTCAGATCACTTAGAAGACTTTACCTATGGCTTTGGAGTTTGATAGTTCCCTTCAGAGTATACTTGGAATCTTTAGGATCCTGACATCTAGTGTCAACAAACCATGAAAGCAGAATTTTGACCATCCTGGAACATGCATCCATTCGAGAATAACACCCACCAGAATTATGAAACTGTCAAATTTGATCCAACGGATCATGTAATTTATCTTTTTTGTAACTGAATCTTAGAGTCAATCGGTTTCCCCAATTCTCTCCATTATTTCATCGTGAAATATGGAGATATTATGGAACATCTCCATCCAATAATCTAAATAAGGTAGATTCTAGGATTCCTCTAGTTGTTTTGTAGGCATCAGTTTAGGGAGTATGGATGATATAATCCACACTCGCTGGCTGTAAAAGGGATATTAGAAATTAGTATTTTGTATTTTTCTCAATCTCTGGTTATATGATTTGAAATTCTTGAAGTAAATAAATTTTTTTCTTTAGTGAATTAGAGTACAATAGTAGTTTATGATCAAAGGGAGAGCCAAGGGCCCACTCACCCCCAAGAATTAGAGCTATTGGTAGTCTTTGTAGTTGTGTTAATAAATGTATATGTGCATTTGTTTATTTATTTCATGTATAGTTTATCCATTCTGATACATTTGGTTAATCTTTGGTAACATAATACATCTAGTAATACTTCAATTGATAAGTTCCTTTCCTTTAACAATTCTGATTGTTTCCAGTTGTGTGTAATTTTATTTCAAAGTATTTAAATTATTGATTATTTGAATTTCAACCTTGCAATTTTGATTTGGTAAACATGTTTCTATTTCAAGCATTGTGATTTTAAAATTCTAAGCATTGTGTGTTTAATTCTACAAGTTGATCAATTTAATTCCATTTTAAACAATTTGTGTAATTTCTTTAAATTTAGCTTAGATTTCAATTTCACCATTTAGGAGTAGGAAAAAAACCCCCCCCAAACAAATAGTTCCACCAACAAATTATGGATTTCACAAGGAAATATTATTGCATAAAAACTTGGACACTACCTTGTTCATAATGACATCAACAACTAGGTTGATAAAATGAAGATTAACAATGAGACTCATAAAGCAACTTCAAACACTTCCCTAAAATTTTATTAGTTATTCCCTAGGTCAAGAGGCCTCTCTCAAAGTGAGAAAACAAGCCTATTTAAATAGGAAAAACTTAAAGAACACCCCATTTAGGATTTTTCCAAGTGGTAACATCCTAAGTTCGCAAAGCAAACTACATCCCAAGATAATAATAATTCCAAAAGGAATTCCCACATGGGCCATATCTAGAACCTTACAAAATTCAACCACCCAAATTAAAATCTCTTACAAAAATTGGCATGAAAATATACTAAACAAAAAAGAAAAAATCCCAAAATTAAATACAACTCAAATCACAAGGCATTCACTTAAACCAAATTGCAGCAAAATAAGTGTAAAGTGGTTGTGGTTTCCAAGTCTCATTATGGGGTCTTTGAAACCCCCAAATGAAAAAACGTCATCAAAAATTAACCTACCCTATAGATAGGTGCGTGGAAGGGTTTTGGGAGTGTGGGACAAGGTTTAATTGTCCCACACACCACTCAAAAGTGTGGTCAAAAGTGAAATCCGAATTAACCAAAAAATGGAAGATTTCCAACAACCCATTTAATGCCAAACCCAACCAAAACAATTAAGTAGATTAGTTATTAATGCAAACTACTAAACAAGCTTAGAAATAAATCAAATAAGTCAAACAAATTAAGATAAGGGTCCCCATAAATATGGGTGACAACAATACAAGGTAAAATTAAATTAAATCAACACATAGTCATCATACACCTAACCCAACCACCTAATTCCAAGTTCAAATGACTCATGTTGGCCAAGGAGCTTCGTGGAATTTAGTCTCCTTCCATCGTCTTGGTGTGTTTAAATTTATATAGTTGCATGTAGATTATATGTACTAGTTTTCCATCTATACACTCAACGTATGCATCATATCCGCTCAAAATGATAAAAAAATTCATTGCTACCAAATGTCAGAACAAAACATGCCAATTATCCATGTATTGCATTATTCAATAGTAAGTTAAAAATGCTCACTATATCAATATAACATCATCAAAATTATAATATACAACCCATAACAACATATAAAAAACATCGATATGATATAACCATCTAAAGTGCATTGCAAAAGCCATCAATCTAAACCATTTCCAAATTAGTCGATCATAAGGGTGATACCCCGTGCCAACTCAAAATTACAAAATAAGCCTAATACAAAATGACTTAAAAGTATTGGCGCTCTGTGCCGATATAATATATACAATGAGTAACCAGATGAGATCTATAATATGTAATGAAAATCCATCTAAAAAATGCTCGAGAGGAGTGGGCACTACATCCCCCTCCCCTTAAAACATGACTTCCCCCTAGAATTCATTTGAATAATCGAGGGTACTGAATCCTCAATGTAACAACATCCTACCATGTTGCAGCAGTCTCATCATATCAATCCCAATGTACTCTTACTTGATCAAACTCACAACCTCAAAAACCTAGGGTAATGCACTCTAGTTTACACATGAGCTCCAAAGCCACCCTTATGTCCTCCACATGTAAATATTTCCAATTTAAAATGTGTGAAGAATCTCGTACATATCTCCTCAATACCGAAATGTGAAAATATCATGGATACATGACAAGCTAGGTAGAACAACTAGATAGTAGGCTATTGGTCTGATCCACTCCAAAATGTCAAAAGGTCCCACAAAATGTGGTGCTTGGTTAGAACCCTTTCCATATCGAATAAGACTCTTATGAGGTTTAAACCAAAAGAATACATTTGTGTCAACCTCAAAACTATGATCAATCCTATGAGAATCTACATATTTCTTCTGGCTATCTTGTACCTCTTGAAGTTGTTGCCTGATAAGAACAACCTGTCTCTCCATATCTTATAGTATGGAAGGACCCACTGTAACCCTATTGTCAATCTGATCCCAACTCAAAGGAGTCTTGCACTCTCATCCATACAACACTTTATAGGGCACCATACTAATAGAACTATGAAAATTGTTATTGTATACAAAAATTTTCAAGTACAAGTAGTCCTCCCAACGGGACTAGTGATATATCACATACATACAAAGCATGTCCTCTTAAACATGATTCACTTGCTCAGTCTACCCATCGGTCTGAAGGTGGTATGAAATAGTAAAATTTATCTATGCACCCAAGGTCTCGTACATGGTGGTCTAAAAGTTAGATGTGCATAATAGATAATGATCACAAATAATCCTATGTGGAATCCCATTTAACTTGAAATATCATCCAAATAGACCCTTGCTATAGCTCTGATAGTATAAGTGGTCTTCACTAGAGAAAAGTGTTTTACCTTGGTTAATTTGTCATCCGCTACCATGATTACATCATGATGATACGTCGAAGTGGGTAGACCAAAAAAAAAATCAATGGAAATAGTGTTCCATTTCCACTCTATTATTTTATGTGGATATAGAAGACTGACGGGATGCTAATGCTCAACCTTCACCCTCTAGAACTCCTAACAATGTGCCATAAAATATGCAATATCTCTCCTTAACTCTTCCCAGTGATATAACTATCATAACTTTTTGTGCATCTTCTTCACCTGTAGGTGGGCCAGATAAGGTACACGATGGGCCTTTGAAATAATGAGTCGACAAAGATCACCCTCCCTAGGCACATAAATACATATTTTATGTATCAACAATCCATTTTTCTCTAAGGTATATCCCAAAAATATTCCCTTAAGGACTCATTGTGCTTCAATATCCCTCTGAAATACCAAATAAAATCTATCTCTAGGGAGATGTGCTAAGATCCATCCTATCAAGTCTATTTGAATAGTCAAATCCATCATTGTGCACTGTGTATGACTCGAAGAATCCACAAAAAACATTATCCATACCCTTCACATGATTGATATCCATCTCATACTTGTAAATGAGCTCTATCCAACACCATTGATGAGTGTTTAGATTAGGCTGAGTAAAAATATCATGAAGGCTCAAGTGATTTTTCCTCAATACAAAACATAATCCTAAGAGAAAATAATGCCAATGAACCAATGCAAGGACCACTGCTGCAAGCTTAAGGTCATGGGTGTGATATTTCTACTCATAATCCTTGAGCCTTTAGGAATCGAAGGCTATTACATGACCCTCATGCATGAGTATTGCCCCCAGTCTTACAAATGAATCATTTATACAAATTATTAAGTCCTGGTGAGGATTGAGAACTATTAATATAGGTGCAATAATGAGACATTCCTTGATTATCTTGAAGGCTTGTTCACACTTCTCTGTCCACTCAAATTTCTTCCCTTTACACCGAAGAGAAGTGATGGGGTGAGCTATATGGGATAAGTCCTAGATAAACCTACAATAATAACATGGTAAATCCATAAAATTGTGCACCTTTGTAACACTAGTGGGTGTAGGCCAATCTAACACTACCCCGATCTTAGAGGTAACGAATGCAATTCTCTCACCTAAAATGATGTGTCCCAAGTACTAATTTTTTTTCTAAAATAAGGAACACTTATAAAGGTTCATATAAAACTGAAGCTACCTCCAACACTGCAACACCTTCCTAAGGTGGTCCTCATTCTCCTCCATTGTGCATAATAATATCAAAGTATCATCAAGTAATACAAGGACAAAATGATCTAAGAAGGTCCTAAACACACCATTCATCAATGTCATGAATATGGTTATGACATTGGTTAGCCTAAAAGGTATTGTTGTCTCCTAAGATTTCACCCTTTACCGAGGCTAATCCCATCACCTTAGTGAAACATTGAAATATCTCCAAAGTGTGGGAAAATGAAACCTTTAAGGTCAATCCCAAAGAAGAATGGATCCTTTTATCCTAACTCATTGTGACTAACTAACTAGCACTATGCTACTACTATCTATTGCAGAGTTTTGATGTTTAGTCACCTTGATGTTGTCTTCTGCGACTTTCTGTGTGTTTATAAAACCTCCAATATCCCGCAACTTCATTTTGATCTCTGTCACTATTCTCTCTCTTTGCAATCTCATTGTTATTTATTCTACAGATTAGCCTACATTCCATGAGCCTTAGCTTCTTGTGGCATTTCCATTGTATCGCAGAATCTTAGTTTTGTGGAATTTTAAATTTTCCTCATGTTGCATATTTTTGAATTTTCTTTATTTTGTGAGCCTTTCAACTTGCATCACCTAATTATCCCAAATTTTTAATAACTTCCCTGCTTTAATTTCCTTCGCATGAAATACCGTATGGTCCTTTTCCTTTGTTCTATGGAACATGTCTCCATGTTAATGTTCCTTTGTTATGTGGACTTTGCAATTTATATGGTACACTATATTTTCCTTTTCCGTGGAACATTGAATTTCTTCATTCTGGGATATATTTTATGAATCTGCCTAATTTTATAACTTAGATGAAGTTTAAATAGCATGGGTGTTATTTGGGACAAGAAGTACCACTGTCAACTCATAGTGGCCATATCTATTCTAAAATGTTGTCGTATGGATGTCTACCTCTGTAATCCTCAACTAATGGTATCTGAACTTCATATCAATCTTTGAAAAGATGGTGACTCCATGCATCTGATCAAAGAGATCATAAATCTATGGAAGATGATAATGGTTCTTCACTGTCACGTTGTTCAACTATTTATAGTTAATGAAAAGTGTCAAAGATATGTCCTTAAAAAATATGACCGGAGCCCCCTGATGGGACACACTAGGATGAATCAATCACTTCTCAATAAGACCGTGTAATTACATCTTGAGCTCACAAATATTAGAATGGTCATCCTGTAAGGTGCTCATAAAATGAGATCTACCCTAGGTACTAAGTCTATTTGTAAATCAATCTCTCTTTGCAGAGGCATGCCTGGTAACTCACTAGGAAACACATCCACAAACTCCCTAAGAATATGGTGGTCATCCAATGATGATCCTGGAGACTTGTCCTCTAATCTATCACTAACAATAATGGAAAACAACTGACATCCCTTTCATATAATTCATTTGAGATGCATAAAAGAAATAGTGTGGATGGAAAGTGACCTCTGAATCCCTATCACAACTGCCTCTGCACCAAGGTCATCATGAAACTCAATGAACTTCCAGTAACAATCCACCTTGGCTTGATGGGATGTAAGACAATACATCCCAAAAATAACCTCATATGTTCCTAGGGGAAGGAATCATAGGTCTATTATAGTGTTGAAAGCTCCTAAATTTAAGACACACTCTTTAATCATCATGCTCACAGCTAACTTGGCTCTAGAAGCTAACTTGACCTCCCAATTCATGTCTTGCCTAACTACCACTAGCCTGCATGGATCCACTAATATAGGAGATATGAAAGAATAAAATGAACCAAAATCAAACAAAATTGAGATAGGAAATCCTTTAATACTACCTAATTTAATTTAAATTGAATTAAATATAATTTTTAGGGTAACTGTTATAATAAATGATATCCAGGTGGTAAATTATAGTAATGCACAAGCAATAAGCATTCATAGATGTAATACCCTAAGTAAGTGAGAGTGGAAAGATGAATTAGCTGATTCTGTGTGATCTGGGAATGATCGAGACTGTGTATCTACTAAAACAGGATGGGAACAATGTCATAATGGATTAATGAAGATTTGGAAGTACATAAATATGTAGGATAAAAGAACCCACAGGATGACAGGAGTGTCCCAAGCACTAGTGACCAATCTGGGTGTTAGTGTCCACTTAGATGCTTGGGTTCCAACTTTTTCTGTGTCGGAAGGTCTTCGATCTAGTATTCACTTTGTTTATTTGACTTTACTATTAGGGTTCTAATTACACCTGTAACTTGCACAATAGATGACTAGCTACACATGCCCACAAACCACATCAAATCTAGTGAAAAAAGGAAAAATGGGGACTCAGACTGGCCTCGACGGTCACCGTAAGAGTGAATTTATGATTGATTGCTTCACTACATCTCAAACTCCATGTATCTCTTTGTATGTGTGTGTATCTATCTTCCACATCCTAGGTTTCCCTTGTGCAAGTTGCATGATGATAGTGGGATAGATCTAGATTGTCCCAAGTATGCAAAATGTGTGTGACATAATAGAATGAACTCCCCTCCTATTTAGTGTATGTAGACCTATTTAGCCCTTGTCCCTTATATGAATGTGCTAGATGTATGCTTTGTAGTGCTCTTGTGTCTTTTTGCAAGCTTAGGTGGTGATAACTAATTATTATGATGCTTGGCATTTGATTTAGAAGAAGTAACCAAGTATCTATATGATTCCCTTGTTTGAATTTTGTAATTGACAACAAAAAGGCCGACCCAAAGTGTTAAAAGATGATCAAGAAGTAAAAAGGACCCAAAAGAGTAAGAAGAATAAAGAGAAGGGCATGGGCACCCAGAAGGGATGGGAGCGTCTGGGTGCTTTTGTCCTACCTGGGTGCTAGTTTTTAAGGCCATAAAAGATAAATTAGTTAAGTGCTGACAAAGCTGTAAGGTATGTAAAGTTGGTAAAGTATAAAAACAACCAAAATGCCAAAAGGAGTTATCAACCACTAGTTTTATTTCTTATGAATCATGTATACATTAGTATGCTTTAGGACCTAGAAATGTACCCAACTGAATAGATTTTTTGTCTACACTACCTAATGCCTCTATCACTCAGGCTTGATGCTCTATTTGGAAGTTATCTACCACCAGGTATACTCTATGAGATTTTCCCATATCTCTAACTATTGTCTCTGATGTGGGGGATTGACCCTATTATAAACTAGAACATTCTTTGGGTATTCCTTCTTGTGGTGAGAAGGATCCTTGTAAGTGAAACAACCTCCTCCCTATCTCTGGGCTAAAACCACACTATTTTTCCCTTGTGAAATCAATGCATTAGACCATATAGATCATATCCTGTAAGTCTGTTGTGAGTGGGGTGGCGTAGCCTACTGTTCTTATCATCCCTAGACTCTATCATTCCCCTGATACTGTGAACTCTCTGTGCTCCTTGGTGAGGCTGAAAATGTTGTTACTACTTCTAATGAGGTCGAGGTGTCTGTACCAGAGGTCTTAATTCTCCTATTGAAGGATTTGGTGCTTATCTCGAATGAATGTTTATGCATGGAGTGTATGTGTTCTCAGGCCTTTTCCTTGGCTTGGGTCTTACTTATGTTCTCCTCAGTGATATATGCCTTCTCCATAACCTCAGAGAGGGTCTATGGACAAGCCATATTTACTGCTCCTCTAATATTTAAGTTCAAACCCTGATTGAATTAGTGAATCCGAACCTTCTCATCATGCATAGAGTCCACATATTGAAGGAGATCCAAAAATTTCCCCTCATATTTTTCTATGGTGCTAGTCTCATGTCTCGAATCATGGAACTCATCAATACATTGCTACACAATGCATCTAGAAATATATCTCAACATAAATCTCTCCTCAAATAACTCCCAAGTGACTATCTCAACATCAATTAGGAGCTGTTAGCATATGAATTTGCACACATGTAAATGACATGCAACATTATGGGAAAGAAGTCCCTCCTCAATGAAGGTGAGGCTGCCTTTATTGAAAACCTAAACTATATTTACATCTGTACATTCAAAATTGTATGTGGTGGGTGTTTGTTAGGAATAATATTAGATATTGTGAACGTTATTATGAGTGTGGAAATAAATAATATAGTGTAATGTAATACAACTATTTATGAGTTGTTAACTCATGTAAATAGTTGTAACTAGATAAGGTTTGTTGTGAGAGAATAATGGGATTGAGAGTTTGAGTGAGATATTGTGGGGATTAGGAGAGATATGTGGGATGAGTGTTGACTCCTAGAATCAAGGAGATCAAAATCTATATATGTAATCTTCCTCTATGTATTTGATGTCCCAAATTAATTGAATTATGTGTTTTTTATATGGTTTATTTGTTTGCAATATGGGCGAAATATAATATTTGGCATCAGCAGGGATTCTAGGATGAGAGTCTTTAGAGATATTTGAGATTTAGATTCTACTGGAAGTGGGTTCGAAGTGGTTTGACGTTCTGATCCTGCGTATTGGAGCATTCTGTCTGTGATTTGAATCATTTTACGTGCATAGTTGTTTGTGCGTATTTCATCGTCATGTTGCCTGCGCATTCTATCGACCGAACTGCATATTACATCACCATTCTGGTAAATGTGATTGGCTTTATCACTATTTTTGGCAACTATGTGTTTTTTTTTGCCATTTTTGGACATACCAAAAAAAATCACAAGGAAAAGAAAATGTTTTGCCATTTTTGGAAAGGGTCCAAAAAGAAGTTGGACTTAGAACTTGGAAGTGTCATATCTTTCACCTCGTAACTCAGATTGAGGTGATGTTTTTTTTGAAAATGTATGTTTTTTCAAGATCTTTGCATTGATTATATGATTTCTGCTACCAATTGAAAGTAAAATTTTACTTTATTATAAGGGTGCATTTTCAACTGAGTTCGACATCCATAATGGAAATCCCATTGCAAAAATTCAATGGCAAAGAATTTCACACATGGCAAGTGCGAACTCAATTACTTTTGATAAATAAAGACTTATGGGAAATTGTTGAAGGTAAAATTTCAAAACCAATTAATGTTGATGAAGCCACCAAATGGGAAAGCAAGGATAGGAAAGTAATAGCAATTATTGGTCTTGGATTGTCTTATGCTTACTTGCATCATATTGATTTATCAAAAAGTTCAAATTTCATATGGACTACTTTGAACAAGCTATTTGGATCTCAAACAGGGAGTGCAGTGGTGACACTCAAGCAAAAACTATTCGGGCTCAAGATGGAAGAAGGTGAGAGTATGGTTGATCACATAAGTAAATTTCATTCTCTTTCAAATCAACTAGCTAGAATAAAAATTGATGTGGGAGATGATGATGCAAAAGCAATATTGTTAAATAGTATGCCACCCAGTTATTCTAACTCTGTATTTACTTTGAGTAAAGTAAATCCTAGTTTAGAAGATTTGATTTCATCTCTCATGGAGGAAGAAAATAGAACAAATAAGAATATTATTTCAAAAGAAACAACAATGTTTGGTAAAAATAGGTCATATGATAAAGGAAGATTCAAGAAAGGATCTAATTCTAGAGATACAAAGAAACATATCACTTGCTACTATTGCCAACAATCTGGGCACCTTTCCATAAACTGTATGAAAAGAACAAGAGATTTACTTGATGAAAAAATTGAAAATGCCATGATTGCCGATGAAGAAGAAGATGATAAGGAAGAACTAGAGGGTGATTTCAGTGGTTATGATTATGAAGACTTCCTTCTTTAGATAATTTCAAAATGGAGGTTGGAGGCAACAGAGGAAGGAGGTTGATCAATGACCTCTCGTCAGGCACCATCGACGAGGCCGCGGTATTGATTTGGTGGCCAAGTAGTTTCAGTTGTGTTGTGTTTTGATTCCATTATTGTGTTGTTTTTATAATAAGAACAAAAGGAAATTCTTGTTCAATTATAATTTCCTTGTATAAATCTCCTTGATGTAATGTCATAATAGAAAGAAGAAAATACAAGTACACAACATCATGATACTTTGAGGGGATGAACAAAGGTTCATGAATAGGGGTTCTTACCTTGTCTGAGGTCCATGGATGTGTACCAAGATCATGAGCATAGTAGGGGTGTGCAAGCTGGCAGAGAAAGTGTAACTATCTTTTCTACATTGTTCACATTAGGGGAGTGTATGTGGGAAATAATAATGTTAACAATAGGGGAGTGAAAGGGTGTTAGGAATAATATTAGATATTGTGAACATTTATTATGAAGTGTGTGGAAATAAATAATATAGTGTAATGTACAATAACAACTATTTAGTCTGAGTTGTTCAGGGAAACTCATGTTGTGCTAAATAGTTGTAACTAGATAATGTATTTGTTTGTAAGGGAATAGAGTGTTTTTTTTATGTGAATAGACTTTGTTTAAGGTGGGATCCTAGGTTGGTTGAGAGTTTGAGTGAAATATTGCGAGGGGATTAGGAGAGATATGTGGGATGAGTGTTGACTCCTAGAATCAAGGAGTTATCCAACTCTATATTGTAATCATCAGGTGACACGGATGGATACTTTGGAGTGCTCTCCATATTTTCCGGTGTCAGCTAAATAGAGAATGAGGGGGCGGATTTGGATGTCCCGAAAACTGTGCGCGCGGGGTCGTCTTATGTGTGCGATAATTATGTCTTAGTTGGGCTCTTTTGTGATATAGAACAAAAAAAGGGGGAGCAACAATATGGGAACGAAATAGAATAGTGTTTTGGAAGGCAACATGGAAAGAAAAGTTGAATGAGAGATAGGGAATGAAATGGAGGAAAGGAATAAAATGGAGGGAACAGTAAGAGTTAGTAAAAGCAGAGCCTAATATTGGCATGGATAAGAAACAATCAGTAACTAAAACACAATAAAATCAGAATTTTGCATCAGCTAAATGAGAATGAGTAAAAGGGAACACATGTGAGCAAGTAGATATTAGAGCTTGATCATTGTTGAACTAGAACACCATATTAGTAAGCGTTGACAATAAGATCCAAGAAATAATATTTTGCATGCAAGATTCAAAATCCCTTTACAAATGAGCCCCTAACATCCTTGTATAACCCAAAATTTGGTTACCAAAGTAGTTAGGGTTTACATGATCATTAAAAGGGATCTCCTTAAGTGACTTTGATTTTTTCTACCAACTTTATTAAACAACAGCTAAAAATAGAATCCCTTAAGTTATTCTATATTTTCTTCTTTATAAAGTGGATTTCAAATAATACATCCTTTTTTAAAATTTCACTTTTAAAATATATGAAAATAACCAGTGCTTTATCCATTGAATTGGGGTCCACCTTTTCACTCAAGCCTAAATTAACAACATCGAAGGATGAGAATGGACTCTCCCACTTCAGTGCATTCTATATCCATTTTCCCTATATATTCCCAAAAACAGAAAGTTGAAGAAAAAAAAATACTTCCCAATTAAACGCACTATCTCCTTGTCCCATCGATGAAATAGGATCCACTACCTTCGCCAATTGAAAGGATCTTAAACCTTCCCATGTTTCAAACATATTTTCTTCTTCTGGAGGTTCAGTTTTGGTCAAAGAATAATCCTCACAAAAATACCTACAATCCCATGATCCTACTTGGCAATATATCATCAGATTAACAATCTTTGATTGAGCATTCTAAAACCAGTTCTTTAATTTGATGTAACATTCTATTGAAGCTGTAGAGAAATTGATGGCGGGAGTATACATGTCCTTAAACAATTGTGAAAATTGCTCCTCCACATGTTCTGATGAATACCTTTGATTTTTCTCATTTATGAGATCACAAGGGATCTCATCTATGAATTCTTGAATCAAAGTGAGTGAAGTGAAGGCTTCATTACATACACTCTCATAATGGATGATAGAATTCTCGAGAAGTGTCTTTCTTGATTTAAGATATAGACACCAAAGAAAACGTGTCCCTCGACATTCAAAATCAAGAATTACTTCAATGGCTAAAGTTGAGGACTCCATACTTGTCATCTCCTGTAGACTAGGAAATATCTCATCCAAATTTGATATGTTAGAAACAAAAGTTTCCTTGAAAGAAAGAATTGGACCAAGATATGCATTAATATCTTCATGGAGCTTAATGACTGTTTTGATCGTCTCTTGGCCTAAAATGAGAATCTCTAAAAGCCAAGTTTTAGTGGCATGGCCTAATGTGTTTATTTATTTTTATAAATTTAGAGTTTCTTCATCAGGGGCAACCAATGCATCGGGTATTGGGAAAGTGGATGATATGGTATTTATCAAATTTTGAACATATTCTACCAATTGATTCTTTTCATCCTTGAGCTGAGAGTTCTGAGACTTATATTTCTCAAGTCTCTTTAGTATGGTATCTATTGAATCTCGGGCCATCACCATGTCACTTTCCAAAGTGGACTTCCTAAGCCCAAGTATGGAAACTTCATAATCCGTAGATGTCATGACATCATGCTCCTTGTCAATTTGTGGGATGGCAAGATCTATAAATCTATTTCCGTCATCATCCACCATTATTTGGGAGAACACTTTAGGTTTTCTGGGAATGACATCATTCGAATGTTTGAGAAGGGCATCGAATTCAATGTCAATTTCCTTGACAACCCTCTTCCTTTTCTTGATTTCGCAATCAACCCAAAAAGGAGTATTGTTCACTACTTCCGCATACAAAAGCCTAGAGCCCAAAGCAACATTCTCATTGTTCTCGACATCATTAGATTTTACAAGAATCCTTTCCATGACCTCGATTTATGGAGAAATAACCTCGATATCTAACCTCTTGATCATTTGGTAGATTTTGAGAAATCTCTTCCTGAATTGTAGGTTCAGAAGCGTTTGATATTTGGACTACTTGCACCTAAGTGGACTCTTGTGCAAGGCATAACTGAGGATTTTTTGTCATGAGCTTATGAGAACTATCAACAATGTGAGTAGAAGAATCTCTACTTGAAGTGTAAAATCCTGATACACGATCTCTTCCTTCACTAGAGCTAGGACCCTTAGATTTTTCACCTCGTGACACATTCTTCGGTGAAGTGGATTTTGGCCACCACTCCTTTCTTTCTTGTTGTGTATGACTAGATGGCATGGAGGTTGATTAAGAAGAAGTTTTGGTTAATTGGAGACCTCCTTGAGCTGGAAATTTTTGTAATCCTAAGGTATGATCTTGAATTGATTGTAATTTGGCAAGTTATTTTTCATACCAGGATATGCTTCTTTCGAGAATCGGTTGATTCTTGCTATCAAGAGAAAATTTATCTCTTTTGGTCCAATCAATTCATGGCAATGGGGTAGAAGCAACTACATCATATGAGGGATCAATAACATCTTTATCATCATCTATAAATGAATCTGGAGGTGTCTTGATGCAAAGGGCCTTGATTTGAGCAAGAGTTAGGTGGGAAAAATATCGTCTTTTTACTTTATGTTTGTCTGAACATGCAGCCCAAAAATATTCCATGGTAGGGTTATGTTGATATTTTTCTCCAAGAATATTCTACATATATGCATTGATATCAAGCTGGGATCTCTTCACATATGGATGAATAGTGATGAGGGAAAAATCTTTATCCACGAGTTGTGCACTGAAGATATTTGGACATTGGTATTCCCCAATTTAGATTGGGAAATGAATTCCTGAACGATGCTTATCACTGAGAAGACAATGAACTTGGAATAGTTGTCACACAAGCTCCATTAATGCCCACTTGTCATTGAAGTACTTAGAAAGCTTCCATGAAGTACCCGCAAAGCCACTTATGTGAATGTAGGAAAAGGATTAAAATTGAATAAACCATGTTCCCCATTGAGAAATGACATCCATGGCCTCTTTAGAAAATTTTTCCTCTGTATTATGATTCAGGTTTTGAATCACGCGGAAGGTGAATGCATCATTAACTCTTCTAAAATGATGAGAGCTATTTTTGAAACTTAGCTACGGATAATAATAGAAGACATTATTTTATGGGCCCATGACTCCTCTCATTTTGAGTCCTAAAAATAACTTTCTTCTAGCCACTGCATAAGTCAGGTATGATTTCATGTAGAAACATCCAGTCATCTTCACTTCGATCAATTATTTGTGAAGGGTATCACTGATGATGGTGACCCAATCCAAAAAATATCTCTTGGCAAGGATGATACAGATAATTTGATACACCCATGGGTGGAAAATATTGGTAGAGGCTAAACTGAAGACCCGACTCAAAAGAGTAATCATGTTCCTAATTTCTTCCACGAACTCAATGTGGTACAATTCATTAGGAAGCCGGTCAACACAAGGCCTCTTGGTCACTAACCAGTTTTTATTAACCATCTTACTCCACTTGAGGGGTTCTTCATCCCAAAATTCTAGTGTTGACTTTCGAGTGATGTCTGTATTCTCAGGGAAGTCAGGTATACTGAGTAATTCCTCAATGTTCTCCGGTGTGATTAAGAGGAAAGTATCGTGATTATCTTTATAAATTCCCTGTCTCTCAATATCATAATGCTCCACGCAAGTGATAACAAGATCCGGGCATTGTACTGAGACCAGAAATGCTACTGCTTGGGGTAAACCACTATGATAAAGCCTATCCGAGAATATGATGTTTCCTTTAGATTTCACCCGATCACAAAATTTTTGCACATTGATGTGACCCAGATTTGTATTGGTGATATTTTCATATGCTGACTTGATGGAACTAGGAGAAATGATTCCTTGGAATTCGTACTTGAGCGCAAATTTATTCAATTTCTCCACTAGCTTCCTTGATGTTCCTACAAGTTTATTAGATTTTTCAGCCATTATGAATTTTACAGAAAAATGACTCAGACACGTAAGACAATGTAAACGGTGTCGGGTCTCAGTCTCCAACACACTGTTTATGCCAAAAGGAACATAGCTCGTCTTATTATTATTATTTCTTATTTTAATAATAATAATAATAATAATCGATCCTAAGTTTAATTTTTTTATAAAAAAATGTCAATACATCACACTGAGACTAGGCTCGAGTTTCAAATCTGGCAACAACAATGATATATATATATATATTTATAATTAAAATCTCCCGATTTTAATATTCCGCGTGGAATGATTTAATTTATTTTTTATTATTCACCTTGCTCTTTGCGTTCCCTATTACTTGAACCTATGAATGCATACTTTGGGTTTTCCTTCTTCCTTATGGACTTTTGATCAATGCATGAGCTGCATGTTATCTCTTTTCTTGACAAATGTGTTACAACTATCTTTGATTTTTAAATGCATGGGCTATCCTTTATTCCTGGCAGCTGTGAGTGCGTGGATGTATGGTGCATGTATTGGCTTACCAAGAAACAAGTTTAACAAATGTTATGGCCTTTATTGGTGAATGCATGCCCTGTTACTTCCTGTATGTGGCCAATGCGTGCCTTTTCCTTTTAGTTTTTTGCTTTGACAAATGTGATCTCCTTGCCAAGTAAAATGCATGGAAATGTTGCATGTGTGATATTTATTTCCTTTTGGTCTGCATGGGCTTATTGACTGCAACATGGAAATGTGTTGGGCCTATCTTATTTTACCTTGTGCGTGTATCTTATTGCATGTGTATTTATTCTTCTCTTGGTGTGTAGACCTCCTTCCTCCTATGTGGCTCCCTTGGACTGCTTGGTGAATGCGTGGAGGAATGCTTTTTGTCTTATGCTTGTGTGGACTAGTTTTTATTTTTCCTGTGCGTGACCTTTGTTGCTTTTAGATTTCAATGTGTGGACAACTGCTGCATGGAATCCTCTTTTTCCCTGTGTGGGGACTATTTCCTTTAATCTTATTCAAACTATTATTTCCCTCTTATAGGCTACATATCCTCCTTCACATGATATCTAATGCGTGGAAATTGAAAATTTTAACTCCCTGCATGAGGCTCTTTGTATGCAAACTCTCCCCAATGCATGGAAGATCTTCCCCCTGATGTGGTGTTAAAGCTTTATCATGCGTGGTCTTTGTTCTTTTCTTCATGAACAATGTTATTTCTTTCCTCCCTCTATGTGGCCAATGCGTGATCAATGCAAATAGATGGTACGTGATCCTTCCTGCCTTTGTGTTCACAGTTAACTGGTATTCTTTGTTTCTTAAAAATCTGTGATGAAAATGAATCTTTCGGTTTTTTTTCTCGGAAAATGTTTTCACACAGAGGAAATAATAAGAAGTTGGAAATAAAAATCCTCCAAGCTTCTTAATTACTTTGGCACGACCTTTTCCACAGATTTTAACGAAAGAAAATTATGAGGATTTAAGAAGATTCCTCATAACCGTTTCTTCTTAGTCTCGTTAAAATAAAAAACTTCCTCTTTCTATAGGTAGTGGCATTAATTTCCAGGGGAAAATGGGAAAAAGATATCCATTTGCCAACAAAAATGACATGGCAGATAGACAATCCCCACCCTATTTCCCCATGTGGGAGATCCAAATATTTTTTTTCCATTTTCCAACCGGTTGGATTGGTAATTAGTAGAAGAAATCCCACAAGCGGGGAAATAAAAAGTATTTTCTAGGAAAGGAGAAATCCGGGTAAGGGAAGCCAATTTGGCATCCCCAACAATTGGAAGTGGAAGCTTACTTTCCCCCAACAATTAAAAATTAATCTTGTCGATTGAACTTTAATAAATATTATATCAATATTTATTTAATTAAAAACCCAAAATCAATAAAATTGATTTTATCAAATAACGGGTAATAAATTATTAAATATTAATTAATAAATTATTAATGCATTTTGTGACCTGGGAGGAGGAGTTATTGCTAGAAATGAATGAAACAAAGACCAGAATGATCACAAGAACAAAACAATTGCTATAAGGGTGATAAAACACGTAAAAGAATACTTTTGAAAATTTTCAAAATTTTAATGGTTCTTAATTTTGTGAAGTCAAAATTAGTTGATAACATGAGCTTCTACTCCTCAGTCCTCCACTGAACTCATGTTCCATCCCTCAATAAGTGTATAGTAGCATGAGTGTTGGTGTTTCTTGTGTAAGGGGAGTTTGAAGCACCTAGTCAAGCTCACCAACCACGCCTCAGCCTAAAATCATATGGTGTCTCCAAAGTAAATGGGCAAGTGGAGTCTCAATATATCCCTAATGTGAATAACTACATGCAACTACCTAGATTTAGGCCTTTCATATGATATTTTTCTCTCATCCCATTGTTGATGAGGTGAACTCCTAGTCCTCTCTCTGAGCTCTGATTGCATCCTCTTTATGGGTACTAGGTGGTGGGGACATGTATCCCGCTTGTGATGGGTGCGGTGAGCATGCCCTATGATCCTCTACTCTCTTAAGAACCTTCTCTCTATGAGTTTTCACTACCTCTTGCAATGCCTAGAGGATTTGAGCTCCCAATACCCCTTTATTTTTCTTCAGCGGGGTAGGTGGTCTACTTTGTATTAGCTTCGTTAGGGCCCATGTGTACAGGCTAACTACGGAGTTTAGAGCGCTAAATATAAGTGGGTAAAAGAAGTGATGGGCCACATGTGGCACCAATCGATATTCCCTTTAGTGATTAAAAGCATTGTGATGCCCCCAAATTAAAACACTCAATTAACCCATATTAGTAGTAAAATTATGTTTTTTTTTTGTTTTAGAAAGAATTAATGAGAGGCAACTTAAGTTTACATTAAAACTTTTCTTTCACACCACCGCAAGTACTATCGGCTTCGACCGTTATGACTTCTCGCGTGATGCAGTGGTATGGTGATTGACAGTTAAATTGGAAATGCCAATAATCGTGTAGATGATTAAGTTTTAAAATCGATTGTTAGGTTTAAAAGGGTCATGGATTTTAAAGAGACGTTTATCAATATCTGGCGACAACACAAATGTTTATGATAGAAGGTGATGAATGTAGTGATATCCAATCTTATTGAGGTAAGATTTCATATTTGTTTAATAACTAATCTTGCATTATTTCATTAAGGGTTAATCATTTCATGATCACTAGATACTCTTATCACCTTATAATTTACTTTAGTAATTATAACATTTTGAATGGGAAGTTATTAATAATTAACCTGTTAACTTACCCATTTTAAAGTTTTTAAACTAAATTTATTTAAATATTACTTTAATGAAACCTCTTAATTTATCCCTATGCAATATTAGTTAACTCATGTTACCTTAGAAAGTTTAGCCAAGACAAGTGGGGAGTTGAGCCAAGTACAAATGTAGGATTTATTTATGGCCTTAGGATAAAATTGATCTCCAATATTAGATTTAGGTTTCCTAAAAACCCTAAAATCCATCCTTATGATTATGAAAACTCATTTTTTTTTCTTATTTTCATTTCTTCTCTTCTCTTATCTAGTTTTATTGCAGGTCTAGATATGGAGGTTCAAATTTTCCAAAGGAAGACAATCAGACACATATAAGTGTATATACACACATGGGGATGCACACACATACATCTATGTGTGTCTGTGTATAAATTAAAGTTTATCAAGTCTAATGGAGCGTCGGAGTGTATGTTTACACACAAACACATAGATATATATATGGAACGACTTGGTTTTAAGGCATATGCTTGTAATAGAAGCTGTATTGAGGCCTAAGGCCTATGTTTTCCACTGCAGAACTAGTCCCTAGGCGTTAGGGAGAGTGTGGAGTGTCCCGTGACTGTATTGCTAGGGTTTGAGTGGCCCTTGGCCATTGCGAGGAGGGGTTGGGATAGGGCTTCAACCCGTTCCTTTGTAAGATAATGTGGTGTGGATGTGCCACATATGGTGAGTCTACAGGGTTGGTCGGTGGCCAGGCCACGAACCATACCCTAACCTTATTTATTCCTATGTTTACCACTACAGAACTGTGCCCTAGGTGTTAGGGAGTGTGTGGAGTGGCCCATGATTACATTTCTAGGGTTTAAGTGGCCCTTGGCCGTTGTGAGGAGGGGTTGGGATATGGATTCAAACCTATCCTTTGTAAGATAATGTGGTGTGGATGTGCCACATATGGTGAGTCTACAGGGTTGGTCGGTGGCCAGGCGATGACCCATACCCTAACCTTATTTCTTCTATAATATAAAATTTCGTACATGTACAAATAAGTGCTAATATGTATATATTTTTCATTATTATTATAATGAATTCTATTAGTAAGAAAAGATGTAAACTCTTAAGTGAGTATTTTTGTTGTGGATACATCTAATAATATACATTTTTGAAATGTAATTAAATTGGTCATCTATTAAAATTATATATATATATATATTATGAACATCTATTTATTAGAACACAATGACTTCTAAATTTGTGCTCTATAATGGTTTAAAACTAGGAGTGAAAATGTCACATTTTTTCTTACAATAGAATTATAAAGATGATGGTTTGATAAAACTTTATAAGAGCTTATAAATATAGGAGGTATGTATATTTGAGAAGGTTAGCTTGGTCAATTAGGGGCCGTTATTAGATCTTTTAAAATCCTACCACAATTTGAGACTTGCAATTACTAAACTCATCACATATCCACTACCAAAGATCTTAAATCCATTATTGCGATATAATATAAAATATCATGTATAACTGTACTTACATTTTAGTTCTATAGATTTCAATGGAGAAGAAGAATAACTATAATCTCTTTCCACCAAATTTCTTTACAACCAACAATAAACCAAGTAAGATATTTCATTTACTAATCACAACCTGATGAGAAAACATTTATAGTCAAGTTTAAAGAGAAGAAATGAAATAATAGTGAAGTTCTTTGATTAGTCATAAATGTTACAACAACTCATTGATATCTCACCAAGAAGAAAGAAGATAATGATTTCACAATTCTTTTAACACCCTCTTTTCATTTAATTCCAAAAGCATGTGCACATAGCAAGAGCAAGAAAATACCCCTTTTTTTTTACAGATTACCAAAACAACATGAACTTATTTCCTTAGTTCCACTACAAATGAACCTCATCTTAACAATGCAAAAAGAAAACATTGTTTCACAACTTTCCCAAACAACCTAAGCTTTATTTTATTTATCCAATAATTTTTTTTCATTACAATCACATAAGAGCACACTTGCTCAAATCAACGTCTCATATGTTTACAATTTTAGTTTCTAAATTCTTCATTACTTCTCTTGTACAAATGATTCACAAATGCAACAATCAAGAAACATACTTGCACAATTTAGTAATCAACCATTTTCAACTTGCATCCCAACAAAAAATGGGTTTCCCATGAGTAAAATATAAACACAAAGTCCGTCACCAATGCTCTCAATTTCTATATTTATATACATACACACAAAAAGGAGGTAAGAGGAAACATTCACCTCCTAACCATTGAATAGGGTAAAATTTCTTCCTCATTATCCCATGAATCCTGCAAATTTTGAGAAGAATATTTAGCCAACACCACACTTGGAACAACAAATAAATTCCTAATACCCATATTCACATGTAATTTCAAGGAAACTTATTAACAAGCAAGAGGGAAAGGTAGGCACACAAGAGAGAGAAAGAGATTACTTTCCAAATGACAATTTACTCACTACCAAGCCGTCAATGGCTTACAAGGGGGAAATATAGTTAACCAAACCAGTTATCGCTCACATAAGTTCTTAGTTCCTCCACAATAAAAAAATACCATAGAATTAAACACTTATCCCTCTACTTGGATTTCCAACCCACTTATCCATCCACTAGAATAAACCCCACATCCCTTTCATTCCTCCTTTAGACTACACAAGGTTTAATTTAAGTTATCTAGTTACTCATCCCTCTAACATGATCCATACTTTCCCCCACACACATATACACTCTTGTTAGCCCCACAATGGGTGTATAAAAAGTACACAACACTAATAAAGTTCCAACACAATTCAAATGAGCGATAAAACACACACATTCCATCTAAATGGAGTAAGATAAAATAATAAATTTTTAAGAAAAACAAAGGGGAAGTGTTATCCCAAATTCCCCCCAGTTTAATTTGGAAAATTCATTATAAAATGAAATTAATCATCCAAATTCTTGGACGTGTGGACGACTGTCAATTTCAGCACTAGAGATTAGAGAGAAAGACAACTCAAGATGGCTTGACTGAGGTGAATTGAGCTAGTCGAGTTGTCTGGTGGGTTGGAAGCAAGTTGGATGGTGGCCGAGCTGCAGGGCAAGATGGACGAGTTTGTCATGGTGCTAGGGTGAGCAGGTCAAAAAACCACCCAGGTTGGACGGTGGTTGGTCAACTTGGTTAGACAGCATGAGGGGTATATCGCCTGGGTTGGATGGTGGTTGGTCAACTGGATTGGTCAGCCAGGTTATTCGGTTGAGATGAACATCTAGATTGGTTGGTGGTGTAGTGTAACGGAGGAGTTGGATGAAATCCAACCCCCTTGGGTTGGAGGACACTTGGTTAGTCGGCTTGGTTGGATGGGTGAGGCATCATACAGAAAATGAGATAGACATATACAGGGTTGGACGGGTCAGTGGGTTCGACGCTTGGGTTGGTCGAGTCATAGGTATGACATATATAGACAAGTTAGACGGTCGTCCAACCTCCCAGGTTGGAAAACCCATGGTGTAAAGGTGGTGACCATCAGGTTGGACGCCTGCCACAAAATCTATGGCCTAAAGAACCCCTTAGGTTGGACAGTTGAGGTCAGATGACACTTGGGTTGGGCGGGTCACATGGTTAGATGGTTTACGAGTCCCATGAAAGGTGAAGGTAGGTGGGAGAGTGACAGTTCATCAACCATATTTAATGCGGTATGACACCTCGGGAAGTGAATTTGTATGGGTGCCCATACCTCTTTAATGAGAGTAGGTTAGAAAATTACCTATATAATGAACTCAACCCCCTAATTTTTATAGAGACATTTTGGGAGCTGGGGTAACTCTTGAAATTTTTTCCCTCAACTCCAATGAGCTGTAAGCCTTCTCCTATGCATGACAAGCATATTTATGCCTCTGTGCATCAATGTAAATGGTCTATGCATGTTTTGAATCAATAAAACGTGTTTTTGTGGTGTTTTCCAACCCTTTTTTATGTTTTATTTTATTTCTCTGCCTCTCCATTATTATTGTTGTATTCTGTACATGTTTTCTGACTTGTAGGTGTAAGATGTCGTGTTTCATGGAGTGTAGATGGCGAATGGAGCCTAGGTTTGTGTCACTACTATTATGACCTCACCCGACTCTATTTTTACTCTTCGTCCTCCCTCATTAGAGTATCTTGCCCCCCTTTTTCTGGTGCTATCCTCCCTTTAGTGTATGATTTCCCATTTCATGCAATTTCTCTCTCCTTATCTCCTTAGAAGTCTTAAGACAAGTTTAGATAGGTGTATTTTCTAAATTATGAGTAGTTTAACATTAGGATTAGGTAGAGGAAGCCATCCTTCTCTGGAGGACCATCTCAAGTTCGCAGGTCCCACAACTTGAGAGATGGTCCAATGTTAGAAAAATTACACTGATTACCCCACACACTCAAGACAAACCGGGGGTGCTATAATTTTGACATAACAAGAAGGTAACCAACCTTTTACTCATCTTGTCCCTTCAATTCTAAAATCCACAAGAAACTTCAAACACTTTTACAAAATTCTAGCAGCAATTCCCTAGGTCAAGAGGCCTCTCCGAAAGTAAGAAAAAATGCCTCAAAGAGCACCCCCTTGAGGATTGTGCCAAGTGACAACATCTTAAGTTCCCAACGCAAACCACATCCCAACACAATAATAATTTCAAAAGGCATGCCCACATGGGCCAAATTTAGAATCTTAAAAAATTCAACCACCCAAAGTAAATGCTCTTACAAGAATTCACATGAAAATCTAATAAGCCAAAAATAAAAAATCCCAAAATTAAATACAACTCAAATCACTAGGAATCCACTTGAAACAACTTATAAAAAAATAAATGCAAAGTGGTTGAATGGTTTCCAAGGGTAATTATGGGGTCTTTTGAACCCCAAAAATGGTCAAAAAGTCATAAAAACTACACCTACCCTATGGGTAGGTGTGCAGAAGGGTTTTGGGAGTGTGGGACAAGGTTTATTTGTCCCACACACCACTCAAAAGTGTGGTCGAAAGTGAAATCCTAATTTACCAAAAAGGGAATCTTTTCAACTATCCATTTAATGTCAAACCCAACCAAAATAGGTACGTATATTAGTCATTAACCCAAACTACTAAACAAGCTTAGAAATAAATCAACCAAGTTAAACAAATTAAGCTAAGGGTCCCAATAAAGATGAGTAACAACAATACAAGTAAAAAATAAATTAAATCAACACATAATCACCATACACCTAACCCAAACACCTATTTCCAAGTTCAAGTGACTCATGTTGGCCAAGAAGTTTCATAGAAGTTAGTCCCCCTCCATCCTCTTGGTGTGTTTAGATTTATTTTTTTGCATGTAGATTTTGGGTACCTGTTCACCATCTTCACACTCAACGTACACGTCATATGTGCGCAAATAATAACAATTTTTATACTACTAAATGTCAAAACAAAACACACCAATTAACCATGTATCACATTATTTGATATTAACTTAAAACATGCTCATAATATATCAATTTGACATCATCAAAATTAGAATATCTAACCAAAAAAACAAATAAAAACATTTATTTGATAAATCCATCTAAAGTACATGTCAAAAGCCATCAATCTAAACCATGTAAAAATGAGTCAATTTTTTATCCTAATTTTTGAGTTTCATGATTAAATTGAGATAATCAATCAAAATTTTCTTCTTTGGGGCTTGTATGCTTTCTATGAAATCACCCATAAATTACTTTTTATCCTTGAAATATTTTTCTAAGTATTTTTTAGGTTGTTTGGGATTAACATGAATTTTTTCATGTCAAATATTTTGTATCCTAAACCTTGAAACCCGACACACTAAAATATTTTGGGTTTTGGGTTTTGAATGCATCAAGACATGGAGGATGAAAAACATGCTTCATGTTTGATGCTTTCTAAACCTGAACCCTGAAACACTATAGTGTATTGGGTTTTCAAGATTTTTGGCATTGGAACATCTTGGGTAAAAATCATGTCGAATGCTTGATGTTTTCCGACCCCGACTCCTGATGAAGCGCTTAGGTTTATTTGTGTCGGGTTTTTGGGACCCAATTACATTTAGGCATGACATGTTCTATGCAGACCAACTTTCTCAGCCCTGGTTTCAACACATTTATTACCAAGAGGGGAGGTATGTCACTACACATGTCATCCTATGTGTAATTAATGTCATGGAGAGTTTATAAATATTAGGGGTTTTTTCCACATTATTTGTACTTGTACGAATTTGAATTTGATCCCACACTCCTGTGCTTCTGAAGCTTCTGAAAGCCCGATTTCATTTTTCTTAGTCATTTTGAGTGGATTTCTTCATTTTTATTCAAGCCTCGTCTCATTCTTAGGTGAATTCTACCCTCCTTGCTAAGTTTCCTTCGATGTTTTTTGTTGTTATTTGAGGTGTCTTTAGTTGTTTTTACCTCTTCTTTATTTTTACTTTGGCTATGGGGATTTGTTTTTAAGTTTTTATTTTGCTTTCTTATTCTCCTTACTTTTTTTCCAACTTTGTGAAGACGAGTCCAAACTTATTAAACTTCATATTTGTGTTGTCCACTTGGATGTTTCACCATGATCAAACACATCAAAAAACATAAACATAGATTTTTTGTTGGGATCTTTCGACCTGTCGATTCATGGATACAAAACCCCGAATTGATAAGGAACACTCAGCTAAAGTTGCTAAGTTGTAGAAAACAAACTCAATGTTTTGGAAATCACATGATGTGTAAAGCATAGGTAGTGAAGTCCTGATCAGTGTTACAAATATTTCTAGAGGCGCAAAGCAATCTCAAGAATCCTGACAGTGTGTTCGGGTTTCTAGAGCTACATGAAACAAGGTCTACAAGTCCCAATAGTGTGTCAGAGATTTCTAAGGTGTAAAGACATAGGCTAAGAATACCGACAATATGTGTCAAGGTTTCTTGAAGTGTTTGAAAAGCAATGTTCCAAGCTCTTGATAGAATGGCTTGCGACTTTGTAAGGTGTGCAAAATAAGGACCAAAAACTTAAGAGAGGTGCTTTTCGATACTTTACAGGGTGTTGATTAGGGAAAAGTTTCTGATCTTTCATTCCTAATAATTCACAGGATTTCTCATAGAAAGTATTTTCAGTTCTTTCTCTATGTTTGATTCCAAGTAAAGGGAAGGGCAAGGTAGGATTCCTCTAAAGAGATGAAATACAAGTACCAAGGGGTTATTTCACCTTCTAATACAATCTTTAATATTGATATTAGAGATATCTGAATTAGGACATGTATACATGGATGACTTTTAGAATAGGGTCAATGGTTCATCACAAACGGCATGGTTGCAATACATATCTAACAGTGGATTACCTCTTGCTGATTGACTTTTCCCATATGCACTTAAGTTTCCAAATTTCATTCTCGCAATAACTAGTAACTATGATTCCAAAACTAGGGTTGTCAATAATCATGATGGGGAGGTGGTAATTCATTTAGAAACTAACTATTTCGATTATCTCCTTAAAGTCCCCTTGACCTCACTACATATGTTGACACCAACCTCAAGAGGGCCCAACAGGCTTAGGATAATCCAACTTAGTTGATTGCATCAAACATTTTAACAAGAAATATCTTGTGAAACCTAAGTCTTGTTGTAAGTAGGTTCCATAAGACCTTGCATCAAAGTGATTTCATTCTCAAAATCAATGACAATTATCACATTATTAAGTAGAGTTTTTGGTCTTCTTGAAGTAATATATTTCTAAGGATGGATGTAAAAATTTATCACTATCATACACAAAAATTATCAATTCTTTGATTGGGGTGAATTCATTAGTGATACCATAACTAGTCAGTTAAAGGAAGTGTTGACAACGAGGAAGTTCTATATGATATAATATGTTACTTATGTTGTTGTAGGAATGAAAATTTATCCCTGATTAACCACCCAAGAAACCAGGTCTTCAAATTAGCTAACAACTTCTACCCAGTTGATATTAAAGGATATCTTGAGCCATTTAGGAGGGTGAATGATGAATTTTATATAGCATCATTTGTAAACTGGATAGATATCTTTCTAGGCATCGGTGCACTGATGCAACTTGGAACACAATTTCTCATTGGGGTTATCTCTTCCTAAAATTTCCCACATTCACCTACCTTTGAATAGTAGCATTCCAAGGATTCCCATATCTACTACCCATATTTCCAAGTGATAAGTGGGTTCTAATGGAATTGGTACAAAATTGTTGTACCTCCAAAAATTATAATAGAGTAAACATAAGGCGGGAATCCACTTCCCAATATCCATTAGCTATTACACTTGCACGTCGGTAATCAAGGGAAAAGATATAGCTATTGAAATGTAGGAAGTAATAAAAAAGTATCTCCATCCAAGGCCTGAATTTAATTATCAAGGAATATTGAAGGCTTATAGATAACTATAGTTTCATGTCCCTGACATTGAAGATATATGGATTTATTTAAGGGACGAGGAAACAATCAATAGGATGAACCAAAGTCACTTGAATTTGGATGAGGCATCAATATTTAATCTCCTTGACATCCCTAAAGGTGCTATTGATGATGGGGAAATATTAGATCCCATGTACGTGCAAATGAATGTTGATAGTATGTGTTTTTATCCTATCGATTGGTCTATTAAAGAATCCACATCCAGTAAAGATTAAGATGCTCAGATTCTTCTCTGAACCAACTCTTGATTGCACTCAATAAATGTTCAGCCAAAAGATCCCAAATTCCCAAAATTGGAAATGACTTCTAGATTAGAGGTAGGCCCCTCTTAGGAAGAAAAAGATAAAAGTGAAGTACATGGGAAGAAGTTTAAATTTAAGTTCTATATCAGTGGAACAAAAAAATCCTCATCTTTCTTCTATTTCATCTTCAAACACCATGAGTTGTCAACATGGATTCTCTTTTCCTCAACGGGTGCACGAGACATCAACTGAGTACCATGGCCATCTCAGTATCCTCCCATTTTTTCCATCCTCATCACCCATGTGGCTCCCATTGTGACCTTATTTCCACATGTGAAACTTCACATCACATCTCCTTTGCATGTTTCCTCTCCTCACCCGTCCTCTCTTCCTCATGTTTCAATCTTTTCCACTCTCCTCTTCATTTTTGATCTCATTAATTATTTCATCCACCACTCCCATTTCTTCTCCTTCACCTTCATCTTCTCATGTGTCACTTATGGCACTAGTCTTCTCATCCCCTTTTACTCTATCATTCGGGATAAGTATGATTTTAGGTTCTCCTCACATAATCTCAATTCCCCTCTCCATCTAGCTGATTTCTCCTCCATGCCTTCTTCCCCTCCCTCATCTTTATTTATTGATATATCTATTATTATCCACTTGTCTATTCCTTGACTGAACCATTGCTTACTCATCCCAGTACCACATTCGATGATGGTTATCCTCCTTCAACAAGACACCATCCTCTTATGTTCCACCTTGGCTAGGTAGCCAAACCTGTGAAGAAGATTGAAGAAGGTTGTTCCTTCCTGAAGGCATTTGATTTTAACGTATATTGACCCCTACCTAATCTTCATACATCTAAGAAACCCAAGATCATTTCTCACATGATCATTGATGCATCGGGTCAAAGGTTTAGTTGAGATTATGGATGCTTGTTGCCAGATAAGATACAAGGAAGACATCACTACTTCTAATTATCAAATAACCAAAGTGGCACGTGGGGAAAGTCATGTTCTGAAGGATACACATTCAAGACGTGTACATGTGGCTACATGGAAAATATATTTAAGAAACTTAAACAAGTTCCACCAAGGATGAGCTGAAAGAAAAAGGTGAAGCAATTGATAGTTATCGTTCTCAAGATCTCTCTAAACAACTCAAGATCTCTTCTCTGGCTCTGGTTAGTTTTGACACATCATCACATATCAGAGATGGGAAAATATTAGGTAGAAGGGTCGAGTAGTAGATGGATAGATTCAATGACTCCTAACTCAAGGTAAAAGGTTGATCAAGGATGTTATTGAGGTCCATGTTATGATATTGATAGAGGAAGAAGCTTCAAGCTTATTGAAAAAATGAATAATAAGCTCCAAGAAGAATGGATTGCAATTGGAGATTTGACTTTGGCATCCTTGAGTGAGCTCAAGAAAGTTAATCCAGATATCCTTGTTCAAGAAGGGGTAATGAGTGAAAGGGAAAAGTTCATATTTGAGTTTTACAAATCCATTGAATTTCGAAGTCAAGATTTTGCAAGAAGCATTGGTGAAAAGCTTCAAAAGGATAGAGAAGAAGGTTATTAATGCCACCAATGACATTGGTGATGATATTTTCCAAGATCCTTCACTTCATGTCCTGGATGATGAATTAAATGATGTTTCCAATGGATGAAACCTTCAAATAATTCAAAGAGTTAGTTCAAAAAGGAGTCCTTAGTTGAAAATAATTTTGATTTAAAGGACAATTGATAAACTGGTTTTGTGCCAAAATGTTTTGAGAAATTTGTCCAAGAGTATCAGAAGGCTCAGTAGAAACTCCCTGTCAAGGATGATTAATGTACTCGAACACATGTGACATTCTGAATCTGGTATTCATGTGGACCTCGATGAAAAAGAAACATAATATATGGTTTACAAACTTCCATGAAGTTATCATCATAGGCAATGCTGAGACAAGAAATTGAAACGGAAAATTTTGATTAAGGACTTTGAAATGTTTTTTCTTTTGAATTTTCAAGCATTTAAATTTTTGAGATGTCGAAAGACATCGTTTGGATTTGCAAGTTCACTTGGTCATTTTGTAAGAACTAATTTCAAGGAATTTTTCTTAATGTGTATTTGTTATTTTTAGACTGCAATCCAAATTCAATTCCCCTTTTCTCTCTTCTCCTTCTCTATAAATGTAAAATTATATAGGCATTATCTAATATAGGAGAGGATTTTTGGAGTTCAAATTAATTATAAGATGGAGTTGTTTAGAGAAGAAAATATTTGTGTTTTAAATCTTTTGTGAATAAGGAATATAAGAGATACATTATAAATCTGTGTGTTGAAGTGTTATTTCTTTATTTAAAGTATTGTTCTCAAGTTAAATGTATTATATTATTCTTTGATTCAAGTGTATTGTTCCTTATATCTTTAATCAATTTATTACTGTTTGATCTGATGAAAGTGATCTTTGGATCTGAATTCTCCCAGAGAAGTACATATAACGTGAATACTGATTGATGAAAATGAATATCCTAATAGGTATATATTTCGACAATCTAATGGAACTATTCTTCCATTCCTGACATATGATATAGATTCTACTAGAAATAAGGGAACTATTGGTTATGATATCTCAAATCCAATGTCATAGTAACCAATGCAAGGAGTTGTGCAAAAATATAAGGAGATGAAAATGAATAGTAATGAAATAGGGTTCATAAGCCTATTTAGTTGTGGTTATTTCAGTTAATGTTCCAAATTTCGACTGTTCTATTATCAACGTCTCATTACATATTTTGTCTTTTACTTTGTTGATATAGAATATATTTTTCCATTTATGCAATAATAAGGTTGACACCATGTGGCAACTCAATTAATTTGTAAATTTAATTGACTAATTTTAAGTCTACCCCAATTTGGCGTATCACTAATTTGTGTCAATACAACATATACAAGTGAGTAACATGATGATGATCTTTCTTATACAAGATCAATCCATCTAAATAGTGCTCAATAATTTGAGTGTATGAAGCTTACAAAAATTTATCATATTTACCTAGTGGACACCGATGACCCCCAGATGGTTCGCTATGTCATGAATACATGCATCGCTTTGGAAAAGTACTAAGGAATGTTAGGTTTTAGGACGTGTCAACATTTTGAAAGTATAACCTTGTCTGTTAAGGGACATCTCAATTAACATTATAATATTCAATACATTTTTCTAATGTTCATATGTAGAAAAAATAATAGCAGTTTTAATGTTATTCAAAGAGCATTACCTAATGTTCTTAGTAAAAATCACACAGTCTTAGTTTTCATAAATAACCCTATCAAAAAAAAGGTTTGACAAGATGGTTATATAAAACAATAAAGGACATGTGACTCTAAGTCCCCATAGTCCTTGAAAACATTTGAGATGGATGACACAACTGAGCCAAAATCTAGGAGAGCTATTTTCCTACATAACACCATTGAGCCATACATAATATATAATAGTTTAATGCATCTCTTGACGTATATAACTATACATAATATAATAAATATAATATACTATAAGGTACATATAATATTTATATATCACTTATATATAATAGTTATATATTTAAGCATACAAAATACATATAATAATAAGTATTATATATTTAATATACATGTATACATAGTTATATACTTAAATATAATATTTAAAAAACAGGGGTGTGATGCAAATGTGCTGCAACTTTGTGCCACTTTTTTTAACACATAGCAACCTAGAAACATAAAAAATAAAAACCCTGGCTGCCCAAAAACCCAAATGCATTTCATTTATTTTTTCTCTTGAAGAGTGACAAGAGAGAAACTGGCGGCTAGAGGAGGTAAAATAACAGTGAGAGGAGGAGAGATTGAGAATATTTTATTAAAATATGTGAGTAAAAAGAGAAGTTTGACATAGGTAGGTAGAAAGAGGAGGGAAAGTAAAACCCCTAATTTACTCTATGGACCTAATAGCAGTAGAGGAGGGGCAAGAGGAAGAAGAAAAAATATATGACACCCTCTTATACAGAAAAATTGAAGACAAAGGTAAACTTAATTTTCTATTTAAAATCATACATTTTTTGCTATAATTGTAAAAAATGCATTACAAATTTAAAAAACCCTAGGATTTTTTTTGAAACACTAGTTGAAAGTACTTACAAAATCTGATTTTGAAACCATTTGAACCACCAATGCCTTGTAAGAGATGTAATCCAACAATGGTATTAACTACCATAAAGGCACCACAAAAACAAATATATTTCCATAATTGTAGAAAACACCATAAATCCCTAAATCACCAAACAATCTAACCAAAACACTATAGAGGTTTTCCAAGTTTAATTATATTTCTTACCCATTCACTTACACAAATAGAGTCACAAGTGTATCGTAAGAATTTCCCACTGTACATACAACCCTATGTGTTACCCTAAACATTCACATAAATCATAGTTTCCCCATGGCTAATAATACCAATCTCAATATCCCCCACAAGGTATAGTAATTCAATATATTCAAACAATATGGCTAGGTCTATCCGTATAGCAACATTGGACATTCACTATAGCGACCCAATCATTGGAACTCATGGCAAGCAAAAGACTACAATGTATTTCTTTTAGCAACAAACCAAGATAGACCAATTGTTATCCAACATTTATCATGACTTGCATAATTATTCAGAATCGCACAAATCATCCACTAACATTTTTACAGAATCAATACTGTTACTATTCAATTCACACTACTTTTTTAGCTAGTCAGTATATGCACGACATGGTATGTAGCCTAAAAAATATTCTTTTATGTAATGAAATTACTAGTATAATTCAGATTATGAACAGCAATAAAACAACAAATAACACAATATTTCAAGAATAATGATCTCAATATGAAATTATAATAGCTTCACCACTTTAAGGGGGCAACCTCCAAACCATATAAGAAGACTCAAATGCTCAAATGATAATGAAACTATCTACCTACAATCCCCTATATATAACTATTCATATGTTATGGCCATCACCAAAGCCCGACCTACTAAGCATGATAAAGTATAAATGATATGGTAAAATGATATAAGCCACAAGTCAACTACTCATATTCTAATACAAGCAATAGGATAAGGGCATAACATGCCCTTTCCCCTTCAAACCAACGTTATCCTCAATGTTGAATAATCCTGGATGTTGTTGCAGAAAACCTTCATCCTCCTAGATCACATCTTCTATGCTCAGATTCTTCCACTTGATAAAATATTCCTTAATGTCTTTGGTTCTCAGCCTCTTAGTACATGTTTGTAGAATCTTCTCTAGCTCCAAAATGATTCTTCCTTCCTCATAAAGTTCTGGTAACTCTGTCTGGGCTTCAAATTTGTTTCCAATAACCTTCTTCAGGCAGGAAACATGGAATATTGGGTATATGCATGAAGATTGAGGCAACTCTAGTTTATAAGCAACACTGCCAATTTTCTGTAGAACTTGATAAGGGCCATAATATTTAGGAGCAAGTTTGTTGTCCTTTTTCTTTTGCTTTAGGGACATCTACTTCTAAGGCTGAAGACGTACAAAAACCTAGTCATCAATTTCAAAATGCCTTTCACTACAGTGTTGATCTGCTTGTTGTTTCATCCTATTTTGTGCCAATGCCAAATTATCCTTCAAACTAGATAAAACCTGTTGTTGATGTTGAATGTGTTCCTCGACATCTTTAACCTTAGTTTGCACCCTCAAGGAAGAAGTGATAGAAGGTGGATGGTAACCATATAATGCTAAAATGGGGTCATTTGAGAAGAGGTATGAAAATATGTGTTATACCACCATTCTGCAAGTGGTAGCCATTTAATCCACCTTTCCTGCTTATCTGACACAAAACAACGTAGATACCCTTCTAAGCATTTGTTGACCACTTCCATTTTCCCATCAGTTTGAGGATGATAAGATGAACTGTGAGCTAACTGAGTACCCAAACATGAAAATAGTTCTGTCCAAAAATTACTTGTGAAAATAGGATCACGATCACTTACAATTATCTTTGGGGTTCCATGTATCCTTTGAACTATCTCCAAAAAAATAGCTGCGACTGTACTGGCTACAAATGGATGTGATAGGGCACAAAAATTGGCATATTTTGTGAGTGTATCCACAATCACCAAAATAACATTCTTACCCTCTGAACAAGGCAATCCTGTGATGAAATCCATGGAGACCTCCTCCCATCTTTGGATAGGAATTGGTAAGGGTTGCAACAGACCTGGTGTCTTAATTGTTTCCCCTTTATTTTGTTGGCACACCAAACACTCTGATACAAATTTTTTTACATCCCCCTCGAGTCCTTCTCAAAATAATTCTCTTTTTATTCTATGATATGTCTTCAAAAATCCAGAGTGTCCTCTAACAGGTGATACATGTATCTTTGCAAGAATCTTATGCTTCAACTCAAAAAATTTACTCAAGTATAACCTATCCTTGTACCATAGGGCATTACCTTTCCACTCAAATTTGTTAGATGTTATAGATATTTGCTTGATATTCTGTATTAGATATTGTGCATCCTTATCCTGATCCCATTCCAATCTCGCTTCATCTACCCAATCGGACTTCGACATGGACATTTTAAAAGGAATGATAAGAATATTATTCCAATCCGTGATCTCAGATGATAATAGCACACCACATTAGATTTGCAAAATAGAAGAGCTAAAATACCATATATGGAAATCCATCATAATCCATAATGCTCAATACATTACAATAGAATGAATTCAATTACTCAATAAGAAAGATGTACATATAGGAGGATGGAAGTGAAATTACTACCTAAATAAGTGGTGAAGAACTCCTACTAACTGATACTGGTAGTTAATTTAACTCCAAAAGACTAGTAAGCTAACTCCACATAATTGAGAAGTTAACTCAACACAACTAGTAAGCTAACTCCACACAACTAGTACACCTAAGAAAACTAACCCACCAAGTGTAGGGCTAACACAAGTGTAAGAATTATCCTAATAAATAAATAAAAGGATAAATAATAACCTACACTAACACCCTCCCATAAGCATAGCTTAGGTGGGAAAAAAAGAAGGTGGGCCCCGAAAACAAGGCTTGATGAGGTAACCACATACAATAACTGGGAAAATTAGACACTGCAAGGTACCCAAAACCAGTAATAATAAATTCGAGAGAGAAAAATCCCATTGCAAAATATCCTCAGAAGCTCGGCTCCAAAAAATTATACAATGTTGAAGAAGTGTGGTGCACATTGTGGTTTGAATCCACTGCTTGATCATAGAACTAAAAAATAACTGACATTGGGCTTCACCAGAATAGCTCCATGCAAGGAGACTGTCAACGGAGTGATGTCAAAAATGTGAAAAAAATACCAAACATAATTTGAACTGCTATAAATAGGTGTGCCACGATCCAAGAACAACCAAGGCAAGGACACAAGATCCAAATAAATAGGAGTGCCATGATCTAAGAAAAGCCAAGGTAATAAGGCAAGGACACAAAATCTAAAGAAGCAAGATCAACTGCTCCAAACAAGTATGTCATGATCTAATAACAAAAAGGCAACAAGGAAAGGAAATGAGATCCAAATAAATAGGAGTGTCATGATCCAATAAAAGCCAAGGTAACAAGTTAAGGACACAAAACCCAAAGAATCAGTATCAACACCACACCTTCCCATACTACTAAATGAGTAGAGTGATACCAAAGATCTGTATGAGTTACCAAAATCAACTACTCGAATACTGACAAACTAACACTGGGATTCACCAGAATAGCTCCCCCATAAGAGATACTGTCAACATGCTAAAAAAAGTGTCAAAAATATAGATCCAAAATATCTCAACAAACAAGAGAGATATACATGTATACACCCATAGATACAATAATGCAACACCCAAAATTTTAAGATGTCGGGCTCAACCGAAATTACATCCACAAGTGATTACAACACCCTCCCAAATTTGGCACTTTATAATTGAGTGCATGTAAACATTACAACTAGTAACAATACCTTTTACATTTGAAATACGTGTATAAAAATGTCACCAATGTGTAGCTCTTGAAAAAATACACATTTTTTTTTAAATCACCTTAATCCGAGCTACGTATCAAAAGTTATGAGCTTTAGAAGGTTTTACTATTAAAATAATATTTTAATGCCGATATTTTTGTAAAAAAGGTACTCATGACACCCAAATGTCGAAAGGGCAAAAGAGTGCATCCACATGATACATGCTTGCGATGAAAGGATAAAAGCCTGCGCCCAAAACCTAAATGTCCAGAGGGTTAAATAATGCATCCGAAAGGTACACGCTTATATCCAATGGATAAATGAATGCACCCAAAGGGTACATATTTGCGTCCAGTGGATTAAAGACTGCATCTAAAACAAAAATATCCAAAGGGTAAAAGAATACTTCTGGAAGGTACACACTTATATCCAATGGATAAAAGAATGCACCCAGAGGGTACATATATGTGTCTAGTGAATAAAATCCTGCATCCAAAACATAAATATCCAGAGGGTAAACGAATGCATCTAGAAGGTACACACTTATATCCAATGGATAAAAGAATACACCCAGAGGGTACAATTCTGTGTCCATATTTGACTATCTCGAAAAATGGTCAAGTTTACAGTCAATTCTATGGTTTTGGCACCTTCCAAATCCAATAGCACACTCCGTTTTGCATAAAAATACATGTTACCAAAAAGTGCTGACAAATTCTAAACACATGAAAAAAATAAACCCTTGCTTGTAAAGAAAAACTTACAGATGGATGTCTACATCATCTATAGCTCTGATACCATGAAAGGAATGATAAAAATATTGTTCCAAGCTGTGATCTCAGATGATAATAACACACCACATTAGATTTGCAAAACAGAAGAGCTAAAATACCATATATAGAAATCCATCATAATCCATAATTCTCAATACATTACAATAGAATGAATTCAATTACTCAATAACAAAGATGTACATATAGGAGGAGGGAAGTGCAACTACTACCTAAATCAGTGGTGAAGAACTCCAACTAACTGATACTGGTAGTTAACTCCAAAATATTAGTAAGCTAACTCCACATAACTGAGAAGCCAACTTAACACAACTAGTAAGCTAACGCCACACAACTAGTACACCTAAGCAAGCTAACCCAACAAGTGTAGGGCTAATAAAAGTGTAAGAATTATCCTAATAAATAAATAAAAGGATAAATAATAACCTACACTAACACATTCCACATAGTAGGGCATCTGCGGATGTATCCCTTTTGGACAATGCATTAGTTACTACATTTTCTTTACCCTTTTTGTATATGATTTCAAAATCATAACCCAACATTTTTGTTACCCAATTTTGTTGTTCCTTAGATGATAACCTTTGCTCCAAAAAGTATTTGAGACTATCATGATCAGTTTTTACCTTGAAGTGTCTACCCATGAGATAGGGCCTCCCTTGCTTGACCGCATGAAGAATAGCCATCATTTCTTTCTCATAGACTGGTTTGAGCAGATATTTTACTTTGAATTGGTGACTATCAAATGCAATTGGTCTTCCTTATTGCATTAGAACTAATCCCAATACTGATCTTGAAGCATCACATTCAACAATGAAGGTTTTTGAGAAGTTGGGAGTAGCCAAAACTGGGGTGCTGCACAAGGCTTCCTTCAGTTGCTCAAAGGATTTAGTGGCTAAGTCTGTCCAATGGAAGGCATCCTTCTTTAGTAATGCAGTGAGTGGGGTTTCTATTCTACCATATCCCCGCACAAATCTTCTATAGTACCATGTTAGTCCTAGGAACCCATGAAGATTTTTGAGAGTTTTGGGTCCTTGGCCATTCCACCATAGCTTTGATCTTCTAAGGATCAACTTTGACACATTCATAGGATACAATGTGACCCAAGTACTCTACCTCTTGTACACCAAAATAACTTTTAGATGGATTTGCATAGAGAGTATGTTTCTCCAAAAATTCCAACACTTATATTTACATGTTGTAAGTGTTCTTCCCATGTCTTACTGTAAATCAATATGTCATCAAAGAAAACTAATACAAATTTTCTTTAAAATGGCTTGAAAATAGTGTTCATCAACCTTTGAAAGGTTGAAGGTGCATTTGTAAGACAAAAAGGCATTACCAAAAACTCATAATGGCCCTCATGAGTCCTTGAAAGCCATTTTATGAACATCTTCCTCTTTTATTCTAATTTGATGGTACCCTAAACGAAGATCTAATTTTGTGAAATAAATAGTACCATGCAATTCATCAAGTAAATCATCAATTACTGGAATAGGAAATTTATCTTTGATGGTATACTTGTTGAGTTCTCAGTAATATGGACACATCCTCCATGTTTCATCCTTCTTACATACCATGACCACTGGGGAAGAATAGGCACTTTGACTAGGCCTGATGATACCTGCCTTCAACATTTCCTATGAACCATTTTCTCGATCTCACTTTTATGGGAATATGGGTATCTGTATGGTCTGATGTTAGGTGTTTGGCTCCCTAGAATCAATTGAATGACATTATCATGATCCCTAACTGGTGGTAGTCCCTTTGGAATTGCATCAAAAATAGATGAGTGAGCATCAACAATCTTCTGAAGATCGGGTGGCATTGAAGACTCTGTATTTTGTACTTCTATGGAAAATAAATTTTCTATAAATCCATACTCCTTTTCTGAGAACCTTCTACATCTAATGAGAGCTAATAATCTGTGGAGACTTAGTGTTGATCAAATCCCATTTAGCATTATATTGCACACAAGAAGTCCATCTGGGAATGAAATTGCATACGCAACAGGCGTGAATGGATAAAGAATGCACGCGTGGAACAATAGTTAAACATTAAGGTTAGCTGAGCCATTGGGACACCCAAGAACAATATCTAGAAGATGGCCCATAGAACATAACAACGATGCATAGATGTGAGTGCTACACATGTAGTCTATCCCATGGAAATCTTGATATTATGGCATTTTCCTGTGCACTTGAGACAGTCCCTAAGCAATAGGATTGTCACCTTAGTTAACTATTAGTAGTCAATAGACAACACACTTGCATGTGTGGCTATGCATGAAAATGAGTGCATCCCCTATTAATAACATGCACCCTATTTTTTGAGATAGATAAGAGGTGAAGGGAAAGTCCCCACCCTATATATAGTGAATTACCTGTATGGCGATGATAGATGATGTATATGGAAAGATAGATAACATAGTGTCCATGTTTCTAGATTACCGTATCAGATCCATGCGCACATCGACATAGATTGTCAGTATTGTAAGAAGCTTCTGTGTTATTGTGATAATTAAGATATGGAAGATATTTACTCAAACCTAAGTGTTATTCATATGTGTAATTGGGTAGTGCATGTCCTTATTTCTATCTTTGATTATTGTTTAAACTTATTATTTCCTAGATCTAGATCTATCATACACTGTATAATGATGTATTAGTTATGGATCTGTATGCTTTTAAGTCTTCATCATGTTAACATTCTGCTACATACAATTAAAGAGGGACATACGTACCTTTGCTCGACTTTGGGTGAGACCCTCAGAAATAGGTGAGTGATGTGCTCTTCTGTCTATATTATCTGGTGAATTCTAGGCTGCATCATTGGTTCCATTACCGGGACCTCTCTTTTAGTTGTTTTTAGGATGGTTCGCGATGAAGATGTAGTAGTCTGAAACTCTAGCAAGTATTGAGTGAATTGCATACACGATCTGGAGGAAGAATATCCAATGACGGTTCAACATTGGATCTGAGTTCAAGCACACACCATGGGTAGAACAAAATATGGTATGGTTCAATTTATATGAGAGCCATTTTTCACCATCTTTTCAGTAGAATTATATGAGTGGTTGATTGCTTATGAATCTAAGCAGAATTGGAGGTATCACAAACTTGTCTGGACATAGGAAGAATTTTAGGCCTTTTATGATGCTGATTTGAACTAGATTCAAACTGTGGATACGTGGTTTTGTGGTGTTCTAAATAGTTATATTCTGGAATATTCAATTTCGATGTATTGTTTCCTGGAGGTAGCTGAATTCCGTTTTTGTGGCATTCTAGAGGAGCATATCTGCAAGGTATTCCACTGGAAATCAGTGATCTTGATGGTAACTTTGAACCTGGAGAGTAAAATAATGGCTAACTAAATCCTCACCATGCGTTGATATGGGAACAGGATTGGATGGATGCCAGACCTAGCAGTAGAAAGGAAAAGAGAGGAAATGTGGCTTAAGTATAATGAGGTGCGCGAGAGGGAGATAGAGAAGTAGATTTCATTGCAGAATGTATCCTTGAGGAGAGAGATCTTCATGAAGGATTTGATAGCTCATGTAGAAGATGTGGAGCCAGAGCATCAAGAAAGTCCCCTATCTTGGAAATCATGATTTAGGGATCCATCCTTGGACTCACATCTTTAGAAGTTTTGCCAACAAAGACTACTTAGGGTTTAGGGTTTTGATAAAAATTTGGGCTATTTTTTTCGCGGGTATGCATCTTAATCCACCTGGTGACCTAGCCCTTGCACTTGGTTTTCCAGTATCTAGTATGAAAAGTAATTAGTAAGTGAATTTGAAAAACAGGAGAATTTGGAGTAAGTCAGAGAGCAAGTACATTAATGACAGGATAGATGACTTCAATATTATTTAGAGGAACATTTTCAGGTGCATCATCTGTATAGAATGTAAGTGCGCAAATGTTGGATTCACCTCTTGAAGTGGAACTACCACACAAACTGTAGGGGTTCAGTATAGTACTATTGTCAGAGCCCAGGGGAGTACTCTATAGGTCCTATTCCAGCTACAGGTGGAGGGTCAAGAGGTATAGGTGGTTCTAGTTCCAGTGGATTTGGTGGTTCTAGAGGTAGGGGAAGCCACATGAGGTTCTGGATCAGGTGGGTAAGGTATGCACCAACCCCAGAATATTTATATGGTGATGTCTCTTCATCTTCCAAAGTATAATGGCACAGAGGATGATGCTGAGCAAGTGCACATATGTGAAATATTGTGGCGCACGAAAGGGATCACGGTTTCTGAGCGCAAGGCAAGTCAATTTGCTACTACATTACAGGGATGTGCACATAGTTGGTATATGAAGTTTGACCCTGATCAAACTTGCATGGATTATGCAGTGCTGAAGGATGCTTTCTTGAAAGAGTTCCATATCCCATGATTTTGAGCAGAAGAGTATAAGTACACTCAAGGATATCAAGCAAGGTGCTACTGAGAGTGTACATGAGTATGATGCCCATTTTAATACACTCCTATATAAGCTTTCGATGATATTCACGCTAGCCAACATGCACAATGGTTCATTGGTAGATTGATTACACCATTCAAAAGAGCACTGTTACATAAGACATACACTGATCCGTGTGAAGCATTGGAAGCAGCTTTGCATGCTGAGGTAGTTGGGAGCATTGACATTGGCGTTAGTCCATTATTAGAGGCACATATCGCAGCTATGGAAAAATAGTTAGAGAAGCTATCAAAATTCAGCACATGAAACACACTGTAGGGATTTGGTGTACAGATAGAGAAGTGGCTTGTCACACCAAGGATAGTTTCCCTCGTAGATCTATATGGCTCATTACAAGCTGTGAGATCTGTCATTTGAATCATGATGCTAGTCACTGTCCTTTGTTACAAGAGGTGATAAGGAAGAATGTATCTTGTTACTGTCTGATTTTGAGGTCCATGACCCATGATACTGAATATTTTCAGCTTGATTGGTCAGAGCCAGGTAGATACTATAGACATTGGGGTACAATAGTCAAGCGTAACGGATAATTCTATGTTGGTAAGAATGATTTCTCAAGATCAAGATCATAATCAAACACTATTGGAATGAGGGGCATTTTGAAGGAGGTCGTGAAAGAGGGTGGATATCATGGTGGAGGATGATGGAGGAAGAGGTGAGTTCCCTCATGGAACATGTTATACGTGTGGATCTCTTGACCACTATAGGTGTGAATTCCTCAGAATATTGCATGTTCTTTCTATGGAAAGAACCATTGCTATGAAGAGTTTGGACTTCACTATGAGCATTTCAGTAAGCAAATAAGATTGAAGAAAACAAAGGCACCGGGATGGTTAGAAACTAGCTGGTAGAAGATCAGTGGATGCCCAAGATTTTAGGGATTCAAAGGGTAATGTGAAGATTACTACAGGATTGTGAATGGTTTTTCACAAGAGAGGCATTGTTCGGATTCCTAATCACTAAGGAGGTTGGCATCACCGAGTTACCATGATCAAGTATCAGAAGGAGGTTTAGGAAAGATCACCATGGCTTGGCTACATGGAATCTTGGGGTGGAGATACAAATTAAAGTGAGATAATTGAGGAGAGTCAGAGATAGTCTAAACTGCCATCGATGATTCAGGGACGTGTGTAAAATGTTGCACCAGGAGAACATCATTCCACTATTAGGGATTTGGTTAAAGGGGAAAACTTAATAGCTCACAAGTAGTTGAGACCAGATGACATAATCCTGGCATGTAAAATCTTCCCCCTGATAGCATTGACATGACAAGGAAATTAATCTGAATGTTGTTGTGGATGGATGGTTGCAAATCAACCGTTGATTGATACAAAAGGGGGAAGTCCAATGTGCTTACATTAGATGCATGGGTATAACATGATGAGGAGCCAAGAACATAGATATAAAAATCAAACAAGCCTTACATGATAAATAAGATGAAAAGGGATGTTCGTCAAATTAACTTTAACATAAAAGTGTGAATCCAAAATTCACCCCTGGGGAAAAGGAAAAGGTCAACACAACCCTGCACGTAGGAAAATATGAAGGGAAAATGTTTTCTAGACCTACGAGCTTGCATGCCAGAATGAGGCAAAGGAAAAAGCAAAGTTTGGGCCCAACTTAAGATCCAAAGTGGGGAATCGGAGAAAAAGGGGAAAAGATAAATTGTGAACCTGCGAGTCTGATTTTTTCTCTAAAAGGGGTGCCATGTGTCCCATCTCAAAAGGGGACCCATTTGTCAAACCGTTTTCCCGTCAATTTGTACGGACCTGATACAAACTTTCAAAGGGGGCATATCTTTCGACTCAGGGCTTGAAATATTGCAAATCTAATGTCGTTGAAAAGATCTTAGCCTCACATACACCATGGAGGTCTGAGACTTTAATTTTTGAGGAGGTTAGGTAAAGGAAAATGAAGGAAAATTCTTCGGGCCTTCAATGCAAGATCTATCTGTCTCAACAACCAGATCAGATTCAATCTATTTCTACCATTTCCTCTTCCTTCAAGGTGACAAACCAAGGATCGATGCAGTAAATATGGATTTGGGGCACATTTCATCGGAGGAATTAACAGAGGTGGTTGATCTTCAACTTGCTTTTCCTGCTTCTCTCTCTCTTCTTCTCTCTGATCAAATCTATAAATACAGGGGCATGATTCATTATAAAATTTGTTGTTCATTTTTATTTTCTACCTCCCCTCTTCTTTTCTTCCCCAGGGTCAAAAATGGAGTCTGAACCTCCTTTCATGGCTATGTAATGACATTCTCTTACCTCTTGCCCACTAACGATGTACTGTGTGAACTTTTGGAGCAATAAATTCTTGTTTTGTGATGCATCTGTCCATCCTTTGCTTATTTTATCATCTCTCCTCGCCTCTCGTCTGTTGCAGGGTATAATGTGCATATTCTGATGTTAGTTGCAGGTCTTGGGAGCTATGTTTAATGGGTTTTGAAGTGGTGTTTTGTGCAAAATCTATCTCTAGTCTGTGGTGCATCTTATCCACCCTGTCCTCTGATCACCTCTTTCCACTTCAAGAAGCTGAGATTGTGACCAACACTTCCCTTTTCTTGGTGATATCACCTCGTTAGTGTAGTATTTCCCCCTTTATGCACTTTCTCTCTCCCTGTCTCCTTGGAATTGTTAGGATTAGGAGTAGATAGTTAGACATTTCCTTCCTTAGGAGTAGTTTAGCATTAGGATCAGGAAGAAGAAACCGACTTTCTCCAGAGGGCCATCTCAAGTCTGCGCAAGTCCCACAGCTTGAGAGATTCCCATGTTATGCAAATCACACCAAATGAGTCTGCCTTAGAAAAGTAGATTTTTAGAGCTCATTTGGGGGTGCTATGATTTCACGTTAACAGGTACAAATGGGGAGGCCTCCATTGCAGCCATCATCTAATGTATTTTTTATGGCAAACTAGAACTAAGGCCACTCCCATAGGAGTTTTGAAGGATGCATCTATAACCATATAAGGGGCCAAGTTCACTGGGGATTTTGAGGTACTAGCCCTTACAAAAGAAGACAATTTTCCAGCCTTGCTTGGATGCCCTTGGTGTTATGTTATGCTAATTTGACCACCTTCAATAAGGGGTATATCAGCTTTGAGAATACAGGAGGAAGGGTTGTGATACCTTTGAAAAATGGGAAGTCTACACCATATGTTGAGCCTCTGAGTGAGGAGGACTTAAACATAATCTATGTACACGCTATTCAGGACCCAGAGGTCAATGAGCCATCGAAGGAAGGCATCCTACAGTCAGGAATATTCTCAATCTATTAGTGATACAATGAGTATTGCTTGTGACAATTGGGCTCATGGTACATATGAACTAGTAGGGCGTGAGGTAAAAAGCACGGTTGCGCGCAAGAATGGAATTCATTTTGTTTGACAGATAGGTAGCGCAGTACCTTGGTATACAGGGGCAGAAGATCTTCCTAATATTTTTGAAATCCATGGAAGCATAGTGGACAGATCAAATTAAGAGAAGAGATATGTTAGTGTATACCTTACATGGGACAACAACGCGCTAGTGGGTAGTCCATAGAGATAATCTTATAGAATGGGAGGAGATTGGAATCGCCCTATCTACTAGGTTTTTAAGGAGTAATGCACCTACATAGATCTGCACTTATAATGGTGATCAACCTGTTCAACATCACATTCATTAGTGTGAGAGACTCTAGACACATGGGATAGGAAGCATTACCACCTTCACTCTGGGTGCATAGATTGTACTCTACTCTACAAGGATGCGCACGTGCACTTGGTATGTATACACAAAACTACATCGAGAGACTGGGAATTGGTAGAATTTGACTGCAGGAATGATCCATACCTTTGACTACTTCTGGAACTAAACCTCTAGTAGAAGAAGCATTAAAATTTATCAAGCGCTTAACTATGGGAGATAGAGCAAAGGCAAAAGAGCATATTCAGGAATTATTTGGTGAGACAAAGTATGGAGCGCATTTTGAAAAGGAAGAAGAAATGGACTCCATACTACTTGAACACGCTTGCCTTGAGAAAGAGAAAGGAAAGATGGTTTACATCGTGGATGATGAGGAAGTTGAGAACCTAGATATTGAACATTCACAAGGGAAGTGCGAGGTCTTAGACAGTGCAGATAAGGATATGTGTGCCTATCACGAACCCATGAAGACAAAGAAGGTGAATATAGGTTCAGAGGTTGAGCCAAAGGAGGTCATAATTGGAGACTATTGGTCAGAATTAGAAGTGGAAAAGATCATTGAGTTACTCAGGGATTATCAGGACTTATTCCCTCGAGGGTATCATGAACTTAAAGGTGTGCATGAATCACTTAGGGAAATGAAGATAAAGCTTAAGGATGGTGCATGCCCAGTTAGAAAGATGCCTTACAGAATGAACCCCAATTTATGCAAAAAGGTCAAAGAAGAGATTGATAGCATGTTGAAATCTAGAATTATCAAGCCCCTTGATGAGTTAGAATGGGTTAGTCCAATGGTGATCAGTATCAAGAAGGATGGATGAATTAGAATATGTGTGGACTACAGGGAGCTGAATGCTGCATGTGTAACAGATCCATTCCCTACACCATTTACTGAGGAAATACTAGGAGTTGCAGGCGTGAAATATATTCCTTCACATATGGGTTTTTTGGGTATCATCAGGTTAGGATTGCTCAGGAGGATCAAGAAAAGACAACTTTTACTACTGAATGGGGCAGTTTTTCCTATACTGTGATGCCTTTTGGACTGAAAAATGTGCCTGCTATATTCTCACAGATAGTTGTTCAGGAATTCAAATATTTTATTCACAACTTTTTACAAGTTTATCTAGATGATTGGATAGTATATGGGCTTGTGAAAGATCATTGTGACAATCTGCGCTTAATGTTTGAACAGTGCAGACAATTGAGTATCTCTTTGAACATCAAGAAGTGTATATTTGCTACACCTTTTGGAATACTATTAGGACATATAATCTGTAAGGAAGGTTTGCTGGTTGATCCAACTAAGGTTGCAGTCATTCTAGGCCTGGAAGTGCCTACCAGTCAAAGTGAGGTGCGTGGATTTTTGGGTCACACAGGATATTATCAGAAGTTCATCAAAGGGTATGCCAAATTTGCTGCACCCTTGGAAGAGTTACTAAAAGGGAAAGGTACATTTTATTGGGGAGAACCGCAACAGTCACACATTTGAGATATTAAAGGAGAAACTTACTACCGCGCCCATTCTTGCACTTTCCCTCATGGGATAAACCATTTCATGTGCATGTGGATGCATCTGGCATGGCCATTGGAATTGTGTTAGCTCAACCTGACGAAGGTATTTAGATCATCCAATTTTTTTTGCTAGTAGGAAGCTGACTCATGCTGAACAGAATTATACAACTACAGAGTGCAAAGCTTTGTCAATGATCTATGCATTGCACAAGTTTTGACAATACTTGTTAGTAACCCCATTTGTGTTTTATACAGATCACATGGCATTGAAGTATTTGGTGAAAAAACCCATCTTACAAGGGCACATATGTAAATGGGTACTCCTATTTCAAGAGTTTGACTTCACAGTTATGGTGAAGCCAGGGAAAAGTAACTCTGGACCAGACCACTTGTCTAGAATTCACTCAGGAGAAGAAGCACAGACAATTGAAGAAACCATGCCAGATGCACAGTTATATAGGTTACAACACATGTGCCATCAGAATTAGAAGACATTGCTGTCTTTCTATGGACTGGTGTGGCACCAGAAGGAATGAAGGCATTAGAAAAGAAATAACTTGCTATACATGCGACACCATTTATGTTAATCAGTGGTGACCTCTACAAGTTAGGCAGAGATGAAGTATTATGCCGTTGTGTATTAGAGCATGAGTGCAAGGATATTATGGAAGAAGCCCATGGTGGTATTGCAGGAGGCCACTGTGCAGGTGATGTAACTGCCTGAAAGATCCTACTTGTTGGATTATGGTGGGAGACATTGTATAAAGATTGTAAAGCGTATTGCAAAGTGTGTGACCATTGTCAACATCTAGGTAAACTAGGGCAAAGAGATGAGATGCCTTTGAGACCAATTACTAGTGCTGAACCATTTGAGAAATGGGCCATTGACTTTGTAGGACCTATTTCTCCAGCTGTGCATAGGACTGGGTCGCACTATATCATTACTTGTATAAATTATCTCACAAGGTGGGCAGAAGCAACACCTACGAAGGACTGTACAATGGCTACAACAACTAGGTTTCTATGGGAGAATGTTCTTACAAGATATGGATGTCCTTTAAGCTTGACAAGTGATAGGGGTACACACTTTTTGAATGAGACAATCAGGATCCTATTAGATGAGTTTATGGTTACACACCATAAGACTACACCCTATCATCCTCAAGAAAATGGAACTGTTGAGGCTTTCAACAAGATTTTGAGCCAGAATTTGACAAAAAATTGTGATGTTGGAAGAAAGGATTGGGATGATAAAGTGTCAGTTGTTCTTTGGGCATATAGAACAACTTATAAGAGATTGAACAAAGCCACACCGTTTCAGTTGGTGTTTGGCGCAGAAGCCATTCTCCCTATAGAATTTATGTTACCTTCTTTGCGCATTGTGTGCACTAGAGGTTCTAGCTGATGAGAAAGCTTTAGAAGAGCGTATTGAGAAGATGATTCAAACTGGATGAGCGACGAGTCATAGCATGATGGATTCAGAAGCAGGAAAAGGCCAGGCAAGAAAGCATGGCATGATAGAAACATAAGGGATAAGAAGTTTGAGATTGGAAAAATGGTACTTCTTTATGACTCTAAGTTCTTGCGCCATCCAGGAAAACTTAAAGTACATTGGTTAGGGCCATATGTTATTACTTACATCCTTGAAACAGGCTGCTTTCCAGTTAGAAGCACTAGATGGAACATGGATACCCAGTTACTTCAATGGGAGTAGGCTGAAGCCCTACTATAAATAAGTCTTCTTGGTGTTTGTAATAAGGTAGTATTTCCATTTAGATTAGGTTTTCATTTTGTATTTCCTTAATGTATTTTCTCTTATGTCATTTGTCACTCTAATTTTTGTTGTTGTGAAATAAGCACACGCTTACGCGCATGAAGCTAATTACTACATGAGTACATGTTTATCCACAGAGGACTGCACATCCTTTTAGTGTGGGGTGGTTATTGATATCTAGGTACAAGATTGTGGGAATTGAAAGATGAAAAGAATAAGCTGCTACGGGTGTTTGTCAAAGTAAAAACATTGCTTCTCCAAAGTGACCAAGGATGGAGATGAAAGAAGGAACAATATAACGCGGGGTAAGTAGAGGCCATGATAACTACCAGGATAAGGTACAGTGGTGAGGGTACTTAGGTCACAAGGACACGCACTGAAGAGAAGTCTGTGACCAGAGGGTAGGAAGGCAGTGCTAGAAGGTTATAGCCAGGGCACAAAGATGTAACCCACACGGAAAGGATGGAATTGGTCAATTAATGAGAGGATATTTGGTAGGTGAAGGAGCAATGAATGTATCAAAAATTTGAAAATCTATATAAGGATGGGATGTGAGTTCATTTTTACTATTGCGAATTAAGAGTATTTGAAAAAAGCCAAGTGTGAAGAGTCTGAGTGATCGTTTTAAGGTGCGAGAGGTGTGTAACTAGTTGTGAAGAAGAGATTTGTGTGCAAAAGAAGATTACGTCCTGAGTGGTGAAGGGTTTGAGCAAAGCAAGGTGACAGAGAGGAGTCTAGGGCACATAATTTCACCTAGGGCACGCTGAATCAAACTAGGGTTTGCTTCGCACCTTGCAAAATTTGAGTGGAAAGGATCTACAAAGGATTGCAAGGTAGAAATGGCACCCAAGAAAGTAGTTGTAACATGAGTGAAGGGAAAGAAGAAGGTGGTAGAAGAAGAAGAAGAGATGGCTCCAGAAAGCAATTTTTTTGAGATGCAATATCCAGAGGGGGTTATCGTCAGCCAGGAGTGGGATTCTCACATAAGGAAAAGAAAAGTGAGTGAGTACAATCACCGTACCATAGAGAATAAGAAGGAGCTTGATGTGTTGCTGAACACGAAGACAAATAAATGCACGATTGGAAGACATGTCCTAGTGTATGACGATGTTGGTGAGAAGCTCTTGTAGAGGATAGGATTTTTACCAACTTTATGATCTCCCTTACTATGAGAAATATGAGCCCTTGTACCAATGGCTCATGAGCAGAGTGCACGAGGAATTTTTCTACTTTGCAGGTCGTAGAGTCAGAATTTTAGTCGCATGCTCATCTCCACGGTAACGGGGTTGAAAGGCACAGGAGATGATTTATGAGATGATTTGATAGAAAAAACCATAATATTGGAGACCAAAAAGGAGTTGGGGTATACAAAGGGTCCACGTGCGGTATGGACATCGACAAAACTGAAGAAGTATCTAGTTGTGCAAGCGGCCGTCGCATCTTGTTACAAAGCTCAATGACTAGGAAAGGTGGTCACAAGTGAACACCATGTGGCTACACATTGCCAAAAAGATGTCTGAGGGAGTAGTCTACAAACATTTCATGTTATATTGTAGAGACAATTGTTGAGGAAGCGCGCGCAGGAGGAAAGATCAGCTTTGGAGTTGTTCTGTTATCACTGGTGTTCATGGAGATTAGAGTACCTAATGGACCAAAGGAGAAGGTATGGGAGTATCTAATGGAACACAAATCACCTGTAGAATGCTTCAAGAAGTACTTGTGTGAGGGATCCATGACAGAGCAGGTTAAGCAATGGGCTGAGAAGTGGTATGATAGGCTCGTGTACGGCTTTTGAGGAAGAATGGCACATCCCCAAGGACTTTCCTTTGGTGGTTGGAAAGGACAGTTAGTTTTCTGTATACCAGCATTTCTGTATAGCGTGGTTTGCCATGAAAGATGGAGCATGGATTCCTTGGTGTAAGTTTCCATATGCATTCACAAAAAGGTACTTCTAGGCATCAGTACAAAAGTTTACACACGCGATGACTGACATTCAACATGGATAAGGTAGATTGTGACTACCACACACTAAGGAAGAAATATTTGTATCCAGGGAAGGGTGCATATGTTGAAAGACTCATTTCAGATGTATTGAGCATTAAACCAATAAGTTTGGTGGTGGGAGATATTGGAGCAGCGCTGGTGTATCTCCAACTAAAGCCAAAAATGGAGAATAAAAAGTATGTGGAATGTGAATTCGCACTTCTAGCACCACCAAAGGAAAAGCATATAATGGAGAACATCCCAACGCCTAAGCCCATAGAGCCAATTGAAGTGGAGGATGAGGAGGATGAGCATGAAGATAGTGGTGGTTTGGAGCATAGAGGTAGAAGACATCCTACGAATAAGGATGAAGCTGAGCAGTGCCACTACACCACCTCAGCCACAAGAGGGGGATGATGATGAGACTTGAATGCAGTACAAGGGGAGCACATATTTAAGAGGTGTTTAGGAGAACAAGGACCCAAGGTGATACTCCAAAAAGGTGTGTAGATCACCCATACTCTCTCCACAGAAGGAGGCAACCATGCAAAAAGGAGGAAACTGAAGTTGAATGAGGAGGCCAAAGAGTCAGAGGAAAGCACACCTAATTCTCCTACACTTCCAGAGAACATAGAAGAACAAAAGGATGAGGAATCAAAGGAAAGAGGAGTGGAAGAATAGGGAACATAGGAGATAGCTATAAAGACTACTCAAGACATGGAGACACAAGTCACAAATTTGGAAGCTAAAGTCCCTAAGCAGCAACGACATAGAAGAACGAGTGGAGAGCACATTCCACTAGCCATGGGATATGCAGAGGACACAGGTAAAATTATCCACACCCATTTCCAGAGCACAATAACACAAAAGGATTTATTTAGCTGGGAGCTAATGGATGAGGATATGGTGACTATGCACACTCGAAAGAAACTATCATGGTCCATGCACACCCACATGGATGAGCCTAAATTTGATGTATGTGAGGAGTCATGTGTGTCAAGATGGCTGAAGAAGGCACCCCAAGCTAGACATATGGCAGTAAAGCCTACTATCATGTCAGATGATTAGGTCAGCAATGCATTGGTGAAGGTTTCTACTAAAGTTGCAAGAAGAAACTTGGACAAAGATGCAACGATAAGAGCACTGCATGAGGAGCTAAAGACAAAGGATGTAAATATAGCGCGCATAACACAAGAGAGGGACTTAGCATAGAAGAAGAGTGCTACATTTATCAGCATCACAGAGGAGATTGGTGACAATGTCATAACAACTAGGCCACACTTAGGAGACCACAGTACCATAGACGTTTCCCTCAGTGATACATTATGTAGGAAAGTTGGTGGACCTGATACTTGAAGATGAACCTATGTGCATGCCAACACCAAGGGATCCAGAACAAGAGGTAGAATGAGAGAAAGCTTTAGTGATGCAAAAGATTACATCCTATGAAGGGCTGTTGCAAGTGCTACAAGAAGAATTGAAGAAAGAATACTAGGCTTTAAACATCTGCATAGCTCCAGAGGTGCTTATCAACATAAAGACCCTAGAAGAAAACAATGAGGTCTAGAGATCAATGAAGGATGAAACATTAGGGCACACAGAAAGATTGTCAATGGTTAAGCAGAAGCGCAAGGCCCTGACAGTAGCACAAAAGCCGCACAAGACTCAGCTGGAAGAGCTTGGGAAGCTCATTACGCAGAATATGGATCTTCTAGAGGGAAGAATGACCTTAATGTCCAGCATTGTGTTGGTTTTGCAAAATGAAAAAGGGGAGATTGCGAGGGATGAATTGGAGTCCATTACTGTGGACATTTTAGAAAAAGTAGAACAAGCACTCGCTGAATGGTAGACCTTGGAGGCTGAAATAAAACAAGAATATCCTGAATTAGTTGTTCAGGTTGAAGAAGAGACTGTAGGGTAAAACATTCTTTCATATTTGTTTCTTTCCATTCTTTCCATTCTTCTATTCTTTACTTCAGATTTTGGAGATGACCATTGTCGGGGCGACAATGAGATTAGTGTGGGGTAACACTTGATCAGAGAACACTTGAAACTCACACAAGAAGTCCGTGTGGGAAAACAAGCCAGGTATGCAAAGGCACGAATGGATAGGAAGAATGCATGTGTGGAACAAAAGTTTAGCATTCAGGACTTAGGCCATTTTGGGCATGAAGATCTATTTTTAGAAGATGGCGTGTAGAACACACCAATGATGCAGAGACATGTGCACCACACATTGTTCTATTTATGAAGGATCAGATTCAGGGTGCTTTTACATGGAGACAATATAAGAATAGGATTGTCACCTTAGTTAACTATCAGTAGTTTATAGATAACACACTTGCATGTGTGGCTATGCATGAAAATGACGCATGGCTATTAATAGCATGAGACCTATTTTTGGAATAGATAAGAGGTGAAGGGAAAGTCCCCACCCTATATATATGTAATGAATTACCTGGTAGGGGGATGATAGAGGATGGATATGGAAAGATAGATAACATAGTGTACATGTTTCTAGATTACCATATCAGATCCATGCACGCATCGACATAGATTGTCAGTATTGTAAGAAGCTTTTGTGTTATTGTGATAATTAAGAGATGGAAGATATTGACTGAACCTAAGTGTTATTCTTGTGTGTAATTGGGTAGTGCATGTTCTTATTTCTATCATGATTATTGTTTAAACTTATTCTTTCCTAGATCTAGATTTGTCATGCACTGTATAAATGATGTATTAGTTATGGATATGTATGCTTTTAAGTCTTCATCATGTTAACATTCTGCTGCAATAACCCTAAAGAGGGACCTAGTACCTTTGTGCGTGCTTCGAGTGAGTGCTTAGTCTAGGTTGAGTGATGTGCCAACACATTTAGGGTATTATCTGGTGAATTCTAGGATACATCACTTAGCTACCACCCCTTTTAATTGTATTTTCCTTCCATCTAAATGAAATCACATGAACAATTCTTGGAAATTCTTCTCTATAGTAACCAAGGTTATGATCCATTGGACACATAAAACAATATCTGCCCCCTCCCATAGAAATAGACAAACATAGGTGAGTCTAACATGTAGTCTCCGATGGAAAGCTTGATACTATGGCACTTTCCTGTGCACTTGACTGTCCCACCATCCGCAATCATAACTTACATTTATGGAGTTGGGTAAATAAAACAATTGAGGCGGGTAAGCTAACTTACTATTTATGAAGTTGTGAGTAATCCCCAAGTCAATCAACACCATCACCTTATTTTTTTTGAGATAGCTAATAACCTTGAGTTTTTGAGGAGTACTGATACCTGGCAATGCATGGGAAGAAATTATAGGTTGGTGATCCTCTACTTCATCTTCTATTGGTTCCTCATCCTCTCCTATAATTTCATCTTCCTCATGTCATCCTCATTACCTCCTGTTAATATAAAACAACTTCTTCTCAACACATTTGTGTCCCGGTCCATATTTGTTGTCACAGTTAAAACATAATCCCTTTTCTCTCTTTTATTCCATTTATTGAGGAGTCATTCTAATTAGGTCTAACAAATGAAGGGGAAGAGATACTATGGTCTCTAGTGTTAATGAAAGGTGGCCTCCTAATGTACATAGAAACTTTTTCCTTTGCTCGATGCGTGCCATGATAATATAATCAGAAATCTTGAATGGATTAAACATACGTACCTCATGCTCGATGTGGTCCTTAATACCCCCAAGAAATAGGTCATTCAGATTCTCTTCTGGAATATTCTCCACCCTTAAGGATAGGTTCTGAGAATTGATTCACATAATCTTTGACTAATCCTATGTTTTCCATAAATTTGCTAATTGACTAAATTAGTTCTTTGAAACACTTGAACTATAGTACAATTGTAACTCCTCGGTAAAAACTGTCCAAGTGACACTGAGACCATTCTTCTTCATCTGAGCATATAACCATCGATACCAAATGAATTGGTCTAGTTCAAGATACAAGGATGCCAATGTCACCTTTTGTCTTGATGGTGTTTGATGTAAATCAAAGAAGTTATCCATTTTATTTAACCAATTCAGGGGATCCTTACCATAAAATTTGTGCATATCCACTTTTGGCATCATGTTTTGTGGTTGTGAATAAATTGGATTCGGTGATTGGGATGGAAAATTGATCCAACATGGTTATTTTGTCCATGATTTTGAACTGAAGATCCTCCTTGGTTGATATGGGGCGGATTTGGGCCATATTGTTTACCCTTTACATGTTGCATGATATCATCCAACTGCTGATTGATTCGGTCTATGTCTCCTTTAGAGGCCATCTTAGATTGTACATTTCGCAGCTCATACTCAAGTTGGCTCACCTTATGATAAACTAATGTAAACCCTATTGCTGAGGAATATTTATTTACCCCTTCTGACTCTAACTCTTCAATCACTACCCCATCTTTATCTAGGGTTTTACCCGGAGTGACTAAATTCTTTTTTTCTCTTGTGGAAGGCCCTGCCATGATGTCGACCCTTAGGGTTTAGGGTTTCGATAAAAATTCGGCTGAACAAGAAAAAACAAAGAGAATATAATAATGCTATTTTTTTGAAAGCTTTTCGAAAATGTAAAGAAATCTGAATAATTCCACAAATTTTGGTCTAGGGAGCATTTTTATCAAAAACACTAAATTTGCAATAAATTTTGCAAACGATATCAAAAAATTCTAAAATTTTAAGATATTTTTACTTGAGCTGATTCGCAACTTTGGTGAAAAAATCTCACCTAAAAATTTGATGTGGTTCATAAGATAGAGCAGAAACAAAAAATTATGGTTTTTGCCCTAATTTTGGCCCGAATCGCAGCTGTGATACCACTTATACTGAAATTACTTGTATAATTTAGATTATTAGCAAATAATAGAACACCAAATAACACAATATTTCAGAATAATGATCTTGATATGCAATTAGAATACCTTTGTCCACTTCGAGGGGGCAACCTCCATACCATAGAATTAAGACTCAAATGCTGCAAATGAATGATGAACTACTACCTACAATCTCTTATATATACTATTCATATGCTATGGCCATCACCATGGCTGACCTACTAAGCATGTGAAAGTATAAATGATATAATAAAATGATATGGTAAGCCACAAGTCAGTCTACTCATATCCTAATACAAGCAATAGGTTAAGGGCATAACAATATTAAGATTTAAGCCATGACCTTGAGAAGCGTCCTTAAGACGTTGGATTTCAGATTTGAGTTGACACAATCATGGATTCCATATATGCCTCAAACTCGTCTATCGCAATCAAAATAAATGGTGGAAAATAGCTTGAATTGAGTCCAGTCATATGATTGATCCTTAAGATATGAGGAGTCATGAGGACTAGGGTCGTTAAATGAGATGAAATAACAAAATATTGCACTTATGGTTCGTAAGGGAATGTTGTATGCTTGTCGAAAGATCAATAATGGGATTAATGATAGATGCACTTTGGTTTGTACTTGTTAACAACTTGGAATGTAGAATGCATTTGTAAGTAAATAAGACAAAGATAATTTGACCCATGATAGAGGAAAAATGTAGGATCCTAGTTACATGTGAATGCTTCGAGTTCAGGTTCACCTCACAAATGATGCTATAGGGGATAATCTGATTAATCCTTATTAGTGAATCTCATAGTACAATAATTGTAATATGATGAATTATACTCAAATATAAATATTAAGTAATTTATTTGATATTTGAAATGAAATGTGGAACAATAGTACTTATTGTTAGGAAATAAGAGGATAAAATATGCAGAATAATCCTTCACAGAATCGTAACAGTAGAAACATAATATGTAGAAAATCATTACAGATCTCAAATAAAATTACAGAATAAAATAACATCAACACAAAGAGATAGTATTTAATGATGAGTTCACCCAATTTGGGATACGTCCACTAAGAATCTACTTGCTCAGATTTTATTACAAGCCATCCACTCTAAACAATATAAATACTCCATGATACAACTGTTTGGAGCTATGCTAAACAAACTCTACAGAATTCATACCTGAATTCAAAACGACATCTGCAATGTTTTTTTATGTTACCTACCATATGCGTTATAAACCACATAAATAGACAACTAGCTTGGAAGCATGTTTTACTAAAACACATGGGTATCAAAACCATGGGCCAACACTGTCCCATAAACCTATGTGTGCCATAGAATCCCACACTTAGGGTTCTTGTAGAAAAGCATGTTTCCTCGAGCCATATCGGGAACACATTTTAAGGCCAGGATTGCATGTAGATTTTCTCGGGGGCTAAGCCCCTGAACCTTTGCTGTTTTGGGGCTGCCGCCCTCGGATCCCTGACCAGGACACGGCCCGACCCTGAACCCTGGAAAGATGAACTGGGTGGAAAGTGTACAATACTCAAAAAAGGTTAATGTTGTTTGTGTTATATTCCTAGTTTTCCTAAGTTGATTTGATATGGAGATAGAGATATCATGTTGTACACTATGTATACGGATAAGGATATAACTTGAGATATGTGCACATGAACTATGGACACTTACCTGAATAGATAGGTTACCTCACATTGATACATGGGACTAACATAGAGTGATGAAATGGCTAGGGAGTAGAGTGTTGTACTACGAACCTCAGACTCAAAGTCATCAATGAAGGTAGATCTATCTAGACTGGGGTGCATGGGGAAGGACTTAGGGTGCTTGGGGTGCCCTAGTCTAAAATATGAGATTCCCTGGTCTATGGAATAGCTCGGGACCTGATCTTGGTATGGTCGATAGGTCTTTGTATCCAAAACATACTCCTTACTTGTTACTATTTTCTAATGTCACACTTGCTAATCGTGGATGCCTATCTAGCAGTACTTACCATTTTTAGAAGACTGTCACTTACACATGGTGTTCCCACACAAAGTATCAAACCCTAAAAAATAAAAATGTATCATGAATGGAAGGTCAGACTTTCATTTACTAGACACAATAGTGCAATTGCAACCTAAATGCTCATGGTTAAAGGTACAGTCTCATACCCAATGATACTCTTTCTCCCATGTGCGTTGTGGTCTACAATAATGTGATCTCAAGGTTTCCCTAGCACCAATGATGTCATGAGATATAGATGTGCTAGTATATTCCTAGATAAAAAATGTAAAATGGTGGATGAAAGAAAAATGGATGTAATCCCTTGCTATACTTGTAGTGTGTGATTGCAGAATAGTGCCCAAATACAGTCAGAATATAACTCATTAATTGTGAAGATTTAAAGAGCCCTTAGTAGAAATAGTTAACCCAAATAAGATAGTATGCATGTTGCATACTTTATATAGGGATCTCTTGAGAGCAAATTATAAATGACTAATGACCCGACATGCCGAATAGTACCTAAGGAGATGAAAGGAACTTGTGACCTTGTAAGACTTGACCCTCGAATGTCTAAATGCAAAACCTTGTAAGTATAACGGGGGACAAGGGTGCTCATTGGAAATCAAGACTAGGGCGCCCTATGGCGCCATAATGCCTCTTTAGTTGAACCCTAGTCAAAGATCCTAGTGATGACATTAAAAGGAGTGAGTAATGATATATATACATGTCCTTGAGACATTGACCGAACCTGTGTGAGTGAGTTGAAATTATATGCTGTGAATGACATAACATGATGACAAATACAAACAAATGACAGACAGGACTGGATCATGGAATGGGTATATTCAATGTAATACTCTTATCTTACGCAATGATCCATGATATAGAAACAATATTTTACTTGGCATGTATAAGGATTAAATAGTAGTAAATGCCTTCGTTGATTTTGTGACTACACTTAGAAATATGAAACATATACCCACTTTTACTTTGGAAAACCAACAGTCAATTCCACCCAAATAATTGTAGAAGTAATGACCTACACGATGAAATTAAACTTGTAGAATAATAACCATACAAGCTCAATACTAGCTCATGCTTTGATACCCTATTAGAGAGGTTCCACAGATCTATTGTGCTTGAATATTATGCATACGTGACTATGAATTTGAGAGGCATGAATTTTTCCATGTCAAAACAATGCAGTCATAAAAGACTGAAATTACAAAAGTACTAGATAAATAATTTCGAATACCCACTAGAAATATCTCCAACTCAATACGATGCAAATAGCACATGGATGCAAGAGATGCACATATACGATGGCTGGAAATGTGTAACCTCCTCCTAAGTGATATTCATGGAAATGTATTCCACCAAAAATAGTGTTTAACCATACATCTAGAATGGTGTACCTTCAGAGATGGTAACACTTGAACACCATGGTGCAATACTTGTAGTCACTGTGGCATAACCATTGACACACTAGACATAGTGTAGTCAGGTGCACACCTAAGAAAGCATATACCATAAGTCCTAGGGATCAATATTCACCCACAGCGAGGTGGAATTATCTTGAGTAATATAATATAAATAAAGAGAGGAAACCATAAATCTTACACTAACGCATTTAATTTTAGTAGATATTGTAAATAAATTCCCATCTAATCAGGCATGGTAAGGCTTAAAAACTCATCTCCAAGTCACTTGTCCAACTCAATCACCTTAGGACTTGGTCACTCCGATTGTGTTGTACAACCCTACAAAGGAGGAATTTAGATCTGCACATACAATTGAAGTACCTCCTGAGCCATTTGATTTAAAACCCAATGAACCTTAAACCCTATTGGATTCAAAACAACCAACGTGCACAGATTAAATCAACTTGCTAGGTAAGGAAAATATTGTTAACTACCCTTTGAAATCCATATTGATGTGTTCAAAGATTGATGAATGAATTTCATGACCTCAATCCTTAAATCTATCATTTTGAGTTGCCCATACCCTCAAATATAATATCTAATAAGCTTAAGACATTTGTCAAACATAACCAAATTTTAAATTATGTCTTAGTTTGTGAAAATGTAACATATGTCGTGATGTGCTACCCATTTAAGCAAAGAGGACTCGTAGCATATATCTTGTAACATGTTTAAACCATCTTGTTGTGAGAAACACAATCTATGATGTGTAAATTATTAATGTGAGATCTTAACCTTTTAAACAATGGTACTTCATTCCACTCTTTCATCCATCCCACTATGTTCTATTCTATAGATGAATGTATGATGTTAAGGATCATGTAATCATGTTCTGTATTGATATGATTCTTTTATTGTTTCGATTTTTCCTTATATACATCTTTGGAAAGAACCCCAAAATTTACAAAGCAAATAACAAATCTAAACAAGTTATTTTAGGATTTAACACCATTGCCACCTAATATTAGCTAAAGTGGCTTCAAGTCATAGGAATGTAACATTAAGATATAAGTCCATTGGTGAGCTCTCTTATGAATAGTTCTTGAAAAACCAATGCAAGATCTAATTAAACATGCCTAATAATATGCTTGAATGTACATAACATAGAGGTTCCTATGTGCTACGCATCCTCTAACATGTATCCCCCCCTCATTTTATAAAGTGCAAATTCAAAAATTGTTGAGCTCACGCCCCTCCAGAAGTGCTATTGCTTACGCTAACATGTTTCTACTTGTCCGAAAAGATTTGAGAAATTCATGCTTTGAATTTTTTTGTCTTAAACTAGCATACTAGTGCTTGCACTAGCGTTTTGATAAATTGTGCTAGCGTGTTGTTTCTATCACTAGACACGTTGAAAATTGTACTACCAATTGTTGTCCTGCATTAACATGAATGTTACTTATTGTACAATCCTTTTCCTACCCTACTATTCTCATGGATGCATTGAACCTTGTATAAAGTTTTCACTTACCATCTGGTTCGCGAAAGTGTATTAATTTGACAATAGGCAGACTAGCGTTCTATGGTGGAGTTTTCTTCTTCTCTGCATTTTTCTCACAGTTGTGAATGATCGGGTGTTTTCATTCCCCATCAATTTTTTGCCCCATTATCCATGGGTGTGTGGACATATCTAATTGGATGCAGCAGGACGGGTCCTTTTTTTACGAATCTTAACATTTTTTTTTTGTTGTCATGCAAATGTGTTGCATAAAACTTTCAAACTTTTAAGCATGACAACTAACCCAAATGTGAAAATTTGATCTTGAGTCTTCATGATTCCTCCTCCATAGTTAGTGTGTCATATGTATCATGCTCATCCTAAGTTCTAAGTGATTCCCATGTGTTGAACAAGATTTTTATTTTGTTTTCAATGTTGTAAAAATTCCATTCATATCATACCGCAAAGTACTTTCATAGGCTAGTTCTCTGATAGGCTTGGAAAGATAAACTTCAACTGTTTCACGACAGGTGTGCATCCCTTGGGAAAGTGTTAAAGGATAAAAATAATCTGAAGGATATATCAAATATCTATGAAAATTTTGGAACTGATTTAGGAAAATTTAGGGAATATTTTAAGGTTTAGGGAAAGACTGAGCAACATAGGTTTTTCAGGGGTGAGGAGTAGGAAGTCAAAAATGAAGCTTGATCTTCTGCAGATGATTTCAAAAGTTATGTAGGGATTTAAAAGATAGTAAAACAAGAATTATAAATCTATTTTAACCCTATACATGATTGAAGTTTCAAATCTTTCACAAGACTCAAGTATCTCTCAAGGTAGCTCAATCTGTGCAGACACACCTTGCTGTCCCAAAGAAAAAGGAGTAATTTCAGGGCGTTTCAGGTAGAATTGAAGGATGTAACCCATCCAAATTTTTATTCTAATAATATTGGGAGTCAAAATCATATAATAATTCACCAAAAAATGACCTCCTAGAGCTCCAACAACCTCCTCATCATGTTTTCTCTCTCGCAGGTACGTTTCTCACATTTAGCCAGTTTTTCAAGAGGACACTTGTCACCTCTAGGTTGAGGAGAATTTTTGTGTCCCTCTTATCCCCATTATTAAGGGTTTAGAGGGTTGGGGGGGGGGAATACACCCCACCCCAAATCTTCCTCCAGGTTCCTCACATGACCGTGATAAGCTCTCTACATGGCTTATTTGCATATTTCTAGCTCCTCCCATCGTGCAATGAGAAAACACCACTTGTAATCATAAGGTGAGGGAAATTTTTTTGTGTCCCTATTACCAAGGGAATAGAGGGGACACAAAAATTTTACCCACTCTAGCCCCTATCATGGTTCTCCATATGACCCCATCTCAGCCCCTCAAGTGCTAAGTGCTCAATCCCTCCATTTCCCCATTATGCAATCAGAAGGTAACACTTGTCAAGAAAATGTGAGGGAAAATTTTCTTGAAATTTTTATATACATTCCCAAGGGGAAAATAGGGAAAAAAATTCACCCAAGCCATGAAGTGCAAACCATATATTTCAAACTACTTACTACTACTACATCTGTTACTAAAAAACACTATCTTGTAAGCTAAAAACTCAAAACAACTTGTTTTAAAGAATTTTATCCACACAGTTTGAAGTGGAAGACGTTGTTGATGATATGAGACCTTAAAAAACCTACAAAATCATCCATAATTCTTCCAAAATAATTCCAGGGAATCTATGATTGCTAGAGCAAAGCTTCTCTTCATTGTTAGTGAATAAAGAAACTGATCGTATCAACAATTTAAACATATTTTCCTCTTTTCAAGCATATCTGAGATCATTGTAACTCATAGAATACATTGATGTCTTCCATAATAGCTTCATACATGTAACCATTTCCCTAGAAAGTTTCTTTTTTTATTTCTAAGAGTACTAGCGGGTGAAACAACAGAAATTTGAGCATGAGATCGCAACGAGGAGCCGAATTCAAAAATAATGTTTGTGATGCAAACCAAGGTCAAAATGTACACTTAATAAAAATAGAATATGTCATTACCATTCACATGCTAAAAATATTACTTCCCTTAAATTTCAAGCTCTGATGACTCAACTCATCTGGAAACAGTGCAAAATAACATACACGACAAAATTGGCAATTTTCTCGAAAAAGAAAGAAAGAAAGAAACATCTGCTAAAAATAGAAAAATTATGAAAAGGGTAAAAAATCATAAAAAATGTGATTTTAATGTTTCATGAGGTTCATAAGATCAAACTTGAGTAAAAATGGTGAAATATCCCAAAAATAACAGGTCATGATCCCACTTGCTAAAAATAGAAAGTCTCAAGTTCGAACGTAGAAAGTTATAGTTGGCTCCGATTTCACTCACCTTGCTAATTTTTTATATATTAACAATGTTGTAAGGTGGTTTCCTAGATCAAACAATAAAATTCACTCTCCTATAAGATCTTGAAGCCTCATTCCAGTCACAATTTTGTCCAGGATCAAGATAAAACATTGCGAGGTGCAACAAGTAAAAGCCAAAAGACTTTATGCAGTTGGAAAATATTTGAAAAGACTCAAAATATAAATTATAATTCAAGATAAGGGGGTAATTTTAACTCATTAATTAGGTTAAACCCATCCTCATATCTTTGATGAGTTGGTTGAGTTGAGTTGGGCGAGTTGGTTGAGCTAATGTGAGCTGAGTGAGCTAAGTGAACTCGTTGAGCTCGGTGAGTGGATTGAGTTGAGCTAAATGAGCTAGTTGAGTTGAGCTAGGTTATTTAGGTGAGCCAAGGTGAGCTGGTTGAAGTGAGCTAGATAATCTAAACAAGCTGAACAAGCTCAATTTTTTAAGTGAGTTGGGTGAGCTAAATGAGCTAGTCAAGACAAGAGAGTTATTCAAGTCAAGCAAGAGTGATCCATTGCAGAATCCATCTCTTCAAGGGAACCTATGAATATCTTCCCCAATACATGAACTTACTCATATTGAATAAGAAGTGATCTTGCATCAAGATTTTGAAAGTGCCCTGGTGAGAAAAAATGTGTCAACTCCTGAAGAGCCATTCCCATGGATTCAAGAAATTCTTGAAAATGAGCCAAGAATAATGTAACACGATATCACAATTGACCTAGAAGAAATATCAATAAATTTTAAATCCAAGAAAAGGAAGAAGGACTAGAAAAATTCTCACTTCTTCAGTGGCACCTCATGTAACTACTATGTAGAAGTTGTTAGACCTAAGAATGAAAATCCTATTAAAGAGATGATTCTGTTAGACTATGAGTTGATCTGCATCTCATTGGGTCAATATTTGCATGAGTGTGATTCTCATCTGTTCAAGGAATCCTCTTCTCTCCTCCTTGCTTAGAATGAAGAGTACACACAAACAATTGAACAATTGGAAGAATAGGTCAAAAAATATCAGTGCTCATATTCAACCCTTTTTAGAGCCCAATTCAAGATCTTCTCTAATTGTAGAGTATATTTATCTGATAAGTAGTGTTGATCCTAAGATGATCAAGAAATCACAAGGTTATATGATGTAGGGTAAGGCTAACGAGAATTGGATTAATAATATCATTGAGAGAGGTAAGGTAGTGTTGCTAGAGGTCATCTCTCTAATCAAGTACATTCTTTCCATCTTGTTAGAAGTGAAAAAATAAGGGATGAGATTATGAAAGAAAAGATCCACTGGGATGAGGTGTTCCCACTGTTATCACCAAAATGTAGCACCCTAGGATTTACCTGTTACACATCCCTACCTTTTTCTAACATGGGATGATCTCACAAGTGTGGGAATTTCAAGGTGATATCAACCTACAGAGAAGGCCAGTTCCTCTACCTAGTCCTAATGCTAAATTACTCCTACTGCTAAAAATGCAAATATCTAATCCTATTTTTAACAATCTAAGGGACCAGGGGAAGATAAAGACTCATAAAGGGAGATTCTAAGCTAAGGAGAGGTGATAGCACTAGATAAGGGTGAAGACACTCTAATGAGGGAAAAGGGAGAAGGAAAATGGGAAAGGAAGAGGTCAAACATGAGTGACACAGATCTAAGATGACATATTATTACCTTGTATTCTACATGAGACATAACCAAATGAACCTCAAAAGGAGAAATATATGCACAAAATACCACAACAAGAATGGAGAGGTAATTAAATGAAACAAAACATGAGTCAAGGTTGAGAAACATGACGAAACAATATTTTTTCTTTCAAAGTAAGCAGAGACCATTACATCTGAAGAAGGAGGCACCAGAATACATTTCTAAGTTCAGATGGAGGTCTACAACTCACAGCTTCTCCAGGAAAATTTTGACATAGTTCCCTTTACATTTTAGAACATCCTCGCAAATGAGATATTTTTACATTATATATCAGAATGGGAGAAAGACAGGAGGGGAAATAAGGGGAACTCAATTTTTTTCCTTTCAACACAAAAATAATACATTGAATTCCTAAAAATAGGCATGGGCACCCTACCTAGCGCATTTCCCCATGTCACTTTGATTGTTGGAGAAGCTAAGGAACCATACCTCATTATTTTTGGTGTTTGACCAATCTGAACTGTTGTTTTAATGTGGCGAATTTATTTTAACTTTTACACCCACATAAACTCATCATTTTTAAGAAATATAATTTTTTTGGTGTAGTACACGCTAATACCTTTCCAAAAAGTCAAAATTTGTGAAAATCGGAGTTACAGGGCAAAAGTTATGGCCATTTGAAGTTTTGGGTGCCATACTTCAATAAATGCGAGTGGTTGAACGTTTAAATCATGCCTTTGTCGGAACTTTGACCCTAAAAAACACCTTGAGAAACTTGACACAAAAGAAATAAGGTTTTAGGATCAGAATGCAAGAGGAAAAATATATGCGTTTGATTGACGATGTTTCGATGTAGAAGAATCATGAAAACCTGAAATGAAGGAGACTGTTGGAAGTTTGACCTTGATTTGCACATGTTGACCTTCAAAATACAAAGGGAGGAATTTGGGACCTAAAATGCACCTCCTGAGGGAGAATGTAAAAATGTGAAGCATGAGGATCATCCAGGATGGTGTGAACATTGACTGTGGTGTAAACCAGCAACATGACAAGATCTCATGAAGAGCTAGCATGAACCATATGTGCATGTAAATATTTGAAAAGAGGGTAGAATCTCGTTAAGCTCAAAATCTCCACACTCTCATAGATATGAAGTGATGTACATATAGAGGGTGAGGAGTAACCCCAAGTGCTGTAATCATGACCTCTCAAGTGGAGAAGGGGAGTTACATTCCCAGAATGGGAAGTAAATCCCAATGACATATATGATGCACTAATGCACTGACGTGTAAGGGAATCCCATGATGAACCCTAAATTACACATAGAATTATGACCTCACCTAAGTGAGATGACCTGCCTGATGATGTGGAAAATGAATTTCACCAACACACCCATTCATCGTAACTTAGGATGAGGCAACAAGTCAGAAAAGAGAAAGATGGATCCCGGCACTGAAGTCTAATGAGGTACCTATGCACAAAAAAGGGTCCTAAGAAATGGAGGAAAACCCAATGGGAAAAACATTGATGACAAGAGAAAAACATACTCTCTCATTTAAGAAAGATGCCAAAGATGGGCCCTGGCCACTGACAATCTTGATAAGGTACTTGTATGCACCCAAAGTTGCACATTCTAAATTGTGGGAGAATGGTCACAAAAGGTCCCCAATGATGATTCATGTCTTTTCCAAAGATGTTCAAGCTCCTAAACCTCCTTGTAATTTATATTTGTAGCCTAGTTTACCTTAACCAATTCTTCCTTTTTCTATAGCTTCCCGCTTCATTTCACCTTAGTTTTGGCCTTTAGTTACAAAACCACCGCCTTTCCTAGGCGGCGGTCTTGTAATCACCGCTTGCAGGGCGGCATTCATGTAACCGCCACTTTGCACAGGGTGAAAGTGCTATGAAATTTTTTCATAATCTTCACTCGATAATTGACGTGTGATTGCTTCACTTAAGTTCACTTTTCAAGCATGTTTCTTACCTGTTTTAGCTCATTTCAATCTTGGGTGACTTGTGGAAGTCTCATCTTCTACTTGTGATTTATGATTAACTTGTTAACTGCCTATTCATGTGTTGATGTCACACCCCATGTCTGCCAAGTGTGTTAGTGCACAACCCAACCAACCTTCTATAAAATCATTGCTTGTTCTCAAACAAATGGCCAGAGATCATTTTGTGTATTCTTGTATTGTTGATCTGCCACATTCTTCTTGGAAATTACATAGCCAAGTTGTGTTCACTTGTGTTATCTCTCTTTCACCTGCATTGCTACCAGATTACTATCAAACTGCCATTACTCTAGCACCTTATCACTGCTGCTTATATTGCATTACCAATCCGTTGGAATCACATGAACACAAGAGATTGAAAAGAAAAAATGAGGGGAAAAATTATAATGAAATAAAGGTTTAGGAGCATAAATTTAGCTTTAATTCTTTTCTATTAGCTCTACTACATTTCCCATAGTTATGCACTCAATTATATAGGAGTTGTATAGTAACAACTCTCATAACAATGTCTTTGTCTTTACCTGCAACCTTCTCAAAAATATTTGGTTTCATATGAAACCAATCTACCTGAATGGTTTCAACCATTAATAATAACATTGATAATAAAATAATATCCCATTGTTTTATTATCTAACTTACTAACTTACTAATTTACTAATTACCATATAGTAAATACTATTTACTATATGTAATATTACATTCACATTATAATCATATTATCCATGATAATATTATATTCATCATATCTAATGTTCACACTATACAATATCTCTAACACACCCCCTTAGTGTGAATATGGGGTAAGAGCTCCTAGAAACATCGAACTTGTCGGAGTAGCCATTGCTAATGGATCTTGTTGTCATGGATCTTGCTGCTAATGATCATCCTTGTCGTATGAACATCTTCATCGACTGATCACCTTCCAACGAAGTACCTTCCACCGAAGTATGGCAGTCAGAGGACCATACGATAGTCAGAGGACCGTACGTAGATGCTTTGCCCCTATAAGTTGAGTCAAGAAGTTTGCTTCTTCCACACCAAATAGACACTCAGGAACTGTTGTTAGTCTATGTGAACACATTAAAATCAAAACATGAAAATAGTTTCACCCCCTTGTTTATAAACACACCACACAACTGAAATAGAACATCACCACATCTGTCTGCGACCTCTGTCGTTGGTGAATGACGAGAGGACGTTGATTGTCCTCCTTCCTCCATTGCCTCCTTCCTCCAACAAGAGAAGAGTCTACCATAGGAATTCCTCGTCACTAGGACAGGAAAGTTCTTCATCAGTTGAGTAGGCTTCCCACAGGAGAGTTCTTATCAATTGAGCTAGGCTTCCCAATCATTTCTCTGTATTTCTGTATTACTTCAGCTAGAATTCTCTCTAGGAATCACTCCTTATCCCTTTATTTTCACCTGATCTATCTTAGACTATAAAATCACTCAAGAAGATCCTGATTTCCTCTCTTTTTACATCTTGTCATTCAAGCTCATTACATGCCCAATCTCATTACAATAAAAGCATTTTATTTTTCCATGTGAAGGAACCTGCTTTGGTTTATGTTTTTCCTTCTTAGATGAGGAGCTAGGTTTGTTTCTTACATATAGTACTTCTTCATGTTCTTCATGACTGATTTATTCTAACAATGTAGAAATCACTCCTTCTAGACTAATAGTAACTTTACTCAAAGTAAATACAATATTTGAGTAACTCTTAGGCATACTATTAAGAAGGATGGCTTTAGCATCATCATCCTTTACATGTTCTTTTATTCCATCAAGTTGATTTAAGAGAGATCAAAACTTACTAACGTGCTCAGCAATGTTTAGATTCTTGTCCATCTTCAATCCATACAGATGTTGCTTCAGTGACGTCTTTGTTGTTTCTGCCTCAGATCCGAAAAGTTTGTTAAGAGACTCCCAGATATCCTTTGCAGATTTTGATAAATCTATATGGTGCAAATAGGATTTAGACAATCCTAATCCAATGGTCCCCATGGCTCTCTGATCCTTCACGTTCCACTTTTCCAATTCATTTCCTCCAGTGGGTGGAGTTGAATTAGGCTTCACCACATCCCATAGATCCTTCTCTATGAGATGCAACTGCATCTGTAGCTACCATGTGTGAAAATCTTGGCCTTCAAACTTATCTATCTGGTTTAGATTAGTCCTTTCCATGATGCCTTTCAAACAATACTGATCTATAGATTGATAATTAAATTTTTTGAAAAAAATCGTTCCGAGACCCTTTCCAAAAATGGAAAAAAATTATGTACTTGTGTTTTTTTGGTATGTCCAAAAATGGAAAAAACTGAATACTAGAAAAATTACTTTTACCAGACCACAGTGGTCACTGACAATCAAGATCAGTAGTCACTCACGATTTATTCAAGTCACTGGAAATTTATCCCAGTCATTGGTGACTGCATCTGCAAAGAATCATATCCCATTCAGTTCGTCAGCATTTCCTCGTCGGTCGTCGACAATTTTCTTGTGTAAACACACAGTTCCAGAATCTTCAGATCTTCACCAAAATTTCTTTTTCCTTCTTCTCTGTTAGCTCCTGCTCTGATAATTTGATCAGGTTTAGAAGATTTACTTTAATTCTTTTCTATCTTCCTACTTATTGCATATCACACATACTGTTGATAAAACCAAATGTACATGAAATACAGGTTTAGGAGCATAGATTTAGCTTTAATTCTTTTCTATTAACTCTACTTACTTTTGCCCATAGCTATGCACTCCATTATATAGGAGCTGCATAGTAACAAACTCTCATAACAATGTCTTTGTCTTTACCTGCAACCTTCTCAACAATCTTTGGTTGCATATGAAACCAATCTACCTGAATGGTTTCAACCATTAATAATAACATTGATAATAAAAAAATATCTCATTGTTTTATTATCTAACTTACTAACTTACTAATTTACTAATTACCATATAGTAAATACTATTTACTATATGTAATATTACATTCACATTATAATAATATTATCCATGATAATATTATATTCATCATATCTAATGTTCACACTATACAATATCTCTAACGAAAATCATAACACAACTAGATTTTCCATTACTCTATATTTCCAGGTTGGGGTTGATGTTAGTTTTCTTCACTTCTTCATACTATTGTTTCTGAATCATATGCACATACATATCAAATAGAGTAGAAAAATCTAGTTTCTTCATTGCAAATAGTTTCATCAATTTCAAATAACTTTTACATCTTCCATAGGAGTTTCTGCTGATAGATTCTTCCTTCCCTATCCTTGTAGGTTTGGAGGGAAGTATATCTGGAGGAAGCTTTATTTTCCAATATAGAGATAATAATTTTTTCATATAATGTGATTTCCCTTAAATTCTCACAGATTCCATTAGGGAAGTTAAGTTACAGGGGAAGAAAAGATTATTAAGCTTTCAATCTTCCCGTGTATCTGAGATAGGAGAGGATTTAACAAATCCACAATTACTAATTGGAAAATCTTTCATTTAATTAGAATAGATTAGAGAAGCTTTAATTGTTTAAAATAGATTAGATTTCTTCTGCACATATAAGCAACTACATCCGGTTGTTTTATTTTTTATGGATTGATTAATTAAATTAGAAGCAATTTATTTCCTCTACAAAGCACAAAAACATTTATTTTATTTAGAGTAGCTGTTTTATATTATCTTGTTTAATTCATATCTTGAAAATACCAAAAACATAGAATAGTTTTGATTCAATTAGATTAGCTATTATTATTTTTAATTAAATTAGATCTTTGTAATTCATGACCATAAATGAACCACAACAAGAAAAAAAAGTACGCTAGTGATCCATTGGTCCCATAACCAAACGAGCTTGAATTATATACAGACATAGATACGAGACTCCATCTTCTTGTCCTTAGAACACCAACACAATACGCTGAGAAGATTGAACGATTAAACATTTTGAATATCGTGGCTGATAAATCCTACGGATACTGGACTACCCCTGGAAATAGAGTTTAAACATACATGACCATACAAGGACCGCAACCATTAAGAGTTTACAGTTGTGATCCTCGGGGTTCCCTAACCATAAGGGCCTGAAGACCAGTTGTGTCAGGAATTAGTGAACAAACATGTGGAAACAATTCCTCAAATCACAGCAGTAGGAAACTATATAGTAGAATTATACTTGTAGAAATATAACAACATAAATAAATAATGCACAGAAGAAGACAAGACAAGATTTAACGCGGTTCACCCAATGTGGGCTACGTCCACCAAGAAATTTCTAAAATTTTATTATCAACAAAAATTAAAACAACTCTCACAGTCTTCTCTCAGTTATGAACTCACAACAAAATTCCAAAGATGTTAAACCACATCTAAACCAGAATTGACACCCAATTGCTTAACCTTGATCACTCTTGATCACCTCTTGATCACTAAGAGTCAAGAACTCTTGAACACTGAAGATATCTTCAAGATACCCTAACACCTCTATTTATAGGATTAAAATCCTTATAAGAAGTCCTAAATCTGACCCTAGAAGTATGAAAGTCATAACCTTTCAACTTCCCACAGTTGAAAAAACTCTCATGGTGTTGAAAACCAATTAACAACTTATCAACAACTTAACAAAAATGTCACAAAAAAATCACAACAACGTCACAAAAGATTACTGTAGAATGCTCCTGAAGTCTCCAAAGTTAACCGTTCGAAATCCAACACTTCAATACTGATTCCAGAAGACCAAAAACATGCTCCACACCCAACAATCTCCCACTTGGATACTGTTCCCACTGAGCAAAGTTCTCAACCCTTCATTATCAACCATGAAGGCCTATCAAATTTGAACACAACTTACACTTCTCCCTTGTGACTGCCTTGGTCATCATATTTGTAGGATTCTAACTGGTATGATTCTTTTCCAGCTTCAACTTATCTTCTTCCAAAACTACCCTGATGAAATGATTTCTTAGCTGAATGTGCTTCATCCTAGAGTGGAAAGTGGAGTTCTTCACCAAATGAATAACGCTCTGACTATCACTGTGTAGTCTCCCAAATTCCTACTTATGACCCAACTCATCAAGCAACTGATGTAGCCAAATCATCTCCTTGCTTGCCTCTGTGGCAGAAACATACTCAGCGTCTGTGGTTGACAAAGCCAAAACCTTTTGTAACCATTAAATCCAACTCACTACTGTATCACCAACTGTAAATACATAACCTGTCGTTATCCTCCTGCTGTCCAAATCTCCTTCCATGTCTGAATCTACATAGCCACACAATGTAGTGTCTGATCCACTGAAACACAATACTGTTCCCATGGTCCCTATCAAATACTGAAGGATCCACTTCACTGCTTGCCAGTGATCTCTACCTGGATCACTCATAAACCTGCTCACTACTCCCACTGCATGGGAAATGTCAAGCCTAGTGCATACCATATCATACATCAAGCTACCAACTGCTGATGGGTACGATACCTTGGACATCTGGATTCTATCCTCCTCAATCTTGGGACTCTTCTCCTTTGATAATTTAAAGTGACCTGCTAAAGGAGTACCAATCGATTCAACATCCTGCATACTAAACCTCTCCAAGACCTTCTTTATGTACACTTCTTGAGATAATACCAGCTTCCTCTCCTTCCTATTCTGAGTTATTCTCATACCAAGGATTTGTTTAGCTGCCCCCAATTCCTTCATAGAAAAGGAGTCACATAGTTATTTCTTGAGTACCTTTATTTCCTACATGTTCTTTCTTGCAATAAGCATGTCATCCACATATAGACACAAAATAATATAACTACCATCAAGAACGTCTTGATGTTACATGAATGCAATGTATCTGAGTGACACCTGGAGTA